>OY776104.1:1696677-2908354 GCA_963675205.1 Catocala nupta | reverse complement strand
AAGTACAAGTCTACATAAATTACATATGTTATAAAGCGAAGGTTGATTATCTGTAAAAAATATTGATAGATTTTTTCGAAACGGAATGGTACATAGATTTATAATTCTAAATCAACATTTTATATTATTACTAGTTACACGGAAAACCGGTATTACCGAATTACAAAATACTTATTATATCTACGCAAAAAAATGACAACTGAATACGAAAAATAATTAAAACGTATTAACTTAACTTTATTCTATAACAGTGAAGTTCCACACTAACTTTTGCCACACAATTCCCTATACACTACAGTTCTGATTTCGACCACCGTGTGCGCAATACGTTAAAAAACAACCGTTTAAATGTCAACATTATCATATGCGCATCATCAGAGCATCTTAACCTATTGCTTCTTACAACACATTATATTCTCACGACGAACTATGTATAATGGCCATTCATATTTACACAACTGTCTGTCCGTTTGTCCGTTGATGACATTATTACGACACCGGCGGCGTTCGCATGTCTCGAAGAAAATCTTACATTGTTATTGTAGTAATTTTATCTTAAATTACTTGTTTAAGTTGTTAATTGTGATGGTTTTGTAATTTCTTGATGAGATTTTTTTAAGCACGCGATGTGAAGCTTATTTTTTGTTGTAAATTAAAATGAGCAAGGTAATACCAACGCAGAATAAACAACTGCTTTCAAAATTCATTCAAAAACGAAGCAGTTTTATAATAATCAAAAGTTAAAATAGAAATACTCGTTCCTTTTACTGTCCTGGTACCTTAGGTATTTAAGAAGTTCTAGGGAATCCAAAAAATATATTTATTTATGTGCGATCTTCTGTAAAATAGAAGTACATCACTAGTTGAATTATTTTAAGATTGAGCGATGATATAACTTTAAGCTATGTATATATGTTTTAAAGGACAACCACGTCACTTGACGTTTTTTAATACGTATGTATCTACTAATATGTATGTTATAATTGCATGTAGATCACAATAATTTTTGTCCTGTGTCGGGTTCGAACCTACTTACTTAACTTAGTGCTAATGGCGATCAATGAAACCACTGCGACATCTGCGCAATCAGTTGCAATTTTAAATCAAGTACCCTTAAAATTAAGTCAACTTATTTGCGATGCTATGACCTGTAACCTTATTTCGATATAAACCTACTCACAAAATACTAGTACTGCGTTATCATATCACTAATCTCTCAATTAATCAAATTACCTTACAATACAAACCTAATTAATCTGTACATATATCTGCACTAACCAAATATGGTCCAATTCCAGACACAGTTACAAAATTGATACCTACCAGCTTGTGTAAAAACCGGTATCAATACCGGTTTCAATAATAGATAGAGCTTTCGCGTCACTATCGTAATATTTCAGTTGATGTTGAGAAACGACCTTGTTTGTACATTAGTATTGTTGATAAGGATCTTATTGAGAGAAAGTTATAATTGTTGACCTAGTAATTGACTTTTTAATTATTTGATTACTGATTGATTTGACTGGCTTGTTGCTATCGTGATGTAAAACTCTTACGTATAGTAATGGTCGTTAGATACCGGTATTCGATACCTAAATTGTACACACAGAGTTATTTGGAAAGTTTTAATAGCACCATTTTATTGCGTAGAACTTAAACGTACCAAGTGAAATATAGGTCTTTTACACCTATTCGAGGGTATACACGAGGACTGCATACATACATAGAGGCACGTCTATATCTCCGAAAGAATACGCAGTGGTGTTTTCCACCCACATTTTGCTTGTTATGTTTAGGTATAGGTCATAATAGCTGGCGAGCCTATTGTTGCTACTAAGAATTTATTTCTAGAAAATGCACAAAATATGTACACGTCTCGCGAATGGATCCCGAGACCTCATGCACAGCAGTCGCATTCGCTACCGTTGCGCCACCAAGTCAGTCTGATATAATATACTAATATTACAAATGTGAAAGTTTGTGAGGATGTATGGATGTTCTTTACTCTTTCACGTAAAATCTACTAAACCGATTGCGATGAAACTTGGTAAGTAGATAGCTGGAGACTTGAATTCACACAT
Source organism: Catocala nupta (assembly GCA_963675205.1). Lineage (NCBI taxonomy): Eukaryota > Metazoa > Arthropoda > Insecta > Lepidoptera > Erebidae > Catocala > Catocala nupta. The sequence continues at coordinate 2,906,273 of OY776104.1, read as the reverse complement.
AGGCTACTTTTTATCCCGATATTCCCACGTCAACGGGTTTTACGCGGGTGAAATCGCAGGCGAAATCTAATGTTTTATAAAAACCTTATATCCTAGTGGGAAACCATTGGTCTGCCACGCAGAGGTCTCGAGTTCGATCTTTTCATTTTATGTGCGTATTAAATAGTTAATTATCGCTTGTGTTCGCGGTGAAGGAAAACATGTTCACGGAGATATGTGAAGTCTGCCAACCAGCACTGGGCCAGCGTGGTGGCCTATCTATCCCTTCTCACAGTGAGAAGAGGCCGATGCCCAGCAGTGGAACAGTTTAATACAGGGCTCATATTATATATATCTCTCTTTCATATCACAGATCACATGTGGATCTTACTATATCATTCATTTCAATTCGTATCGTCATTATGTCTCTCAAACAATACAAGTCGATAAAACGAGCGCCAATCAACGTTACAGTTATATCATTAGTGTCAATACTGCTTATACCGACGTGTAGAAAGCGTGAAATTATAATCACAATAAGTTATAAGAAATATCTAGCTATATAAAGTTAATTATTACAACTAACAAAAAAGCGTCTCGTAGCAAAGTTGAAATAAAAAGTTAAAGACATCGTTTATAATAAATTCTATGTTTTGCTCGCGCCTTCGCTTACGTGAATGTAGGTCAGGTTACTAACATAACAGTACTTTTTCTGGATAAAGGGTACCCTATGTCCTTTTCTGTTCCCTTGTCAACGTATATGCGAAATTTCATGATGATCGGTTGAGTAGTTGAGGCGTGAAAACGTAACAAGAAACTCACATTCGCATTTATAATATTAGTTAGGATTCTAATTAATTATTTATTTTAGTTATTAAATCTAATGGGACCTTGTCCTACCGAGGCATACGAAACCAAAAAGATGTATAGTTTAATTGTCAAATAAAAAACGTTGCTTAATCTCAGATGACAATAACAATAATTAAAACCTATAAATAAAATTTTAAAACATAATTTTAAGTATCGTGAACAATTATAATAAATCTTGAAAACATATCTATTAAACAAATCATAATTGTATATTATATTGTTTAATTATATATTAAACAAGTTATGATTAATTTATCAACATCACGATAGTCAATAAAAAAGATAACAAAAACGTATGTTTATAAAAACCAATACATAAGTTTTTGCGCGTGTTCCAAGTATTTACGCATACTTAAATGCTGTATAAGCTATTTATACTTAAATATTAACTTTATTTTTAAACTAGGCAAACGTTTCCTGATCAGGTCGGAGACGTTCTGAACAAAGGCCCTTAAACCAAGAGCACCTTAAACCGGCGAGCGTGTATGAGGAACGTGATAAAAGCGAATGAAGCCAGAGAAGTGTGTCAGTTTCGTTGCAAATGGAAATCCGTAGTCTCTGCCTACCCCTCTGGGCAACAGGCGTGAATCTATATATGTATGTTATTTTATAAATTCAATGTTATATTTATGTATATATTTCATATAAAGAATTATTCTTTCTTCCCTCTGACTTTTGCCGAGGGTGGATCGATCAGACAATTCACAGCGGTATTCGTTCAGCGTTATATTATATTCTCTATACCCTGTTTTCCCTTGATTGTAACTTGTTACGTGAGCCAAATAAATAAATAGAAAACTTAAATACTCTGATAATAAGAGAACCGCTTCTGATAGCACGGATGGCGTAGTAGTGTAAGTAGTCGCCTGTTTTATATTGTGGGTTCGATTCCCATACGGGACAAAACTTTGTGTGATCTACAAATGGTTGTTCCAAGTCTGGTATTCTTTGTGTCCGTTGTTTGAATGTTCGTAAGACTGTTTGTATGTTGTAAGACCCCGCAACACAGGATTTATTCCTAGAGCTTTTTAAAAACTAAAAGAAAATCCAATAATTGGATGCCGGCGAACTTGCAATATTCCGCTTCGAATACAAAGAGGGCAATTTTTTTGTTACTATGTATTGCCATCAGGTAATGCATCATTCGATTCAACATATGTTTGGTCATATACATAAAATATAATAACATATATATCAATGTCCAAGACATTGGCTGTAAATATAAATAACTAAATTTTGCCTGCGGCTTTCCTCACGTAGAAGTAGGTTAAGCATGTACCTATGTTGAACTGAACATCTAGTGCCTATGGATGCATACCACCCTCCTTTAGAGATACTGCTCACGCTTCCTAGAAGGGCAAGCAATCCGTCGCCCCTGGTACCAGGCAATTATTTAAGTATGGAGTGGAACTTTCGTAAAACAGACTTACATAGCTTGTATACAGATATTGCTAATATTGATTGGACGGAACTACTTGATCAACAAAATTGAAATGTAAGCTTAGCCGTAGATATACTATATAATAAACTAAACAGCGTTATCAGTACACACGTGCCTTTAAAAACCATAGTTCACAACAATAAATACATATATCCAAAATGGTATACCAAAGAAATAATATATTATATAAAATTAAAATATTTTAATTTAAAAAAGTTTAAATGCTATGGATTAGAGTTTAACAAAGAACTTTTTAAATACTACAGAACTAAAGTGAAGGACCTCATGAATACAGCATTCAAAAAATATATTTTAAAGGTTGAAAACAATATATGTATAGAACCCTCTAGTTTTTGGCAATATGTAAAAGAAAAACGTAAAAATAGGCAACATGTAAAAACATATACTTATAATAGTCAAGCTGTAGAAGGTCAAGAAGCAGCAGATTCGTTCGCTAAATATTTTAGTTCAGTGTTCCATGATGCTTCGCCGTTGTTAGATGTGAGGATAGCTGAGGAAGAGGCTAACCGTTTAGGCTGCCTTCCTGTATCTACAGTGTCTATTGATCAAGTTACACTTACTGAGCTTAGGTATGCAGTACGACGACTTAAAGCATCAACAGCTTGTGGTCCTGACAATATACCTGCCTTCTTAATAAAAGATTGCTTGTCAGCCTTAGAAGTGCCGCTACTACACGTCTATAATCTTTCACTAAGACAATGTTTATATCCTAGTAAGTGGAAAGTGTCCAGGGTCACGCCAATACCTAAATGTGGGTCGTCCACGGACATAACAAACTATAGACCTATTGCTGTATTGTGTGTATTTGGAAAGATATTTGAATCAATTCTTAATTATACAATTCACAAACAAATCAAAGGACAATTAAGTGATTGCCAGCATGGATTTCGTCCTGGGCGCTCCACGTTGACCAATCATATAGAATTTGCTGATTATATTAGTACTAGGGTTAAGTCTGGCTGTCAAGTAGATGCCGCATACTTTGATTTTCAGAAGGCCTTCGATCTAGTAGACAATGATGTGCTATTAAACAAATTTTCGGTACTGGGATTCTCAACTTCACTCTTAAAATTTATGGCCCATTACCTAAAAGATCGAAAACAGTTCGTTAAGGCAGAAGGATATAAGTCTAAAGAGTTTTATACCCGATCAGGGGTAAGTCAAGGTAGTACACTAGGTCCTTTGCAATTCTTAATAATGATTAATGATTTACCTAATGTTATTTCTCAAGCCAAATGCCTTATGTTTGCAGATGATCTAAAACTGTACCTTTCTGTAAACGACGCCAATGACTGTGTAGTCTTACAAAATGACATTGACGCTGTAATTGAGTGGAGTATTAGAAATAAGCTACCATTAAATAAATCTAAATGTAAAACAATCACCTTTTCTCGATCCCGTAATCCAATTATGAATATGTATAATCTTGATGAGGCACCTATGGAACGTGTATGCTCAATTAAGGATTTGGGTGTTATAATGGACAGCAAATTAGATTTTCATGGCCAAATAATCCAAACTTGCAAAGACGCTAATAAATGCCTTGGTTTCATTATTAGAATATCGTCACAATTTAAGAACTTTCAAGCTGTACAACAGTTATACAATGCATATGTCCGTAGTAAATTAGAATATAATGCAATACTTTGGAGCCCTAAAGAGTCATTGTATAATATTATGCTAGAAAAAATTCAACGTAAATTCTGTAGATATCTTTACAAACGTCAATACGGTTACTACCCTTTTCTATATCCCTCCATGTTTGTGTCTGGAATGGTAGGTTATGATACACTTCAACTTAGGCGGGAATCCACACATATACTAAATTATTGTCTGATATTAGCCGATAAAGTAGATAGCCCTGTTGTACGAGAATCGATACATTTCTACGTTCCCGACCAATATATGCGTGGTGTGGGAAGACGACAGCATAGACTCCTGAGTTATCCACCTATGTGGCGCTCTCCACAAGCTGAGAACAGCCCCACGGCTAGAGCAATTCGACTTATTAACGAGTTCCTGCAATATAGTCCAGATGCAGACATATTTTTTGACACCCGGAATGTAATATTAAAACATATTTATATTTACCTATGTAAAATGTAATATCATAGTTCCTACATAGAGGTTATTTTTGTTTTTATTTTTATCTTATTTCCTTTTTGTTAGTCTAAGATCCTGTTAACATTGTAGTACTATATAATTTATTTTAGTATAGTTAGCATAGATATAAGTGATTTGGTGTACCTATACTGTAAGCTTATATTTTATGAATAAATGAATGAATGTTAGAGACAGTAAATTCTTTTTCAAATAAAATATAACGTATGTTACTCGATAATATGGCTTTCGAATATTAAAATTGTTTTTAAAATCGGTTAAGTAGTATTTGAGTTAAATTCTTACAAACATACATATAAACAAAAAGCATACCAAATCCAAATCTTTCCTCTTCATAATATTATAAGTATTGAAGTATAGATAACATCATGCTGTTAATAAATTGATTTTACCCTTGGGAACAACTTTTTCTGGATGATCCGTCGAGTAATTAAGGCGTTTAAACGTAACAAACAAACAAACAAATACACATTCTCATTTATAATATTAGAGTTAGGATAGTCATAGTCATCTATTCACTTTGATGTCGTGGTATTGCCTTTATAATTCATTGCGCCAGTAAGCTAACTAGTCCAGAATTACCGGCTTGTCTAGCTCGACTTGATTAACCAATTCCGTCACGGCACATTAACCGAACGACTAACGACTACTCGTGACCGACTTAAACTTTGAACTTGATACAAACATGTTCTTCGACTAATTTATATGATTTCATACGATTAGGATTCTTGTGCAAGGTTGAGTGCTTTGTTATAATTGGGTAAGCAGTAGACCAGCTTTGCAGATTAAATAAAAACTAGATTTAATAGCTACCAGACTCGATTAGATTGTCAAGTTCAAGAATTTTGCGTTACTGGATTTATTTTCCAGTTTTTAAGGCAGTTTTTATCGAATATTCTCGTATTAAGGATCGTTAAAACATGCCAACAACCGACACGACAAACATCTAGACTTAGAATGATTATTAGTGGCTCACAAATATAAATGATTTCCGTATGGGATTTGAACACGGGCGAGGCGGCAGCATACCTGTGCTGCACCCTTTGAAAGACCATTATATTTGTAGTGTACACAATTTTTATCGCATCTGGGAATCAAACACAACTCTAGGCAAATTGGGAGTAATGAAACCAATTAAACCATTGCGCCATTACTGCAAGTAATCATCACAACTGCTAATATAAGAAGTGTTGAACGAGATTAATCATCAATGGAATTCAATATTTACATATACATACATAGTCTTACATATTTATATCCCCAAGAAAGTAAGGAGGTGACAAGCATTCACATTTTGGTAACTATAGATTTCACGCTATAAAGGGCGACCTTATTGCCATACACTGTGCTAATAATGTCAAAACAGAAAACCAACAACACTTTCCCCGGCTGGAACCAAACCTTAAACCTCACAATCAACCGCAAATTAAACACAAAAACAATTTAACTAATCTGTCGTGACAACATCGTGACTGATAACAACTATTAACCAATTAAAAACCCAGCCCATCTTTAGAGACCGCACGATCGCGGAAATGAATTTTGTTGTCAATATTTAGCATGAGATGATGTCTGGAATATCATCAATCCGGTTTGCCCTTGACAGATTTTTGTTGATGACTAATCGTGAAACAATATGGTGGCTGTGACGTCATCACACCGGTTTTGTTTCAACATCTAAAGTAGTGCAGCTGGGCTGTCAGATGCAATTGAAATGTGTATAAAGTATGGACCCGAAATCAACGTCTTATTTATACTATCCATGTGATACTTTGCCTCGGTGATGCAGTGGTATTGAATACGAATGATATCCGTGTGGCTCAGGTTCGATTGTCGGATCCGACAGTATTATTGGGATTTTCGGTTAAGAAATTTTCGATGCCCGGTAGACAGTAATAAGCCCGTAAAAACGTTCTAAAAGGACCTAAATCCGTTCCTGGCGAAATGTGGGTGTATGGGACCTCTACTTAGGTGTGAGATTACCTATGTATGAATGCTTGTTAAGATGTCCTAATATTTAAAAGATTGCAATCTAGAGACGCGTGAATATTAATTTTATAAACCCTTTCTTTGGGTCACACACGGGCGAAGTCACATGCAAAAGTTAGTGAATAACACAATATTAGACTAACCTTAATAGCGCTTGTATTTAAAGAGTCCATGTAATTAAAAATTTCAACACAATGCCCGGCCCGGAAATCAAACCTTTTGACTGCTGGTTAATATCAACTTATTTTTTTTATGCATCTATGTTGGCAAACAAGCACACCACAACCACCGAATGTTAAGTGGTTACCGTAGCCTATGGAAGCCTGCAACACCAGAGTCATCATTTGCGCGTTGCCGACTCTTTAGGAAACGAAATGGGAAGGAGAAGCAGCGGGAAGGAGGAAAGATGGTGATTGGGCCTCCAGCACTCTCACTCACCGAACGAAACACAACAGTAGAAATACTCCTATTTCACGTCGATATTCTGTGAGAGGGTAGTCCTTCCCCGGTCGAGCCGGCCCATTCATGCTGAAATCAGCGAAGCGATCACGGAACCAATGAATTAATCTTGCAAATGTGACCTTTTACTATAAATTAAATAACTGGTAGTAGCGACCAGTCGCTTACAAATACTAACGAGCGATTAAATAGGAATGTGAAACCTCCTGACCCGTACAACCTGATGGTGACGCCAGTAACTAACACCTACTTATGGAGAAATATAATACCAGCATGTCATTACTATATATGTATGTAATTGAGGGTATTTAACCTGTTTATGAATAGTCCTATTGTGGGTACGGGCCTCTGCTTGGTATAAGAAGGGTTCGGCCATAATCCATCAGACTGGCCTCATGGTTTTGTAGACTTCTCATATCTTTCAGAATCGTATGCAATACTTTTAGAAATGCAGACGCTGATTATACTAGTAATAATAAAATATGTAATACGTATTTAACTTTGAAAACGGATGGCAATGGCAGCGGCGAGTGTTGTGGGTTCGAATCCCACACTGGATAAAACTTTGTGTGATCTACAAATGGTTGTTCCCAGTCTGGGTGTTCTTTGTGTCCGTTGTTTAGATGTTTGTAAAGTCCATCGCGGCACAGGAATTATTTCCTAGTACAGTGCGGTTCGTATTCAAGAGTTTTGTACAGCAAGCCAATATTATGCCACTAGAAGATTAGTTAAACAGAAAATGTCTGACAACATCAACGACATTTTGAGGGTGAGTGTACCCGACAAGCTTGTTTTGGGAGATAATTAAGGAAATCCGTAGAATTACCTATTGAGAAAGCAGATGAATCTGTTTGTATTGCTACAGGTTTTTTGGATACATAAATAAACATGTGTGTTTTGGCTATGTACTTATGTATAGCATCTACATTTCACCAAGCATGTTTAGCCTTCACGTAATAAGGGATAATACTCTATTTGAAAAAGGCACAACAGTGTTGAATGCATCAATGTTCCCTGATATATAGACTAGGTTCGCGCGTGGCTTCACTTACACCGAATAAATCATAACGAGCTCATTGACGCGTGCTGTTACAAAAGCTGAACGTTGATGGTCCATTGAGCTCTCGGAAGTCTTGCTTCCTGCTCTGTTATCTGGGCAAATGTTGCGTGTTACGTAACTCTATGATATAAGGTCTTACATTGTTACTATGAGATCATTTGTAACTATTGTTTAGGTTTTCGTAATGGTAGTTATAAAACTGTACTAATGATAAGAGTATGAAATATTTTTTGGATTTCGTTATTTCGGGCAACATACATACAAGAAACATGCATCATGGATATAATGCCAAGAGTAAGGCAGCGGTTTGTTACGCTCATATTCCTAAAGATATGTTTTCAGTGTTTGCTGTACGACAGGTTTCCAGACTCCAGGCTGTTATCATTTGGAGATTGGAAGCTTTAATTCCAGAATAATACCAGAAAGGCGTCTGCGCAACGAATTCTGAAGACGGTAGGCCGGTAACTGCACAACCTTTTACTGCGAGAATAATAACACAATGCATTGCTTTTCGTTCAAATAAAATCGATTTATAGCACTAAAATCTTATTTATAACTTGCTAAAAATTATCTTTGCTAACACAGTTTCAACACAGCAAGGGGAAAAGTATCGCCTGCTTTATCGCGGCTAATATTCTACCAAATCTAACGTAGAGATCAGATACACCAATTATCCAATACACCACATAGCCCATAAAACCTTGACGAATGGAAGAACGATCTCTATTAACTAATCGATGGTATTATATGCTAATGGTACAATGTTTCCCATAGCGGGCCATTGTTCTACTCAACAGGTATCTGCTCGGGATACTTTGGCCCAGAATCGATTGTGAGCACCTGACCTTGCTGTAAAGATTCTTCACGATCTGTGTTGGTATTGTACTTGATAAGGTGGTTATAGAAACTTTGCTATATGAACAATCGTTTTTAATAAATGGATTTGTATTTCAATAGTGACCTTCCCATGGAACAAATCGTGGCTATTGTCCTGTAGGGAACTAAATATTAAGGGCGTATAAACTACTATTCTAATAAGATTACTAATATTTTAGTGTATTCCAATCAAAGCTAGCGAAGATACAATGTAAAAGAAAGCAAATTTATTGCGATATAATAAATACAATACCAAAGACCGTGCTACCTCGATGGCGTAGTGGTTAGTGTAACCGACTGCCACGCCTGAGGTCGCGGGTTCGATTCCCGCACACAAGTCAAACATTTGTGTGCATGAATATGGATGTTTGTCTTGGTCTGGGTGTTTCTATGTATAATATGTATAAATTTACAAAAAAAAATATATATATGTATGTTTATCCATTGTCTAGTACCCATAATACAAGCTCTGCTTAGTTTGGGCTAGATGGTGTTGTGTGTATATGATAGAATATTATATTATTATAATATTATATTATAGACACTTGCCTTATAGAAAACTCAATACCTTTATACAGCAATCTAAATCAAGAAACAGCTAACGATATACACTGCTTGTACTAGTAAGTTTATCTTTCTACTCATATCACACTTTAAACAATATAGCCATGATCTTTCTTTATTAACTTGGACATCCAGTAGTTGTTACATTATTGCTTATTCTCCCAAAAGAAAAACTAATACTAACATCAATACATTTTGCCCTTGCAACATTTCCTTATCCTTGAAATTTACTCAGCATGGCAACAATAATACCAATAAGCAAAAGCAATATTTATTTTTATTACAGTTACACAAGTGCCTAATTAAATCGGCAAGCCTTGAAATAATTGCCATTAGAAACAAATTAAAATAATTTCAAGTAACAGTCTAATTACAACTCTAAAACTAACATAACCATGTCAAGATTTCTAGAGCCACAGATAATTAAAGCGTATGTATTGCCAATTCCAAAAAGCGATTACCCCAAATGCAAAAAGAAAACAAGAATGCAGAATTTATTTATTAAATGTATAATTTATTTTATATTCTATGCGTTGACCACGGTGACCGGAAAGAGACATTGAAGTGAAAGTACGAATATATAAAATTTCACGTTTCGGGAACATTTCGTTCGCACGGTTAATGTGATAATTCTTGTTTCATGGTATAATAACCATGAAATATTGTTACTGAACATGTTGTCATACTAAATTGTATAAACAACAACAATTTGACTGGTATTTCTAAGATGCCATTTTCAACTTTACCGCGAACATGAATTAGTATTGTTAGAGATAAAATGTTGCTTTTTATTGTAAATGTTTGCACGCGCAATTATTTGATTTCTATTGTTGATTTACCTGCAATTGTGGATGGTTAATAATAAAATTTTATTGTGTAATGTTTGAGGTACAGCTGATAAAGGTCATCCACCTTTAAGTGTGTGAATGAATCTGTAGTAATATAACAGATCTTAGGACTGTCTTTAAGAATACGTTATGTGAAACTATGCATACACATATAACTTCTTCAGAAACTACTACATAGTAGTAATTTATTCTTCTCTTCATACAAAGAAAGCCTACTAAAGAAAGAAGAAAGTTCGTTAAATTTTATAAATCGAAACACATTCCTACCACGCCTTCGAAATTCAAAATAAGGTAAAAACAGATCGAAGTTAAACCATGCGCTTGCGATTGGTGCCGCATAGTAAATGAATATAACGAACTTTATAAACTACATTTTGAACTGTAATTCAATGTTTATAAGGAATATATTCGTTTATCTTTCCGTATGTTTATAAGAGGCGACGTGAATGTCAAGTACAAGAAATCGATTATAGTAGTCGCTAATTTTTCGGACACTTTCCAGTTGAGGCCAATGGCATTAGTGAAAGAGCATTAACATTTTTACAAACGAGTCTACTGGACAAATATACTCTCTATTTACTCAATAAAAAATTTACTATCTACTTATTATTGCTTTCACCATTAAATATATAGACTATTGGAATTTCCAAAAGCCCACATTTTTCTTAATGGTCACCCATTCAGAGGCTGTACCGTGTCTTCATTGCTTAACGTTACAAATCGAGGTCCTTGCAGCTGTAGTAACTAACGTAATATATTTTTAAATTAATTGTTGGTTATTGAGGTCGAGCTATGCGAGAGTGAAACTGCATTTTTTGTGTGACTACCCACGGCAATGCGTCTCTCTCGCACAGTGCTTCGAACTTTGCACTTGGACGAAATATTTATGTTTCCGTTTTGCTAACACACTTTTTTCGTAAAACTTTCTCAGGTTATGTGAGAACTATCGCTTTTCAGATTTTGTCCAAATTTATTAACGTGTTGGACTTTTCAATTTGTATCTTGATGTCAGAATAAATCAATCAGTAATCAAATTCATTAACGTCTTATTCAATTAATAATTTATATATTGATTTCTAGATATATATTCGACATTACTCTTTTAAATGAAACTTTAACCTGTATCAAATTACTATTTAAATCGCTCTGCAATACTATATAATATTTTATGGAGGTTTTCCATATCAACGGCTAATAGATTGTGGAAACTCGCTTATTCAGTACATGTAATGTCTTTCACACTCTTTGCTCCCACTGAGAATAATCTTGCAGAAATCGCAAGAACAGAGCGACAGTAGTCGTATAACATTGAACCACATAAACAATCAAAGTAAATTGTTACATAACTCTAATAAAAGATCTAAAACATTTAGAAGCAATGCGATCACAGCCTAAATTTAAATCAAATAATAAAATACTTTATCCAAACCTATAATTATTTTGTCCATAAATATCAATTGAACCCACTGTGCGTTACCTAAGCAGCAGTGGTTAATTATGGAGGCCTAGCCATAATATCGCAGGCAGACATTCTGGGTCAATGTGCCTGATTGTCAGACGTGATCATTTGGTGTTGCCAGACATGATTATATGGTGTTGCCAGTTATAGTGGGTGATTATACCCTGGTATTTATGAGCCTAGACCTTGTATAGTAAATTGGATGATTGATTTTAAGAAAATTTATAAAAGATTATAGGATGTGAATGACAGACTGTTTTAGTAGATTTTCCTTGCTAGTTTGTAAGTACAGGTGAAACTAATGGCCTGTAGCCAAATGGAGAATGTGCACGTTTGCCGATGGATGAAGTTAAGCAACATTGCTCAGGTCAAAGTCCTCCGTGCCTTCATAACTCTGCAATGCTGTCAGTTATATTTTAAATCAATAATGAATGTATTTTACCAACTACTGTAACGATATAATTAGCTACCTTTCAATTGATAAGGTCATATGAAAACGGTTTATGGATGAGTGATTACTCTAATACACTGCACAAAATAAGTACGTCGTGACTTCTAAATTAACACTGGCAATCGTGATATTAAAGTTAGATCGAACACTTTTACTTATATTGTAAAATTCGTATAGTATTACTTCAATGTTGTAACATAAACGGTAAACTATTGAGAAGCGACGAGACGTGTACACAAACTATTATACCTTTCATTTACAAATAATGTAAAAAATACCACAACAAACATTCTTTCACAGCTCAACAAAATCGAAAGTGTGTTTGAAAAGTGTGAATTCAGAAAAAACTCTGGGCTTGCGCTGCCAATTGACGACCTACGAATAGGGTTGTCAACACAAAGAAATTACCCACAACAATGGGTAAAATATATTTCGAAACAACTTTATCTGTCAAGTATAGTTTGAAGATACCAGCTGAGATACATAAATACAATTGTTAAATTAATTTGCTCTGAATAAATTAGTGTTATTTTTACAATTGCATCGAATATTCTTGGCTTATTCATAATGGATTTAGTAACAATGGCCTTCACAATCGTACCATATTAAATATAATTACATAAACGGTCTCTCACGTCGATTATCTATTGTATATTGCTCAATAAGACCATTGACGCAATGATGAGACTATTATAAAAAACCAATATTAGTTTAGACGGATCTAATAAATCTTGTTGGTTATTGCTAGTTTTATATCCATGAGGAATGATCTGGCTATTTAATGCAGGATTGTCACTGACGGTAATATATTGAGATTTCGAAGACGATTAAGGCTTTCAACCTTTGCATTTTGAACCTGATGATCAGATAACAAACATGTAGGTTTATACATTCGTAGGACCAGAACTCGTGGTGAAATAACGGTGAGAGCTATGCAGCATTTGGACAGATATACCTGATTAAATTGATACAGGCGCAGCGGTAGTGAATGTTGCTGTGCTTTAGAGCTTGGATTGGCTTCCCAAGCATAATGTTATTGGGTTTTCCAGTCAAGATAATATATATTCAGTAGAGGCACGGGGTCTGAAACTGTGTCCGGTAAAGACCTATACGCTCGCCCTTTAAGTGGTACCTAAATACAAAAGCTGACGAAATGTGGTTGCATTATACCTTTGCCTTTAGGATAGGCGTCGGTCTATGAACGTATATGTGGTTCAAATTTAAAAGATTGATTTTAAGACTGACAACCCTAAAATATCGAGGTCATTGTAAAAGCGAAAAGTACGGAACAGGTTTTGGTATAAATTCGGGTTTGTGACAGGTTGTTTTCTCTTGCCTGAGGTACACCCAATTGGTCACGTCCATTCAACATGCCAGTGACGTTGGCAGAGGGAGTGGGGACCGGTGCTAACTGCCGTAGACCTAGGACCACATGTTTTCTTACAGAGGTATAATTATGGATGAATGCAACTGTAATTACCGAGAAAGGCGTATTTGAGATTCTGGATTTTGAAGATGACAAACAGACATTTCTGTAATATGAATGAAGTGAAGTAGTAAGTATGAAGTTCAATAGCTTAAGTTTTTTGAATTGTATAGGTATACGGACTGTTTTACTTAAATAATATTTTCTTACAGACTAATAGTATGTTATTTAAAGAAAATACGAAATATAAGTTATAAATAACTAATATTTAAATTAAACTTTCATTTTATTAATTTAACTGCATCGAAAGTCTCTTAAATAATTTAACTCGAATATTATTCAGACACGTGAAATTTAAGTATAAAATAAAATAAAAATAATTTAGTATTGAAAAAATACAGTTTCAGGAGTAGAGCTTATACGAGTAGAATTTGGGTCTAAAATCTTGCTATTTACGGAAACTTGTTCTAAGTTTAGGTATTCTTTATGGCTGTTTCAACAATTCAAAAAACAACAAGCCATATTAATCATATCCTTAATGAATCAGTCGTCCTCAAAAGAATATTCTGTCTTACTGCACAATTCCTAATATAATCAAAACTAGTATATTTTATTACAAAGATTACTATTTCTTCACAAAGACACACATACGAAATGACAAACAATGAAAAACAACCGTTTTCCCACGTTAATATTTACAGAGCCGTTAATTATAAAGCCTTTTGCTAGCCTTGCCCTTTAACCTTACTCTTTCTTCAAGATCGTCAGCTTCTTGATAGAGGCTTTTATTCACAGCTTCTTAATGAACAGATGTCCGTAGCATTACAGGTTGTAAACCTTTAAACTATAAAAGGTAGTATAAAAGATACGACAGCATAATTTTCATACAGTTTTCACTATCGCCTTTAACCAGATTACACATACATAGACACTCAAAATTGTAACCGGATTTGTATTATATATGCCCTTACTCTCACATTAGCTTTAGTTTAGGTGACGCATAATAAGGGGATAGGGCAAAAGTGATGTTTAACTAGCAGTTCACAACAGTTCTAAACTCTGTGCTGCTACAGAAAATTTCATAACAGAAAGACCAAATAACACTTCGCTCAACCCACCATCGAACCACTACCATTACTGATGGACCACCAGCAATCAGTCATTTATCAGTTTATCTTCTATTATTAGGTTAGATTAGTCACCTTGCCATTAGCAATGCATTTAGGAGTTCCTCCTTCACGATACTTCTCCTTCCCATTTCGTTTCCTAAAGGGTCGGTAACGCGCCAGTGATGCCTCTGGTGTTGCAGGCGTCCATAGGCTACGGTGACCACTTACTATCAGGTGGGCCGTATTCTAGTTTGCCACTTTAGTCGTATAAAAAAATAATGTTAGGTTTTATACTTGCTTAAGACAAAAATTACGCGATCCACTGACGACTGTTCTTCATGTCAATTGAATCATTGCGTTTTTGGTAGATATAATGACATCTTCCCTAGTAATTGACTACGATAAAACAATCAATCATTGCTGTAATATGTCATTTTATTTGGAAGCTTTTAAGCATAACAGCGACCAATTTATTACATATGATAGGTATAATTAAAGTACCCCACCTTGTATTATTTATTATAACGTCTTTAAATCCATCTTTAAAAGTCAAGGTACCTCTCTCTCACATTATGTAAACCAACAATTATCTGTATATACACGTAAACACGCGGGTTTTACAATTCCAATCACATTTTCCTTAAGTTTTGGTTTTACGGCACAGTTGAGAAGTGGCACATAACTGTTCAATCTAGCTGACATAGCAGTGTCTATTGGATATTGGATATTATGCATATTTAACTCATCAAAAAAGGAAGCTAAATAATAAGTATGACTGCCATGAAAATAAATGCATATGAATACGACTAATGATAAGTAAGTGGAATCCCGTAAGTTCTGACTAGCCCTCTGGGAAATGGCGTGGTATGTATTTATATCTCTATAATTATAATTAACATGTACCTAGTTCTAAGCGGAATTAAAAAAATTCTAAAAAATACATACCAGTCAGCTGAGACACAAAATATACCGGGTAGCCTCGCTTTTATATAGAACCTTAAAATAACTGACAAAACATACGTGCGATTGTGAGTTCGTGAATGAATGTGTGTATAAAAATAACATTTCAAACATTACAGACTTAAGAGCATGTGATATCAAAGAGCTTTCAAAACTCAGACCCACACATTACACTTTGCGTAATAGAGGACGCAATCTTGCAACTCTTATTAAAATCTCTCAAGTAATACGTGCAATTCAAAACAGGCGTAGAATATACCAGTCAAAACTGGGGTTTATAAAATACTACAGGCGATTTGATTTACCTCCGTAACTGTATCTACAATATTTAGAATTATACGATCGTATTTATAAATTTCAACATACATAGCCTACCTATGGTAAAATATACTTTGCTTACCCCTGCCGGGCATTCGAATAGCCATAAATGTATAATACCCTTTTTCCCTAGCTATCATTCCACGTAATAGAATACCAGCCGATTGGCGTCTACGGAGCATACCTCCAGACTCCGTGAGGATACTACGAATTTCTTATTAATACAACCCAATAACACTTCGGTCGACTCGGAAACCCAATTCGTGACTTCATGTATAATAAAAATAATAATATTCTGTCACATACACACAACACCATCTAGCCCAAACTAAGGAGAGCTTGTACTATGGGTATATTAGACAATGGTTAAACATACATATATATATGTAAATACATACATATTATACATAGAAACACCTAGACCAAGACAAACATCCATGACCATGCACACAAATGTTTGACTTGTGCGAGAATCGAACCTGCGACCTCAAGCGTGGCAGTCGGTTACACTAACCACTACACCATCGAGGCCGTATATTCACTACGATTAGGCCTTCGGGGCAGCTATTAACCTATGTATATATCCTATAAAATAGAAACGCGTATTTCTATTAACGTTTAAGAGCTCTACGAACTTAATGGAATAAATGTTAACAAGGATTCGGCGAAAGTCAGCCCACAATTACTCCAAATAGTTTGACCAACTAATAACAACTTCTAAAGCACTAAAAGAATTAAACTGGTTATTAAGTATTTTATGAGGACAAAACCGCGGGTAATAACAGGTGTTCGATACAAATAGTTATTAACAATGTATTTATTTATCTAACAGGCTGTGTACGTAGGTAACCAGTGCTACAGGAAACCCAGTTGCGATGAAAGTAAGGCCGTAGCTCGAGGTCATGCGTCTGCGTTCTTTTGTAGTTGCATATCTTCGATACAAGTCGTTTATAAACCCTATAGTATAGCATCGTGTTGTAATTTAAAGCTCAGTTGACAACCAGTAGTGTTAGGTACTTATTCTGTCAAGTCTTAGAATACCAGACATAATTCAAAATCTACTTTTTGGCGGCCTCCATGGCGTAGTGGTTAGTGTAACCAACTGCCACGCCTGAGATCGCGGGTTCGATTCCCGCACAAGTCATTGTGTGCACGAACATGGATGTTTATCGCGGTCTGGGTGTTTCTATGTATAATATGTACATATTTATAAAAAATAATTATATATGTATGTTTATCCATTGTCTAATACCCATAGTACAAGCTCTGCTTAGTTTGGGCTAAATGGTGTCGTGTGTATGTGATACAATATTATTATTATGTTTCTCTTATCACAGGTATTTTCTAACATATATGTTAGAAAATACCCGGCTCTTTGTGAGGCTTACACGGAGACATGGGTCCAACGTGAAGAGGCCCTTCGAGAGTTTTAATCAAAGGTGGGATGGAACACCTACAGCGGCACTAGCCGCAGCAGACGTAGGACTATTGCTACGTATGGATTCTAATATATGTGCTATGTATATGGGTGTTTGGTGGACCGGTATATTGGTAACTATGGATGAAAAACGGGGTCTGCCCTGAATTCTCTAAGAGCATCAATGCAATGGGCAGATGGTGACTCGCAAACTAACTAGATGGGCCCCCTGAAAAGCCACCACATACACGCCAGCAGCAGAGGGCAACACCGGTGCGACCGGCTAGGGATGTCGAGCGGTGCGGCGCCGGTTTCACCATCACGGGTCTCGTGATAACGACGACCCGGAGCGGGTTTCCCCGTAGTTATGCCCTCGAAAATGACACTTCCACACCCAAGCATATAGCTCTAGTGGACCCCCCTCTGACTGAACCCCTACCTTGGTATTATATAACTGTATATTGTACCCGAATGCTTCATATAGTTTATTACCTATATCCCTTATTAGGATAAAACCTTTTTACAGTTCAAATTCTTGTTTTCCTAAGTGACAGGCATTCTGAAGGTAGAAAATATAATGGCTGTTGGTTCGGTTGGTTTAAAGAGATTGTATTGCCCAATTATACGACAAAGAGTGTCACATAATCTTATTCAGGGTATGGAAGGTGTGGGTGTAAAGATATTTAGGACGAGACCCTCCAGGTCATTGTCAAATACGAGAAACTTTCATTTAGTGTGGATGTGGTGTAAGTGTTTTTATGACGTTTAGCAGCCGAACCAGTAGGACACAATGAGATAACCTAAATAATGCTCTTTTGTTAGACGGGGATAGTCCGGTATTATTTCAGACCTATAGGTTCTTAATAAGGCGCTATATTGTTAGACGAAGAAAGGCCCTTGTCTTGGCAGAATAGCGACCAGAAAATACTTAATAAGATTTCGACTGACCCGAGAAAATTAGATTTTTAACAATTACCTCAATAATTAATTTCTTCTATGCTACTTCCAATTGGCAAACGTAATGAATAACGTTTTTAAAAAGTTTGCGTCGAAGTTTTTAATCGTTTGGCTTAAGGCCCAGTCCTTAAGATGAGAGATTACTGACTTCCTATAACAAAAAACACTAATGACATGACGGGATTTTTAAGATACTGTAGCAAAGCTGGCCTTTTCCTTTGAAGGCTGTTAACCAAAGACAAACGGAAAATATTAAAGTGCTGGTCTTTAATAGTCCCTCGTGTACTTAAATTGGCGCAATTGGACTTAGCAACCAAGTCTAAGTAAAGTTATTAAGTCCAAAAGACGCATTATTAAGTCTAAAGTCCGAACAAATAATTGATTTTAAAAGCTTAAAATTACAGTCTCCATTCACGGAAGGTCACAATTAATAATAGTGTATCTAAAAAGCGGTTGACATTATGCTATAGTACACTCACATACATATGCATATATGTATGATAATTTGTATGAACGGTTGCACTCTGAAGCTGTTTTATATTTTACAAATGTAGTTACAAGGTTGACGAAATTTCAAATACAAGTACTTACAATTTATTTTATGCGTAATTAATTGCTACTGTTTAATATTATGCTATGCTTTTTTACGTATGTTTGAAGTCTCGTATTCAATTCCTTTACAGGCAAAATGTTATTGGATATTCTCTATTAGCTATATTAACTAATTGATTTAAATTAAAATGTATTTAGTAGCTCCTCGTAGAGCAACTTAAACAATAGCCGACAAAATCTTTTCTTTTCTTTTTTTAGAGTTCGAAAAATCTCTTATACTACTTCTTTGTCTGTCCGTCCGTCCGTCTTTCTGTTTTGCAACTTTAAACTCAAGAACCGTAAGAGCTAGAGACTCGCGATCAACGCCATTCGACTCAGCATAGTCGATATACCCCGAAGTGACTATGAGCTTTGTTTGACCTCCGACCTCTGGTCACGTGATACCATTTTTTTCGAACTCTAAGATTTACGGCAATCCATTGCCGTTTCTCACTTGTTTAAGGTAGACTTAAGCTTAGTCGTATATTTTCAAATTCTATGGTAAAAGAACCTTATTGTCGGCTTTTAAACACATAACATTATAGCAGTTCTAGACACCATAATAGTGTCGTGCCTAAGAGCAATGTTGTTAACCCAACTTTTTAAATATATGTAAATCGAAAACCTGTGCTAGTAGCTAGAGCAACTTTACCATTATTTTGATGGAATGTGTCAAGAATAGCCAGGAGCGAGAGTTGCTGGAGAGGCACTTCAAATAAACAAGTATGATGTAGGAATCACGCAAACTATTTTATCATCCCCAACATCTGATAAAGCGAGGATGCTATGTAGTTTATTTATGGTGCTTCCACAATAGCTGTCTTCTTGATGCCTTTCTTATGACTTTGTAAACCCTAATGATGGACTCAATGGGGTTGTCATATCCGAATAAGGATAAAAGCAACCCTCAAAAAAAAAATTAATAAAAAAAAAAACTTTACCATTGTGATCTGTTTAAAAAACGATTAGGTGTTTACTTTTTTTAATAAAGCAAGTCAGGTTCTTGAGCTTATACGAAAGTACTGCCTTTGAATGCTGGTATTAAGTATATGTATATTGGAAGCAAAGCTCAGTTATAGAAAGGAAAACGTGGTATTCCATCAATTTCCCAACTTCAGCTTCCATTTAATTGACTGAATACATCCACTTCGAGACATTAGCGCCGAATGGCATTCCATTACAGAATGCTCATTCACTACTCTCTCCTATCATTATATTCGCATTAGAGCTTTTCTAAAACAATTTCAACGATCACGAGTTGTTCCTTCGATACATTCTTGGCGTATCATTGTGGTGACACGTGATTTCACGCGACACATCCCATCTATAAGATGAGATGATGATGGCTCTCGCTTAGAAAATTCTTGTCTCGTTGTTGAAGTTGTTTAAACGTGAAGCGTGAAGTTCTAGGTAGTAATGTTGGATTATCTGTAAGGCTATTTGCTGTAGCAACAGGTAATGAAAGTGAGTCCGGTTCGGGAAATTAAGACTGTTTTTTTTATTTTAGATATGGGTAGACTTTTGCCTAATCACTTCGTTTAAGTAAGTATGGTCTTGTTTACAAGTCTGATAAATAAATTATTAAATTTCAAGAATTTAGAATTGCTTCTGTCAAACGTTAATTAAGAGTCAAAAATCTGGCTGTTAGAATGCATATACTGTAGTTTTCTTATGGGCGCTATGTAAGTTTAGGACAGCTAACTCTAACCGTTTTATACACACACATACTCTTCTTTTAAAAAGCAGTAACAGTAAAAATTAATTTATTTTGTATTAATGCGTCGCTATGTAACTTTAACATAAACTAACAGCTTAAAATGCGCTAGGTACTACAAATACCAAACGTAGTAATTTTAAATCCGTAAATCTTTTTAAGCCACGGCTCTCTAGAAATCACATCAACTGATATCATTGGCACATTCTAAAGTTTCCACAGAGCTTTACTCATAACAGTAATGATCGTCAACTGTCCCGTTGGCCGGCGCGTGCGCAGGCACCTGTCACGCGTGTGCGCCGCCACGCACACCGACGCGTAATCAATATAACATTGATTAGCGAATGTACGCCTATTTGTGCGGCTTTTGTCACACCGTTTAATGGTCATTACGAAGTGAAAATATAGAAATGACCGTGACGAGAGCGCCTGAATGAACCTTAAAACGAAGAAGAGTTAAAAAGATATAAATGATTTGATGGCGCTTATTTAGAACAATTGTTTTAGCTATTACTGTTGTATAAAAGACTTTATACCGCTGGACGTTAAAAACAACTAAATCAGAGATAGTAACTTATTATATGGATCAGACAAAATAATAAATCGAGACTTAATAGCGGTAATGAAGTAAAATTAAGTAGTATGTCTTTGTTCAAACGTTTTCATTTTAAACCAATAGCATACCATAAACTAATGAACTTACTTGGGTATTTTAATCTATGAATTTAAGAATTTACTCTCCGAAAAGTAAAGTTAAAGTAAAGTTGTAACATATTGATTAGCATTAACTACCTGGCCTTTGCCAGACTGCATATTGCTACTGAATATTTCCTCACAAAACAAAATTTGCCCAACCTAAGACATCACGGCTTACTGCACAAGCCCAACAAGTCAGTTACATATAAACTTACATAAAACTAAGTCGCAATTTATTAAAAAACACAAACAATTCGCAAGAACCCTTAATATGGAGTTCCAATTATGTAACGGTGTAATACAAGGAAGTGTATCATAGTAATGTAACCATTACCGCAGAAATGTGGAGCATTACCTATAAGCATTTCCTCCGGAGTCACTCATGAATGGCATTCGCCGTGATGCCATGCACCGTTTGTAATAAGTCATGTAGAGATTTCCCGTATTATCTCTGGTAAGATTAAATACTTTATTGCATCCGGTGGTTACTGAAACACCGAGTAGATATACTTATAGTATTATTTTTATTGCAGAGCAATATAGAATATGAAAGCCTTCAATATAAGCTCATTTCTAGAACAACACACATAAGGTTTCTTATTTCTGTATTCCTAAGATAGCAAATATATGGCATATGGCCCATATAATTGGAACAGGTTAGCATAACCTATATCGGTATAGTTTGATACGCACCCATTCCACATTTACTGACATAAAATTTAGTTTCACTGGAAGGGTTAAAATGTACCGCCTAAATTACTACCTCTTCCAAATGAATCGAAAACAAAAATACTACTTCAGTTAAAGAGTATTTACTTGTCTCTTGGCTAGAACAGCGGCTTTCCAAGCAGTTCTGAAAAAGGTACTTACCGCAACAACACAATACAACGTTATTTGAATTTAATCTTCTTTAGCATAGTCAGTCAAACTACTTTAGCTTCGATCGAGCTTATGTCACGAAACTAACGACACTCTAACTCAATCCAATAACATATCAAGCATCACCTTGCTTTAATGCACGCCTAAACATCCAAACAATGTTATTTTCGATTATCTTTTACGTTCTTAGTACATACAAAACAGATACTCCTTTCCCGCCATGCGAGCTCGCGCGAATGTTCTCGACGTTTAAAATATCAAGGCTCCGCGACCTCACCACAAGGCTGCGCCGCGGAATATTTCGCACAATACACACTTCACAAACATGCAAGAAATCTTATATGTCCGCATATACACATACACTTGTAAATAACTACCTACCTATCCCCGGTGAAGTGCCAACGTTTGTGTAAGGCGGGATCGACGCCCAAATTACGCGAGATTTTACTATATATTTCTCGCATTCAATTTTTAATAACAGACTGGCATTTATACCTTCGCATATGCATAAAGAAGGTATAAGGACTTGCTTTCGATTACTTAGAGGAAAACTTTAATAAAGTTGGTATCATATTTGCCAAGTCCTTTTAACATGTGATATGTTTGGTATAACCTCAAGCAATCTAAAGATTTTACCCACAGTCAAAAAATTTACACTTGTAACGGATATGGGTATTTTTTTTTAATTTGCTCGTCAATATGACCACACTCCGGCAGATGGTAAGCAGTCGTGTGGTCTAAGAGCAGTGGCCTCCACACCGTCCTCATAGCAGCCGAGGCGATGTTGAGGTCTCTACTTTGACGGCCTGAGAAGGTGCTTTTTCACGCCCCGCTTAAAGGACCCAGGATTGAAGGAAGAAGGAAAGACGTGCCTTGGCAGAGAATTCCATGCCTTGATCGTTCGGCAGAGGTATCGATATTAAGTTAATAGCCAGGTAGGCAACGAATCCAATTCACAGATTAACCAGTGGGTGAAAAGCTTTAACCTGAGCCAGCCGTTTATTAATCATTCAAAACTTAAATAAATATCGAAATATATTAGTGTATCTAACACATAATCTGTATAGTAATCCTAACGGATGAAATTGATAGAAATCTGTCAGACTAATTTAAATAACATTTAAGAATTAAAAGATAACTTAGAAGCCATTAAAATACAAACTTCGTATAAAAAGTGAAAGGATACGTCAGTGATTCGCCCGCAGGAATTCTGACATACCAGTTTCACAAGATTGACATTTTTATAAAATATCATTTGTTTTATACTTACTGTTCATAAGATATATTATCAAGAGAACTGAGCTTGAAAATTAAATGAATATTTGATTTAATCTTTAGCAATCTTAGAAATGGTTTAATTATTCTAAGTTCTAAATCAAATACAGCTTATAAACTAAATAAAAATGAAAAGTTATTGGATATTAAAATATTTGTGTTTGAATTTGTTAACTCGATGTTTTTAATCATTCGTTATTCATTTTAATTAAAGAGCATTGTATTACAGACGTCTAGATTTCTTATTAACCACTTCAGCTAAAAGAGGATTCACGTCGATAATGTAATGAGTGATTCGAACCGAGCACTTTCGATCGCAAGTACAATCCAATGCTATATTATTACCGCCACTTTGTTATATTATATAATTTATAAGTTATGTTTCGTCTATCTTGAATATAATAAACTTTTCAATGACAATAAAATAAGAAAGGTATTATTGCTTTACAGCTCCCTTGCAGCCTCGTAGAACACATAACAAAAAGTCTTCTTGGATGCCGTTGCTATCTCATCCTTTAGCTTTAGAAATCGTATTAGTTACCTGAAACAAAAAATAACCTAAATTAGTATTTAGTCAATAAAACTAGAATTCGGGCACAATATCTCTTTCTATCGACAGTAAAAGTAAATAAATATTCAGTTAAACCGATGACAACAACCTCAATGTCTCGAACACGACGAGCACAGAATATCATTATGTATCCTTATGCGACACAGATAGAAAGTGGAATATATATCAAAGAATTTGTCTTTGAGCTTTATACAGAATATTAATGATAAATAAACGGTACATTTATTAGTCACAAATTCTATGCACATAATATTAGTAGATGTATTAACAGTTGGACAGCTTCAATTTTCTTTCTAAAGGTTTTTGATTTTAGAACTGTCAAAAGTTTGTTTGTTTGGCGCCAATGTTTAAGGCGCGTTTTCATCGTTGTTTTGTTTCTTTTTTGTTTATTTCTTGACTTATACAGAAAACGCCTACCCGTGGTTTTTGTTTTTGTAACATTGTATATTATTTGTTGGTTTAAAAGATGTGTCGGTAAATCATTCTATATACCGCCAATAAATAACACAATAGAGCCAAAATATTTTAATTATTATCTTTTTAATAGCATCGGCGGTGTTTGTTATTAACCATAATCTAATTGATACGTTTATCTAACCATAGATTAAAATGAATGGTTTTATTAATATCGATGATGTGCAAGGTCTGGGAAGGTTAAGTCCTAGGTCGAATATAGCTAATTATTTTACCGAATGCTAGTTAACCACATAAATTGTATAAAATATTTTAGTATTAATACGTGTGTATAAGGAAATTGAACAGTTATAAAACCTTTGTGCAAAGGCCGCGGACCAGCAAAAACAAACATTAAGAGAGTTATGGTCAAAAGGATACTTGTTTTGACGTGTAGGTGTCTTTTTACTAGGAATTCGAAACGGATGTATAAAAAGAATACTAGATTGAGATATGATTAGGCTTTTGGCGGTATTATTTGTAGACTATCAATCTCCCTGAATTTTAAAGCAAATTTATAATCTTTTCTTTTGTAACTAACAAGTAACAAGTAGACAGGCACATTATTAAAATATCCCAGTGCTACCGCAACATCAATATGCTATTTTTATATATATATTTGTCTAAGATAACTTTCTATTACAATATTTACAAAAAAGTTACTTATTTTTACCGTAACATCGGTTTATTTAGACGCGTCGACAAAAATGTAAACATACGAAAGTTTCATACATAAACTAAATTACGGTTACATTTAAACCAGAAGGGTTAATTAGTTCTTTTATTGCGATAAATATATTTTTATTTTTGCCTAGTATTATATAGAAAGGCATAACGTGACTGTATTAAGTAGGAAACCACAGGCCCTTCGCACAAATCGAGAGTAATAAGAGCTAAGTAGTTCGACGCGTAAATCTTACCTAATACTAGGAAACTGTTCGAAGCAACCGGTCTACCTTCCAATCTGTGTCGACTGAAAGTTTAACTTTATGTAAATTAACTGGTCAATTCATTTACTTACAATATACAATCATTTTGATTTAATGTCTGTTGTTGTAAAATCAACTCAAACATATTACACCACAACAGCAACGATAGCCAAATCGGAAACTATTACAGAGGTCTGGAGATCGATCCCAAGGCGCGCATCTCTGACATTTCGAAGTTATGTGCGTATTAAATAGTTAATTATCGCTCGCTTTAACGGTGAAGGAAAACATGGTGAGGAAACCTGCATCTCTGAGAGTTCTCAATAATGTTCTCAAAGATATGTGAAATCTTCCAACCCGCACTGGGCCAGCGTGGTGGACTATGGCCTAACCCTTCTCACAATGAGAAGAGGCCCGTACCCAACAATAGGACAGTTTAATACAGGGCTGATTTTATATATATAATACAGCATCGCATTTGTATATTTCAGAGTTTAACTTTTATTATTTATGTAGGGAATAAAAAAAAAAAAAGAGACGTGTGTTAAACTTCAATTTTATCAACTATGTTTATGGTATGTTTGGCACAATTGTAAACTATATGCTGATAAAACCAATACCAATTTGGATGGCCCGGGATCGAAACTAGGACCTTATTATAAAATACATAATCATAGCACTGTATAAAAACTGTTCCACTACTGGACACGGGGCTTTTCCGAGGGTAAAAAATATTAGTCCATAGTCCAACACTCTAGCCAAGTGTAGGTTAGAACTCAAGCCTACTCTATAAACATATTATGTTATAAATAACACATAAAAATCTTAGTTATAAACAAGCAAACAAATATTTATATTTGCATCATACAAAATGGCTTTTAATCAAAAGTTAATTTGAAGCAATTATAATCATATCTTGAACTAACGATTAGAATTTACATCATTCGGTAATTATTGCTTGTTTAATTGTTATATAAATAGTGTTAAATAATTAATATTAAATGGTCATTTCCGTAAAACTTCATAAAAACCTAGTTTTCATTGAAAATAGCATCGATATTATAGTAAACCTCATTTAATATTTATATTGCTTAGGGTCTTGCATACGCTTTTATAGTTTATATAAGCCATATTTGATCATCGGCTGATCAAACTCATGTAATCAGAACAGGATTTTAGAAATTGGGCAATATTTATACTAATATTATAAAAGAGGAAAGATTAGATTTTTATTTGCCTGTAAGGATTTAAATAATTGTTTTAATTAATTAGCCAACCGATTTTAAAAATTCTTTCATCATTGGAAAGCTGTATTATCACTATCACTATTCGAATGTCAGCTTTTTGTTTGTTTGTTACGCTTTGTCGCGTTAACTACTCGGCCGAACATCATGAAATTTCGCATACACGTTGTCAGGGGAAAAGAACAGGACATAGGGTATCTTTCATCCAGAAAAAAGTATTCTTACAAACAACCTAACCAACATTTACGCAAACGAAACCGCATGCATAAACTAGTCATTAACAAAATACATCTGTTTTATATTGGAAATAGTATAAAAGGGCCGTAGTCTCTAAGCGAGCCAAGGTCTTTTGAGGTTTGTCCAAGATTGCGGTCTCGTAATAATGAATCAGTGTTTTTCGTATAACTATATACTCGTATAATGTACATATAAACTACATGTAATGTCGAAGAATGAGTTCATGTGCGACGTGTTGCAATATCGCACGCGGTGATGTTCACACAGTATTTCATACAGTCGCGTGCGCATCGATATGTGTGATCTACGTGTGGCCTAAGTTAAAAGAAGTATGCGACAAAATTTGATAGCAAAGCTTACGGCTATGGAGGGTCAAAAAAATAGTTACACGGTTTATCATTATTGCTTATCCCTCGTTTTATGCTGAAAAACAGTACGACGAGGCCATTGATTTCATTGCTACTTTTTTCAGATAGACGAATTTATATTCGGTATATTTTCTATTAATTACACAAATGATTAGTCCGCGTGAGCTAAGTCTGGCTTCTGTTTGTGGCTTCTGTGCAAGTAAGGATATATGAGTGATCATCTCAATCCACTGCTCCTTTCATTCATACGATACATATACAGATCTGATACATCAAATTTATAGTTTTAAATATATTCATATAAAATCGTAATGCTTTCTATTCTATGTTTTTTATCCATCATATAAAACAAATATAATAATATCAAATCTTACATCTTATGACTTGCACCACGCACCGCTCTAATCACAGTGTTGTATCGTTCGCGCATGCGCAAGATAGGCCATTGGCATCACTCTCGCGCATCGTCAAGCGTGAAAACGAAACAACTTTATCTCTCCTTTTTCCTTCGCAACTGAATAAGTTCTAATAAAAATTATTATCATTACTACTTACGCAAACAATAGTTCAATTTTAACAGGATTTTTTATGAAATAAACAAACACACAACAATGGGGTCGAATTACTACAGTATGTCGGGTACTTTCCAAACATTTTAATTATTGACACATACACACGGTTTCTAAAGACCAATGCACTAGGTGTCAAAATTAAACTCATGTTTATTGACAGTGGCTTAATCAATCAGCCAATCACAGCAGGTGTCATGCGTTTGAACGTCTGTAAATAAATTTTCTTAGAAACCGGGGATTAGACTTGAAACGTCTATTTATAAATCACAAAACCATATAATAGTCTGAAATTAAAGCTACAATTCTATGAAATCTGAGTGATTCCTACTCTGCCTAACCCTTCAAGAATATCCAGGTATGACATTTAAGAGTCTTATAACTGTTTGAATGAAATTAGGAAAACGGTTAATCTAATTAACGGCCACATTTACATACGATTGTAAAGTTTTAGAGTGATGACGACATCACAAACGGTTACAGTATTCCTTTTGAAGTATTTTGTGCGTTCTGCCTACCCACTAACAAAGTGCGTTGGACCGAAAGTAGGACGAAGAAATGTGTGTCAATACCCAGAGCGACACAGTAACTCCCAAAGGACACTCGTTATTATATGAATAAGTTTATGACATAATGTTCGTAGTATAAGTATAGACAGACGGATATACTATTAAATAGAAGTTATATCCCGCAAACATTAAAGAAAATTATAAGCAAATATTGTACTTAAAAAACCAAGCAATTTCTTGTTTTTACTATTAAAGTAGCTAACAAGCATACAGGTCACCTCATGGTAAGCAATTACAGTAGTCCGTAACCGTCTCTAATACCAATCGTATCTAACATGCGTTGCCAAGATTTTAAGACGAAAATTGAGTCAGTGTACAGTCAGCGTGGCAAGGATCAAACTGGACTCTAGCAGAAATCACATCGTCCTAAAACCCTTCGTTGCGCAGGAAGACAACGGGCAGGTTGTTTGGATTTGATCTCCTGTAATATGTGTGAGCACACAGACCTCAAGAAATTAAATAATATGTAAATAATAAAAATTAACCATCGCCTTTTTTAAATTAAAATCTTTTTTGGTAAATTCACTCAAATGAATATGTTTCTATAGTTTGCATGGTACCCGTGCCATCTATTTATAATATTAATTTGTCATTTTGCAAATAACAAGCCCAATATAGTTTACAAAACTGAAATATTACTAAAAAAAATGGTATATAATCCTTTATATTTCAGGTTAACACTTATTTATCAAAGACCGCATCACCATCTTACTCCATTCTTAAACAACTCACTCCACACACCAATGAACGACAATATGTAGTACAAACAAAGCCTCGTTCACTTTCGAACAACCTGTAGGGCATTTGTGTTTGTTCGTATCACTTTCACTTGCTATTGAACATCTCTGTAACTATCTAAAGTTAGCACGGCCGGTTCTGCGTCAATAAAGCCAAGGAGAATTCGTGATCTCTGAAGATGGGCATTTCATTCATCGTTTTTAGAGGTGTATACAGGGTGATTTTGAAATCGTGTAATTCCTTTTAACCACGCATTCTACTGGTGATATAGAATAACCCTGACCATATTTTTATTTAATTAGATTTATTGTTTTTGAAAAATTATTATTCCGTTTTTTTCGTGAAATGGTGTCAGGCAATTTTAATTTTTTACTAATTAAAATAAAAAATCATATTAATAATTAATGTCGTAACTAATAACGGGCGGTCCTTTTTATTGCCCCTTATTATTTACGACATCAGTTATTGTTATGTTATTATTTTTAAATTAAAAAAATATTAAGATTGTGTCAGGTGGTTAAAATATGACTATATGAAATCATTTCATGAAAAAAATCTGTACTCTAAATCTGCCGAAACCATTATTCTAATTAAGAAAAAATATGGTCAGGGTTATTCTATATCACCAGTAGAATGCGTGGTTAAAAGGAATTACACGATTTCAAAATCACCCTGTATAATAACTTTAAAACTACTAATAACATGACTGCTTTTTGTTATGATAAGAGTTAAGACTTTCCTCGATTATGTCTGCAGCAGATTAAGAAGTCCTGAGTTACCCAGGTAGTGAAAAGTGTTGTTGAGTTTGCCTTATGGCAAGTACTTTGTTGTAACATGTTGTCTGAAGTTGAGTTTAGTAGATGGCAATAGACTTACTCTCCCTCATATGTCTCTTTAAACATATCAGGTGACATACAGGCGTATTGTGTATTTAAAAACATACGGGCGTAAATCTTTATAACATGGCAACAGGTAAATGTAAATGTAAATTCTTATTAGTAAATGTAACTTTAACGTTCATAAGTTTTACTTTGTGATCTACATGAATAAATAGATTTTTGATTTTGATAGATTTCTTACATTGCAGTTGATTCTATTTATGTCTTTACCTTTGAAAAGCACGTTTCACGTCTTTATTTGTCCCTTTTTAACTCCAATCAATATCGCTTAAAGCCAATGTCATTCATGACAATAGTAGGATATATTTTTATAAAGAAGGCTCTCTAGCCAAGCGTTCGTAGTTTTTACGTAAATAACAAGTAATAGTTCGTGACTGATCTCAATAGCTGACGTTTTTCCGACAAATTTATTGAGCAACACAGTCTATGTATAAAATAATAAGATCTTTTTGCTTCAGTGTTGCCAAATATCCGGTCTCTTGTGGTGTTGCAACATTTTATAAATACTCGTTAAGTACTAAATGGCAGGTTTATTGATTTTGTACGAAAGTTAGAGCGGTTCATGAGGAGCTGCTTAGATGGCTGGATTAGGCAATGTGTTTTAGGTACATTTGTCAAGTAGTACTTATGAAGAGTATGAAAATTAAAAAGCTATGGCTTAAATACGTGGTACTTTGTCACTAATCTATAAGATCTCAATCTCACAGGTGATTGATGATAAATGACCCTATCTCGCGGCATCTTCTTGTAGAAGAATAGTACTGTCAGATATAAAGTGAGTATTGCGAAGTTAATGTAGCTATGATATCATCAATATATTATGCGCATACGAAATTATGGATTAAGGATTGAAAATAATAACTTATACTAAAAAAAGTGTTCAGATATCACCTTCGTTTAATTTGCAGATGTTTGCAGGAATGCATGAGTAATACTCGTTTAAAAAATAAGTTGACTTTGAACCTCCTTTAATAAGTTTTTACGTTGTAGACATAGAAGTCTATGGTCACTGGTACTGACATCATCTTTATGGAAAAGGCGTTTTTAGTTCTTAATTGCTTCATTATTTAATTTGGCTATTTACAATTTATACGTATAGGATACATGATAAATTCATAAAATTACAAAAGGCACTTTTAAAGTCCCTATCATCTACTTACATTATTTGATTCAGATCGCATACATTTCTTGCATTGTATAAGTTACAATAACAGTCGCAAAAACGAAAGATTTATACAAATTTTAAAAAAATATCCCCGTTTTATATCGGGTTTAGGAATTCTTTATTCGCAAAACCTAGTGTCAGAAAATTTGCTGCTGGAAACGATTTCAATACGCCCACCCAGGGCTTATGTTGTATTATTAATATATTGTAATCAAAGAACAAAGTATTACCTAAATTGATTTAAAAACATTGAGCAGACTATTACAAATAAAAATATTTCTATATTACAATTAATAACAATATTACAATTAATTATAGGTACAAAACGTTACCAAAACAAACACACAATTTACGTCTTGTCTTAACCTTCGATATAAAGGACAAAATAAGCACACATAGGTATTTGTTAAAAAAACGTTGTAAAAACCTTAAAAATAAATACAGAGAAACATTGTTTATTCGTCCGTTGCATCATACTCAAAACTATTTCGGCGTTTGTCGTGTTATCCGATTTCTTAAGACACAAGTCACGTAAACGACGGCTGAATAAAGACTTAGGTACTTACGACTTTAGCCTTTTGTTCAAATCTATTGTTTAGTTCAAAACTGTTGTCGCATATAATTATAGAGAATGATTGTTTAGGATGTAAACAAATAGCTTAAATTTAAATGTAAATACGTGAATCAAGTATTAAATAACACAAAGCTGTCGTAGACAGATCGCGTACTTGCAAAAAGTTTTATGACTGTTTTTCCTATAACAAGTGTCTTTTAAATGATATTATGAAGAACTGAAGAAATATAATCGGCATTATTTAATAGTCTTGTTAAGTCAGTTTTAAAGTATTTTATAATCACATGCACATAAATATATCTAGAATCTAAGCTCACTTATGATAAGACTCATAGAAATATATGTAAATTGCACGCAATCTCGTCAAAATATTCATCATAAATACTTAAACATACGCCTGTATATACCGACACTATATACAGAGAAGTACTACACCAACATATTATTAATTATTTAGGTCACGCGTCGTGCCTTTTTGGGTCTATAGGACACACTGCCAGACTGTACTGTTTCTGATAATTTCGCCGTTTGCCTTACTTGGGAATTTAACCCAAGACCTCATACTCGAACGTCACCATAAGCACAAACTTATGCCACGAGACCAACGAGACCATAAAAATATGGCCACAATAGTAAACTCTACCTATATTCTTAGAATACGCAGTCATGTCGTTATGTCACACAAACTCAAAACCTTTACCGTACTCTAATAAACAATAAATAAATTAGCATATTACACGAGAACTGCAATTTTCTTACAAAAACATAACAATTAACATAACAATAGACTTCACGGCTGACAACCCGTGACAACCAGAAGCAACCATGACGCCTCGCACTGGTTACCAAATCGTTAACCCGCTCAAGGTCATATGTACGTGCATGCGGACGTGTCGGCATATGCATGCGTGTGCGCATGCACGCTCATGCGTGATGCTCGTGCGTCCGGAATCTTTGGAGTTATGTATTCATTATATTGAAAGTAGTTCAGTCAATGAGAACTAAGTTATATGCGTGTTATCGCAGTAATAACCGGGCCAATTTTGGTAATGTAATTTGGTATTTACAGTGTCTCTCACCTTCCGAAGGGATGATCGAAGGTGTAATACGTAAGTCGTCAGGGCTCCAGGGCAGTCTATTGCTGTGTATCGAGCACAAAGCGCGACTCCAGTAGCAGCACGCTATTAAGAATTACTGAAAACGACCTCTGTCTTACTTACATAGAAATTGATTGTACATATATATGTGTATATACATATATATACATACATTAGGCATAGGGGTTTAAGTTATCGCCTTGCTACTGCCAATGCGCTAAGTGATGTGGATTCGATCACCACACGGGATATATGTATGTATTTGTGTGACCTACAAATAACTCGTATGCCGTTTGAATGCTTTTTTGAACCTTTCAGCGACAAAGACAGGCTGTCTTTCTTAAAATCGTAAAAAAATATACAGGTTTGGCGCTATGTAACACATAAATATAAATGATTGTTATAATATATAATACTAATAATAATGACAAAGTACTAAGTCGTTTGTAAAAGCTGATTGCATAAACCAAGCTAGTTAACGACACAAGTATTGGCATGCTGTTCACCTTAATATTACATTAGCCGCATTGTCGCTCTATGACTGAACACACTTGGATTATATTAATACTAATTTAAACACAAAACAACTCTATTTGATAAGAACTATCTCGCTAAACTTGTTGATCGTGAGATCTTGAATTCGATTTCCAGGTCGGACTCAAAGTTACTTTTGGTTTTTCTGTTAAGAATATCTTAAGATATGACCGTTAGGTAGGATGGTAATGGCTCGTTTCCTATTTTGTAAGGGCACTTTATAGCTAGTTGCTGGGTTCATAAGGTTTTAGCAAACATATTTTATGACCGTTACCAAGGCTAAAGTTACCGATTAGATTTAGCCCATTATTATTTATAAACTTTTGTTAAGTTAATATCATTATATATTAAGGTGTTGTAGCTTATGTATATAGATTTTATGTTATGTACCTATATCTATATATCAATACGTGAAGCAAAACCTTTGTACCCTTTTATACGAAAAATTGCGCGGACGCAGAAGTATGAAATTTTGCACAGTTAAAGTTTATATGGAGAAGGAGTGGCTAATTCTAATATTTTTATAAAATATGCATTAGAGATATATTAAATTAATGAAAAAATAATACACGCACACAACATACATTTGAAACAAGCAATCGAATCGCTTTCGTAGTATTTCGGCTTTGTTCGGCTTATTTCGTAGAATTCATCGTAACTATGGTTACATATGTATGTGAAGTAGGTGACTAAATGAAATGTGATTATAAGGGTATAGTTATAAACAATAAAACCTTAATAACAATCTAACCTAAAATTTAAATCAATTATGGCCGAATTTCGACCACTTGGCTACCGCTAGTATTTTAAATCAAGTAATATTTATGTAGACCTTTCTTCACTCTAAAATTAATATAATCTCGTTTCAAGTTGAAAAATAAAATACAATAGCGCGAAAGCAATGACAGACAACTTTTAACCCCAAGCAGCCCACATTAAATACTTGGCACATTCCAACATTTTGTGTAAGAAACACTTAAACAACTTTGCCCAACGCTTTGATAAAATACCTAAAGTTGTTATCAGAGTGACAACCAGATCACCTTACTTATAACTTTGAAGGAAGCGTTTTTGATACTTCCTACAGCCATCTGTCGAAGATTGACCTTGGATATTTTTGTCACGTGTATAAATATGGCAAGGTGTGGTTGATTTTTGAAAGTATGTAAAATTATACACATAGATTATTTCCTGTACCCAAAAGATCTGCAAAATGGTAGCAGACGCTTATTTTTCTTTTAGGCGCGTAATTATAATAATAATAATGTCCTCCTTAACGAAATTCGGTCACGGCGGCCAATCTTAACGGAGAATGGCCATCGGCGCAGGAGATATTATAGTGCACAAGTGTGTGCGCAAACACAAGTGCACTCTCTGTTCCCTAACTCTCATGATCCGATGGGACGAATAATCCGA
Organism: Catocala nupta; assembly: GCA_963675205.1. Classification (NCBI taxonomy): domain Eukaryota; kingdom Metazoa; phylum Arthropoda; class Insecta; order Lepidoptera; family Erebidae; genus Catocala; species Catocala nupta. The sequence continues at coordinate 2,871,430 of OY776104.1, read as the reverse complement.
CACGACCGGAGAGAGATCAGGCGCAGGACCAACGGCTTTACGTGATTTCTGAGGCACGAGGGTGTCTAACACCGCCAACTTTCTAACTCTGGGCTCGTATTGAGATTTCTTAACAGAAAAACCCAATAACTTTTTTTTTTGCCCGACCCGGGATTCGAACCCGAGACCTCATGCACAGCAGTCGCATTCACTACCGCTGTACCACGGAAGCGCGTAATAGGCGATAGGTCGTATAGCCAAACTCTGAACTGCTACTAAGAATTACCCACTATAAAAACGACTTTGCCTAACTAGACGATCTGCGAATACGACGTTATGACTAACTTAGGGAACGAATAACTTAGACGTAAGCGGTCGAGCCGCGCGCGGATAGCTCCCGGCAATTTATTTCCTAAATCGATTAATCTAATATTTTTAGTGTTGAAAATGTATCCAAACGTGACATTTAATATCAATACACAAGTAGCAATTGGAGTACAGTGTTAAATTAGTGGACTTTTTGTAATTACAAACAACATTTGAGTGCAAACAAACATTGACAATAAACAAATCGCGGGTGGCGCGATATCGGTCGAGCCGCGCGTCGCGCTCTGTCTCTCGCTCGCAAAACAGACTCGCCCTTTCCCGCTCGCACAGTGATTCCGCGAAATTCACATTTCAAAATGAACTGTGTTGTTTGCTGCAAGAAAATTGAACTAGCAGAGCTATTAAGATGTGTTGGATGTAAATCAGGATTCCATTATAGATGCGTGAATGTTACGCCGATTTCATTCAAGGAAGAGCAAGCCCATCTGAAGCGTACTTTTAAATGTGAATGTTGTCTAAACGTAACCCAACGCGTTCGCGTTACGGACGACACTCCAGTTCGCGCCGCTGCCGATGCCGCTAGCTTGATTAACCAATGTTTAGAAATAAATTGTAAGGAAAGCACTGGATTACTGTCGTCTGATGAGTCGGATTTATTGTCAGGCATAATGGAGAAAGTTAACAGTACAATAATGGAAAAGCTGAGTAACCTGGAAGCAAAAATTAAAGAAGAAATTAGGGCTACGGTTACAGTATTGGCATTAGAGAATAGTCAACTAAGACAAGAATTAAAGGAAACTAATAAAAAATGCATTTTGTACGAGCAAGAAATCATAAATTTGAAAACTGAAAGACAGAAAACTAGTGACCAAAAACCTAACAACAACATCGATGCCAATAGAAGTCAACTTCAACTAGGTACCCGGCCATCGTCTACGGCAGGTAGTACAGTCAGTAGCAAACACGTCGACCTCAACTCTTCGCCAGAGATGTCCAACGAGTCCGGCCGCCCAAGTATTAGTTACGCGTCGGTGGCCACGAAACCAGCGCATACATTACCTACTGTAGTTTTTGGCGATAATAATACTAATTCTTGGACAGAAGTCAGATATAAGAGGAATCCGAAGAAAGTAGGTGGAAACACGTCGATTGTATCCATTAAAGCAGTTGAACGTAAAAAGTTCTTACATGTATGGAGATTGGACAAATCTACCACGGAAGAAAATTTGAGGGAGTACATTAAAAATATATTGGGCAAGGATACTGAAATAGTTATCGAACAATTAAAACCTAAGACTGAGCGGAGTTACGCTTCATTTAAGATTGGCGTAACGGAAAGTTACTTCGAAAAACTCAGTAACCCGGACTTATGGCCACTTAATAGCGAGTTTAGTGAATGGATTTGGTTTCGTCGGCCAACCAAACCAACCCAACAACAAGTTAAGTAGAAACTTTAACATCTTATATCAAAATGTTCGCGGACTACGTACTAAGACAACAAAATTCTTATCCTTACTGGAATCATCCGGATCAGATATATTCGCAATTACGGAAACTGGTCTCAGTGAAGCTATCCAAGATGCGGAGTTCGTGTTACCCGAGTATCAAGTATTAAGATGTGATCGCGCGGATGGGCGTAAGCACGGCGGCGTACTTTTAGTGGCCACACCGCGGATTGAGATGCGGAAAGTAACAATGCCGAATACTAGTGATATCGACAGTCATAGGTTCGAGTTGATTTGTGCTACATTTTATAAACAAAGCCGATATTTGTTTACTTGTTGTGTAGTATATATTCCGCCACAAACAGAGGAAAATGAATATATGATAATGTTTAATTTATTAGAGAAACTTTGTATAAAATATGGGAATAATTTAATTATAATGGGAGATTTCAATTTATATTCGTGCAATATAAATGTTCGTAATTATTATGAATATTTTGTAGCCTTCTGTGAATTCGGTCAAAGCAATATGGTGCCTAATTGTAGTGGAAGGCAATTGGACCTTGTGTTGAGCGCGCGCGACGGCGGTGGCGGCGGCGTGTCGGTGAGCGAGGCGGACGAGGCCCTGGAGCCCGTGGACGCGTATCACCCGCCACTCGCGGTACGTATCGAACTCGGCGGAGCGGCGTCGCGGGTGCCGGTGGCGCCCCCTGTACTCACGTCGCCACATATACCACAAAACCATAACCCGACACCGACAATAGGTAAACAATGGAACTTTATGAAAGCTGATTTTAATCACTTATATTATCTGTTGACTAGAATCGACTGGAGTGATATGTACGATATAAATGATCCTGACGTAGTACTTAATTTATTTTATAATAAGTTATATGAAGTTTTTAACATTTGTGTCCCTAAAAAGAAGTTTCACTCAATAAATACAGATAGATACAGTTATCCCGTATGGTATACGTCCGAGATTATTAGAGAAATTAAGTTAAAATATAAGCTTCATAAAAAGTACAAATCGAGCAAATCGCGTAGTGATTATAATGCTTTCTCTCAAAGTAGGGCGAGAGTAAAGGCTGAAACGACAAAAGCACATGCCTTATATTGTGACCGTGTACAAAATCACCTGGCAACCGACCCACGAGCGTTCTGGGCTTACATGCGATCTAGGAAAGGTAGATTATGCAAACAGAAATTAACAAATAACGGACGCGTTTTGTCGGAACACGAGTGCGCCGCTGAGTTCGCTAGATTTTTTCACTCGGTATATAATAGTGCCCCGGCGGCGCTGAGCGTGGAGGCGGCGGTCGCGGCGGCAGCGCCGACGAGCGCGTGGACACACCTCGCGCGCCTGAGCCCTAGCGACGTACGGCGCGCGCTCGCCCGCCTCACGCCTAAGCGCACCGTGGGGCCAGATGGTATTCCACCATTTGTTTTTAGAGATTGTCATATGACATTAGTGGAACCCTTGTTACATTTATTTAATGTTTGTATAGATACAGCTACGTTTCCTGACCGATGGAAACTCACACGAGTGGTTCCTGTGCCGAAAGGTAAGGGAGGTCCGACACCCAGTGACTACAGACCTGTTGCAATCTTGTGCACTCCAGCCAAGGTCTTCGAAACCGTCATTCACAGCTGTCTTTATGCGCAAATAAGTGCCCAACTATGCGACGCGCAGCACGGGTTTCGCCCAGGGCGTGGAACAACAGGAAACTTGATGCATCTGATGTCACAATTAGTTCCGTCTGTAGATGCCGGCTTACAAGTGGATGTTGCGTACTTAGATTTTAGAAAGGCATTTGACACGGTCGACAACGACATCCTTTTATCGAAATTAGCCAGCTTCGGGTGCACACCACACACGCTAAAATTTTTCGCCAACTATCTGCGAGATAGATGTCAATATGTCGACTGTGGCGGATACCTGTCTGAACCTTACCTTACTAGATCGGGTGTGAGCCAGGGCAGTAATTTGGGGCCTCTTCTTTTTATCTTGATGATAAATGACCTACCTGCAGTCATAAATAAATCCACATGCTTATTATTTGCCGATGATTTGAAGCTGGTTGTTGAAGTGAAGAAGGAAACGGACTGCAATATACTCCAGTGTGATATCGATAGAGTTGCAAAATGGAGCCAAGAAAATAAACTTTATTTTAATGTAAACAAATGTTCAGTGTTGTCGTTCAGCCGTGCACGCACCCCACGCCATCACCACTACCACCTAGATGGGACACCACTACAGCGTGTCAATGAGGTTAAAGATTTAGGAATTCATTTTACGGTCGATTTAAATTTTCGAAAACATGTTACACAGCTTTGTAAAAGGCATATCGAAATTTAGGGTTTGTTTTACGTCAAGCTAACCAATTTACAAACATTAAGGCTTTGAAAGCGTTATTTGAGGCTCTCGTCAAAAGTCACTTGGAGTGTAATGCAGTGATTTGGTCTCCATACGAAGCCAAATACAAATCTATGTTAGAACGGATACAAAATAAATTTATTAGATTTTTATATTCAAAATTGTACGGCGTTTACCCGGGATATCCACTACTGTATCCTTCTCTATTTACCCTCGGAATGGTAGGCTATCATAAACTAGAAGTACGTAGAGAAGCAGCCATGGTCTGCTATTTATTTAAACTTATAAGAGGTAAAATACATAACCCAGCCATCCTGCAGGAGATTCAATTTTTTGTCCCAGATGAGTATAGGGGGCGACGGCGGCGGCCGGCGTTGCTAGTGGTGCCGCGCGCGCGCACTAATCTCTTACAGCACGCGCCGCTGACGCGGGCGCTGCGTGCGCTTAATACCGTATCAGATCGGATCGATCTATTTTCATGTTCAGTGAGCGAATTCACAAAGGCTATATACTGGATATTAAGTTATTGTTAATAGATTTAAGATATTTTATTATATTACTGTATTTAAATGTTAGATTTTAGTTATGTTGCTATACTATCGCATTAGGTTAAGAACCTGTAATGATAGATTAATAGTTTTGAAATAAATAAATAAATAAATAAATAAATAAATAAATGACTTATTACGATCGCCGAAAACAAACTTATATTTCAACAAGTACAGAAAATAATAGATTCAAAGCAAATAAACCAACTTATATGCGTAATATAATAATAGATTACCAACAATGTATTGAGGTATCTATACACAAAATTGAAATGGAAAAGAAACGCTCGGGTCATCGAAGCACTTTTAAAGATCTAACTCCTCATATCAGCTGTCATTGCCATTGAACCCGAGACTCAGTTAGTTAATAGATCGTTGAAACAGTATTTGTTTAAAGCAGGCTGAAAACTAATGTGCCCGCTATAACTATAGTAATGTTGAAAGTAAAGTAATTAAACGTACATTTAACGGGATAATAATTAATTATACCATATATATTCACGTTCCTGAATAGCGGGTAACGGTCGGTATGTTGCGGTCACTCACACTTAAAACCTGCAATTTGTTTCATGTGTCAGAATTTTTCAAGTCGCCCGTAGGCTTATCTGCCTGAACGATTAAATTTCATGTCTGGTTTGATTTGAGAGTAATCAGAAGACATCATTTAAGTTGAGTTTTTATAATGCTCATTTTAACGCCTATTTTTCTAATTATAATTTATAATATATTATTAATATAAGTAATAATATTTTCAATAATTACTGTGTCTTACTTATTTGTGTTTAATAAATTTCATTTCATTTCATTTCATTTCAATATAAACGTTAATTGCCATGACCGAAAAGTCCATATTTTACGGATTTCCAAATTTGACTATATTTTCTTCTTAAGTAGCTTAGAAATATTACTGACTAATAGAAAAATATCTACTCCTGGAGGTATAATTAGACTTAGTGTCAGTGTTGGCGTAAAACGCATGAATACGTCATGAATATTAAACATTTTACCTGCAATCTTAAGATTTCAGTTTATATGTTTAACCATTCGGCTTTTTGCGGATAGATATAACTAATAAGTTTCGTTTTGGCGTTATCCTTTAATGTTTAACCTCACATTTATCTTTCATTTCTCTTGACTGCAAGGTTATCTGACTTAGTTTATGTTCACGACTTTGCTGTTACGTATGTTGGGAGTTTAATCCTAAGGACAATGTGTTTAATATATTGCAAGATCGATTTTAAGGACAATGACATTCTGTGTAAGTGAACTATGTGTTCAAAGTTTGTAAAGCTCTCACGACACTAACATTAACCCAAGACAAACCTTCTCATATTTAGACTAAATTTTTAAATACTTTGGAGCAGTAATTGTTCTACGAATTACCTTATTCTAACATCATTTAAAATGATATTAACCTATTCTGAAACTTATACATTGTAACATATAGAGTGCATAACACTTGAAGTAATCTAACAGTAATGACCCATTAACCCACACATTATTTGCGACACAATGTTACAAAAAAATACTCTTATATAACAATATGAAGATTTTACATTAAGCCAAGGTCTCACTGCGGGCGAAGCGGAACGATCTTATAAGAGCTGTGAAGTAATAATGGAGAGATGTTAAATAATATTACGCACATATTGTTTTGATAAGATTTGGACATTATTTTTCTGTAATGAAGACTATACAAGCCAAAATTACAAAAACTATTTTTTTAATTTTACATAATTGATTTTGTAATTTTGGGTTGATAGATAAATACCGTGTGTTTAAAAATATGACTATGGAAATTAGGGTTAGCAATCTGATAGCTCAAGGGACGTCTCAGCGAACATTCGAAAAGAATACAATAAGGCACGTGCATTGAAAATACTAGCCAACATTGAATTGCAAATGACATTCGGACTTTAGTGCAGCAGTGCGACAACATAAATATAAAAAATACACGAATCTATTAAAATATTGTGAGCATGCAACAAAGTTTCGTTCATATTCCTGTTACACCGAGTTTACTTTCCGCATTCCTTACATAAGCTTTGCAACACTTGGCACAACCTTTAGTTACGTTTAATGATAACAATTATATAATAATAGATTAATGCGAATGGATACATTGTTTTGTATGCTATGTGAATTTTATATTTTTACTTACGCACTTAATTGCTGCCTATGGGAAAATTTATGTGTAAACTTATGCAACTGAAGTTCTAGTTTCAAATTAAGCATCCTGAAAGCAGATACAATAAAATGCGTTGTGTCTAGGCTCTAAGGTCCGATCGTCGGCCAAAAGATTAAATAGAGGGTTTATGTTTTACAGAATACTAAGTGTCCCACGCGGTTTCACCCACGTTTATGAACACTGCTCCGCCCCCATGGCTTGTCGCGTAATGTTTCTTCTGGATAAATTACCTTATACAGGGTGTCCGGTAATTAATGGATAACCTGGAAATGTCTTATAGTGGAACTGATGGCCGTTCAGAAAAATATATGAAAAAAAGTCTATCCTAACTGCTACCTGAGATATGTGTTTTTTTTTAAATTACCATGTATATCTTTCTTGTATACTACGACCATAAATAAATGAAATCCATCGGTTTTTTGTTGTTTTATTATTAAACACTAATTATGCTAATAGATAGACAGTCAAAAGTATGCTATGCTATATAGCTTGCACTTTTTAATATATATTTTTTTTTTCCTTTTTTTCTTTTTTTCTGAACAGTATTTTTACGTATTTCTTTAGTCAGACGCTAACAAATGAAGATTACCAACACATTAGAAAAAAAGTAATGGCATTTCAATATTTACCAAATGAACAATCATTATTACCAAAGAGCAAAATGGATTTCTTTTTGTTTGATATTTTTGAGTGATATCACTTACTAGTCATATCACTCAATTTATGCCTACAAACTTTGACACATTTAATTACGCTTTCACAATACAGCGTGTCATATAATATATAGCCCCGCTAGCAGTATTACCGAATCCTAATCATATAAATAAATTTCACAACCCGCTAGCAGTGGGACCGAATCTGCACGTGAACTGTAAATGGTACGGTTACAGTTTACACGGTTAATTTAATTACTGGAACGTTTCGAGGTATTATTTAACTATGAATTAGTTTATAATATTTGTGATATTACGCTATTATAGTGTGGGGTAATAGGCAGGAAGTAGGTTCTCCTTATCTCTTTGTCGGTAACAAGCATGTGACCCGCTTGACGGTAAGTGGTGACCTTAACCTAGCTAAGAATGGTGGTGTCAACCGGTTGCTGAAGTAAAAATTATGTCGTTGGGTTAAGCCCAGCAGTAGGCAAGTGAGAAAACTTCATGAATAATTAAGTGAAAAATTATATTATGAATTAAAATTGAAAACATGCACATTTTTCGTTCATTCGTTGCCTGAGTATTATCGTTGTAGAATAAATTTTGACAAAATATTCGTGTAAAGAAATAAATAAAACATAATGTATATGACCTCACTTTAACTACTATATCTCTAGTTATTGACATTATTAAAATAGAGAAAAACAAACTCTTGTTTATAACGATAATATTTATATTAATTTGCCTTGAAATGGGTGTTGAAATTATAAGATGTAGGTGGAAACTATGACTGATTTTATTTGTGGCTTGAGCTTTACTAAGCTATATAATGAGAGTTATCTTTATGACAATTGTGTATCAAAATGTAATCCAGACCGAATTTCAGTCACGGCAGCTCAGCCTGCGTTGGAAATATTATAGTGCAAATTGTGTATGCATAAACACAAGTTCGCTCTCCATTCCCTTACTCTCATAATTCGATGCAACGACAATCCATCACAATCGGCAAGGGATCAGGATCATTGGTTTTACATGTTTTCCGAGGATTTTCCGAACTCCTAACGTCGGGCTGCGAATTTCTTAACGGAAAATCCCGGCTAGGGTCTCATTTACAGCTGTCGCATTCACTACCGCCTATACATCTCCTGCGTAGATGACCAATCTGCATAAAGTTTGGTCGCCGTGACGGCAATGCAGTTTAGAGAAATTAACAATCAGACAAAGAAATAAATTCGTATTTAAAACTTAGAACATACATAATTTATATTCCAGTCTTTGTGATATTAATAATGTATTATTTAAAAGGCTCGCAATAATAATTTAAAAGAGGTTCAAGGTGAAGTAATAGTTGACTGGACTTGCATACATTACGACTGCCCACTGTCAGGCTGTCAATGAATTGGAACTACAGTGATTAACAGCCAATTTTTTGCATGCAAGTTTCGTAACTTGCATCTAGTGTATTATGTAGATTTAGTGCGTGATTAATTTGGTCGTGTGATCTTGATTACTAAGACTAGTTCATAACTGACAAGTCAGGCTTCTTAAGAAATAACTAGACTATATAAAAACGTGTTTATAAAAGGTTAATTAATAGTACCACGCTTATGTCCTCGAAGGAATACGCAGATGAGTATTACTGAGAAGAAATCCGTGCCCAGCAATGGGACAGTTCAATACAGGGCTGGTATTATTATATTATTACATCCACATTTCGCCAGTTATGTCTTTAAGCTTCACGTAATAGAAGACTTATTGCTGTCTACCTAGCACAATCCAGCCACCATACAAGAAACCAAAACAGACAGCCCGGCTAGTGGTAATCGTTTATGGTAACATATAGATGCTTCAATTTCATGGAATATCAAATTTGATGATCGAAGATGACATACCGTGTCATCTCAGCAAAAAATTGCCAGTAATGTAAAACATCTTTCGCTGTACTACGCCCTTAAACTTTGGAAACCCTACTTACGAGATACAACACAAGATTATTGGGCTGCGATTTTCTGTATGATAGAGATATATGCACTACTCGAAGTCTGTATGAGTATGCTACCTCGCAGCGGCCCACCGCACTTACATGCATACAGTTCACATGGAACACACAATGCAAAAGAAGTCATATTGTATTTATTAGTAATAACAGCCACAGCAATGTATGTATTTTATCGTAATGGAATTCATCTTAGACATACCAATCGAAAGCGGAAGCTACAGTATTCTATAAACAAACATCAACTCCAAAACATACATTTCCCAACAAGCACATCGGTTTATAATAACAGTATGACGATACAAAGTCAACCTTCGCAGCAACAGGTGACCAGTTGTGCAACATTCGAGAACATTCCTCCACAAGCAAATGATTCGCGAAACTTTCAAGTAAGTACTAATTATTGTTGCTTTTAAGGTTTTGTGTTTCCTTATCGCAAGCAATTATTTACAATCAGTATTTTTATGTGATATTACATATACCTACATACCAAATTAATTGGATAAAGCTTATACAAATATCGTGGATAGCTAAAGCCAATTTGCAATTGGAGGGTTGTGGACTACCTAAAATTTTAATTTCAGGCGTAAACCAATATTTAACACAAGTACCCGATGCTTCACTGTCGCCTCTAGTGACTAAACGTTCAGATAAAAGCTTACCATCAGATGAGCTGTATTGACCTTTACATTTACAATTTAAACAGAAATATTTTGTTCTTTATCTCGGTGGCGCATCAATAGCAAATGAATCCAACTGCTTAGCATAAGGTCTTGGGTTCGACTTTCGGACCTGGCAAAGGCTTAAAGAAATTATTAATGGCAAGCAGCTTACAGTTTGGTACTGGGGCCAATATACGGCAACAGGCTCACCTTGTATTACGAGGGACCTAAACACTTAGCTGACAAAATGTGGGTGAAATACACTCCCGGCGAGCCCTTTGGGATATAAGCGTGATGCTAGTTTTATTGCTGAAATTGTTCTAGGCTCTGTGCCGTTACTGAAAACATACAGGAAAGTCTAATAACACTTAAAATTAGCATATAATGTGCCTATGTATATATTTAGATTCTAAATTACGCACGACTGTCCAACCTTTTGTTGTTCTATCTAAGTCAACAATTCTTAGTCATCGTATTAACATAAATAAAGCAAGTTACCGTAATACTCAATAAGCGCGGTATTATATCGGTATGTGGATCGACTAACAGTCCGCCCGTGGGTTCATCCGTCCTTGCGCGACGCCCGCGCAGACACAAAGTCGTTTCAAGTTTATTTGTGTAACTGTTTGCATGCCCTTTTAGGAGAAAAAGAAAATAAAATGATAGACCGTTTATATTAAAATCTTTGCTTCGCCATAGCTAGGCATTATTGTTTGATCTATTTTGTTCTATTTTGATTGAACAATCAATTAGTTATTTTAATAACCACACAACAAACACTGGAACCTGTCATGTCACATTTTAAAGTTGACACATTTAAAAGTTTTTGCATATCGCTCAACATTTTTGTAAGATCTTCCAGACTGGCTGGTTAATAATGTTTGATAACGCCCTTTGCTATGTAGTACATAGCATAGGGCGTACATAGTATATACCAAGAAGGTGACATATTCCAAAGAACTTTTGAATCAGGATATTATTATGTTTCGTGCGAAAAAGCAAACAGGTCAGAAGCGTATGAATGAATGTTCACATGTTATTTCGTCTTGCCTTTCCCCTGCTGTCAGAAGATCCATCTTCATTACTTGGACACACACACACACACACAGACAATTTCTTGACCTACAGTCATTACTCATAGATAGCCTCATTATTCCAGTGACATTATTAAAGACAGTGTTATTATATATTTTGCCAACATAATTCTCATAAGCGTAATCCTGACAAAAAAATTACTCTTTTCAAATATAGTCCGAATTTTACACAGGACTTAAGTGACAGCCCTAGTGTTGGGCAACATATCGACTATAAATGTTATCGATAAATTACGTTACACATATGTGGGTGTAATACACGATACATCAATTCGACCGCTACAAATTACTTCAGAATTTTACCTATAACATTAGTGGGCATTTCGCAAATACCTTACTTAAAATATCAACCGAGTATACCCGAGAGTGTTCGCTCGTCTGTCACTCTCGTGTTACGTAACGAGCCTGGCTTTAGTTGTGTAATAAATTGCAATATATTTTGCACGAACGGTAAGCATACTGGCTCTGTAATGATCTGTAGTGGGGCCAGATATTATATATGCAAATATCAATATAGTGTAGGCTGTAATCGTTTATACGTTATCAATACATGGATCTATTAATTAATAAATCTAGACGTGCTACTTTGTCAATTAAACGTACAAATAATTTATAATGATATTTCTTTCGGGTACCACAATGAGTTTGTTATCGAAATACATTTTAATAATATCTCGCCATGAGCGATAGTATTACTAACGATAATATCGATGAACTACTTAACAATAGAATTATGAATATATATTATATACAAATTATATTCTTATATTCCTTTAAAATAAGATGAATGTAGAAGCGGGACAGACCTATAAAACCGGAGTGCTTTGACACACTGGCTTACCTATCTACAGGTGGTAGACGGCAAAATTTATACAAACTACAAAGTTTGTAAAGGATTCCCGAGTATTCAGTATTGATTATAACCGTCGATAATGTGGCCTTGACTCTTCTGGGATTTCTTATCGTATGTTTTTAAACAAGATAGTAGCCGTCTATCCTCGACCGATATATATAATTACTTATTGACTTATTAATTATCGGATTATGATAAGTACATACAGTGCTAATTATCGCTAATTAGAGTAAGAAATTTCCGTGATTATATTCAAAGAATAGATAATATGCAACCCACCACAATAACTGTAGTCATAGTAGATCGATGCACATGTCGCATACATCTATTTTTTGTGGTGAGCTCTGTAGGTCATGAGAACGACCGCGTAACACATACAAGATTAGTAGAGTCACCACGGGTAAGCTCATTGTGGGATATTGTTGAATGGGAAGTAGCGTAATTGAGAGTTAATGTTATGTTGTGGAGGGAAATGCTTTTAATAATCATTTATTGTAGACATTACACATTGTAAGAGTTGTTGAGACTTCACTTGCTAATTTTGCTGTTGTCAGAGTGATAGAATCGTAATTACTAAAGGTATGTAAAGAAAGTTGACAGTAAATGTTTGAAAAGACATAAAAAGCAAGTGTAAAAATTAAAATTTGTAGTATTCGTTTCGTGAATTATTAACAGAACGAGATTCAATCTACAGTAGTTGTTTATTTAATAGTATGATTGTATTAGTTTCCTTGCTATAAAATATTTAAAGTTCGAAGAGCGTTTGTATTTTGAAGATTTCTTATGAAACAAAATTTATGTTAAATTCATTAGGCTGAGTCGTAAAATTTTTGCAAAACATTTTTAATTTGTGACTTGAAATAGCTATCGTATAAATCTTACTCAACTAAGACGAATGCATATGCAAACATAAAAAGCAACACAAAATAATACAAAACTTGATGCAACCGCGCATGTATTAACTAAGGTAAATATCAAGGTGTTATCCTAAAATAAACGAAATGATGGCCGTCTGTATATATCAAGTTTGGATGCGCAGGCGACACGGTACGGCGCCTACGATCATCTATTGTTCTATATTAGTGATGCGCTGTGGTATCGATATATGTATACAATAATATCGACAAAAGTTCATAGGGTCATGGAACTTGCTTACTTAAAATTTACAAATAATTGACTATACATTTGCCTATTGTTTAAAAAAATAAGTATTAATAAATTATATTTGTAAATCATAGTACATGATATTTAAATTAGTTGTGTTATGAAGTGTTTAATATATTTATCATCTAAAAATATAAATATAAATGGTATCACTTCGTTATTTTAGTAAAATAGGGATTTCGTGAAAGTTCGCATTGTAGTAAGAAGAAGAAAATGAGGAAAAGGTTATAGCGCCATCGCTGCTTTATATAATTTTATGTTGCATTAAGTAAGATTACCAGGTTCCTTACGGAGATGTTCTGTATGAGAACCAGTGTGACTATGATCGACTCTTGCAGAGACAGCACTGTGATTTCTGATTTTTAAGTGTTGGCAAAGAACAAGATGCCACTAGTGTTGCCAATGCACATAGACAACCGTCGTAAGGCTACGTACCCGTTGGACTTCAAGTTTGGACCTCATCGACTAATATGATCCTTAATCCAAAGGTCCAAAGGATCATATTAGTCAATGAGGTCCAAACTTGTCGTCCAACGGGTACGTAGCCCGTCGTAACCGCTTACCGGTAGACAGACTCTTGCTTTTTTCTACCTTAAAGGTATTACATAAATAATAACAAATTTCCACATACGAAATGTTGTGTGGGAGTTGATTGTACAAGTTGTAATAGAGAATGGACTAAAACGCCCACATTAACATTTATTATTATAACAATCCAAACTGGGCTTTGTGATAATAATGCCAGCTGTCAACTGCTACAAATATATTTTATTGTTATCGAGTGTTCACAAAAAGCTGTCGAAAGTATGTTTTGTTGTAAAATGTTACAAGGACCCTATGGATCGACATTGATATCATTTTTTATGTTATTGTCACGTTAGAAAATCTATTCGTGAGAAAATGTTACATTATCTGATAAGGTTAACAGCGACTAATGCTTTGTATTCTTGATAGATATTTATTTTTGGTGCGTAACCTTGACTGAGAACACAGCTTTCTTGGTGGCGACATTACTATAGTATTTTAACTGTTAAATGTTTAGCTATAATTACGGATTTAGCGATCGCGATAGCTAAATCCGTTATCGTAGCTAAATATTTACTATGTATGCTGGTAATATAATACAAATAAAATATCTGCAACGTTGCATTTGAGACTAACGAAAAATCGAATAAGGAATTGAAGGTGTAACAAAATGATATGTATGAATGTTTGTAGAGATAAGATACAGGTTTTATTTGTACAAGTTAATATATAATTACAAAAAAACATATCAACAGATTTCTCATGTGTGCTGGCGAAATATGCTACTTTTAAAACTGGTATCTAATAATGCATTTCCTACTTCAATACATTATTCAGTCAACACTTTTATTTACCCTACATTCATATTCTACACAATCTAACACATTTAAAATATATCTCATAAAGAAATAAGTCTAAAAAATCTATTTATCTAAGAATAGAGTATTAGATATTGATATGCTATCATTGATGTGATATCATTCATCAACACACATTCTCTATAATTTTTTTTATCGATATTGTGACTCCCAGCACTAGGCGGTGCTCACAAAGAAGTGTTCATGGTGTTCAAAAGTGTTCCACCGTTACGGCAGTATGTTTGTACAGCATACCGCACAAGTTAATGGCTTATGTAAATTAAACGCGAATTCATTGGCGTACTTACTTTAGCGGAAGGCTGTATGGAGTCTGTCCGTTATAGAGATCGTAATCATTAACAAGTCCCTTACCTGCAAGAAAAAGGAAAAACACAATTAGCTTAATTGTATACAGTTTTATAAAAGTTCTCTCTGTTTACACATAGGCAAAGGTGTGGGAACAAAAGAGATGTGTATTTAAAATTTACATACATATGAATATCGATGGGCCAGCAATAAGACCATTGACTCATCAAAACCGTATTTTATAAGGAAAGGACAAATATTGCTAACTAAATAAAATGGTCTAAGTTTGTATGCGGTATTACTGTAACTGTTAGAAAGGTATACTGCACTCATTTCACTAGCTAAGTGTATAGGGAACGAGCCGATTAGCTACTAGTCTCTGTGGTGTACTCTGACAATTTACTAATAGATAAATCCAACACTGCTTTCTTTGAGTGACCGACACCGTAGTTCTACTATCAATTTTCGAAACGAATAATCTAATAATACTTTCTTTGCTTAACCCGGGCATCTAACATAGGACCTCATAATCACACACATAATCAAACTAATACCACGGGAGAAAGGAGACGCACATAGTTATAAACAAACAAGAAAACTCGTTCATTTTCTTTTATAGATAAAATAATAATTTATCATTTATCTCACTCGACATCTTCCGGCCGATAGCAGTGCACTAACAACCTGCCACTTTCTACAACAGATATATAGGACCACAACTAAATAATTGTGAAAACTCAGCAGAAAAACTAAAGATTTCGCCGCTGCTATATCAAAAAGCTGTGGTACTCTAATGGGAAAACATTTGGACTGCCATCCAGAGGTCTCCATTCACGCACCATTCCACTTTACTTTTACATAATTTAATGTAGTTACCTTATTGTATAGTTAATTATTGCTATCTTTATGGATGAAAAGGAACATTGTAAAGAAACTTGTAAGACTCCATAATGTTCTCAAGGATATGAGTAGTCTGCCAACCCACACTGACCCACCGTAGTGGCTTATGACCGTTTTCACACAAAGAATAACCCCGTGCCCAGGAGTGGGATAATAAACAATTATTCTGGTAATTCTAGTGTTTAGACTTCGGTGTTAAATAAAATTGGGTTCATAGGTAGCATATCAACTAACGCATTCTTAACCCGAAATTAATATTTAATCTGCTCATTAAATATCTTGTTGCAGATAGTCTGGCTTTGATTTCACGTCAAGTGTCGAGACTGACACAAATATAACTCGTGTAAGAGAATGGCGTGCTTATATTTATGTATAGTAAGGTAAATGGTTTGAGTGGACAAACAGATAGGATTACCCCACCCAATCTCGCGACGAGTGTAATGGGTATGCTCTCCGGAAGGAAATTGTGTGACCTACAAATACGTGTTATGAATGAAAGCTTAGTGTCTGTTTTTCTAATGTTTGAAAAACCCTTCAAATACACGATAGCCTTCATGAGACAATAGCAGAAAATGTATGCTCAGTTTTTTTTTATTAATTTACGTTTTGACTGTCGCATAAATTAGCGCTTGTTTTAGCGGTCGATTGTGACCTCTCGAGTTCGAATACCGAGTCGGTTCAGTAATATTGGCTTTTTCGGCTTGGAAATTGTGAATAGCACTACGGAGTCTGCAAATGGTAGAGATTAGTACGCTTATCCTGTTTTATGTAGAATCTAAACACATAAATGTCGAAATATGTGTGTAAATCACTTCTGCTTATGCGTTAAGGTTATCCCTTAATTATTAATGCGCCTTAATTATTAATTATTATTCTTTCTTAATTAAGTATACATTTGACATTTGATATAATTGTGTGTTTAAATTTTATTTTATAAATATTTTGATTAATTATTGCAATTTTTAATGTATTTTATTATAATCCTCTTTTCTACGTAATTTTTAACTGTCTAATCCATTGCTTTCATAATTTATTTATGTCATTGACTTTCACAGTATTGTAAGTTTTATTTAATTTTCTATTATTTGATGTATACTTGTAATTATTATAATTGACATTGTTGTATTTTCGTTATATATATTATGTTCTTTATATTGCATGCTGTGATCTCCTGTTATTGAGGAAACATATGTCCTATTTTAGTGTAAATCTACCTTGTTATAAATGTGTATTTCTTGTTGAAGATTCAAAATAAAATAAAATAAAAAATAAAATAAAAGGGGATCTATGAGTATGTGTAAAATTTGTTTTGTCTTATACAGCTTTATTCCTTACATCATAATAGGTTCATCTTCAACATATACATACTGAGCGTCAATAGGTAACTTTAATAACTCAGTAATGACACAATTTTATACCTGAGCTCTAAGAGCTTAAATGTCAGAATACTTAGAGTCTTACATCAATATTAGTCTGCACATCTTACAACACAAACACCAACTAATAATTCTAAAACCAATAAGTACAATAGTAGTTTTATAACTTTGAAAAGATAAAAGATGTCTATCTTTAAATGACAACAACATTTAGAAGGGGTCAGCTTTCGCATGACCGTACTAAAATAAAATGACTGTCATGGTTGTTGCGCTCATTTAACCTACTTGGTGATGTTGCCGACATTCGTAGCTTTAGTGACATTTGCATGACATTTTTCTTATGTATCTAGCATTAAAGCTTAATGTTAATTTAGGTAAAAGTAAATGTAATGTACCGTTGTTGGGTCAATAATGGTCTCAGTGGTTCTGTGACCTAATTTTCAGCCTCAGTGATGTGCTTAGTCGTAAGATGATGAACAAAATCCTACTGATATTATAAATATGAAAATTTGTGAGGATGGATGAATGGCTGGATGGATGGAAGGATGTGTATTACTCTTTTACGCAAAAACTAGTAAACAGATTTTGATGAAACTTTACAGTATTATTGTTTATACATTAGAATAACATATACACTACTAAAAATCTATATTTAGATAGATCTACATAACATAAACGCAAGCGTAGCCCCGGGCAAAACATAGTACTATACATATATCATGTCAGGGATTGTGTGCGATCAATTATGAAGTTACGGATTTCCGAATCGAGCAAAATATTATTAGTTTAAAGGAATGTTTCAGTAAAAGGCTTGACTTTGTTTCCCGTATCGATCAAAGTGTGACTAAGTTTGCTTAATAATGCTTGCAATGTGGGACCCTTTGCCATTCGTTCATGGCAGTTTTTGTCATTGGTTCTACGCTACGCTTGCTTTGCTGGGTTTGTGGTTTTTTATGACCTAAATGAAATGTATTGATTTCGTTATAACTCTTTTCATACCTTATTTTAGGGATACACAGATGTCAATCTATGTGGTGAGTTAATATAAATTTGTTAAAGAAAGTTATACTGACACCCCTTAGATCTGTAACACAGGGGTAACCCTAGCACAGACTCCAAGTCTATCACAAAGGTATAATAAAGATATATACATCTACTTAAATTTTAAGATCAAATGTGTGAATGTTATAATACCTTTGTGAAGAAAATGAAATGCAATAAACTTATTATTGTCTATAAGCACGCATGATCAAGCACTAATGACTGTTATGATCGCCACCGCAGCAGCCGTTGTGATTTTTTTATCGTGCTTTAGCAAAATATATTCTTTATGAACAATATTACAAATTAATACAACATAATAAAATCTGCTAAAGCGTTGACAATGTACAACATCTATTACTAATATTATTATAATAGTTACAAACGACAATTATGTTAAAAGTGTTACTTTATGACTGAATCTTTTAGTTTTTGTCGTGTTATCAATATATTTTATATAGTAGTGTACCTCTGAATATAAATATACAATGTCCAGCAGAAACAGAACTATTTAGATTTAATTACCCAGATGGCGTAGCGGTAAAACTGAGTTCTTGTCATTGGAAATACGTCAAGTGTTGTAGGTTCGATTAAAGAAATGTATTATTCACATAGTCCCGAGTCTTAGTGTGCTCTGTGTCCGTTTTTGAATAATGTTGCAGTCTCCCGAGATACAGTATTATTACTATTACGGGGATCTTAAAAAAGGTAAAGTAATAAAAGCAAGCAGTAGATCTACTTGTAATTCGTTTAGATCTACTCATCTTAAAGACGCAATATAAAGTCAGTGGCACATCGGCAAAAACACGATCTCCCATAAACCTAGATATTCGGAATGGCCTAGGAATCGCAATTAGTGGAGCGGCCAGTTCCCAGTATAGGTATAACCTGATACGCTGGCGAGATATGTAGCCTGGTGAACTATATATTGCACTACTTCTGACCACGTCCGGTACTTTTTGTAATTAAATGCTTATGTTAAACCTTTAGGACGGTTTTTCACGTCAAAGCCTTAAAATTTATATTTCTCTCATGTAAACGTGTATGAAAAGCTATATACATATTATAATATATAAAAAAATCAAGTACATTTTATCATTTACTTAATATCTTCATTAATACTCGGGCCCCAGAATCCAGACACAATGATTTTTTAATTCTGTCGGGATTTTGCCTAAATTTCGTGAACAAATTCATTAAAGAATACTAAATTAAAAGAATAAATTTAATATATGGTACTTCTAAACCGTGGTAAAATATTTTAATGAAATGTACAATAAATAAAGCTCTTCTGCATTTCAACATCAGATTGAAAGTTGTTAAAGTTGTATCAATAATTATATAGCACGGTTATGAGTTGAGTGGCACGTTATGATAATAATGTAACTGTCTGTCTCATCTAAACGCAAAGACGTACGGTTAAGAGAAAATAACTAAATAACTAATTATTGTAACTGAGCAAAATAACATGTTCCCTTTAAGCACATACTTAGCGTAAAGGGAACACGCTTTTTTTAAATAAGTAAATGAAATGACTATATATTATTATAAGTATATCACATAAGCCTACTACTAATGAATATAATGTTTGCAAATATGAAATATTCATTATATTTATTAAATAAATATGCTTATGTTCGAAATAAAGGATGTTTCAATCTTCTTGTTAGCCCATCAGTGTCGCGAGAATGGTAGAGCGGCTCCCGAAATAAAAACTGTGTTGGACTGTCCATAACGATAGAGACTATTATGAAGAACATCGGTATAGGCCTTAGACAAAAATAAACTCTAATAAAATCAATCGAAGTAATCTGATCTCAAATTTGAAATCTCATACACAACATTATCATAATTCGAATAATAAACAATTGTAAAAATTAAATAATAATGTTGCTAAATTTGAAATTTACACAAAATTAAGGCTAGGCACTTATCATACAAAACTAAAAACTAGCTCATTTCTAACCCTTAAAGTTTCTCTCTTTACGGTTTGACGGCATATAGCAGCACCTCATTATTATTATGAAGCTCGAAATCGAAATCAACAGTCAAACATCCAAAGCAAATAAGAACACCTTTATTAGTCATTCTACGCCAGGATCAAACGTATGTCAGCTGTTACGAAATACGAAAGCCTACTTCAACATTTTTAAAGCCTACTGTGACGTCATCGGCTACAATTTGCAAACAACTTTAACGATCATTTCTTCAAGAAAAAGTTGAGAAAATTTAAAGTATTCAATAGAAAAGTCATGTTGAACGGATGTTGTTGATAAACTTTCTATGTCCTTTTTAGTGGGTTGCAAAACTTGTTTCCGAGTCGATCGCACGCAGACGGACAAACACATTACCAATGTTAATATAGAAATACTTTCTATTGTTTATTAGGCACAATTTATTGGTACAAATTTATATAGGGCTGCTAACTAATCGAAATGATGTAACGGTTTTAATAGTTACTTTACGATTAGCGGTGAATTGTGTCTTGAAAATTTGCCTAAAAGTTGTTTTAAATGTATGTTTTTAATATGTGCAAAGCAAAGCAAAAAGCGAATTATCCCTAGAGTAAAAAGTGACCGTCATAAAATATAGGTTATGAGAATTTGCCGCCATTGTATCAGAGAGCAGCTCTTTTTACCGCTCAATACAAATGACTTAGACGCGTTCTGTCAAGAGCTAACCATTCGTTTTGCAAGATTTACATCTTAACACAGAGGGTTTCATGCAGCTAGAATGACACTTATTTTTTTTTAATGAAGACCGCTTCCGCACTATCTCTCAATAACTCCTGCGTTACAGGGAACTTGACAAACATTCAAACAACGGACACAAAGAACACCCAGACTCGGCACAACCATTTGTGGATCACGCAAAGTTTTGTCCTGAGTGGGGATCGAACCCACAACACTTGGCGCATTGCAGCGCAACCACTACGCCATCCGCATCAGCTTGTTATCTTCTTCTCCATAGCCTTTATTATTCCCAAGTCACTTGGAGTCGGCTTTTCTGGTCTCATCGGATTTGCCACCTGACCTCCGCAACCCGAAGGCTAACGATACCCTAAGGCTAGACCAGTGTCAGGATATTATAGGGCACTGACTTCCCAATAACGACTGTCATAGATGTTCATGGCAGCCGGGACCGACGGCTTAACGTGCTCTCCGAGGCACGGAGCAGGCAATAATTGTCAATCGATACGCACATAATTTTGAAAAGTCATATATCATCCGAAAGTCAGAGGTGCGCGACGTGGGTTCGAATCCGAGACACTCTGCATTGCAGTCTGCTGGTCTCCCCACTGAGCTATCGCTGACTTTTTTATCCGGCTCAGCTTTTTATACGGAAGATAATTAGCAGAGGGCAGCCCTAGACGTAGAAGTTTCCAGATTGATGGGACTACCGGTTTGGTTGATTGGTTCATCGGTATTCAATCAAGGAGGTCGTTATGTTTTGTTATGATGATGATGTGATGGCATTTCATATTGATAAACATATAAGTACAAAGATTTTCTAATGCAGTACATGTATAGAAAACAAGGCAACGATTTTTCATCAACATATTATATATAATATTGGAGATGTTGTTTTGAGAAGTGTAAGCTAGATATACTCGTAAGATTGCTTTATGAGGTTCATATTTTAGATTTCACTGTTTTCAGTAAATAAGCTTCTTGAAATGAATAGGTAGCTTATAAAGAAGCGACTTCTTAAATTACTTAGTTTAACCAGTCGCTTCTTTAATGTTACTGAGACAAGCGTTGTGCGTTTGATCCCTGTATGGAACAAACATAATACACATGTGTGATACTATAGTTAATAGGAGTCTAGGTGTCCTTTGTATCAGGTGCTTTAATGTTTATAAATTTTTTCGCGTCACGTCGCACGTACGCAACTTTTCTTTTTATAATAAAAATGTACCTTAAGAAACACATTATAAGAAGTAAGGCTTTACGGCCTATTAGTCTCTATTCCAAATTATAAACTGCTGCTAAAGTTATTGAAAAGTCAAGTAAGACATTACTCGTTTCAAGATGCGAACTCAAGACCAATATATAGGTCTAAGAGCTGTAGGTACTTCCAGTTAGCCAGCACTTCATCAGCGAGCCAGTCTAGATCTATCATAACAAAATAATTGACAGTTATATAAATGTCTCGAGTTAGTTAATGTTAACTTTGCTATTTACTTCGGCACTGATATTTTAATTTGATTGCAATTAAACTGGGGCACCCGATGGAATTCTCGTCTTATTCTTGTAATGTACGTTTTATTGGTATTTATACACTTTAGTGCCAGAACGATCGATCTGAGTATAAAGCCCCTCAAACACTATTCGACCACAGCCGGTAGAAACCTGGTCGTAGAGCCTATGAACGACCAAGTTGACAACTTTTATTTGGTCGTTGGCTAGGTGTGGCTATGAATTGTTTAAGTGGTATTTGTAGCAGTATAATTCATAAATATGTATTACAATACAAATATATTGTAATTGATTTGAATTAATGGTTTATTGAAATATCATAAAGCTTGTATGCTATAAATTAAACATTACTGTGATTTCAATTCAAGACTTGTACAATTTTGTATCAAAAATGAGAACATAAGTCGTATAAACAAAAATATTTAAATCAGAAACCTATTTTTATATGGCACCTTTTTTTGGTGCATCGGCGGTAGATAATAGGACTGCTGTATGCTGTTTTGAATTTGATAATTGGTCAGTGTTTGTTATTATGTTTTCTGTCAACAAATTCTCAGTAGTAGCACGAAGTCTGAAACTGTGCCCAGCAGACAGTAATGGGCTCATTCCCTATTACGGTAAGTATACCTAAAACAAAGATTGCGAAATAATAACCCTTCAGTGATGTAGTCGTGACACTATATCTAAACATATAAAGTTATATCCATTAATTAATTGCTGACAAACAAAACATAATTATGTAAACTAGCCAAGTAAAAGCTTCATCATCTAATTAACGCATCCATACATTACATTGTTTACGAGAAACCAAACACAAACGCACAAAGTACAATAGTGCCGTCTATTAGGGCACTATAGCGAATTCACACCATTGGTGAAATCATTCGAGTTCCGCATACGGTCAACGGCCCCACTGAGAAAGCGATAGTGGGCAAAAAGCGGTCAAGTACGACTGCTGAGATAAGGGATGGGCAAAATTTCTCTTTTCGATAAGAATTTGCTAGTTTTTGTGAAGTTTTGTTGAGAAAGTCGTAGACTTGTGATAACAAACACAAACGTAACTGAGAGTGTTCGAGAAACGGGTATTGGATAAGTGCCGTGTCGTGATTTGCTTATTTATTTTTGTTAGAACGGCGAAAGGTCATAAGGAAATCGAAACTAAAGAAAAGAGGAATATAATATTCAATAAACACAACCTATTCGCATTTTGACGTCATAGCCTTATTCTGAGAAATTGATGCCGATCAATAAGTTACAAGCTGCAAAAATCGGTGCTGATTTAATAATACGGCAATTAGCAAAGTATAAAATATTACAATTAAAAGCATTTTAGTCTCACTCACTGAATGAAAAAATCTTTAGCATTCGAAATTAATCTTACAATCCGACCTAACGTTCGTTCACGTGACCAAATATCTGGCAAAAAATCACTATAAAAACATAATCTTTAATCTACTAAAATTTGCAGCTATAAAATCCGTCAGGCACTCAAACGCCCCAGTAGGCCAATGTAGCCATTAATATACTTTTACATATTTATCTTTGTAAATTAAATTCAAAAGATTCACCAAGGTCAAGAATTTCACCGATGACCTTCAGATTTTTACCTCATTTGTGAAGCAAAACGTGGCCTCTGACATATGACATTTAAGACTCGTTTGTCAAGAATAAGCGGTTATTAATACATTGTATTTACACGAGTCTGTTTTTCTTTTGATCATAATCGCCTTCAACTCTGAATATATTCGATATTTACGAAGCAAGTTCATAATTAAATCTTCTACTAAAAACTTTAAGTTGAAGATATTACGTTGTTTGAAAAAATTTTGTCAAGTGTGTAATTTGGCAAAATGCAGGTCTTCGCGAGACACAATGAAAATGCCATTGTGTCTGAGATGCTAGTAGGCAAGAGTTTCATACACGTAAATGCGCTGCATTACAAAAACATCCTGTTACCTAAAGTTTGTGATATGTCTCCTTAGCTCTGGTCGTTTCTATTCTAGATCTCTAAATATAGCAGTAAAACCAATATTCTTATGCATGTATATTAACCGCGTTATTGTATCATTAACCGCGGTTTTTGAAAGGTTAATCAACGACGTGTTAAAATCAAACTCATGTCTAACGATTTGATTGGTTGTTACTAATTTAGACAGCCAATCATAAGAGTTCACATGTATTTAACCGTCTGTTAATAAATTTTGTGTCGATCTGCCTTTCTGAAACTGAACATTAGACATTTAATACCTAATTGTACATCAAGCATTTTAGGTGTACACGTAAAGTGATAGAGTTTCTTACTATTTCAAATGTTTGAGTTCTAATGTCTGATAGACTTTATACTCTATTTATTATTCAACATGTTGAACGAACATCCACACACTTGACAGTGAAGACTTCTCCATAGCCACCACAAGAAAAGTAAGTCATGTTGTTTCTAACTCATTGATGTTATTTCCTCGGTGGAGCATACTATAAAGTGTCACTCTGTCTATAATACACAGGAAATTGGACCCTATATCTTACATATATGGTGCATTATGGTGTGTCAGGTCACACGTGCCTGCCCAGTGTCCGGCTGCGACTACTTTCGATTTGTGAATCAAGGCCATACGGTAGAAATTTAAATGGCTGTGTATACAGGATTTTGTTTAATAAAAAAGCTCTAGAATGCGTAGAATTTATATATTATATCGAAGAAGGCGAAGAATTTATTAATAGCAGTAATTAATTAGTAATGTTAATTTTGTCCACCTAGTCATATTAATTTTGTAGATCTAGACCTTAAGACAAAATAATCTTTACTAACATCGTAAACTTGAAAGTGAAGGATTTTCTATCTTAAACTGTCATACTTCCAGAAAAGCTTAATCATTCATATCTCCAATCTTTAAAATTAACTACTGGTTACTGAATTGTAGGTTGGTGCAAAAATATACTACATACATATATATTTCATCGCAATTAACGTTTTCTTTAACCTTTATTAACATCATTAGACGCCATTGAAGCTTATTTAATGAGCTCCCGTAACTATGTTAATGACTCGTAGTAACTTAACCCGCGAGAGTATTCATAATCGTATACAGCTTAGTAGTTAATACGGGTTTAACTACATATATTATTATTCTGATATGGCAAAGCAAAAAGCATGGATAGACCTGCCAAATAAACTTTATTTTTATTTAGAAATCACAACTCTTTCAAGGACTTTAAAAACATTCAAACAACGAATATAAATGTAAAAACGAGATTCTAAACAACTATTTGGATATCACATAATTTTTTATTCCATCCGGTGATCAACTCTACGAGTACAATATTTGGTGAGGCATGATGGTGAGCTAACCACCGAACCATTAAGTACTTGCAGTCAATTGTCAGAACAGCACTTTTATCTTTATGAAGACAGTTTATAAATCTCTCTTGTGTAGTAACACATTAGAGGAAAATATTCTTAATGAATACATTAAGAATATTTTCCTCTTATCTCCTTTTCCTTGCCAAATTACGTAATAAAGTGTATTATCTTGTTTTATGTTGACCTTCATATAAAGCGTAAAGCATCACCCGGATTTTTCTCATTCCGAAGGTATCCTCGATCGTAGAAGAAATCAATCTTTAGGATGAGAACTTGTCTATCAGGCCCCATATTAAAATGGCAAAGTAAAGATTCTTTTTCTCATTCTACTAGGAGCTTTTGCTAAGTCTATAATGAAGCATATGACAGTATACCACTTTTGTTGACAGTAGTGTCAGAAGAGCCACTTACTAAAGCAAGAATTCCTAAATAAAAATGACTACAATACATTCTGACCACAGTGGCTTAGACTGTATACAGTAGGCAACACAACGGAGTTGCATATTCTTTACAACAAACAATACATATTATTATGTATTATAAAGCTGAAGAGTTTATTTGTTGGCTGTAGAGAATTTAAGACTAATTATAAGAAAATCTTTCGGGTTTAAAAACAACTATATACCGGAGCAGTGAACGGAGCAGACTACTAGTATTTCATATGACATTATTACTTTGTACTAACAATAATATGATAATATATTCAGCATAAACCAATACATAGAATCATTTCTCAAAGAAACATAAATAGATGGCCCATACAATAAGTAGCGATGGTATCATCAACCCATATCGTTTAGTGCGTGAGTAGCGCTCGTAACGGCACGTGTAACGGACGGACAGACGCCAATGTACACAGATTTATGTATAGACCTGTGTGCTGAGACTTGTTTGAACTTTTGATGGCGATGTTAAATATCTAGACAAAGTCGTTTATCCTATAGGTCAGCGAGACACACATAGTACCGTTAAAGTTATCAGTGAGTATCTTTTATTTTCTTTAAAATGATTATGCTCGCTCTAGGAATATGCCTGTGTCACGAGGAACTTTACAAACATTCAAACAACAGACACAAAGAACACCCACATTCGGAACAAGTATTTGTGGATCACATAATTATTTTGTCCCATCTGGGATTCGAACCCATGACACTCGTGCAGTGGCAGTGCCAGGCGACCACCATTGCGTTATGTTCTGGTTACTTAATAGATTATGGATAGAGACAGAAGATAAAAGAAAGTCACGACTAACTCTTTTTAAACTATACAATAATGATAAGTAAAGTATTTCTTCAGCAATTTTGTGAATGATCGTCAGCACCCGTTTTCGAATTAATATGTTTAATATATAATTATATAAAACAACATATCTCTCAAATAAATCGCCTTAAAGTTTAAATATTTTAATTTTTTATAAGTAGACAATTTGTATTAATGGATTGTACAATGTTCTTTCAGTTTATTTAATAATATATTAGTTGGTTCATTATTGCACCTATTCACATAAAATATATGTAATGCAAAAAATACAATTACTGCTACAAACATTTTAGTTGCACAGAGTCTGGTAATGATCTCATCAATATCACAATCCGTTGCATTATGAACCTGCGCCACTTCCTTCATCAACATATGTATATTACAACACATAAAGCACATCGGTGCATTTTCAAGAAATAATGTCAGTAAACAACTTTCGTTCTCTGATTGCAAGTGCAATTATTGCATCGAGATCATATCTAGAGATTAACTGGCGTGAAGTTGCGTGTTAAGTGGACGATTTTTGTTTTCATTACTGGTCAGATGGTAATAGATTGTCTGTCATAATATTACACACAAGACCACAGATCACGGAACCAGATCACATTCACGCTGTATAGATTCAATGCGCAATTTCTATACTCTCGACATGAGATGAATGTTAATTTCTTGGCGGAAAAATTACATAGATAACTTAATGGGTTTCTAAACAGCCTTTTTTTTTACTACAATATGAAGCAGAATTTTAAAAAAAAATGAAGTATATAACTTTACTATTTTTTAAAAAACACCTCTAGTTCGTGATCCTATGTCGCAGGAGCCTTTAAAATATTTAAGCAATGCACACAAGGAATATGCAAACTCGGCACAATTATTTATCATATCAGCCCTGTATATAAACTGTTCCACTGCTTAGCACAGGCCTCCTCTCAGTGTAAGAAGGGTTAGTATGGACTATGGAGTCAACCACGCTGTCCTAGTGCAGCTTGGCAGACGTCACGTATCCTAGAGAATATTGTGCAGAATTCTCAGACATGCAAGTTTTCTCACAATGTTTTCCTTTACCGTTAAAGCAAACGATAATTAAGTATTTAATACGCATATTATTTTGAAAATTCAGCTGTTTGTTCCTTAAGATCGAACTTGAGACCTCTACATGGCAGTCCAACTGTTTCCCACTAGGCTATCGCTGTTGGTTCCTTAACATACTGTAACGCTAGAATGTAATTAGTTCTAGCGTGAAGGATTCCCTTGAAAAAGTGGGCACTCCTGCTTTCTCTACCGCATCGACTAGTACTTATTTCCTAGTAACGATGAAATGACCTTTCCGGCAGACTTATATATGCTCATCAATCACCGATCAAAAAAGGAATTGATAAGTTCGAAAGGAAACCGACGAGCCAAGAAACTCGCTTAAGCATAATGACAGTGTTACTGTGTATATGTATATGTTAAAAAGAGAAGATAGATTTTCTCCTATTCCTTTTCCTTTCATTCCTTTTCCCTAAGGTCGGAAACGCATAAGAGTTTGAGATTGTTTTCCAAATTAAGATTATACAAATTAGTAACCATTCATTATCACGCCTGTCGTATTTTAGTTTGTCAGCATAAAAATATAAAAAACTTGTTCAGAGATATTAGGTTTTAATGAGACGAGCTTTTTAATATTCTAGAATACTTATTTGCCTTTTTTTGGTAAGTGGACATGAATATTTATGCTTAAATATTTTGCTCGGAGTTGAAATTAATGAACCTACTTATTTTCTCAGCGTATTTATTTTAAATGTAGACCAGACTAAGTCTACGTTTAGAACAAAAGTAAACAATTAAATATTCCCAGTGAATGGTTCAGTAGGCGTTTAATGAAGTAGGTACATCGGGGTCAATGCGCTGCTTTCTACCAAGTGGTGCGTGTTCGGTTCCGTTTGGCAACCGATAAACTCGGTCTACTTGTGTTGTCATATCGTCTGAATATCATTATTACTATTTACATTTTATATTGGTCTGAAATATTCTAGATTTTACTGTCACCGTAATCTAACTGTCGTATCTTGCAAGTATTCAAAATTAATAACAGTCATGCAGGGGTCTATAAAATAGATTGTGACTGCGGACTCTCATATATTGGTCGAACCAAGAGAAGCATAGGCACCCGTATAAAAGAACACATAGTGTGTGAACATGTAAAACAGGGGACCAACCACTACCTGAGATTTGACAAACCACAGATTCTCGCTAAAAAACACCGATTCCTACCAAGGATGCTTCGCGAGGCTATTGAAATCAAAAAACATCCTAATTTCAATAGAGAAGATGGTTGGAATGTACCACCAGCTTGGGATCCAGTACTTCAAATAGTCAAACCCAAGAAGAAACAAACCACAGCTAGACTCCATGATACTTTGAGCTCATTCTGCGTAAATAGAAACACCAATAACTAAATTATGTTCGGGTACTTTGAAATAACTACACTGGAACATTAAGACAACTACCATCTTAGTCTCCCCGTGACCATGGCTGCTGAAAAGCAACCAAAATGTCGGGGAAAGTGTAAACTTAAATACAAATAGATTTGATAGTTTTAATAATTTAATTAGCTTAAAATTAGTAAAGTTTAATAGTATAGTATAGTAGTGTAACAGTTTCTAAATTATGTAATTGAGTGTTAAATAAACAACGCGATAAAATCCGTATATAGTAGTTTAATTACAATTAGTAACAGTGAATGAAAGAAAATATATATTTTCTTTCATTCACATTATTATATACTTATTATATACATTATTATTAAAGTTTTGTAATTCAATTATAATTATACTTAAATTTTAATAGTGTCAGTCTTATGTAACTAATTATTGTTTGAATGAGAAATAAAATCTACGTACCGTTTTCTTCGTTGTCGTAATTTGACTACACGGATAGCCTAATGGTTTAAATGGTCGTCTTGCTATTGTGATTACGCTGAGTATTGTGGGTTCGAATCCCATAAAGGATTAAAAATATATGTGTGTCACAAATAGTTGCTCCGAGTCTGGGTGTCATCTGTGTCCGGTGTTTCAGTGTTTGTACAGTCTACCGCGACAGGAATTATTTCTAGAGCGGTCGTTACGTAAAAATTAAATAAATGTTTCATATACTTACATATTATAATAAATTATAATTCAATTCATGGTAGTTCGAATAAAATTCTTAACAAAAAAATATGTCGGTGGTGAAGTAAGTTAAACGGGATTCGACCAATTGTAAAGTCCCTGGTTTGGTCCAGATCGAGCTCATTGTAACAGAGAAGAATTCTGTTTCCAAAGACGGATTCTGACAGTTTCTTGGTAGACGTCGTAGGCTCACCTATTAAAATATACACTTCTGCCTAATACTTCGGATGTATACAGGCTCAATGCTATGTTTGCATAGATAAGACTGACAAGCTTAACATTCGTCCACCGGTGTTCCCTCAAAATGCGTTACACCTACTTACACACTTTTACAATCTTCAATATATTTTATATTAATTCAAATAATAAGCCGCATGTGTTATAGAAATGTGAAACTGACGAAACTATGCTAATATATCTTGTGCCAAGTGGGTTTGATTACGCTATTAAGTCGAACTCTTGGCATAACAACTTAAAGCGTCATAATTTCATACAAACAGCTAGAAAATTAAGACATTGAATGTAAGTATGTGTTAATGATAGCAGCTAACGTGTACGTAAGTTGTTGACTTGTTGATAAGTATTGTTCTAATTAAACTTTTCTCTTCGTCTATCTTTCTATACCTTGGTGCCGGTTCCCTGCATGAGTTTTAGAAGTTATATGTGTATTACCAATAAAGGCATACTTGTATTCTTTTGATTATTTATTGCATAGTTTATTATCACCCACTTTAACGATGACTGTAAGTAATATAATAACTGTGAGTTTTTCATAATGTTTCCGAAGATGTTTGAAGACTGCCAACTTACACGGGGCAGTAGACAGCCTAATACTTTCACACTGAGAACATTTCTCAAAGGCTCGTGCCGATCAGTGGAACAGTTACATTATGAAGGACTTTCCTTATTCGAAACCTCTAAACACACCATTGTTCTATTCATCATTTTTCACTGATATTCAGTTTCAAATTTTTAGGTATGACAGAAATGATAATAGCAGAACTGCAGTAGTTGCAATTACGCAAGATGCCACTGCGCAAGATGCTATTGCGCTAGATTATTCTGCACTAGATGCGACTGGACTAGATATCACTATATCAGATACGTCAAATACAATTACGCTAGAGACTACACAGTTAAATGCAATAACACTAGATGCAACTGCGCAAAATACTGCTAAACTAAAAGCTCTGCAAATCCTTTCAATTTATTTATCGGTTCACAAGGCAGGTAAAATCAAGAACTACATTTAGTTTATGCAAATGGGCTCTAGTTTAAGATTAAATAAAGTAATTTGGATTGTTAAATTATCTTGTCCTATCGTGTTACCTTGAAAGTGCATTGAGGCTTTATTTCGGCCTTGGTATAGAGGTGTAAGTGATTTGTGGCCTGTGATATTACGAGAAGTCGATGGCCTTATAAGGTCGCCGAGTGTGCGGCTATCCGTGATCGCGGATAGATTGTTGTCTTTCATGTTAATTTACTTAGTGCTTTATGTAACTACTGTGTTATTGATTTGTTGAATAAACATTTAGTTTTGTGTTAAATTGGTATCCCTTCAGATTATATTATATGCGTTCTACTTCGTTTATTCTGTAGGTAGCAAGGCAGCATTTATCCTAGGGTTAAACCGCGTGGAATATGATTTGCCTGTGATGTCATTAAGACGTATCACACAATGTGCGATAACTTCGGTTCTTACAAACGGAGTTAAATGAAACGTAACTTGGTTTTTGGGTCAAATTACAAACTACCAAACTGTGAAAACCGCAACAATATACGTTTACTGGTTTTATGTGATTCCGGAAAAACAAATGGTACGACATAAATTATACGAACCAAGCCAACCAATAGATCTACATAAATAGTCGATTTCAAGTAGTTTTTCATAAATACCTACATTTCATTAACTTTGAATATCCCATTAAAGGTCGTATTAACTCATTAATTATATTGGATTAGGTACACATAAAGTTCGAAAGACTCCATGGTCCAGCCTAGTATTATATCTATTATCTGTGGTCTAGCTACAGAAGCGTATCCCTTGCGGTAAGTAAAGACTATTTTCATCGCAATTTTTTATATTTCTTTGGATAACCATACATACTTCTAAGTCTGCAAAAATTTCAGACGCAATAAAAATGTGTAATCTGCGTTCCAGCATAATCGTCCATCGGGACGATGGATTTGGAGTAAACAGTAGTAACAGCAATCTTTTGGGTAATATAATATGTATTTATCATATGTAAACAAATCGACAAGCGACATCTACTTTTTGAATATAATGATACTTATTTAACCTTTCAATTTGAGCAGTTTTCACTTTACATTTTAAAGTAATCAAAGGTCAAATCCCACTGGTTCGTATCAACAATAGCAAGCCCAAAATAAACAAAACATAGCATATTTAGGGCGCCTCGCACCGCAACCAAATTCTCAGCATTTTCTGGGTTAAACGCAGCAAATAACAGTAAGTTCACACAGTTACCTACCTTAACTGCTACATTAACCTGCACTTATGTTATGTCTACTGGGTTTCTCTATAATTGAGCTAGATTAACAGGAAAGTATGAACAGGGAAGGCTAGTCTGGTTTAGCAGTGGCTTATGGCGTTCCGGTCAAGTAAGATCGATAGGTTATATAAACCTATTTGTAGTTTACCATAAACATGGATATATAAGAAGATATAATTTATTAAATCTATGTAAGGAAATTGATATATATCTATACATAGGTAATCACTTATTACTGTTTACGTAACTTAGTTCTAATACTAGGGAATTTGCGTAATGGCGGATGATAATACAATAAATATCTTCAGAGTTGAATAAGCATATGTTTATTATATAATGATGAGCAGTGATAGCCTAGTGGGAAACCGTGGGACTGCCACGCAGAGGTCTCGAGTTCGTTCTCAGGGCGTGCAGCTCTGACTTTTTAAAGTTATGTGCATATTAAATGGTTAATTATCGCTCGCTTTAACGGTGAAGGAAAACATCGTGAGGAAACCTGCATCTCTAAGAGTTCTACATAATGTTTTCTAAGATATGTGAAGTCTGCCAACCTACACTGGGCCAGCGTGCTGGACTATGACCTAACCCTTTTCACACTGAGAAGAGGCCCGTGCCCAGCAGAGGGACAGTTTAATACAGGGCTGATATTATTATTATTATATATAATGATGAGTACCACTACACACGTTGCGTAGTTCTGAGTTATAATAATAATAATCACTTTATTTGCCAGAATGTAGGTTTGCATTGGTATGTTCTTAATTATTTAAATATTCCCATTTACATTCTACCATTGCATATGGTGTGCGAATATTTATTTCTTAGGAACTAAAACTAAATTTATTTCATTCAATTTCATTACACATAATAATAAATTATCCAATTAAAAATTCTAATTAAATGTTAATTCATAAATTCTTACTAACTAAAACTAGAACAATCCATAAAATAACAACTCAATTACTCATTATAATGAATTAAATAAATATGTCATAATAAATGTTACAGGTTACAATTGAAATATATTAAGAATATTATTAATTTCAACGATGCACTATGACATGAGCTCTTTGAGCTCGTAAAAACATTTTTCATTTAATCACTGAGTTAATTTCTTTTAAACATTGTGCAAGGTAAATCTTTAAATTAATTAGGCAATTCGAGTTAGGAGTTTGGAGTTCGAGTGCCGTGTCGGAAAAATTTTACTAAGCTACTCAGAAATCTTAATAGCAGCATCGCATATTATGGCATTATGTGGGTGGGATACAATTCTGCTTGGTCTTTATATTAATTACGAAAATAAATTATTAATTAGCTGATATACATAATAATAATAGAATATCACCTTTTAACAGATAATTAAATAATAACAAAGCAATATTTACGTCCTATCCATAATAATTCTCATTTATAAGCCACGAAAGATTTCCACACACATTCCAGCAATTTCTACATATTACTCATTCATATTTTATATGTATTAAGATTTCAAATATAAATATTGATTTGAATAGGCTATTTTCAAATTGTTTAGACAACAAAAACCAGAGGCATAGGCGCGAAACTTGAATTAGGAATTTTAAATTGGTTTACCTTTAAGCGACTATCACCGGATCTTCGCAAGACAAGACGATAACGAAAGCTAGACCAGACAATAGAAATAAGTGATCTAACACTCCGTACACATATATATAACTTACACAGATATTTACAAACATTCAAACAACGGGCAGGAAGAACACCCAGACTCGATATAACTATTAGTAGATCACCAAATTTTTTGCCCCAAGTGGATATTGAACCCACAACACTCGTTGCAGTGATTCCTTTTACACAAATCAATGCTAGTATTACTAAAAACTTTATAATAATGATTATGAAACCTTTTTATTGGCTGCATCATGTTATATCACATTATATATTACAGAGAGGAAGACATCAATCAAGCAATAATTCTAAAAATGTGTATCCTTACGTACGTAACACCTTCGTCCGGCAACTAACATCATCATGTTACGTAATTATAAAACTATGTGTCGTAAGTCTAGTGTAAGAATGTGTTAACTGATGATCGTGAGGTGTCGAGTTCAACTCTCTGACCGAGCAAAATAATTTATTTTCTGTAGGGATCCGCGCTTCTAGTAAGACCTTGACAGAAAATCTCAATAATACTGCCTAACGCAGGCGTCAAACTTAACACCTAATGTACAGCAATCGTATACTGTATACCACTGCGTTACAGAGACAGAATAATTCTAGAAAGAAAGAAAGAAATAAAGAAAACAGTTTATTTTGGCCTCTATACTGGCATAAAACAAAAACCAAAAAAGAACCAATGAAATATTAGAAATACAAAAATAAAAGCAAAGAAAACATAAGAATACGCAATTAAGTATCACCATACCGCCAGTGCGAGACCAAAAATGTCATTAAGTTCAGTGCTAAATATATCAGGCGAAATGATTTTTCTTTAAAAAGACAACTTCCGCACTAGGAATCAGTCCTGTGTCAATTCTTTCATTAGCCAACAATGGTATATCCATTATTTCGATATTGTCATCATATGTATAGTAAGAAATATTAAAGCTTTAGGCTGAAAACCCCAAAACGGCGTTGAAAGGTTTGACAAACCCTTAAGAACGCCCTTTGCCTTTTAAAAATACGACTGCAATAGCAATAATTTCTGTGTGGCAGAGGACTTTACAAACATTCCAACAACGGACACAAAGGACATCTAAACACGAAACAAACATTTATGACACAAATTTTTGTCCCGAGTGGGAATCGAACTCACAACACTTGGCGGCGTCGTCGGTGACAATGGCGAGGCAACCATTTTAAACACTACGGCATCCGATACACCTAAGACCGATCGGTCAGAGATCTCTCAGGGTTATCAATGCCTGATGATATATTACGTAATCATATACTCACGGTATCCTAACCATATATAGTAAGAAGTTAGTTTCTAATGTGTCTGCTACGATTTCTACCTATTTCCTGTAAATTTACTCTTCCCTTCTCACAGGTCTTGTAGAAATCACATCAGTATGTATAGCTTTCCGCTGTGACATCTAATGAGTGTTTAAAAGCGGAGCTTGGTAATTAATAATTCTTGTTATTGATTACATTTAGCTCATAAAATGACTTTATATATTTCTGTAACACGGCAATAAATACGAATTGACTGTAAGTAAAAGTCAGCTACAAAAAGAAGCTGAAGTGTATGAACCTTTTTCAATCTATACTAATATTATAAAGCTGAAGTTTGTTCGTTTGTTTGCTTGAACGCACTAATCTCAGGAACTACTGGTTGGAATTGAAAAATTCTTTTTCAGTATTGGATAGCCCATTCATCGAGGAAGGCTATATAACATTACGCTACGACCAATAGGAGCGGAGCAGCAATTAAAAATGTTGCAAAAACGGGGTAAATTCTCTTATATGAAGCAGACGAAGTAGCCGCGCGGGTCAGCTAGTTTGTACATAAAAATCCTTATAAATTCGAAAGTAACCCTGTCTGTCTGTTACCTTTTCATGGCTAAACCACTCAACCGATTTAGATAAAATTTGGTACAGATATTGTTTAAAACCTGGGGAACAACATAGGCTACTTTTTATAGATCCAAGTACCACGCAGACGAAGCCGCACGCAAAAGCTTGTAAGGAATATACATGCATACGACTGCTATGTATATCATCCTGGGTTCGATTGCCGGATCGGGCAAGGCATTATACCTAAGGTTTCTCAGTTCAGATATTTTCAATAGCAGCATGAAGCATAGAATGGTGTCTGTTAGACGACGATATGCTCGTCTACTATTACGTTAGACCTAAAGCCATTGCAGGTGAAATGTGAGTGCAACACACCTTTGTCTAACCGTTTAATTACATGGCAGTAAGACTATGTATGTTTGTTTGTTGTTAATTAGTTTATCATTGCCAAAGGAAACTTTATATAATAACGATGTTGTTTGTGAGTGATTTAAAACCTGTTAAATCACTCACAATAGAAAATCTTTGTTATGTATCAAATGTGATTCATCGGACAGAGAACCTTCTCTGTCCAATGAATCAAATGTGATACATAACAATAGATTTTCTATTGTGTCTATCACGGGACAGCGAATGGGTTAACTCTTAAAGCCAAAATAAAATATAAATATACAGTAGGTCACTAAAAAACAAAAAAATGACGAAATAAATGAAAGTTTTATTTTATTTATAAAAACATATAACACTCTTATATTTTCCCAATAGTATTTAGGTCTCAAATAATAAGGTGATCACAATCTAACGACCATACTGCCATAGTCCATACTACTGCCAACGACTACCTTGTATAAAATCCCTTTAACTCATATTAATATTGCTTTTAGCATGCTGTTGCTTTGTTTATTACTTAGTTTAAGTTAGTTTTATTTGATCATAAAACGATAGATCGTAAAGCTACAGATACGTATGAAGATGATTGAGAAAGGGCTAGCTCGAAAGTAGAAAGTGGCCTATTGAGACTCTCAATCGCTCGCTAAAGCTGTTTAAAATGGAAGTTGTACCTGTTATAGATAGTTAATACTACTTTGTATTATTAGTGGCTCGGTGGCACAGAGGTAGTCAATGTGACTGCTGTGGATGAAGTCTTGGGTTTGGTTCTCGAAAGAAAAGTGTAATAAGGTTACTAAACATTCTTAGGCAGCGGGTCTGGAAATGTGCATGGGAGTCGGCAATCAGCTAGCGGCCAATTAGATAAGCCATAAACCATTTGTTTGTTCTAGTATACCAACTAGGTCGTGGCTTCGTGGCATAAGATATTCAAAGTTTGTTGCTCGGTTTGGGCAAATCGTTTTTCTATTCGACACATTATCAAATATACTGCCACTATTAAGGAGATGCAATAACACTGCCCAACACGGGAATCAAACTCACGATCAGGCAACTTAACACTCGAAAACCATAATCCACATCAGCAATATCAAAATTCTTAATTTGTATATATAACTGCGTTCATAAATTAATCCTAAGTATCACAGATAACGATTAAAACTAATAAAGATACATAATTATCGCCATTAATAATGCAAACAGGTCATTCTGAAGGAGGTCACCAGGTCTCAGTAAAAGCATGAAACTGATATTTCAACGAAATTATAACCGAATTGGAGTGAGAAACTTCGATTATATCGGTAAATAATCGATTTAATATTGATTTGTTTAGATAGATTTGATATATATTGATTTTTGAAATACAATAGTTTTCTGTTATTATTTATAATATTAATAAAGTCTTTTATTACTAATTGTAACGGTTTAATAAGATTTTTGGGATTCATTTGCCGGGCTTAGTTGAAGACCCTATGGTCCATCTATAGCCCCGGTAGAAGCCAAAGCTAAAGAGATTCTCCTAAAAAATTGTTCACAGAAAACCGATTAACAGTTTGCCCATCCCGAGAATCGAATCCGAAACTTAATGCACAGCATTCTCATTTTCCTACTGCCGCTGAGCCTTTATTTCTTAACATTACAACTGTTTATGTGTAGGTATATTTGAGTCGTGACTATTACATTTAAAATATGCATAACATCTACATATTTTAAAGGTTAAGTCAGAGCCGTATCACACCTAAATTTCCCTTCAAACAGTAAATATATTTACATAAATAGCTTCTTAACAAAAGAAACATTTGCCCACTTGTGGGAAAGTACTTTCATCGTTGACGAATAACCGTGATTTTAACCATTAATTTTAATTAATAATTGTTTTAAACAAAAGTGCATTAGTTCTGTTCTCACCGGCAGAACTACGTTAGAGCTGACTTTCGCCCATAAAACGTCTACTATGTAAACTGAAACTCGTATCTTGTTCAAGTTTCATATTAATAAAATGCTGGTAATTACTTACCTATAATCATATCGGCCCTCTATATAAACTTTCCCACTGCTAGGCATAAGCCTCCTTTCAAGGTAAGAAGGGTTAGTTCACCACGCTGGCCTATTGCGGGTTGGCAGACTTCGTTCATCTTCAAAAACATTATGTAGAACTCTCAGACATGTAGGTTTCCTCACGATGTTTTTCTTCGCCGTTAAAGCAAGTGATAGTTAATTAATTAATACGCACATAACTTTCGAAAAATCAGAGGTGCTTTAGAGTCGAATTTGAGACCTCTGAGTGGCAGTCCACCGATGTCCTATTAGGCTATCACTACTTTTTACATATTTATATTAAATCGTTATCATTGTCAATGGAATAATCATTAACAGTT
The DNA here is from genome assembly GCA_963675205.1 of Catocala nupta. Classification (NCBI taxonomy): domain Eukaryota; kingdom Metazoa; phylum Arthropoda; class Insecta; order Lepidoptera; family Erebidae; genus Catocala; species Catocala nupta. The sequence continues at coordinate 2,832,394 of OY776104.1, read as the reverse complement.
TAAATAAATAATAATCTCATCTGCTCATAAATGTCTATATATTGTCGTTATTTGAATTGTAAAAGAATTATAGCTCGACTGCATGAAAAATGCAGCATACAAGCGATCGCTTTGTCGAGGCCGCTGTGCACCTATACGCCTATATACCCCTAAGGGCCTGGTCCCACCACCTCCAAATAGCATTTATCTATAATAATAAAAGTCGCGTCATCTGTCTTCTTTAACCTAACAAGAGTGAGACAGCATGCGATTTATCTTTCGGATAAATTTTACTTTTTAATTGTGTGACTGGTCATAAGAATTTCGAGGTATATTACACCTACATATTTCCAGATAAGGTTTGGTTTTAGGCCCCACGAAATAGAGGCTAACCCTACTGTTGTTCCGTTTTGTCACTACGAAACTACGAATGTGTTTACAGAAAAACCAATAACACTTTTTTCGACTCATCCACAACAGTGCATACACGTTGACTGCGCCACCGAGGCAGAATTAATTAATTAGAAATATCATGTAATGTAGGCAATATGATATACAGATTACATCTTGATGAGACTCGTTAAAATACATCTGTAATGTTTCTAGGCCACACGTTATGACGAAATACATACATATACTCTGATACCTAATTACATAAATATTGCCGGTTGTTACGATTCTGATATATGTTTTTGGCTTTATGTATACTCGTAATTTTATTTACTTACAATCTTCAAGTCTCTTCAAAACATGCAGATTTTAAAAGATAAAGGGACATTTCACTTAAATTGAGCTATAATTTTAACAGATGAGCTTATTGATGTCTATCGTGAATCGTACTAGATGCCGTGCTTTTACTGAAAAATACTTGACAAATAGCCCAATAATTTATCCAGGAATCATGGTTTGTTCGTTTGCAAAGTTTCATCTAGATCCGTTCTGCGGTTACCGCTTAATTAAGTGACAAACATACAAACATCTTTCCAAACTTTCACAATTATATGATTAGTAGGATTAAAAAGACTACGACCCATACACAGAGTACAAAGACATTGGATTCATTAAACAAAATATCACACACACATACAAAAACATTCTCCAGTCGATTATAAAACTCGAGCCTCTAATCAACAAAAACAAGCTATCCATCTCATTCTTACACGCTTGAATAACATATCTCCTCTCTATCTACCACCATTAATACACAAAGGCATCCCAACAAGACATAAACACACCATAGAATAAAAAATATCGAAGATGGTCGATTACTTTCTCTAGAGAAAGTCTTGTTTCGTCACCTGACAACAGATGGAGCATCACAACTTCAACTTGTTGTCATTATTCAAAGGTTGTTCACTCTACACAAGTAGGACAACGATTGTTTAAACAATTTGATTTATAATTAGTGCACTGAAGTAATTTTTACGTGATTTATATCTTACGATTGTGAAATTACATTATTGTGTGCATGCAATCCTGATTGCAGAATAACCTTGTTATCACTTGTGCAGGCAACAGGCATACAAGCACGGCTTTTATATCGGAGAATATTAATACCTATTGCTCTTTGATGGTATGCCATAAAAATAAATAATAATAATAAAACCCAATAAACCACATACGTGGCCGGTACATGGTCTGCCTGATGGTAACCTGTTTCCGTAGATTATATGAGCAGGATGATAGTAATGAGCTAAGCTAAAGGACGGTTAGGAGCCGAGTGTCGAGGGTGTTTAAGCTAGTTTGGCACTGCAACTGAATTTAAGATTCTACAGCGAAAGGCAGAGAGTACAGCTAAGATTGTCTTCTAAGCAATAAAGCTTGCTATGTTATTCTAATATATCTATGGAGATTACAGTTTCTAATCGATATTATAATAATGTATTCCGCAATTAAGTAGTAAGCATCAGAAGGCGATAGACTCGCTCATGGTGTCGAAGGAAATCATTTAATAGCGACTGGTCCAACCGCCTCTCTCTGGCAGTTACTTAATACTTAGTTACTCAACTTAGATAACTTGACTACCACCTTACTATGAGGCTGCAGTACCAACTGAGTAACACGTGACTGCATACCTTTCTACTTCCTTAAAAGAACTAAAGTGTCGATGCAGAATCAATTTATTATTTAGCAATCTATCCACGGCTTAACCTGCGTGATTTCTATAGAGAATACTATCTGTATGGTCGTCAACTTAGTAGTAAAGGACTGTATGCGCACAATAGACTTTTAAAGGCCCTAGCCTACCAAATACTATGTGATGAATAAATAAATAGATAGATAAATTCGGGATGCCTGCACCATGCGTCTGGTAACAGGTGGAGAGTAGACAGCATGTCCAGGATGAGGATAGATAATTTACTGCCAGTCGAGTAGACTCACACGACTGATCAAAGCTGGCTAAAGGGGTCTTGACACAGTGAGGGGTTGGTAAGGTATTGAGTCACTATCCTATGACGGCTAACTTTTGCAATATTGTTACAATAACTAAACATTTCATTCTATTTGTTATTGCACCAATTTTAATTGTAACATGTGTTGCTCTTCACCTGGTTCTGCTATTATTTATAGCTGTCAGTCACTTGTTTAATTATCTTTAATTAACTTATATTCTGACATTCACGCGAATGAAGGAAAAACTAGTTTGTGTGTTTACGCGTTGTGTTACATTAATATTGCGTGAAAATGTATTTATTGTCAGAAGTTTTTCTAAGTTGCTTAATATTTGAGCTATTTGTTTCTTTAATATAACATCATACTTGAACAACGAAAGATTATGTAGAAGTGCATAACGAGCGTATTATATTAGACTTATCGTATGTTAAGATAAATATTTTACTGGATATTCAGGATTTGGAAATACTACGCTATTGATTTATATAGGAGAGAGGCACAAGTCTTTACTAAGACGTTTTACGTTATGTGCTTACTATTAGTAAATTATAGCTCGCTTCAACGGCGGAGAAAATATCGTAACAAAACCTATGTTCAAGTCTGAGAGTACGCCAGCGTAGTGGATTATAGGAGAGGATTCCAGTCCTATGTCCAGCGTCCAACAGTGGGGTAGTGTATGAACAGGCCTAATATGATTTATATATGTACGTGGGTGGGCAACTTTAGGCAGTGTCATCAACATAGCATCTCTAAGAGCTTATTAACGTCCACCACTAATGACCGCCGCACTGTAAATTATATTTTAACATAATTACTTCTTTCGCGACCTTACCGGACAATATTAACATTCAAATGATGTCTATACATAGTCGTATATTATAAAACTTTATAGTTTAAAGGATTTCGCGGTATCTAGGTTAATAAAATGTCAGATTATTCTAGAATTTATTTGCATATCCAGCTTGTTCGCTGTCAGAGACGTTTTTGGAGTTCGCTCTGTCCTGTCAGCAATTAGGTTAAATTGTTTTAAATTATTTATGTTGTTGTTGAATTCATTTGCTTAGATACGCCTACGGTATTTTAATTGTATATTCGATATTGTAATTGGGTTAACCATTATTCGTTTTATTGATGAAGGAGACCTGCCTGTTAATTCGACTGCACGAGTGACGTAGTGGCTTGAATGGTCATCTCACCACTGCCACCGCGCCGAGTGTTGTGGGTTCGAATCCTAGACGGGACAAAACTTTGTGTGATTCACAAATAGTTGTTCAGAGTCTGGATGTTCTTTGTGTCCGTTGTTTGACACGTGACACAGGAATTATTCCTAAAGCAGGAGTCGTCTTTTTAAAAGGAAAAGGTCTTTCTTAAGGGCTTGTCAAACTTTTAACACAATTTTGGGGTGCTAGCGTAAAGTTTTATTACTTCTTACTATAAATGTAATGTCAATATCGAAATAAATCTCTTTACCATTCCTGTTATTTGTATACCATTTCTGTGATTCTTTTAAAGTATAATGCTACAAATTAAATATAATATATTTTTTATAGATAGAATGTTGTGAAGCAAATTAAAAAAGGTCTGTGTCCAAATTATACAAGTTGACTGACTGATAGATTGGCTTGATTGACTTTGACTGATTAATTAATTGCATGTAGAGCGATTGCGTGGATTTCGTAAGTGAAGTTCATATCGCCGCATTGAACCCCACGTACGCTTCTCTAACTTCACTGGTACTCACTCATGTCTGTATGCCTTCATAGCGCAGTGGTTAGAAGATCCGACCAACCTATTTAACATTATGCTCTCCTATTCATACACTTAGCGGTACCAAGAGGTGCATTACTTATATATATTATATATATATTTTATAAGCTATGCTTTTATAGGAGGTGAACCTTGTGCCGCCTACTGAGCTTAATTACAGACCCCTTGCTGCTACTAAAAATCGTGTTAACGATAAACTCAATAACACTTTGCCTAACCCGGATCCCAACCCAAGACTTCACAATCGTACAAAGAGACTAATAGAATTTTACCTGACACAACAGAGTCGAACGTTTGGCAAAAGGCTCACTCAGTTGCAATACAAAAATAAATTTTATAAACAATTAGTTCATGGGCAAAAAATAACTTTTTCCGTTCAACATCCGTCAGTATACCACAAAATACATATATTAATACTCAACAGTGTTACAATGCAATTCTCCAAAATCTCAAGGTCCATTGCGCGATGACAATGTTGATGAGATATTTAAGTTGTTTCTTGTGAAACAAACGCGACGATGGAATGATGACACTGCGAGTGTGTCGTTATACTTATGGTGAGTAACCGAAATTAGTACCTTAGTAGTTTTGCGGCTTTGTGGCAAAATGTGCTTACCTGTAAACAAATAAACATTTTGTTAATTGATGTTTTCATTAAACAATTATAGCGTTGTACAACATAATTACTGACGATATAGGTCTTACAAATAAACAATTATATGTAAATAGCATGTGCGCTTATGTTATCATGCGATCCTGAAATACCGGCTTCGATACCCCAGTTCGGCAAAGGTTTCTGTTAATAAATTCTCAGAATGGGCACGTATGGCACTAAAAAAGCTATAAGTCATTCTTTATTACATGGGGCTGAAATATATTAAATACAAATATCTTCCACTTCACTTTTTAGTCAGCAAAGAAAAGTCTACAAAATTATATACATATTTCTCAGATTTACTATTCCTATGCAGATTTCTATCCTCTTCGTCGTAAATATACCGGTATTCAGCAAACATCTTTAGTAAGTACACAATCCGCACCCACAACGACCATATCCGCACACAGTACACATGTGTACTATCACACACAGACAGACTTTCTCTCATTATTCAATATGCATCAAGTTATGCAAAGCGTAAGCGTAGCGTATTATTAAATATAAATAATCTTTAATGGCTTGAGTGATTCTAATTATATGGTGCACTAAACTAATTTGCATAGTTACTGCATACGAATAATTAACTATCACTGTAGATGCAGATTCTGTTGGTCATACTGAACTGAATCAATTAAATTTTCATTTAAAATTAAGTGACAAAAATAAGAATGAAAAAGATTGGCCATAGTCTTCGATATTAATAGCAGCCTCCGTGGAGCAGCGGTAGTGAATGCGACTGCTGTACATGAGGTCTCGGGTTCGAATTCCGGGTCGAGCCAAGAAAAGTTATTGGGTTTTTCAGTTAATAAATCTCAATAACAGCCCGGAGTTAGAGAGTTGGCGGTGTTAGACTCCTCCGTGCCTCGGAAAGCACGTAAAGCCGTTGGTCCTGCGCCTGATCTCTCTCCGGTCGTGTCGGATTATCCATCCCATCGGATCATGAGAGTAAGGGAACAGAGAGTGCACTTGTGTTTGCGCACACACTTGTGCACTATAATATCTCCTGCGCAGATGGCAAATCTCCGTTGAGACTGGCCGCCGTGGCCGAAATTCGGTCTGGAGGACATTGTAGTTTAAATTTTTCAATTAAGATATTCTCAGTGGTTGCCCGGGGTCTAACTATGCCCCGAAAATCACAATAATATATATTTTCCGAGAATATAGGCGCGAGATTAAGAGATCTATTGATTTTTTTAGCGTTTGAAATGTCCATGTAAAGTTATAGTATTTAGGATTACCCTTTTAATATTAATGCCGAACAGGTTGCAACTACTGTTCGTCTTTGTCAGTCGCAAATGTCACAATACAAGTTTGTGTTTCGATGTAAAGGCAATATAACAGCCACTTGACTATGTGGGCATGCAAAATCAATGAGATAAAACACAACTACATCTTTAACTGGAGATCACAGCAATAAAAAAGAAATCCTAATCCAAAACGAGTACGTATCGAAAATCGCGTCGTATTTTCGCAAACAAATATACAAACTTTCGCATATATATTAGAACAAATGAAAGTGAAATATCAATTATCTATGCGCAGCCAATAACGAGTCATTCGTGAAGATTCGCCGGTGTACCGGTAGGGCCATTTCACTGCCTTGTGGAATCCACTTTCTCGCCGCACCTTCCACGCTTCACCTACAGACATGTCCGCTGAGTTGCGGAATATTTGCCGCATATTCAATAGGCTTGTTAAATATTTTATAAGGATCACTACTTTCTTTTATGTCAAAGAGATTAAAATATATTTAAATATAATATATTATACGAAAATATTATTAAGTGCCTACGCTACGATAAATATGAAAGCTGCAAATGTTAAAGCTAGATAACCATACAGTTACCGAATTATACTGTTTAAATATAATTTTGGATATGTATTTCTAGTTGTTATAACATTTGTTTTGATAAAAATAAGTCCATTCACATAAGTGTGAATATAATTTTATGCGTGAGACTTATTTTATGTCTTTTGTTAAGACAACAGACATACAAAGCTCCGATACTCGTCAAAACCGGCGATAATGGATCCTTATTCATTAGGTTTATTTATAACACATTTAAAACCATCGAAGTAAAAGCCAGTATTTTTCTGCCTAAATCTGGTTAATGAACTATCGAGAAATATTATTTAATACAATTTTGATAAACCAAGTATTAAAAGGTGATATATTCCTACCAGTAACCGGGCACGATTCCAGAATAAGTCGAACCGCTACCACATAATACACTTTAGTACATTACACCGCTACTGCGCATTTTCTAACATACTTAATGTCAATACTCAATACTCAATACTCAATTGTTTATTGCGTTCCACAATGTAGATGGTAACTTAAATAATATGACAGTTCATTATGGACCCTGTCGGGCACAGCAACGTAGGAGAGAGGAAACATAAACTATTCAGATACAATAATATTATATTCTATAGATATGTTAATTTCATAATATATATCAATGTATGCTTTGTTATACACTGTACTGCACATTGTATTGTCACAACATTAATCCCGGAAACCTAACCTCACGAACGCACGACCAACAATAAGGAATCATACAGTATTAGAACACTATTTCACTTAAACATTCCGCATATATTGAAAGCATTTCGCAAAACACCAGTAACCTTTAACAATTAAATGTTATGTGAATAGGTTAAACATATCTAACCCTTTCTAGAGAAACCGCAAGTCGGAGAAACGGAAAGTTTGTCTATTTAAAGATAAAACAGTACAAAACTGTCCCGCTACATTGTAGCTACGTCTAGATCAAGAATTTAATTAAGGTATAACATTATTGATTACCCAATAATGCACATTTTAAACATAAAAGTGACTTTCTTTTCACGGCACACGAATAAAAACCGCACCATGACAGGTGACAAAACTACTGCTTTCTTAACTATTTTAATCTTGAACTGAAAATGTATTCCAAATTAAAAATTGCGATGTAATAGAGTATGTTGGTGACGTGCAACTGCTAAAAAAACTGACGTGCTTTAGTCACGAATTGTCGTTCTTTTAAAGTCTTTTAGATCTTCTTCGTTAAAACTTTAATTCAACTATTACTGGATGAACACATGGCAGTATGGATAGATGGATGCATGGATGAATACATTCGTATTAGCATTTGGTTAATCTATACACAGATTGTTTATTTGTCTGTATGGACGCTCTAATATCTGGAACTACCAGTCTGAATAGAAAATATTATTGCAGTCTATTAACCTATCTATTGAGGAGGATTATAGACTATATAATTTGACGTTCATCACTATCACCTGCACTCTTTAGGGTTACTTAAGAGTGGAGGTGATGAAACCGCGGAACACATGTAGTATGTCAACAATATTTAATCAACGGCAACGACAAATACATTCCAATTATGAAAAGATCATTCGAATTTTCGAATGATTATTGGGATTTTGGAATGATCGGCGGATTTGAATTTTGAATCGATCGTCGCACAAAGCTAGTCGGTGAAGGTGCTTAACGCAACTGTAATAACGTGAATATACTACAGTTCTGCCTATCCTGCTAAGGATCCAAATTCTGTTACGCAAACTACCATCTATAAAAAATGCATCGACTCTATACGAACAGTCCTTACTTTCCCTTTACACAACCTAATTACAAAATATCGAACAGTGTATGTAATTAAATAGCATCTTACAAATCGCATACCATTCTGCGCGTGCGCACCCGACCGTATAGACTAGTCTAACCCCACACCGTGGGAAACGAACGACTTGTTGACAAATTAGTCGGATTTTAAATAATTATTTTGACGGGTGAGCCAATCGTTTGGTCTGTCTGTCAAACAGTCGTGAAAGGTCAAACGGTGTTTAAAATGTGATTTTAGATTTATACGATAAACTTCTGCTTCGCGTCATTTTCTTAGTATTTTCTATGATGAAAATATAAGATAAATTTTAAAAGTGTTATTTTCAGTACATATAACGAAGAACGTATGCTAATGTTTGAGCTTTATGTCATTAGTTTTACTATCGCTCCGTCTGTGGCTTCGTTACTTCGAAACGGACGGACCTATTTCAATACGGTTTTATATTGAAAGCTAATTTAGTATTTAATTATTAAAAACTAAAATGCCTCTAAAAAACTATAAGCTCTATATCGAATTGGTGTACTAATTTCAGAGTTTACAAAAACTGTTAATTTAATTAAGTTTAACCTATCAAACCGCGGAGGTACACCGGTGGCCAGACACAAAAGATTTTAATTATATCTGGTATCCTAAGAAAATAAAAATAAATTCAACGTTAATTACGAAGGTCATAAAATACATAATAAGTAAAAAATGATTCCAATTACTGTTGATTCTTAAACGCACCTGACCACTAATAAATAAGATAATTAATTTAAAGTAGCAAAATAATCTATTTCCAATTGTGTCCATGACTCCCAAATCACAAAGCAATTAATATTGTAAATAGAAACAGCTAACATGATCGAGTTAGCCGAATAGTTACGGTTAAGTAACTCTATTGGCTCCTTAATTATAGACTTGTAAAAACTGACAATATTATAACAAGGTCACTCGGTGGCGATGCAATGTAATGGATTTTAATTTATGAGCGCGTGTTAATTACTGGCTACACGAAAGCGGATTTTAAAAGAAGCAAGGTCTGTCTCTTTGCCGCAGCAGTCGGGGTTTGATGCCCTGATTGGGGTATTGATTTTTCCGTAAGACTAGACTCTTGAGAATTTCTCTCAGGAGTCTAGAATTGTGTGACATAGGTGGTAATAGACCTACCTATTACGTGATACCTAAACCCATAGATAATAAAATGTAGGCTGTGAAGGAGTCTTCAGCAATATAGTTGTGATTCTATGTAATAAAGAATTGCCATCACATAACCTCATTGATTTGATTGATTTTGATTGATTGATTCAACGTTCGTATTCTAAATCTCACTACAATATGTAAAAATTTAATATTACGCAGTATATAACATGTTTGTTTTATATAACATGCATGAATTGACGTAGTTATGTCGCCGTCGATGATATGATGCATGGTAAAACTCGAACGAGTTTCTGTTTGCATCACAAAATTTTTATTGTAACTTGTATCAGGTATTTATGTTTTACATAAATAAAAAACCTAACTTTCGAATCTAAATATTACTCAAAAATCAATTACAGCATATCCGTATGTACTATAAATTATATTTATGTAAGAAAACACCCGAAGCACTATACATATAATTTCCTTAATTACCTACGGAACCTTCGGTCTAACGTTTATTATATACTTGACCGCCATTATACAATGTATGTATGTATGTCAAGCTACTTACGAACGAGTTGTTTGATTGAAATATAAAGTAATCTCGAGCAAGGTCTCTAAGTGACATAATGTTGCTCAATTGGTTTTGGGTAATGTGCAAAATTATTTAACGTCATTGTAAATTAATAGTATTATGGTCTGTGTTAGAGATTTGATAGAGGTAAGGCTAAGATAAAGGTTGTTACAGGCCATATCTGATCCAGTTGATAAAAATATTTTGATGTGTAAGGATTGCCTCTAGGGGTGATAATAAAGTTGTATGGAAATATATGAACATATGTAACAATGTCTTTAAATAATTTATATAACGTTTACTAGTGATACAAACAGCAGCTGTAGTCCAGTGAAAGACGTTGGATTGCCACGTTGAGTATCGAGTTCTTCTTCAAGTTCAATCCTATGGGACGCGCTTACTTTCTGATTTTTTAATATTGTGCGTATTAAAGTTAATTATCCGAGCGATAATTAACTTTAATACGCACAATACTAAAAAAATCTTTAACGGTGATGGAAAACATCATGAGGAAATCAGTGAGAGTTCTCCATAATGTTTTCGTTGATATGTGGTGATTAGGCTTGCGTAAATGACTATGGCCTAACACTTTTCATGCCTCAAGAAGGTTGAGCCATAGTTCCCAAAGGGCTGTGCCGAAAAGTGGGACACAAAGGACTAAAATAATGTAGGAAAAGAAAACCGAAATACAATTCTCGTTTCAAAGTCAAACATTACTTTATAATTATATTTTATTACTTTACATTCAGAATATATAAACGTTAGATAACTTAATGAATTTATTAGTTACGCTTTTTCTTTCTGGTTTTAAAATAAATCTCTTGTGAATTGACACACTATGTAAAGTACTTAAATATGCCATCACATAATGATTAATTGACCCAAAATAGAGAGATTCGGCCGACTTGGTGAAAGCCCAAAGGGTGAATAATGTAACAATTAACTACATTTTGACTGAATACATTTATATCATCATCATCATCTCAGCCGAAAGACTTCCACTGCTGGACATGGCTCCTTTAAGATTTTCTACACAGACCGGTCTTGGGCCACCAACATCCGACCGCTTCCCGCGGCCCTTACCTGGTCGTCGGTCCACCTTGTAGACCTACCCCTGCGCGTCTTTCGGTGCATAACCACCACTAGACAACCTTTCTGCCCAACGGCCATCGTCCATTCATGACTATCATAAAAATTAAATTATTTAGCTATTTTGATCAGTTTTAATGATCGCTAAAAGAATGAGTTTACGATTTTATATCTTGAAGTCTTGAATTGTAAATTATAATAATATTAACATATTTATTTACTTATTTCAAACGTTTATGTAAAATAAGTGTAAAGTATCTTGAAATTGTGGCAAATATAATTAAGTAATGAAATCAGTAAAAGTATTTAATTAGCAACATTTAACATTCGCGTAAACGTAAGATAAGAATAAATATTATGTACATAAACATTAATTATGGATGATTACGATTACTATACTCCTAGACATAATGCAATTATTCCGCAAACACAGAAATTATTGCAAAAACCTGTTTATTTGCAACAAATATATTGCCAAATACTTTCAAGGATACCTGTATACACGGAACTGAATATTGAAACAAACAAACTTCTTAGTCAACACTTTCTATGTATTGTATATAATATGTTTAACAATATATATATATGTATTCGACGAAAGCCGATTATAAGAAAAAGTTATAAACAAACTAATAGCAATGTCAAAGGTTGTTATAAATTATGGTCATTTTAATCAATGGCGTTATGGTAATGACATTAATGATAGACTCAGGGACACGCTTTCTAAGTTTGCAAGCGAATCATAATATTTTTATATAAGCAAGTTCTCTGAATTAATTCTCATATAAACGAAACGAAAATTCCTATGTTATGGGGAGTAAATCATATCATGTTCCTGTAGTAGAGATCTCTGTTTATATCTTTATTTTATAGGGCTTTATAAAGCACTAAATATCATCTAACACACAATATATAATCGCTTCTAGCCATATTAATACTTTTCTGTTAAAATAAAGATCGTGACTATCTATGAGCCATGACTTCACGAGCGATGAATTAAGACGCCATTGTTTACAGATATTATAGAGCTTTTTGGTGAAAGAACCACTTTCATGACAATATTAGCCCGTCGCTACACGACAGCCCTATGCTCCAACACAGACAAGCCCTATTCAAAACCGGAAACCTACAACTCTCACAGCCATGTGCTTGCCCCAGTTAAACCGAAGTAGGCAATAAAATAATTGAATCAGAATATCGAAACACACATCGAGCGTGTCTCAAATAAATAACTTCCTTACTTTAAGCATTTGAACCAATTATTGACCTCCAAACAACCTTCACAAAGAAAATTTAAATTCAATTACACGTACACGAAAATTAACTTTTTGTCACGGTGTAACATGCACTTCCCGATCTCCTTCAAATCAAATCAAAAAACATATAAAATGTCATAAATGGTTTGACATTTGATCTGCGTTTGAATCAAGTAAAAAATTAATCATACGAGTGGCTTTAAAACTCACTTAATAAACGTGTTGACATATGTTATTTGATTTATTGTTTGAAGAAATAAGCTTGAATAATTGCTGCTAGTTACCTTTTCAGCACTTCCGTGACATTATTCTATTAGATTACATTCATTATTATTTGAGCAAGAGTGGATAGACAGCGGGCGGACAAGACAAGATATGACAAGAATCGCAACTCTGTAAACGTCGGCATCACGCTTCGTGAGAAACGGCAAGCATATTACGCTTATTTAATTTTTATTTTCTTAAATACAACTAGAGTTGACGTACTAGAGCACGTTAACGGCATTATTTAGGAATAATGCCGGTAACACGAAAGATTTTACAAATATTTACACAACGGTCACAAATAGTATCTTCACTGAAAACGGCTATTTGTGGATGACATTAATTTTTGCCCCGTTTGGAGCCAAGACATATACACCAAATACACCAGATACAAATTAATGAGTATATGCGTTATCCTAACCAATATTATAAATGCGGTTGTGTGAATATGAGTATGTTGGTTAGTTTTTTGTTTACGCCTTAGCTACTCTACCGATCATTATAAATTTTCGCATACACATTGTCAGAGGTACAGAAATGGACATAGAGCACCTTTCATTCAGAAGAAGAGTATTGTTTCCGAGCGAAGCCGCGGTCAAAAGCTCGTAGAGTATAAAAAACACCATTTCCTAACTATACGGTCAAAATATTCATTGAGTTATGAGGAGGGTAATCTGAAACGGTGTCTACTTACGTCAGAAAAGTGCAAGCATTCATACAAAAAGCAGTATGTCCATATTAGAGACAGTACAATAGTGACAGACAGGCTGTTCCTATTAGTCAAGTTATTGTGACGTAACGGAACATGTATTATAACATACAAACAATGTGTGTTATTATATCACATCTTAAATACATAATGATGGTGTACGAATTCTGATCTTAGGAAAATTTGTCTCATTGTGATGGGCAATCACCGACATTTTTGCTGTGAAAGTACATAATATGTAGTAAAAGTACATATTCATTAATATTATTAAAATTTAAATTCTAATAATGTTAACGAATAGTCTATTAATATTATATAAGAGATCAGGCCATTTTGGATGTTTTAGAGCTATGATCGCCTCGATTGACTTTTACATCCTATAATTTTACATCCAATAATGTAAAATTACTACAAAAACAAAAATAAAAAAATATATTCTCTGAAATGAGTAAAATTATATCTAGATATTTTATGAATTTAAGATTCACACAGCTTAATTACTTTAAGAGAAAAATAGTTAGGTATGGCAAACGTAGTAATCTTCTTTTGCTTAAATCTCTCGGATGAATTTACTAAATATTTAATTAATAAATATAATCACACAAATTTTTGGCTCAAGCGAGTCGATCTAACTCTGCGTCCTCAAAAGAGCAGATAAGTCTTTCTTCAATGAAAGCAGTATTATAAAATAGTCTCCAACAAATATTTTATCTAATATAAAGTGTTTCTCAGCGCTCGCCACTCTCTCCGGCGAACTAAAGAAACAAACACAAGTGGAGCCTCACTTTCACTCGCGCAGATAATGGACCGCCGATACATACACACCTTTAATTGACAATTTAATTGAGATGCCAGATATCAGATAACATTATTATATAGCATATCGATGCAATTAGTATTCAAATATATTTTCTTCACCATAGATGTAATACAAAACGCCACATTGACGGACTCTCCATAATGTATTAGCTCTTACGTTGGTCAGCGTCTAGTGACTTAAGTTTACGTGTATGTTGACAATTGTAAGAAAACGAGTTTGATTGCCGGCTCAGGCAAAAAAAAACTGTTAAGAGACATTTCTTATAGCAGCATGGAGTCTGGTAATGTGCTCGGTTAACGACGATATAAATCATAACTTGCATATTCTGGGCGTTGTTAATTTCTGTCTGTCTACACTTTAGATATATAGCCATCATTCTATATTTATAAACACTATTACGAAAATTTGTGTCATTCTCTGATTTTCTTTGTTTTTTTTTGATAATTTGCATGTCAAATTTTGTTGCAATGGCTACTTTTGTGAAAAAAAAATGTCAATAAAATCTATAAATATAATATTTAAATGATTTCCAATTTTCTTTCGGTTAGTCTATTCTAGAATTTACCTTAAGACCTATCAAGAATACATCAATTATCAGCCAACGGGTGACACTTAGTTACATAAAACTCGAATTTTCGGTTGACTACACAGTTTCGAAGCAAAAGTATATAACGTCATATTTCTACTTACTACCTATAATAATAACGGTCAAGCCATTACTGCCAGCACATGGTAGCTGTACAGATAGTGTTACTTTGTCAACTGCAGACAACTTGCAGCTTTTATGATAATTACATACATAAAACTATGACAGCTTTCCTCAATAAATTTTTATTATATACACGTTGAGAAAGCTGCCGTTACATAGAACACCGAAGGGTAGGCAGTAGCGAAACCTTTATATAAGCATGGCTTCTTTCACTAACATAACTTATATTCAATTAGTATTACGTATAAGATTTATATTCGTATATACACATAGTCAAACCTAAGACGTCATTGTTGCATATCGTTTATTGAATCTGGGATACTAGTGCTCGATTCCATAAGTTCAGTGCGGTTTGGTTAGCTGATTCACGACATACAAGTGGTTTAGTCGGTATTACCGGGATGTCGTCATCTTTCCCCGGGTGAGTCCAACATAACCCCTTCGCCGGCCTCCGTCATACCATTATACCACGCAATAAAAACTGTGTTGGCATCAAAATTTTCCCAACTATGTCTTATGTAACTGGAGTTAAAGCTGTTACCGTTTACTGGACACATTTGTAAACTTTTTGTTGCTATCAATATAATAATAATGTCCTCCAGACCGAATTTCGGTCCGAGCGGCCAAATCTTAACGGAGCCTGGCCATCTGCGCAGGAGATATTATAGTGCACAAGTGTGTGCGCAAACACAAGTGCACTCTCTGTTCCCTAACCCTCATGATCTGATGGGACGGATAATCTGACACGACCGGAGAGATATCAGGCACAGGACCAACGGCTTTACATTCTTTACGAGGAACAGTGTCTAACACCCCCAACTTCCTAACTCCGGTTTTTGTTGGCCCGACCCGGGATTCGAACCTGAGATCTCATGCACAGCATTCACGCATTAACTACCGCTGCGCCACGGACGCAGTATCAATATACTAAGGAATCGAATGCGAAATACCAAGCTCTGTCGCTAGTGTAGCGTACATCTATGTATGCTTTGTAACAGAGTGACAGTCACGGCTTTAAATCTAGTCTGGTGTATAAAAAATACTCTCACTTGTCACAGCTGTAATCTAATACATTTGACATACAAAGCACAGGTGTTAGTCATATTCAAATATGGCCTAAGTGTGGCCGAAATATTAGAAAGTCGATAACATTGGTATTAATAATACGTAGTATACACACAGACACACACACAGAGAGATGAGACACACACATACAAGCGTGACCTTTCATCGTAGATTGTGAAAGCTACGCTGATCGGTGAGTATTGAGTATTAAATAATGTTCTCATCTCGTTTCGTAGTCAATTGTAAAATACTTAATTGTGGGCATAAATAACGTGGAGTAATTATTATATTCTTTTCAAGTGAGGTAGCTCGGGACTGGACCGTAGAAATCTAAGAATTTGTATAGTGCTAGAATTTACCTGTGACTTAGAGCGCGTTTATTGCAGTTCGCTTGCGATATCATTTAAGTGGAAGATACTATATACTGTATCTCTAGGTTCACTGAATAAAATCTCTCTAAATAAGGTCTCTGATTTTTAGTGGAACCCTAAGTTATTCAAAAGTAACCGCGTCATAATTTTTTCAGTGATTTCTACGAGACAACCATTCGAACAGAATTCTATAAAGTTACGTTTTGAATACGAACCCCTGTAAAAGTAATGAGGCATAGGTAGAAGCTTTCCCAAGCTTTTGTAGCTGTATTTATTTGATATAAATGAATATATCGTACTGTCTACTACGCATGTCTTATTTCACAAAATATAAACATAATAAACGTCTTGTGTTTACTCAAAGGATTTGACAGAGATGTACCACGCCTACAAGTCAACAGTACTGTTTAGGCTCACATAATAGAGTTCAAGCCTATTGCTCAGACCATAACTACACTGCTATTATGAGAAGCATAACTAGAGCAGCTTCTCATTATAATCGATGACGAACAAGTGTAACAATCGATTGAATTGCAGCGAGTACGATTGTTTGAACGACTTGTCGCTACTACTTGTCATAAAGTTTTATCAGTTATTAGACACTTCGGCTAACTTCGTATATATTCGGTTAACTGACTGCAAGGACTGGTGCATTGGCTTTTATAGTCTTGCCATTGCTATGTATTGTTGTCACAGGTTTAATCCTAATACAGGCAAATTTGTGTGCTAGACCAATAATTGTGCCGAGCCTGCCCATTTCTTGTGTCCGTTGTTTGAATAAGGTATTATTCTAATTTCCCTAATATTCTAAATTAAAATAATAACATTATTTTCTTCTTTAAAAATGTAACGTATTCATAAAATTAGGACTTTTAATTTATTTTAGCCAATGTATTTTTAATATTAAACTATACAAATAGAAACAACATTCTTGAGAAAGCCGAACCATTGCCGAATATATACGAAGATTGCCGAAGATTTATTTAAATGGCTGCCGCGATTAGTTTTGGTATAGAATAAAACCAAAATTACTGATTAATTTCAGATACAAAGGCAAGATAATTGCTCACAATGTATTGTTTGCGTGTGAAGTAATTAGATAATAGCTTTAATCAACTATAATTAATATTAGTGTTAGTTAAAGTAGGACGCGCGGTTTTCTCCTAGGGCCGAAGCTTTACCGTTAACTTTATATCTTGTATGCAAAGTTTCGTTATTTAAATTGATCTCTTCATCTATATAGTCATATCGAACACCTAATCCTACCTAATGGTTTAAATTAGAAAGTGTGGTTGTTTGTCCTTTATGATGTTAGTACGGAACAGTAAAAATATAACTGTTATTGAGATAGCTAAAGATATTTACAAGTTAAGGTATTTTTATAAGATATATTATGTCAGTTAATTTAAAATAAGGACACCATTGATTTTAAGCTTTAAACGATAGGTAAACGAAAATTTAATGTCAGCGGGCAAAGACTTCAAAATAATCTTAATTAAATAACCTAGAATCTATATCCAAATAGCAATTATGTTTACTTTTAAGATGCCTTACATAGAAAAGTATACTAAAACGATAACTCATATCAATAAAAATACTGTTCTTTTCAACTAAATTATAGTTGTCAACTTTTATTTTAAAGTAGCTTAAAGGCAGCTTTTGATTATATACTCGAATACAATACTGGGTTATAATTACGTATGCCATAGCTGGTCATTAGACTCGTATATCCTGAGGCTGAGATATTACCCCTATTCGTTATACAATATCTAATTTCTAACTCCATTGTATTCCTATTATTGTTGGATGTGTTCGTAATCTACATATTTCTGAACAATTTATAAAGAGGTGATGTCTAAGTAAGTAATTAATCATTTACATAATATTGTAACTAATATGTCGTTATTTGTGAACATATACATATAAGACTACATAAGCAAAATATTATGTCTTAGAGTATGTTTAAACAGAAGCATAACTGAAGCTTGTAAGACATCACAATCGGTCCCGGGTAGGGGAAATTTTATCTGTTAAAAATCACTTCATAACAACTTGCAATGTACATTTACATATATATGTATATGCCAATGAGTTTATTATATATTATAATCAACAGAACGTAATTAGTAAATACAAGACACACTATACCTACACCTCAGCTCACCTCCACTTAAGCCTTCAGCATATTACAGAAGTTCCGTCTTATTATGTGTACATGTACTAACACTACATAATATAAAACTAAGTCCCCCCTCGCGTCTGTGTGTTCGCGATAAACTCAAAAACTACTGAACGGCTTTCCATGCGGTTTTCTCTAATAGACAGAGTGATTCATAAGGTTTAGGTGTATAATTTATTAAAGTATTGCACTACTCGTGCGAAGCCATGCAACGATAGCTCAGTGGGGAGACCAACATACTGCAATGCAGAGGGTCTCGGGTTCGAACCCACGTCGCGCATCTCTGACATTCAGAAGTTATATGACTTTTCGAAATTATGTGCGTATTGATTGACAATTATCGCCTGCTCCGTGCCTCGGAGAGCACGTTAAGCCGTCGGTCCCGGCTGCCATGAACATCTATGGCAGTGGTTACTGGGAAGTCAGTGCACTATAATATCCTGACACTGGTCTAGCCTTAGGGTATCGTTAGCCTTCGGCTTGCGAAGGTTAGGTGGCAGCCGCTCCGTGTAAAAACTGATATCCAGTCAAATCCGGTAAGACCAGAAACCAACCCCAAGTGACTTGGGAATAATAAAGGTTAGGGAGAAGAAGATGACTACCTCTGCGAAGCCAGGGCAAGTCGCTAGTTTATTAACTAATTTTAATCGAGGTGCGTAACGTGCGCACACGCATCATGCTAAGTACAAATGTTGTTAAAACAGTAAAAGGGCATGAGTCGTGACATTATTCAGCCTATTTTATTGGTAGTGAGCCTTGAGAGGAGACTGTGTGTGCATCTCACAAGATGGTCGTAGACCTTTTGAATATTAAAGAACCATCACTTATGGACGTGTATTTAACTCGGAATAGGTTAATATATGAAAACATGGTATATATGGCCTATTGACCTGACAACAGGTGACCCCCGCTGAATAGACATTACTCTTATAAATATGAGACTAAAATATCTTCATCCTGTTTTTTGATGTATTATTAATATCTACTTATAAATACATATTATAAATATAATATTGTCTTCTGTTTACGCGAATGTTATTCATTGAAATTAAACTACTATATACGGATTTTATCGCATTGTTTATTAATCACTGATTCACTGTATTACATAATTTTGAAACTATTACACTACTACTACTATTGAATTTTACTAATTTATAAGCTAATAAAATTATTTTAACTATTAAATCTATTTATATTTAGGTTTATACTTTCCCCGACGTTTCGGTTGCTTTTCAACAGCCATGGTCACGGGCCCGTGACCATATAGTAGTTTATTTTAAACTTACTATAAATAGCTGTGTTTAAAATCAATTAAGCTTTTAAAAGTTTTTGCGTTATCGCACTATATATTTGCTACATATGTTTGAATAATACTTTTATATTACAATGGATTTTTCTTTTGAGGAAGTTTTAGTACAAATTTTAATTAGTATAAATTGTTAATGAACTGTACAGCATTACAAAAAAAATCTTTAAAATATGGAGGACTTGAGTATAAGAAAGCGATACTTAAGAGAAACATTATTAACTTTGCCATTATTATTGTAAACATTATTTTTTAATATTTAAAAGAGAAGGTATTTTCATAAGTGCATTTTCGATTTAATTGCGTTACGTGCGAGTTCAGTTGGTTGGCAACGTGCGCATGAACAAGCGCGTTTTTGTCGCGTTAAAAGACACATTCTCATTACGATTGCAAGGATTTTAAGGACTAAATTAAGTTACTTAAGAATTTCTTTTTGAAGGCAACTCCTTCACTAGAAATAATTATTGGATCGAGACTTTACAGATAGAAACAACGAAAATAAAATAGATCCAAACTCAGTACAACTATTTTCAGCTCACACAAATTTTGGCCTCTGTGATCGAACAACACTTGGCGGAGAAGCAATCGGTGATCACTTAAATCATTCAAACAGCTTAGCACGTGAATCAGCTACAAAACACAGCTATCGAATACACTAGAGACTAATTTTCCAATTAATATACAACGCAAATTTAAATGCAAATGAAATATTAACGGTATCTTACCCCAGTTAACGTTCCGAGCAATCCTTCTGATAAATGGCTGTACCTTGAGCCCTTAACCCAATCGCTAGCGATAAAACATTGTATGGGACATCTCTTATAACAAGTTGTTCGATAAAAACTCTCAGCCACATGACATGTGTGTCCACATCGATATATCGACATCCGAGCATCACTACACCTCGCCCAGCTTGCTGACCTAGTGAGGGACAGGTTTCGATAAGGTGCGGCTTTACCACCAGCGAAAAGCGATTGGGATGTAGGATACGAGTGTGGCTGAGTGTAGCTATAGGTATATGTTGCGCAGTGATTTGTGTTTTGATTGTAATTATATTTTATGATCTAGATACATATAAAAATCGGTAGTAAGCTAAAAGTTAAACGATCATAATTACGTTATTTGATGATAGCTCAAGATATTTGACAATTGAAAATTGGTCTTAAGAGGAAACACCACGGGCGAGAGAATTGAAAAATAGGTATTTGTAAAATCTATTGCTGTCGCGCAGTGCCCGCAGAGCGTGATAGAGACAACTGCACCTTGGACCGAAAATACCTATAAAAGTACACAAAATCAACGTTTCGTAGTCCCCTGATTCCTTCTCCAACATTTGACCGATTTAACTACTTATTTCATTAAAAATTGAAGAAAGGCTTTGGCCGTGTTTCTATGTTTTTCTTTTTTTATATAATCTACTCAAATTTGTTTTCTGGATGTTTGAACACAGCGGAAAATCTGACCAAATTTTGAGGTTTTTGAAGGCTCATATCTCTTTTAATAATAAATGATTAAAAAGAAGGAAAACATAGGGACACGCCAATAGAGGCTATAAATTTAAAAAAAAAAAATATTTTTCTACTGACATTATCCAGGGAGGAAACAGGGGACTACTTTTGTATGGAAAAACGGCCCTTGTGTTTCCTCTTAACTAACATATTCCTTAAAATTATAAAGTGTATACTTTAATCCTAAATCGCGTAGTACCTACTTTTTTAATGTAGATAATAACCAAAATCCACCGAAAATCGAAACTGTTTTCTGTAGATTACACTAATATGTATTTATTTTGTAAGCCTTCTTGTAATTGGCAGAAATATCACTAACCTAATGCACCAATACAGTCTAAACTATATGAAACTATAGAAATAAGATACTACAAACATTTTGTTTAAAGTTTATTCTAATGTAATCTGCATAAGTAAGCTTAATCCAAAGGCTACATCACCTAATCTCTTAATTGACCATCAATTACTGAGCCACTCCCGCCGTCACAGAGACCACACAAATCGTATCGAGTGTCTCAAGACGATGTTCCACTTTTTAATAGGCTCGCTTGCGGTTGTAAAATAGCAACACCGAAGTCCAAACCACTCGTAACTGGTTATAGCATACATTAACTAGGGATTCCACAGATGTACTGATGGTCAGACGCTCATCAAATATAGCGGGTCTCACAAGGCGAATCAATCGTTCACCTAAAATTCGAGAGTTTGAAGCGACTTATGTGAGCATTCCGCTCGTACGTAACATCGCGTTTATGTCTACCTCAGAGTTGGGTAGATATGTATGTATCAGTACTCTATTTCGGTAGTCATCATTTTTATGTAAGTAATATAGCCCAGCTGTTACAGTCCACGTGGCACCACGTTTCAATGGAGAAAATCGTGATGGGATCCATAGTAATGCCTTTCCTCTTTCTGGATATCGAATTATGCTACTCTATAGACAACCCACATGTTATGCATATGAGACACATTTTTAATACTTTAAACGAAAAGTATTACAAAAATTAATTAAAAATGATTTTTATATCCATATACTAATTAGCCTTGAAACACAAATTATGAATTATAAAACGAATCTATCTAGTACGAGGATTGAACCCATCACACTTGTTTCATTAGCCGCCATGACAAGATGAAGCTTAAACCATTAGTTATTTTATCGAACTTTAAAAACAGTCACACATCCATCATAAGTTGTATATAATCACTACAGTAAACTATTCGTCAACAAAAACTATGTCATCTAAGGAGGTCCTAAGTAAAAACGACATTCAAGAATTCACATCAAATTTGGTCAAGCAAAAACATTATTGGAACTAAAAGCTTGCCATAAAGGTATAAAGTTATGTCAAACGAGATGACGACACCGCTTAGGATGGGTATTTGGGTAAGGTGTGTCTATTGGGACATACTTGCAGACAAATTAGTAATTATACTTATATTGAATATGATTTAATGATACTTATGTTGGCGATTAAAAATATTTTATTGTACATTCGACGTTTCGCTGTTAATAAGGCGAATAATTCTTGTAATGTGTTTCCTTAATGGCTTTTGTACACGATGCGATTGAGTACTTGCGCGGGTTGTATGCGAACGACGCAAGTAGTACAACCTACATATGCAAGTATACCGTGTAATTAAATCGTGCATGTAGTCAGTAGTAGCTACTTGCATATACAAACATCTTACGATTATGGATTTCAAAATGAGAGAAATTCTGATTACTCGTGCAAGCGTGGATTAGAAGGCCTTATACACATGCAAGGCCTTGTTGTACTACAAGCATATTAAGATGTCCTATAAAAAACAAAACTTATTAAATGTACTTTTTTACTCTTTATTCTGCTTTCGTGAGAGATGCAAGCCTATTGTTTTACTCAAAACTGTTTCTAGCAAACGAACAAATAAACCTAATACCATTTCTTGACCTGAGAGTCCAACTTCACGGCCTAAGACCATAAACCTCACCTTCTCAAAACAGGTTACAACCGAATTTTTTCGTTACTCACGGAAACCAATTTTCTATAATCGCCTTCAATACCATTTTCTTATTTCCGT
The DNA here is from genome assembly GCA_963675205.1 of Catocala nupta. Lineage (NCBI taxonomy): Eukaryota > Metazoa > Arthropoda > Insecta > Lepidoptera > Erebidae > Catocala > Catocala nupta. Next base: position 2,808,928 of record OY776104.1, on the reverse strand, counting down.
ACAAAATATGCACGAAAACACGCGGTTTCCGCTTAACAAGCAATTATATGTTCAAGCATTTCTACCAGCGAAGGCTTTTGGCAAACAGAGCCTACCTTACTTCCGGTATTTGACACTATTTTTTTTATATAACATTTACATCTAATGTACAGATAAAATAAAGAATTACTTAATGACGTAACAATGATTTCACTTTTTTTTCTAGTGTCGTGATCGAGAGTCGTGATCTATCCTTTGGTGGGCGTTCACGGATCGAAGAGGCAATTAAATAAGATAGTTTAAGACGAGCAATTGTTACTTAACATTCTCGTTATCGATATAGACATAGGCCTCTTTGAATGTTTGTTACATTTTTAATAGATAGAAACGTGTTACTTTTATTCTTTTTAGTAGTTACATGTTTACTCTGGTTGATCTCGTGGTTCAAGTTTTGGCCAACCATGGACTCCACGATTCGATTCCCGACTTAGGCACGGCGTTTTTTTTATAAAATCGCAGTAACAGCGCGTTGTCTGGCAATAAAGGTTAAAGGCACTCACTATTACGAGAGGCATTTATTATTCTAAAACTAAAGTATATAAAAATGGCAGAATGGATTGCATCATAATCAAACAGAAATGTCTAGAACACTTTTAGCTAAATGTGCGTCTGCATTCGCAGTTTCGCAAGTTCAATTCCAAGCGTGTCAAAATATCTACAAAATCTTTTCTTTTTCAAAAGTATTAGACACGTCCGTCTGTCTTTTCCTTTTATCTTTCACAACAAAAGATATCAATAGCTTTTTAATTATAACCGCGTTTTAAACGTGCCACTTTTTATAGAATAGTGATCATTACGAAATGATCAGCCGTCACGTTTCGATCATAGAGAGATATTTTAATACATAGTCGGTTTGTAATTATGATAGTTTAACACTCACAAACTTTTGTATGTATTGTGTGAACAAAAATGTAGGTTTGTATCACATTTTTTGTTGTTTACAGCCTACCGGTTTACTGTTATATGCTGTTCTCATGATGCTATGTAATATAATTTAGATAAGACGGGTAGACAATCACGTCGTTTGCACCGGCAGCTTGGACCCCGAGCTTCTATATATTTTATATTTTTAAATGTATTTTTATAGATATATGTATATTTAAAAATGAAAAGTATATTGAAAATATTTGAATAAAGAAGATAATAATATAATAATATTCAACCACATACACACAACACCATCTGGCCCAAACTAAGCAGAGCTTGTACTATGGGTACTAGACAATGGATAAACATACATATATACTATTTTTTTGTAAATAAATACATATTATACATAGAAACACCCAGACCAAGACAAACATCCATGTTCATGCACACAAATGTTTGACTTGTGCGGGAATCGAACTCGCAATCTCAGGCGTGGCAGTCGGTTACACTAACCACTACGCCATCGAGGTGTTATGGCACTATGGTTTTAGGGACAATACGGCAAAGGTTCGGATTAGATTCTGGTATAACACAAAAATTGTGTCAATCTATAAATTATTGTTCTGATATCCTCACATAACATCTGGAATGCTTCATTGCATGCTGCTGCTGTCACTTTTCTGATAGTAGTAGCAAAACTGATCTATGGTTCCATGAGGCACTATAAACTGACACTTCAAAATCGTATGACTTATCCAATATCAAACCAATATTTTTTTAATATTACTACTTCGGCATTAGGTTATTAAAATTTGCTACCGCGAAACAAAAATCTGAACTCTACAGTAAATAATAATATCTAATATCAAAGTCAAGGTAAATGTTTCAATAACATTGTTATATACGATAGACAGAAGCTATAACAGTTATAATATATTCCAAACAGTTAATTATAACGTATTACTTTTATACGGTTATCGACATGCGATGCCGTAGTAACTATTATTATTATTGAACCGAATTGATCTTGAAAACGGAAATAATTTGTTTGAATATAAATAAAAAATGTACGATTGCTTTATATGTATTTTAACATTGATATAATAGGTATATAAATTTTGTATAATTGATATTCGACTTCTGATCGATAGGTCGTGGGATTGATTACCGGTTAAACGTGAGCATGCTCAAGCGCTGATTGCAGAGCACCACGTGTGGCACTTTAAATATATAATGGCAGTTTGAAATACAAACTAGTATTCTTCTTGTTAACTCCTTTAACTAAACTAATATACTTACTTATATTTGTGTTAGGAGTGGGTTTACGTCGGCAGTGCATGTGTGTGTGTAACATGATTCGAACCCGCGATCTCATACGCAAAGTCAGTATTACGGGTCAAACAAGGAATGCTTGTCAAAAATCAATCATAGGTAGCAAAATGAGATTGTATTTTGGTCTCTGTCTGTCCCTTCCACGATTACAGTTACTATGTTACGTAAAAAACTATAATTTACAAACATCATAAATCACTCAGACATCGTAAAATACTAGTTAAACATACGTAATGCACTATGTTGCAGAACCTTTCTATTCCAACGTAACACTATCTGCATCTAGCAAGCTGAAACAAAATCCCCTTTGACATTTACTTAGATGTGAACATTACGTAAATAAACTATTATTTTTCGACCTATGTTTTGCATATTCATACAAAGATACTATATTCTGTCCTTGACTTCATTCAAATAATATATCGACAGTAGTGATAAAAAATAATAAGAATGTAAGCGTCCCTAATCAGAATAAAGTGGCCTTAACATTACATAGAGCAGATACACACTTCAAAGCCTTCAGACCTATCAAAAAAGCTAAAAAGATAAAGGTTAGGGCCCCAAGGCAGAGTGAAAGCAGTTAGTCTATTAAATAGAGTCAAGACTCTAGAACAATTACCTTCATAATTGTACATCAAGAAAATATCATTGTAATTGTTTTAAGACGCAGCTGTATTATCATCAAGTTATCTCAGCGTTTATGTCTAGAAGCAACGGTCGATCTTCCTTTTGCACAGTGAATCTACACAGTCTCCAATGACATTTAGGTATGAGCATTCACCTAACAAATTATGCAAGTAGTTACATCATGGCACCAATTGTTATTATAGTACGTACTTGTAAGATGGCCGACGCGCGTCGCCGCAACACATGGTAATATCTTAAACGCGTTACTTGTTGATGGCACTCATATTGAATTCCTTGCTTATAATAGAATCTTGCACGAAATTACTGCCTTAAAGCATTTAACAAAGTGTTAATGTTTTATGTTTTAGTAATTTAGGTTTAAGACATAGTTATAAAAAAAAGCTTTTCAACTCACCTGTTAATAAGGTTGCCCTTCTCAATTTTAGCATAACTGTACATTTGATTACTCAATATAAATATTTTAGATATATCTATAGAACTTTTTTCTTCTCCCTAGCCTTTATTATTCCCAAGTCACTTGGGGTCAGCTTTTCTAGGCTAACCGGAGTTGACTGGATATCAGTTTTTGCACGGAGCGGCTGCCACCTGACCTCCGCAACCCGAAGGCTAACGATACCCTAAGGCTAGATCAGTCTCAGGATATTATAGGGCGCTGGCTTCCAAATAACGACTGCCATAGATGTTCATGGCAGCCGGGACCGACGGCTTAACGTGCTCTCCGAGGCACGGAGCAGGCGATAATTGTCAATCAATACGCACATAATTTCGAAATGTCATACAACTTCCGAAAGTCAGAGGTGCGCGTCGTGGGTTCGAACCTGAGACCCTCTGCATTGCAGTCTGTTGGTCTCCCCTCTGAGCTATAGAACTATACGTATTTATTGAGAATATTCTATATAAATCTAGTATTAAAACTTACTGATCTAGCTCAAAGTAATCTGATATTACATTTGGCAAATAGAGCAACATGGCTAACTGAATAAATAGCTACACAAATACGATAAACTTAAACAATTGTGGTGTAATAAGCTACACAACTTTCAAAAGTCGCCGGCATCTATGTAACAATATACCTCCTATAATATTTCAAAATATATGGAGAAACTCCATCATAATCAAGGAATGGTTCATGAACCAAAAAGTGAGAGATGTGTAAATTCTAGTTTTTGTCGTACGCCTGACATTTCTATAATTCGTGTTGCTAGCTACTTACTTATTTCCACTTTGCCTAATGATTATCTATAGTACAAACGAGGTAGTCTTATTCTAGGAGCCCTTTTAGCGACTGACTATGTCGACATAGCGACTATAGTAATGAGCTCGGTATGACCACCAGGTCAGAGGTCTCTCACACACCTTACGCACGCACATGAGGCCTCTCGTAATCATGTAAGTATTAATTACGTTCTCCCTTCTTTTAGCTCGTGAGGCAATCTCCTTACCTTACCCTTTGATACAGTAGGTATTCATGCAAACGTGTAATGTTTTATATAACCCATAGGTACCGCAACGTTAATTCTAATTGTTATTATTATTAAGGAGTTTCATGGTAAGCTGAATGCAAATGCTGTGCATGAGGATTGATTAGTGGTGTTTGCTTATTCCATAAAGACATTCCTAATAGGAACACGAAGTTTAGAACTGTGCCCGTTAGACGAATATGCTTTTTCCCATTACGTTAGACCTAAATTATTGCTGATAAATTGTGGATCTAGTATGCCGCTATATACTTTTTGTAATATGCAAATGTCATCACTTAAAAATGTTTTGAGCAAAACTTTGCCTAAAAAGGCACAATAATTACTTTAGAAATCGGCAAGAAGTAATTTTTATGGATATTTTACAAATCGTGTACAATATATTTGTGTGTAGCGAACAAATAATTTTGGTGACGTAACAATATTATTATTAAAACATAATGATTATTGAATTATTTGTCGATACTGCCCGCTAAGCCATCAATTAGTGACGGTAGACAACTATTAATTATAATTATTGTGTAATATGTATTTATTACGTCATTTTAATTTGGACAATAAGTTCTCTTAATCGTGTGAATATCCGTGATTAAGGCTACAAGCATTATAACGCTAAAGGAGAATTATATAAAATACATGTGTAGCTCCACACCTATAATATCATCGAAAGTGCAGGATGATGGTGAATTACACCTTAATTTCATCGGCTATGGTTTTAGGTCAAAATAGCCTACTACCGTTTACCGGACAGCTCAAGATCCGACCTACAAAGAATTTCTCGACAGAAAATCCCAATAGTTTTGCCTGACCTGGGAATCAAACCTGGGATCTTAATCAGCATTTGCATTCACTACTACTATGCCATCTAAGCAGCTATTTTAAATTAGTTCAGACTTAAATAGATAAGTCATTATGATATGAACTACACTACCCATTCACTAAGAAAGTTGAACTAATACATATAACGACTATTATTAAGAAAATAATGGAAACATTTAGTATGCAGTAGTAAAAATGTTTAATAGTCATGAACAATTCTTAAACGGTTTATGAATAACAGACATTAAAAATATAAACAAAATTAACATTACAAAAGACTTCACATTTACATCACAAAGAGGTTAAATCAAATAAATACGAAACTAATTCAGTCTCACAACTGAGATTTCTTCATTCAGTTTCGTTACACGTTCAGATATTATCAGTTTCGATGTTTTCAAGTCTGTAATTATGTTTTCATCAAATTATATAGAATAGGATAGATGGGTTAGATAAACGTTCACACTTCGCTGTTATACATCGCTTAATAAACTCAATTCGCTCTGCGATATGGAGTATAACCAGAGTTCAATTTTGCTTGAAATTAACTTGCCTATTGATCTCTTATCAGTAATAAAATAAGATATATCGCTAATTATTTTTATAATAAACGGAGTAGATGGATCGACAATCGGACACGACCGGAGAGAATTCAAACGCAGGGCCAACGACTTTATATGCTTGCCGAAGCAAAGCGGTGTACAACACCGCCCACTTCCTACCTCCAGATATTCCGGAAAAATTTCACCGAACATCCTAATAGCTTTTTACTGATCCGGGAATTCAACCTGCAGCCTCAGGCGCAGCAGTTGTCTACTACTGCACACTCAGCTACTTTAACTCTTGGTATCCGTTCCTACTTGGTGTTTGTTGTCTACCACTTGTGACATTGTCACGTGAAATACATATTCAAATGCATCGCGTTTTATTCAAAACTAACAAGTAAACGTGACCGGTCCGTGCGCGCGCGCATGTGTGCGCGTGTGTGTGATACACACACAGCGGTGCTAGGACACAGTGACCTATACGATAGTGAAAGTTACAAGTATCAATCGAGGAGGTTTCGTGTGAACCTGCAAAGTGTGTTCCCTCTTCAGTAAATTTGATAAAATTAGTTTTATAACGATTTATGGAATAATTAGTTAATTCATGATTATATGGATAAAATATAATCAATTATATAAGACAGTATTGGTTGGTTTCGACACTATGAATCTATGAAATTTTGATTGCATATGTATATAAAAGATAATCATTTTGTCATATGCAAGATTATATTTTAATTCGCATCTAATGTTGTTCAATGTTTACTTCGACTTCTTGCATTGATAATGTGCCACATGTTGAAATATTTAAGTATTGACCCTTATAGCAAAAGCAGTTAGCTTACAAACTATTAAACATTTTTAATATATAAGAATTTACAAGTATCCTAAGGCTTATAAATTATGTTTTATTTTTATTACTTAACGCATTTTAATGACATGTTACAAATGTTCTTGTTAATCCCTTCAACCAGGCTAAGCTATTGCGCTGGAGTAGTTCTATCGCAAGACGGAAAGCTTAGCCTGTAGGCGATAACAGGTACATGACTAATAATTTAACTAAACAACAACTTTCTACTTCAATATTAGCATATATATAGCAAACGAACACTTCACTTTTCACTATAAATACCTAATAAGTTTAGTTAAGCTATTTGTACCTAGCATACCCGTCTTTATTTTCGAAAAGCCGCACCAATGTTGGCAATTTAAACCTATTTTTTCAGATGTGTCTTGCTCACTCACGACTTCTCTCCACTTCATTACAGATCAATCTGTCTTTTATATTTCATTTTGCTTATTACCTACATATCTTTTCCATCTACGTGTATTGCGCTATGTTGTATTTATCATTCTTATGGAATATATATAATGTTACAACACGCATACTTAGAAAAGGGATTTCCACTTGCTACGAACCTGCTATATTTGCTACATTATTTAAAGAGACAGCTCCTGCAGTAGGAATAGTTCTTGTATGGCGAGTATTTAATGATTAATATTTAAAATCCCAAATTCAGACTGACCATATTAATTGTGGCTTATACAATGTTTTGTCCTGTACAGAGAACGTTTTGCAATCAAAACACTGGGTAAAGAATAATGGCGAGGCGACAACTTTAACTATTGTGCTATTCGCGCAATCTTACTTAGAGCACTCCCCTCACTGTTTAGTGTTCGTAAAACCACCGAAATCGGCGATGTCGTTGACTTACAACTTTACTTTCAGGGTTACGGAGCCGTCATACAGTCTTATGTTAATCAAACATTTAAAATGCCCATAAATAAGCCTTCTGTTTCTTACAAAACATATCTGTAAGCGTTATGTAATCATATATGTATGTTAGTTAATATTTTAATGTGAACTTAATGTACGAAACATTTTGGGCAATCGTTTTGACATCGTTTCATATTTCAACGTCTTTTTTTCAGTATGTTGAAAAGATTGATTAGCATAAGTTGGTAAGGCTCATCATTAATATGAGTTAATGATCCTAAACTTATTTAATATTTACGCGATGTAATTTTGTTGGTCTGCCTCTCACTATCTATTAAACTACTATGAGCACTATGGCCACACGATTTGTAAGTGAAGTTTTAAGTCATAGTCAACAATGCTGTCCAAATGAATTATTCAACAAAGACAGACAGACATCTTATATTTCCTGAGAGTAAACCCAAAAATTCTTGAATCTACCAACCTATTCATTAACCTAATAAATAGATAATTATCTCAACTAGTCATATCTGATCAGCTATTATATTTATTGCCATATGTAGAGCCCGCAAAATTGGACCTTGGCGAATAAACCAAATAGGAGTAGCCCAGATTTTCTTGAAAATTTCATATAGTCACCTCCAGACCTTACTGCAAATGTAGTAACTTTAACATTATAACTGTTAGTGACCTAGATGAATAAACAATTGGTTAACTTTCATTCGATATATCGTTAATTTGCGTTTATGAGCTATAACAGATCCTGTTAGAGCAAAATTAATAATACCATTATAATCTGTATTCAATGCAGTTCCACATTAATCCGTCGAATATAAAACGTGTTCGGTCGCCATTTGTAATAATATAAATAATAGCTTTGTTCAACTTTTTGTTGCATATCATTGACATTAAAAACTTGGATATTGTAGATATTTGATATTTAATATTATACATTAAGAACTGGTTTTATACTGAAGTCTATGAAGTGGAATGGAAACCTTTATTATCGCAGTAGGCTAATCGTGAGCCTTTTTATTCAGTGTAGTATAGTTGGACTCATGCTTTCTTTCAGATATGACATTAAGGGTTCAATATCCAGGTAGGTTCAAGGCATTAGGTTCACCCTCCATGGAACTTGGCACTATTGGAGAAATGGTGGTACCTGCTCATGCACTCCTCTGCCTTGTCAAAACTATATAAAGCTGATGGTATAAATTAAACTCACAACTTTAAAAAAAGTTCGATTCATGGCACATACTAATTTTGGATACTTGACCCTAGTTTATTAAATATACAATACATTATATGAATTAAATAAATTGTCATTCTTTAAGTTTATTATATTTTATTTAAAGTAGTTTTCAGCGATTTGTTCTAATAAAGTTGTTGTCAACTGCAACAAGCGCGTCGATGTCTTTTGTACAGAAGCTTTCAAGCCATCCATATTCTACGGCTTAAAACCACTTTTTGTACTTGAATTAATCTTTATAACAACTCGAATGGAACTAGGTCTGCAAATTTATTGCCTTTCTATAAAATTACGACAGAACCGTGCATTTTTGTGTTCAAATCGTGACATTAAAAAAACGTGCTGCATTTCATGCACTCTGCTTTTTCAACTTAAATATGTATTTTCTATGACGTCTGTAATTTATGCGACATAAATTAGGTTGACACACGAAGTCGTGATCATAAAACGTTTAATAATTATAAAATAGAACTTACCTTGACATGATACTAGAGCCGAGCTTAAAAATAAAGCGCACACGAGAAAACTCCTTAAAGGCATCCTTCCACAAACGTTTAACCTGGGCTGAAGCATTTCCACAGCACTATAAATTCATCGGAAAAAAAAAAAGTTTTCACAACACACTTGTTATTTTTTTTTAATACTTCACAGATAATGTAGGCTTAGTTTGCCATGACGTGCGCGCGGGCGCAGGGTACCGTTGTATTGTGAAAGTGTCGGTTGCGTGAACGTCCGTGGTGTGGCGCTGTCGGCGCTTGACTAGTCGAGCTGCGCACACGCACCGCTACCGACGGTTTCTTCAAGTTGGAGCTCCAGACGTAAGTTGTGCCAGAGGTTGCCAACAGTTTGGTGGTAATTCAGGTTGTTGATTATTGATCCATGAGTTACCAATGACGCAATGGCAGAAAGCATGTCATATCATCCTTCCATATTTATATGTATTTATATTGACGTAAAAATCACGTTTGACCGTGATAGTGAGTTTTGTCAGTCCTGACTGTCGTGAAAGTCTTAAGGTTATATGGTAAATACCCTCAAATGTCTCGACTAATATTAATCGTTTTGGATAGCAGATAAGTGAGATCAGTCAACTAAATCTGGTAAGAGTAGAAATCCGATCTTAATGAGTCAGTTAACCGCAAAACAAATACAACGAAAAAAGCATTGTCTCTGGACCTCAGGGCCTGAACGCTGGACAAGAAGCTTTAACACATCGGAATAGCTTACAAGGCTAGGACGAGGTAAGCTATTGCAAGTAAGTTAATAACTTCAATGAAATTGAAAACGTCTTACAACGACAAACGCATTGTTTTTTAATAGAAGGCTTTTAAAAACCATGCGCTCTAGGGATTAAGCTGTTTTCACGAGGAACTTTTTAAACATATCATTGGCGGACACAAAGCAGATTCAAACTCATAACAATCGTTTTCTGAATCACCTAAATGTGTCTCGTATGGAATGTGAACCCTGGTGCGGTACGCTATTAGTGAAGTTAAAGTTAAGTAATCTCTGTTGAAAAATAAGTATATTTCTACCAAAACCCTTGAGATACATGAATATGCAATAATATTTTTCACATTGACTTATGTATGTATAACTAAATAGAGACAGCCTATTACTGAAAACATATGTATGTATATTTGTCTCACTCACGAGTGTACAATAACAATGCTTTATTTCAAATGCGAGTAGTTCAGATCACAAAACAATTCATAATAATTGTCTCTAATTTGTAATAATTTCCAAAGTAGTAAAAGGAAGAGTTTCACAATATAAGTATAACAGACACGACACTACGATTTTATACCATTTTACTTTGCACATCTGCAAAGTGTAAAATGATTAAATGATCTAAGAGATGTGACAAAATGTTTCGCGCCTCGCTAGCCGAACCCACTTCACTTTCAAACTCGGTCGCCTCGCGGACGTGGCGCGTAAATATCATCCAAATGGACACAGCCTTAGTACCTACTCAACTTTCCGCGCCACAGGTTCCGGATTTGACTCCTGTGCACACACTTGTGACCTCGCCCATAGCAACGTCACTTAAAGCTAATATTAAGCTCTCTTAGTAGAAGAGAAAAGTATTAAAATTCATGTCACTGGCACTTTCGTCACTTGATGCTGTATAACTACCGGTTGTAAGTGCCCAGGTTCGACTGCTAATCGAATAAAGTATTATCTGGTATTTGGCAGGCTATTCTCATTAGCAGAAGGATCAATCATCTTATGTCGTAAACAGCACATAGAGCCGTGTGTTCCGTCAATGTCGATATATGTATTCAGTCACATTACAATGCTAGAAGCTTGATTTTGGCATATTGTTCTTCTCCTAACGTGGTAAGCATCATACGATCTGCCTGATAGGCAACGGTTATCGTAGCCTTTGGACAACAGCAAGATTTCGGGGGTATTAAAGTCACTTTATTACCAGCGTAAGTGGTACAGACCTGGCCCTTCTGAAAGCATAGCGCCTCGTTGAGGAGCTTTCAAACGTTATTCATTGAAGAAGCACGAGGGTGTGTGGTTGCTAACTTCTGCAGATTGGAGATATGACATTAGACAAACTATTGAAGTTTGAGCCAAATACCAAAGAAGTTTTCTGAAGATATTAGCCAGCCATTTATCTTTGTGTACGAGCTGACACATCCTATACAAACCATTTATATAATCAAAGTTTATTTTACAAAGTGCACCACTGATGTGTACGAGAATACACAATGACAAGTGCGATGCATGGCCGAATTTTCTCGAATGTTCTAGAACATTAGTGTACACTTTTCTTATACATACAAATTTTAATGTAAAATTATAATTCGTCGTTAAAGCGACGATCAACTATTTAATACGCACAAAGAGAGATTTGCGCCACGAGAGCTTTTGGTATTCAAAACTTTGTGTCTCTTTCTAGTTGTATACATAGTCTTCTTCTTTGGCGATCACTGCCAACTGATACACCAGCCATCGATGTAAAACCTTCTGTTCTTCTGCTGTAAAACATTGTTTGATCTGGAGTTATCTTTAAAAAGGATAATCCAAAGACAGAATTATAGCAGAATATGTACAAAGAATACCCTGACTCGGGGTAATAAATTAGCGCAATAAATACAAATAATAAATTATTTATGTTTATTGTATTTCGATTCATTTCTATACGTCATATCTGCGCACCACAATGCACCGTATTAACATTCTGTTTTTGTAACTATCTCAGATTTGCATCTTAGAACTATCAGTGTCGGACTTTCTTCAATTTGGTAACATTAATGAATATGTCAAATGAAGACCGAGTCGAGTCGTACGTTTTCTTATGTGTGTTTTTACTCCATCTGCATTAAAACAAAGCACTTCATTTTTAATTGTTAATCAGTTCTTCGTCAACATTTACGCAGCTACCAGATATAAGCCCATCTTAGATGTCTAATGAATGAGAGCTTCAGTATTAAGATACGGCATCATGTTTTGGGCTAACTCGCCTGACTTTGAACAGGCCTTTAAGGCGCAGAAAAGATGTCTCAGATCTATGTTAACTTTATACAACAGACAGCTGTAAACCTTATTTCTCACAGTATAAAATTCTAACACTTTCGTCAATATATATTTTAAAACAATCCTCAGCTATTTCCAAGACTAGCAGATACTGTAGTTAGGAATCGCTGAGATAACACTAAGATAAGGATACACCCGGCTAAAACAACACTTATGAGAAAAGTATTCTCTGCATGGGACCTACTATTTATAATAAAATACCAAACAATTTAAAAATTTGAGACATAACTTCTTTTAAGGAAATGCTTAGGGATTTATTAGCTTTTAAGTGTTATTATAATTTAAAAGATTTTCTGACTCATTCTAAACATTTTGTGAACGTACCTTTCTTTTAACAATACTTGACATTAATTATTTGTGCATAATGATATTTATTTTAATTTTGATTACATTTTAATTTGATTTTGATTTTGAACTTTACTCTCTTTATACGATTTTACAATTTATATTTAATTAATTACCATGATTTGAATAGTATTCTAAATTTAATTATTATTGTATTTTCTATGTAACTACTTCACTCATTTGTACACCTATACAGGTAGAGCATGCTGGACTTTCAAATTGTATAACATAAATGCTGCAAAGTATCACACATGTTTAATGCAAATTATATATATAAAATTTAGACTTTTACTTATTTAGGTACTACAAAAAAAAAAAAAGATTTTTTATATTGTATGTTGTTTTTAACCAATATAGAAGCGAGGGGAAGTGCGATGGTAAATTATGATACAAAATGGAGTGTCATCGATTTCTAAAATACGAGCAAGTCTCAGTTTAGGAATCGCTGTGTCCCTTAGTATGTTATTGTACAACCATCACATCATAATGTATGCTTTCTCATATTTTGTTTACAAGTTATTTGTTGTACTTTTTAAGCAATAAATATTATTATTATTATTAAATAAATATTTTCATTCCATCATATATAAATTCTGACTTACTGTACCGAGACAGGGTGCACTAATAAGTCATTGGAATAACTGTGCCTAGACCTGTATGAGATAGCCGAGCCGGCATATACGTACTGTCAAAACCTGGGAAAGTGACACCCTCTTACAGGAAATCAGTGTAAGTATATTCATTGTTAGTGTGATTGACACCGTAAGTAAAAGTTCTGAAGACTCACATACTCGAACCTGCCTCTCCCAACCCTTTCTTTATCCCTCCTTACAATATAAATGCGAAAGTGAGTTTATTTGTTGGTTTGTAACGCATATGCCTTAACCACTAGACCGATCATCATGAAATTTCACATACATGTTGTCAGGGATACAGACTAGGACACAAGGTGCCTTTCATCCAGAAAAACGTACCTACTGTTTCTGAGGATAGTTTATTGACAAAATCTAGAGCAAATCTAGGCAAAGCCGCAGGCAAAAATTTGTATCCTGTATTAAAATCCTTTTTATTAGAATCAAAGTAAATATCGTTCATTCAATTAGATTACAAAGTAACACTTATGAACGTCACAGTTTATGAGTTAGTGAGCTTTTTGACTGAAATTCCATTTAGGTTAGTTGCTAGGTTCAGGCAAAGATATATAGAAGATAGATATATGAGAGGATACCTGCAAGAAACTCATGGTCACTCTTAAATAACTATTCAATTACTTTATAAGACATGACGACTTCATAAAAAACATAATAGAAGAAAAAGTGGAAGAACAGAGAGAAGGGCAGATCCAGAAGGGCATTCACTAACCAAATAAAGGAAAGGGCGAAGGTCTTATAAAGAAGAAGACAGCTAGCGTATATCCACCGACATGAGCAAAGCTCTTAGGTGTGAAGAAAAAATAACACATGATTGATACTCCTGACTAACGGTTGACGTATTAGTAGTAATAGCGTATAGCGGTAGCATCAAGCAAGCCGTATACTTCTTCGCCAACTTTGTATCAAAACAAATGATTCCTGCAACCATTCTTGTGTTTCTGCCACCACAACAATACCGTGGGTAGGTATGTATGTTTATGTGTCATATCAAACACTTCTAGCAGGTCGCGCATGTGGGTCGGGTAACGGACAGGTGTAAAATTAAGGATAGTAATGTGTACTTAAATATTCTTATCAGCACTTACTATTTTTACGAGCTTCCTCCTCGCTATTAAATATTCTTGCTGAGTATTATTAATTACAATTTTATTTTATAAATTGACTTAATTGTTAATCAAATACTGGTGCAATTTAATCCTTTTTTTCCTGAAATGTCGTTTTGTAACAAATCTGTATTAATAAAAACGTTCATCAATAACAAATCTTGTTGTACATTATGCACAAGAATTACGAAATTGCACAAAAAAATTCATTGCTATTGATTGCCTTGTTGATCCCATGACAAAAGTTTGCACTTATATTGTTGTTGGTCGTAGGATCTTGAGATCTTGGCATCACTGCACGGATGACGTAGAGTAAAGGTTTAAGTATTCGCCCCGCCACTATAATTGTGGGTTCGAATCCCACACGAGACAAACTTTGTGTGATCCGCTAATAGTTGTTCCGACTCAGGATATTCTTTGTTTTTTTGTAAAGTCCCCCGCGACACAGGAATAGCTTCTCGTGCGGGAGATCTACTTCTTAAATCAAAAAATTTCGATCGCAGGTTTGATTGCCGGCTCCTTGGGTAGAGGCTTTTAAGTTTTACAATCTCAATAGCAACAAACACATTGTAAATGTTATCGGAATTAACACACAGATGTTTTTGCAATTAGCAGCCCACATTTCAGTATGGTTTGTTTTACTACCTATTAAACATAACATATGGGTCATATTATTTATTGTACCCATTAAATTATGTACATCTCCATTTTCTAAACAAACAAAAATAAGTAATTTTGAATTCTATTAACTACTCTAGGGAGGATGTAACTTGTGCTTTAAATGTAGATCTTCAGATACATGTCAGACATGCCAATGTTACTAAATCATAGGTGCTTACAAATGTGCAAGTTTCGATGCATGCGAATCAAAAATAAAAATAATAATTCATTTAGTTCACAAAGTAACACTTATGAACGTCAATGTTACACTAACACGACTATAATATGAATTTCCATTTAAAAATTCGATTATTATTTATTATGATTACTATTTAAAATCTACTATCTAATATATAATAACCGAAATCTACAAAGCCAATGCTAGCATAATTAAAAAGCTTCTACTTACCGCTTCGTTGATAATACAAGATACAATACTTAATTTAAGATATTTTAAACTAATAAATCAATCAATTCCCTCAGCTACCTTCAGTTAGACCAACGACCCGAGGTGAACATAAATAACTTAAACATGTGACAGCCAATCATTACCAGTTGTAACCGGACGCGAGCGAGCAGGCAGTGCGCTTTCCGTCCTACAGTTCCGGGTACGGTTCCTGTTTGAGGTTATTCTAGATGGATTCAGAGATTTTCTCAATGACGTATAACACCAGTTTCTCTGTCGTGAAAAAGATTTCTGATTGATTGATGGATCATTCGAAGTTAAAATATATATGACAATTAATCTGTTAATGACTATAAAAAAATTAATGAGGTGGCTACAAGCTACTTTAATATCCAACATACATAAATACTTTAGTACTCGGTTACTAACAATGTTTTCTTTGAATTTTTGTTATAAACTCTGTACAATTCATTAACAATTTTTTTTAAAGTGGATTATTTATTGAGGCTATTGCATTAATTTGTGCTTATTCTTTACATTTTGTGTCAGTTAACCCTGTGTCAAAATGCCATTAGAGGTTCTCTCATAGTCGCTATAATGTCGGCAAGTTGTCACTCAATCAAACATTATTAGCAACCTTAGAGGTGGGCCATATCTTAAGGCAATAAAATTACCTTTTTTTATTATATTATCCGTAACTTTAAAGACACTGCCTCGATAGCGCAATGGTAACGAACGCGACTGCTGCGCTTAGGTTCCGAGTTTGACTCTGGGTAGGCTTATAGAATTTTTTCTGTCAACAAACGTGATTAATAAAAAAAAAATCACAAGCCTCATAAATATCGAGAAAGAAACATTCAGTGGCCGTGTCGAAAATATCATCGATATTCTCGAAAACAAGAGTCCCTGAATGGATGCCCTAACTGCCTACCCTTCAAAGATATATGCGTGAGACTTTGTAGATATAAGATGAAAATTGTATTTATTCCTTATTGTGTTTTCAAAGACAACTTCCACCGTTGAAGTAAATCCTGTGTTACGTGGGACTTCATTTACGGCTATTGCGTCATATTAAAGTCCGCAGTGAAAACATACATTAATACGTCTATATTTTAAATTAATTTTGCTCCCGCATCAAGAATAGTTCCTGCGTCGTGGGGGACAAACATACAAACAACGGACACAACGGACACCCAGACTCGGAACTACTATTTGTGCATCACACAAAGTTTTGTCCCGTGTGGGAATCGAACCCAATCGCCGCAGCGGCAGTGCAATCTTTAATTGTTTGGTCGACATTGATAAAGACATTAAATTTTGCTCCAGGCAAACATCTATAATGGCGTCTTGCGCACATATAGATGTTTGCCTAGAGCAAAATATGAATAAATGAAAATGAAAATAGTTTGGCGACAACTTTCTCTCAACATACAAGTCGTCTTGTTTATCAATGTGCAGACATCGCGTGTAAACTTAGAACCTGTTACACTCAGTGTGTGGATGATAGTAATTGTAAACTTACGTGCCAATAGATGCCTAAATGTTATCCATCTAATAAATAAAATGTATAAACAGACTTCATAAACAAGCCATTTTGTGTCCAATATTTAAATCGTAAATGTTTTCCTTTAGATTAAATATAGTTTTAATGTGAATTTAATACAATGAGTAGCCTGTAATGTGTTTTGTAAAGACATTTGTTTACTGAATAATAAAAAAATATATTATTATGTTTCTCTTATCACATGTATTTTCTAACATATTATATTAGAAAATACCTGGCCCTTTATGAGGCTTACACGGAGACATGGGTCCAACGTGAAGAGGCCCTTCGAGAGTTTTAATCAAAGGTGGGATGGAACACCTACAGCGGCACTAGCCGCAGCAGGCGTAGGACTATTGCTACGTATGGATTCTAATATATGGGCTATGCGTATGAGTGTTTGGTAGACCGGTATATTAGTAGCTATGGATGAAAAACGGCGTCTGCCCTGAATACTCTAATAGCATCAATGCAATGCGCAGACGGTGGCTCGCCAACTCACTAGATGGGCCCCCTGTATAGCCACCATAGGCATATAAGCCAGCAGTAGAGGGCAACACGGGTGCGAGTGGCTAGGGGTGTCGAGCGATGCGACGCCGATTACACCATCACGGGTCTCGTGACAATCTAGACCTGGAGCGGGTTTCCCCGTAGTTATGCCCTTGAAAATGACACTTCCACCCCCAAGCATATAGCTTTAGCGGTCTCCGTCTGACCGGACGACCAAGGCAAGCCAGAGTTGAGAGTCCTACGGGCGTAATATTGTCTTCTGTTTACGCGAATGTTATTCATTGAAATTAAACTACTATATACGGATTTTATCGCGTTGTTTATTTAACACTCTATTACATAATTTAGAAACTGTTACACTACTATACTACTATTAAACTTTACTAAATTTAAGCTAATTAAATTATTAAAACTATTTGTATTTAAGTTTACATTTTCCCCGACGTTTCTTTACAAACTGCCTCCATCACACCCAGGATTTATAAGAGGTTTGCAGATTATACTTTTACAATATTACCAACAGATAGTGTTAGTGTATTCCTAGAACATCTTAATTTCATTAATAACAACATCCAATTTACTATGGAATTAGAGGCAAATAATTCATTAGCTTTCTTAGATGTACTTGTCATCAGGAATGCTGATCATACTTTGAGCCACACTGTGTATAGAAAAAAACCCATACAAATAGATACTTAAACGGTGAATCTCACCACCATCCTAAACAGTTAGCTACCGTGGGAATGTCTTTGTTTCAGAGAGCCCACGAATCTGTGACAAGAAACACCTGGACGCCGAGCTTCAACATGTCAAGCAAATACTGCAAGACAACAAGCTCCAACAGCCGCGCCGCTGTCACAAATCCCGAGAAAAGCCAGCCACAGTCGAGCGCCAGCCTGCTATACTGCCTTATGTAAGGGGTGTCACTGACAAGATTAGCTACATCTTGAAGCGAGCTTCAATCAACACATACTTCAAGCCGCCAATGAAGATAAGTCAATTTTACCATCCGTCAAGTGCCAACTACCTTTAGAAGATGCGGGGGTCTATAAAATAGATTGTGACTGCGGATTCTCATACATTAGTCAAGCCAAGAGAAACATAGGCACCCGCATAAAAGAACACATAGCTGATGTAAAACACCAACGCTCGTTGAAGTCTGCTGTGTTTGAACATGTGCAACAGGGGACCACTACATAAGATTTGACAAAACACAGATTCTCGCTAAAGAACACCGATTCCAACCAAGGATACTACGCGAGGCTATTGAAATCAAAAAACATCCTAATTTCAATAGAGAAGATGGTTGGAATGTACCACCAGCTTGGTATCCAGTAATTCAAATAGTCAAACCCAAGAAGAAGCAAACCACAGCTAGACTTCATGATACTTTGAGCTCATTCTGCGTAAATAGAAACACCAATGATTAAATTATGTTCGGGTACTTTGAAATAACTACACTGGAACATTGAGACAACTACCATCTAAGCAACCGAAACGTCGGAGAAAGTGTAAACTCAAATATAAATAGTTTCAATAGTTTTAATAATTGAATCAGCTTAAAATTAGTAAAGTTTGATAGTAGTATAGTAGCGTCACAGTTTCTAAATTATGTAATAAAGTGTTAAATAAACAACGTGATAAAATCCGTATATAGTAATTTAATATCAAAGTCGTACGGGCGCTCTTGAAGTTCCACCCCAGCCAACCAGTAACGGCAAGCTGGAAACGAGGCCTTAATTGACTCTCTGAGACATTCAGGGCCGCAGTGTCACCACTCACATTCAGCCCGCCACAAGCTGCTCTGCGGTTTGTGCGCTTTTATTTAACCTGGTGGTACATTTTTTGTTTATATCACAAGGCGAAGGCGGTAGTTTAAAAGCTAGTGTAGGTACTGTGCCCTCCAATATCGTGTAAGTCTCATGAAGAGATAACGGCTATTCCAGAGGGGTTTATTATAATTATAAATAAAATTTTTGAGCATTCATTCATAAAGGATTACAGTAAGATGACTTAGACTAGAAAGGATGAAGGCGTCAAACTAGTATTAGTTTGAGCAATATATCCTTCAAGGGCTAGGCAGAGCTGTATAACGCCTAAATTTCGCAAGCTATGGTTATAGGTCACAGTAAGAGGCGAGCTTATTGCTGTCTACCAGATATAGTTTCAGATACTAAAGATTCTTTAACAAAAAACTCTGCAGCTTTTCACTTTTTTATAAACGCCTACGCACGTGGAACTATTCCTGTGTAGCGGAGACTGCACAAACATTTAAATAACGGGTATAAAGAACTTCCAGATTAGGTACAACTGTCTGTGAGTAACACAAATTTTTGACCCGCATAAGGTTTGAACTCACAACGCTGGGCGCAGCGGCAACGGCGAGCCGCTCCATTTAAACCACTACGGCATCCATACAGTCAACTTTTACACAGCAGTCGCATTCGCTATCGCTGTGTCAACAAGGCAGTCTTATAGTTTGTCGGCCTCAATGGTGCAGTGGTTAGTGTACGCCTGAGGTCGCGGGTTCGATTCCCGCACAATACAAACATTTGTGTGCATGAGCATGGATGTTTGTCTTGGTTTGGGTGTTTCTATGTATAAAATGTACGTATTTACATAAAAAAGTATATATGTATGTTTATCCATTATTTAGTACCCATAGTACAAGCTCTGCTCAGTTTGGGCTAGATGGTGTTGTGTGTATGTGATCGAATATTATAATATTATTACCTAGTAATTAAGTAAACGAGTGAACTTTACTTTAATCTACTAAAGCTTGCAATAGTTATGAAGACATTCAACGGTGTGCCGTTGAAAGAAGTCCAGTATGTATACTGGACTATCCAGTCGAGCATCTTTTAGCATGCTTGTGTCACTGATAGGCCCGTGTCTATCCGCAGGATCGAAGTGATAAGGCTGTGTAGCGACCTCGACTCGTTAATCAAGTAACTGAAAGCAGACACGATGGTAAATTTTCACGTATTTTATACATTTAATCCTGTAAGCAAGTGTAATACAACAACAATACGTGTTGACGTACACACATAGGCTGCACGACTAACGTATTGGTTTAGGTGTCCGCCTCGCCACTGCCAATACGCCGAGTGTTGTACATGGAATCCCAAACGTGACTAAACTCTGCGTGACCTTATTTTTTTTTTTTTGTCTCTTTTTTTATTATAAGGGACTTTTATACAATTATATATGCCAGTCCCATCGTACCTCATAACAAGTTATACAACAATTTAGTTAAAACGCAACGACACGAACTTATAAATGCTAGAAGCGGCTTTTGAGTTAGGTGCTGACAATATATAATGAAACATACCGATATCATACATATTTAAAAGTAACTCATTTCGCAGATTTTCCCTGGCAGTTTGAAATCTGACACATTCCGTCAACAAGTGGGACACAGCCTCTAAAGATCAACAAACCTCGCAGTTTGGTGAATTCAGTTTTCTCATTAGAAATCCAAACTTATTGAGCGGCATGTGTCCAGACCTCAACCTGAGGGCGATTACAATAAGCTTTCTGCTGAGCTGCTATGTACGAAAAAAAAAGAGAATAGTTACAGTTTGGATAGATTTAAAGATCCATCATATCAAATGGCAAATCATTGCCTGCTCCTTTAGTCGATAGTTTGAGTGAGAGACCGAGGACGTACTAACCTTACAGGTATCCGTAGTAAAAGTATGTAACACTGTAACTGCGTTTCATCTGGTGAGAAAGTCTTTCTTTCTTTAATCTTTTAGAGAATTCCCCCGCCCTAGTAATAGTACCTGTGGGAAGAAAGCTTTACATACATACAAACAACGGACACAAGGAATACCTTGACTCGAAACAACTGGTCAACTACTCGAAACACAATGTTTATTTACCGAATAGAAATCGATCTCATAACACTCAGTACAATGGCAGCGGTGAGATGACCTCCCTATACCACTGCAGTACGCGGTTACTGCAGTTACAGTGTGAACTTCACACATTTGTATTCCTTCATATCTTCCTTAATTGCAAGTAAGGCGAACAAATCATAGGCTAAGATAATCTCTTACCAGAGTGGATCGCTGTATGTTAACTGATTCGGCAGCAGACTAGCTACTTAAATCCAAAGATCAATGACCGCGGAACAGACAATACCTTGCAAAACCTTTAACAGCGAACATAAGTTAAGAGGTCTGCGAACAAGACACCAATTATAAGACTATATATAGAAATGCAATTAACGAAAATAAATATATTTCTAGCAGATATTTAGCTACCTCAAAAAGACCTCCGTTACGTCATTAAGGTTCAATATTTATTTGCGATAGTATACAAAATCCTTCATTTAATATTTCCTCCATTCATCTCCAAAAACAACATTTTTGAGATTCCAATAAATTTTTATTATGTCCTTTCGAATATAATATTTTAATTCAATATAATAATGAGTTTATTATGCTAAAATAAAATAATTTACATAGCATCGAGTCTTTTTATACCTGAATAGGAGGCGACGGTGTTGCCATCTACCGGACCGATGTCAAAAGGAGAATTAGTTACCATAAAAATCTAGTAACACGACAATGAACTGGGCATCAAACATGGGATTCGACAATATGAGCACGGCATTACGGAACTGCTCAAACTGTTACTATTACACCAACGAGGCAAATCTGCCTACCCCTCTGGGAAACAGGCGTGAATTTATGTATGTATGTATGTAGTATAATTATAATTAATAATTTATTCTTTATCTGATAAAAGATTGGCGGATGTCCTTATAAGTTAGTAACGGTGCGAAACATTCAAATAATTATGATATTTAGTAATGAAATTACGAAAATGCGTGCAACATTCTGCATGCTTTTGCACAATTGCAGATAATCTGCAATTTATTGTGAAAATGCATTTAATTACTCATGATATATACATATTTCTAAGGGTTGCAATATCAAAGTAATGAGTACGATTGTGCAATAATTTACTTAATATGTAAATTTATACACAAAAAAATTTACATTTAATTCATAAAGTGATTAAATTATTGTTAACCCTTGCTAATTAATTGCTAATTAATTGCTGACAAAACTCTTTATTCAAACCAAATAACTTGTAGAACCACACACATATGATACATACATAATCTCACATCTATGACCCGAAGTGATAAGCAAAGCACGGATGACGCGCAGTGTTGTGGGTTCGAATCCCACACGGGACAAAACTTTGTGTGATCCACAAATGGTCGTTCCGAGTCTGGCTGTTCTTTGTGTCCGTTGTTTAAATAGTGTGCAAAGTCACCGAGTATATTCCTAGTGCAGGAGTTATCATTTAAAAAGAAAAAAGAAAAGTTGAAATTTCACCACCTATGGTTTTAAAACCCAATTGAAAGGAGCGCAATTATTTAGGTCTATGAGGCACAGTTTCAGACTACACACTGCTACTGATAGTTCTTGACATAAAACTCCAGTGTAGGTAACACTACCCGATCCACGAATCGACGAGACCTTACTGGAGTTTGTGTCAGGTTTATTTCGTCTGACCCAAAACCATTGCTGACGATATCTGAGTTTAAGTAATATATGTACCTCTGCCTACATCATCAAGAATGTAGGCGTGATTACGTATGTGTGAATACACTTTAAAAAAGAACAGTATGTTTATTTATAACTAACCCATTTGACGTTCATAAGTGTTACTTTGTGACCTAAGTGAATAAATTATTTTTGACTTTGACTTTGACTTTGACTATATATTTATACATAACAATTGTTACATTGTGTTGAATATTGAAAACAATTATGTAACTTAATAATATATGCCAATTAGTAAAAAAACACACATGTGTAAAATACAATACCATACAAATACCTACAGAAACCAAAAATAAAAATGATTAAAATAATAATAATACTACAATAACTATAAAAAATAGAAGAAAATATGTCATACTTATATAGCACAAAAATAATTATGTTTACAAATAATCAAATTGTCCATCATAAGTTACAATAGTACTGTAATTTATATGAAGCTAGCGGGCCCGACAGACGTTGTCCTGTACAAACGAAAAAAATATAAAAGAAAACCATATGTAAACCATTCCGGAATCCACTTGAACACACACAAAAAATTTCATCGAAATCGGTCCAGCCGTTTAGGAGGAGTTTAATTACAAACACACGCACAGAAGATTTATATATATAAAGACTAGCTGACCCGGCAAACGTACTCGTAGTTTTGCAATAAAAAATTTTTTGACCAAAAGATTAAAAAGAAAAGTTAGGGTTGGACAACCCTTATCACTAAGGGGTATGAAAAATAGATAGTAGCCGATTCTCAGACCTACTAAATATGCAAATAAAATTTCATAAAAATCGGTCAAGCCGTTTCGGAGGAGTATGGTAACTAACATTGTGACGAGAATTTTATATATAAGACTAGCTGTCCCGGCAAACGTTGTTTTGCCATAAAAAAATGTTCTGAGCAAAAGATTTAAAAAATTTTTTAGAGTTGGACAACCCTTATCACTAAGGTGTATGAAAAATAGATGTTGGCCGATTCTCAGACCTACTCAATATGCTCACAAAATTTCATGAGAATCGGTCAAGCCGTTTCGGAGGAGTACGGGAACGAACATTGTGACACGAGAATTTTATATATAAGATTATCAGCACTCCTGAAGTTTATTTGATATACATGTGTAACTAAATACTACTGTATACACTAATAAAAGCATAATAATATGCTTAAATACAGTATGAATAATAACAATTGCTCTTCTATAATTAATTAATTACTAATTACAAATTAATTATATTATTTGATGTTTAAAAGGACTACATTTAACAAAAGTTTTAGTAAGTTTATCTCATAGCATATTTTGAGAATCGTATTGATTAATTCATTGATGTTGCCGGTAGAGGCGCTTTCAAAATAGTACGGGAAAAACATACTAACGACAAACGTGACGAATTATGAAAGCTTTACCTATTTTGTTTACGAAGATTTACATGAAATAGACATAACCTAATGTCGCGTTTTAATACTTACATGGCTATCAACTTCAGATAAAACTGTATCTATAACATAACTATACCACGTAATCCAGTTAGAAATTAAGATATGCATATCTTGCCCCTCTTGTAAACATTTGCGTAAAGTAAGGTAAGTACAACGAGTCACGTTGTTGAATTAAGCTCTAAACCGCTTATTATGCTATTCATCAGTTTTAAATATAATACACAAATAGCTGTCTAGTAACGCCACCTGTATAAACAAATATGAACTAATTTACAGCAACAAGACCAACAAGCTCGCTAGAGCTTGTAGTTCTTACTTATAATTATAGATTGCGCTGTAACAAATGTTATTTTATACGACATCTTTCGGGTATAAGAGAAACTTGAAGTGTGTAATTAATCGATAGATGGCGTTATTAAAAATTAAAATTTTTAAGTTACCGTAATGTCACAACTTGTAAACTTAAACTTATCATAGCATAAAGTGTACCATTAGATGGTGCTGTTAAAAAATTTAATAGCTTTGATTGTGTTAATAGGTGGCACTACACACTGTCTTAGTTTTCCTATACGTACAAAATTATTAACGGTTGGGTTCTTATAAGACCAAGTAAAAATTTTGGATTATAATAATAAAATGGGTCCTAAGATAAAGTTCTTATGAATAATGATGTGATTTCTTGTCACTGAACAAGCGTAGAGTCAATCCTCGGTGCATGAAATCCAATCAGTCATGGCAAATTGCTTCGGACTCGTTCAAATCTTGAATACCAATCACGGTAATCGGTTGAAATTATTGAGCTGCAGCCACGTTCTGTTCACACGCTGTGAAACGGATCATGTATTATATAAACAATATTGAACTTGCGAAAAGCTAAATCAAGCTTAGGGGCTTTTGATCATAAGCGTATTAAATAATATTATTTATACTTATGGTATTGTTATTTCTATGATACCTGCTGTTAACTGAATAGCTAAGTAACTAAACTGGTTATGAATAACTTGTAAATATAATTTATTTTGTATAATTCATATTTATTATGCTACTAAGGCAAACAAGATTAAAGCTCACTTAATGGCAAGCGGTATCCAATTCTATGTATCAACCAACCAAAGGATCCTTACCGAAGCATCACTTGCGTGTACAGATACTTGAAAAAGTGTTCGATGTGCTACCAGCGCAAAGGGCAAAGATCATTGACCCGTTTCTTAGAACAGCACCTCCTTCAGAAGCCTGAACATCCTACTCACTGCAGCGTACTCTACTTAAAACACAAGTATGATTCACTGCAATCTTCTACAGGCCGGAGGTCACAGACCAATATGCTACTACCCGTAAAGCTTTTGTTCCATGTTGGAGATATTTGCCAAGGCTATATTTGAGTTCTTTGAGTTTGCGCTCCTTTGAACAAAATTGCAGGTTCAAGTTGAGATCCCGTGACACTTCTTAAGCATTATACATATACTTACATGGTCTCAAGGTTCTATCTCCGAAAAGGTAGGCACTGATACCTTAGTTCCCACGTAATAGGGGCGCTAGCTTATTGAGGTCTACCGGTCGTAGTTCCCGACTTCGGCTATTGTGCATTTATTGACACAAAAGAAAGTTACTTAAGGAATGCTTATCCCAACCCGGGAATGACTACCATGAACCAATCATATTACCGCAGCGACACAAATTAGGATTCATCGATTATTATTAAGCGGGTAGGGCATAGTGTAATGTACCTACACTCTAACTTGAATATCATCTACCATACGTGAACTAACCTTACAGGATTGCAATGTTGTAGGTAAGCGATCATAGGCTAACACCACCGTTTGGTAGTAGCAAGGATGTAGATATATTTTTATTTCAGCTATTTTTAACCTCTGTTCTCCAAAAGTTCGAGGTCAGCCTGTCTTGTCTTGCGTTTCAAACCTTTAGCGTTAGTTCGATAACAAATCAAAAGTATGGCAAAAATCTAAAAGAAACGACAAGCCAAAGTAGCACTACCTATGCCCTTTTATCTTCAATATCTCTTTGGACTTTAAATTGCATACTACCTAGCTTCCTGAAGAAACAGCATAAGGCGAGCAAACGCTATCATTAAATACCATTGTAACGATATTTGCGCTACAAAAAGCAGGTGTTACGTATCATATTTTAATTCCCGTAAAGTCCAAATTAACGTAGACACGTATAAGCTACAATTTATGATCGATCAATCAATATAATGCCGCAGCACGTGTTATTAAACTAATCAAAAACATAAAATAAGAATGAATGGCCCATCAAGAAACGATAAATGAAGAAATTCAGACAATAATTTTCGTTTAAAAGAGCGAATCATGTGTGGAGACTGGTTTTGCGGTGGCGACCAATTATTCAGTCAAAATTCACTCAATGATCGGTGGCCCAGTGGCAGAATGCTTGCGTGTCGGTGCCACTCGCGGCGAAGCGTGAATATCTTACCATAAACAAGAGGGTTGGTCATTTCGCGCGAAATCAGAACATCGATGCGGTGTTCCGCACTCGACTATATACTTTAAGTACATAAGCATTCGTTTTTGGACTCCTCTGCATATAAACTTATTTAAAATATTTACTTTGGTTATTGAACCATGTTTATTTTAAATTAATGAATAATTAACGAGGGCATTTTATTAAACGTCTTAATTATGTATCCTATTCCTATACAGAATACATAAAATATTTTATTACAGAAAAATACATGTATAATGCAGATGGAGCTAATAGAGCAGAAGTTAATAACTTCTTTATCAAATTATAATTAACAATTTTATAGAGGCCTTTAAATATTAAATTTTATCAATTTTAGATTAGCATAGTACCTATCCGTATCAGAAAATTAAATGTGAATATTTAAAATATTATCGGACAAATTTAGATTTCGTCGAAACACAATTTTAGTAATAATTATTAAAGAACTGTTTTACAGCCAATGATTAATTATATTACTGATTTAATACGATATGAATTTATGATATCATTAAAGCAGTCTCTCCTCGGTCCAAATAACGACGTAACTCTACCAACACTTCTGACGTTTATGTTGGACAGTTAATCCAACTATTTGGGTGGTCTTTTAGACGCGTCTTATATATAAAATGGACATAATTATAACCTTGAATCATGTTGTTTAGCCACCGATAGGTATCTGGTCGGCTATTCGCTGCAATATCAATATAGTTACTCCCTAGCTCTTCTAGAATACCCTATCACTATATTGTCAGCAGTGTGTTTTTTACTTGTGGTAGTAAAACTGATATTCCTGTTCTGCAGGCTTCGCAACACCTGAATCGGCGATGGCAAATGAATACAAAATGTTAACTGTCTATCATCAAGAAAACCGTATGCGACGCTCATCACCAAACTACTGCAGAAAAAAGACATTGATGTAGGTAGGTAAGTAGGTACATAATTTTCCATCGCCATTTTAGTTCTGAATAATGCAATTTCTCTTGCTGGTTTGTCTACTCATAGAATCTAAACTTTTATGTATTCTACTTCAAACACATTAAATCTAATTCAAGTCTCTTTGTTCTAATTAAATCGATTATAGGAGCAGTAGATTAGATAATTAAATCACTGATTTATAAGTCTTATAACAACGTGTAATATCAGATGTAATCACTTCTAAAATTATCTAATATTAAGTCGGATATCGGATCAATTATTAAGAGTTCTAGACGTTTCATTATTTCCAACCAGTTTAATGTCTTACGTTCTGTTTCTGATAGGAAATAGGTAATTCTTAGTAATCTACCACCTAATCTTATAATAATTGTGTAGGTACCTATAGAACGATAGAATTAGGTGATTAACGTGGGATCAATGAACCTAATATACCTAATACTGTTTAAATGACTGCCAAGTTTTCCATTTAATGTTATATATATTTTCATCTAATATGGTAACAAAATCGCATCATTAGTTTGACGAATATGGTCAAATGCTCAACTGGGGGTGAGTCGCGATCATTGATACCATTCCCGTATCCAACAGCCTTGGTGTCGTAGGTTCTTAGGATTGTCTTTATCTTGTTATAATTTACATTCTACCATGGGATATGCTTATAACAATATTCTAAATTTATTAGACTAGCATCATAGTATCGACTTGGCGTAAACTAGCGCTTTGGTATAGATATCTCCTAGCCTTTAAGAGATTGAACATCGAAGCGCCGTATAACGATTCGTTGTTAAATTCTATTATATTTATAGATATTGTTAATATTGGATACACTAACTACAGTCCATATTTATGATAATACCTTTTTCCTTTTTACGCGGAGGAATTTATTTATTTATTTATTATATAAACAGTACAAGCTTACAGCAGAACCAACACGCTTATATGTTACATTAATCTCATTTAAATAAACTTATTTACATTGACAATAATTCTAACATAGTTAAATAACAAACACAATGTCATATGAATGTCAACTTAATACTGTATATTATTTAATAATCAAAGATATATATCAAAAATATAATACATTACAATTACATTCAATTAATTACTATTTAAATATAAAAATACACATTTAATCATTTGGCTTAACTTATCATAGAAAATGTCTGCATCAAGATTCAATTGTAATAGATCATTGATTAGTTCAACCGCTCTGCCAGTAGGAGTACTAGCGGACTGCGGTAGGCGCCATGATGGTGGGACAGTGAGAAGTTTATGTTGCCGTCGCCCTATGGCGCGCATATACTGATCTGGTACATAAAAGCAAATACTTTCCTTTACCAACGGATTATCCACTTTATTTGTTAGTAATAAGTAGTAATGTATGATATGTATAAAATTACGTCTCAGCTCTAAGGTATCTAGGCCGACCATGCCTGATACAAACAAAGAAGGATATAGGAATGGATAATATCCATATATACGTTTATATAGATGTCTGGAAAATTTACGTTGTATCCTCTCAATTAATAAGATGTACAGTTTTTCAGTTGGATTCCAGACAATTGAATTGTATTCTAGTTTGCTGCGAACATACGCATTATAGAGCAACTTCACTATAAGAACATTATTAAACTGAGAAGATGTTCGAATTACAAATCCCAGTGATCTATTTGCGGCTTTACATACAGTTTTAATATGGTCATGGAAATTGAGTTTGGAGTCTAGTGTTAGCCCTAGATCGCATATAGTTGTGACTCTATCAAGCGGCTTGCTATCCATCTCGTATATAGTTGCATGACACTCGCCACAACGGGAGGCGACAGGGTTATGTCAGGCTCTCCCGAGACTTCGGGCCTACTGACTAAAACCACCACGGTGTGCCAGCTCACTGCTTTGTTTGGTGGGTGGGTCACGGGAACTGTAAATTCAGAATAATACCTTCCCCAACTGTTTTTCGTAACTTACTAAATTTTGCCAGCGGCTTCACTCGCGGTAATCTATTTTTGTCAATAATCTTTTATCCCACGGGAACAGTATTTTTTTTTTGGATTAAAAGTATATCTTTGTCCTTTTTTGTATTCGTGACTACGTGTATGCGAATGATCGGTCAAGTCGTTGATGTGTGAAAGCATAACAAACAAACTCACATTCGTATTTATAGTACCTACTAGTTAGGATTCCAACTATAGATACTCAGAAGTACAGTTTTGTGATTATCTCTTCTTATGCATAAAGGCAGTGCAGTGCCGAGGTTCTTCTCCGGAGGGTTTGTTCGCCGTTTCTGTAAAAGATGGCATGCATAAAATCTCTCAGAGATAAAAGATAGATTTTAAAAAAGCCACCAACCGCCATTTTTCTCTGCGCCGCGCCGGTGACACATATGTATAGTATTACACGCGACTAACCTAATCTCAACGTTGCCAACTGCAAGCCGTATGCTTAATTACCACGTAAAGAATGTAGTCAATTATGTATGTTATTCAAGGAACCCTAAAAGTTAACTTTATTATCTACTGTTTAAAGTCAGTATTATCGCAAATAATTCGTTAATTTAAAACAAAGTCGTTAATCGAAGCTAAAGACAGCGCACGGAGAGGCGCGATGTAAATGCGTTAATTATACTGCTTACACGGTTATGTGTACGTGTGTGTGTGCACGTGTGTCACAGCCGCCATTTTGAGATTTTGCGATTTCGCGCCATAACAATAATCGCTACACTCACACCTCTATAATAAAGCGTTGTCTATGGAATCGCTTGCACAGATAACAAATAAGCCCGAAGTGCATAAGTGTAAGATTTCAACCAACTGCCGTGATTTTACAAGCTTTTATTTTTTAAGCTATGACTCTTGTAAATTTTATATTAAAAGATTTTACATTAATTAGTTTGATATAGATAGTCAGTTCTTTCTAAAGCAAAAGTCTTAAAAACAAACGAATTCTCATACAGTAAAGTGCGTACAATGATTGTCCTAAGCAGGACACAATTCTAGACGATAACGACTAATCATTTGATAACCGCAGTTCCTATTTGATTTTGCGATTGCGAGGTTTTAAAACTCTCCGAATACAAACAACAGACAGCACTTATCCGACCCTTGTTTTGAGCCTGGGTCTTACAAACAACAGCAGCTTAAAGCTCGCGCTTGACGCAGAACCATTGCGTTCTGTTTCTACTTAAAATCTATATTACTCTTTTTATGATGATGATTGAAGGCTTCACACAAAATGCCTAAAAATTGTTATTGTTTACCCATACATTTGCAGTAAACCTGTGTAACTTACCTTATAGGTAGTTTTTAATAGAAACGATATTGTCTCAGGGCTGTCCGTAACTAAATCTACGATGAGCAGTGTGAGCTAATGTGTAAGGTGAGACGAGCGCATAAGTAAAACTAAAATATGCTCCGCTATAAATAACTAGTCAAGCTTTTAGAAAAACATGTCTAAAGTATACATAGGCTTATACATACATAGACTCGCCCCTATATAACCCTGTATAGGTTAGGTTTAGGTATGTTACACACATTTCTGCAAAGGTTTAAGATTGAAACTAATAAGGATCTACTGTATACCGGATCCAGACTTCGTGGTGCTACTAATAAAATTGCCTGACCCAGGTGCCACGGCTGCGAACATAGGCCAAGGGTCTGATCAGACAGCCAAGTGTTTTGTTGAATCTGAAATAATAATTAAAATAAAAGCAGGCTCTAAAAATTACATGTACACAAAATACATTTCTACATAAACGTCATTTATAATAAACTAGGAACGAGTTTATTATTATGTAGGGTATGTTCTACCCCAAAATGTGCATAGCTAATTGCATTTAAATCGGTTCAGTAAATAAAGCGTATCAATCAGGTACAATTACTGTCGCATTTATAATACAATAATATAATATCGGACAATAAATCTAAAACTGTTTACCTGTTTAATATAGAGAATAAATATTAATTGCATGTTGCCTTATGAACTAAATTAAAAGTAATTAATTAATTATTGTTTTTTCGTACCTAATGATTGATTATTGTAAACTTTCTTTATTTTAAATAACTACGAAAATGTAAAATAGGAAGAAAAAGGTACAATATTTAAAAGTATCAAATTATAAGTATTTTTGTGTTCCACTCCAGCCAAGGTTGCCTGATTTAGCTCTACTTGAATGTTCTGTGGTTTTAGCAGCGGGCTCGTGGAGGTAGTGAACAGATAGGATTCGAACTCACGACCACTTAATCGTAAGTCCATCCATTATTTTATGTAGTATTGTATAATATTTATAGCAAAATATTTCTTGACTTTAATTCAAATATAATAATTTTCAACTAATTCTATAGTGACTAAGTTGAATAAAAAATTACATAACAATGTTATTTGTTTTATCGCTGTTGCTGGCAGACAGCCTTCCTGATGATAAGTGGTAACCATCTTTCATTGACATGGCTGTGTACCTTGCTGTGTTCTTGGTATGGTAGAACTAGGTTATACAGCTGTTACTTACCAGAAAGGTAAGGAAGAAGAAGTGTGGTGATTCTGATACAGTCTTAAACTTCTGAAATTTAGGTCTAACACCTTCTGTTTTATACAGAGCTAAGCCTTAGCATATACAGTCACTAAACAAACAATGTCAATTATACATACAAGACATGTAGACTAAGCTTCGGCCTATCATTAAGGTAAACAGTAAATAGTGTGATGAGCAGCGACGTAACGCGACGCGCAACATCGTGCGTCGTCGCACGACAGATAAGCGCGCGGTAATGCGACCCGCCGACGGACTAATGAAATCATTGTCGACTTACGCCGTAAGGCACGCCGCACGCGCGCGACTGATACCCTCTACACTCTACAGTCTAGCTACTAGTCGCGCGCACGCTTTATTTTACCACTGATAATAAATTCAATGCTTATTGCTTCATTACCTCTTGTTTGAATTTTCCCTCCAGGTAATTATGGTGGGATATCTGCAGTTATGTTAAAGGCGGCGTAACTATCACAGGCAGTTTAGCTTTTCTAAGTAGGTATGAGAAGATTTTAAGTCCGGCACACTTTGGTAGGCGTGCCACCTCAGATTGATGGTCACACATCTTCGATAACATTAAAGAGAACTCTCAAACATGAAGGATTCTTTACGACGCCTTCTCTTTATTGCTACAGCAAGCGACTATGAAAACTTGGAAATACGTCAGAGTTGTTGCTGCCATTAAACAACAGCAACTGCTCAGACTAGTGCCATCAAAGTTTTACAATTAGTATCCATCATGTTACATGCACAGCCATGTTTTTAAGTCGCACGTAATAAGGAGCGAGCCTTTTGTCGACTTTGTCTACATTCTTTATTTTATAAACGTGGCAAGCATAATCTCGCTTTTTCGTAAGCGGTTATATAGTCTATGATCGCTAGCAATACCAAGGATATGTCTCGAGCGCTGCTGACACTAAAGAAAAGGACTTGAATGTGGGATGATAGAAAAGAATTAGAAATGTACCTTTCGGAAGCCATAACTCCTCACCTAGCAGCTTTTTTACTTTTACGCTGGAGGAACAGGGTTTCCGACTTCGTACTGCTAGTAGTGAAGTTAGGTACCTTAACATAACACAAGCAACGAAACTAGGACTTCACAAATAAAAGCAAATGTATACCACGGGGCTAACACGGCGGTCCACCCGCGATGTTAATGACTAATTAATTTAATTATAAGCAAGTATGCAACACAAAACATTGGAACGACACAAAAACTAACTGGAATTCGATCGCCATTATAAATAAGTATTTATAGAACAAGTGGACACGTACGTTCGTTCATAAACGGATCGATGTAATCCAATATTAGCGCAACACTGGTTTTGTCTATGGACGGAGAGATTTTATTTTTAGTTCAAGAATTAACTTAACGAAGCTTGCTTCTTGTTACGAGTATAATTTTGAACTGTATTTATAATATTACTTAGTTGTCTTCCACGGTTTCAGCTACGTTTAAGATTACTGTCCCGCTCTCGTGGCTCATAGCGAGATGTTATATAGCCAATGTTACGTCTGGATAAAGTAGCTGTCTAATGGTAAAATAATTACTTAAATAAGTTCAGTAGTTGTAGATTTTATCGATTACAATCAAACAAACAAATCTTTCCTCTTTATATTATTAATAAGAATATTCTAGTGGCCTAGTGTCTAATATGAC
Organism: Catocala nupta; assembly: GCA_963675205.1. Lineage (NCBI taxonomy): Eukaryota > Metazoa > Arthropoda > Insecta > Lepidoptera > Erebidae > Catocala > Catocala nupta. Next base: position 2,774,843 of record OY776104.1, on the reverse strand, counting down.
ACTGTGACATATCGCCAGTCAACAAAAGTTTTTTTTCTTATTATCCTTTGTCGTGAAGCTTCGGTGCGGTCGCCCAAACACTGTCGTTCTGCGCTGAGTACTTATTGTGAATTCGAATCCTACTCAGCACAGTATTTTTAAATCCCCACCACATAGAAATGATAGGTGTACCTAATTGCCGATAAAATATAAAAAATAAATATTGACGGCACGTGGTTATGGTGCAGTGGTTTAATCGTTCTTTTTGCCACAGGCACTGCGCCAAATGTTGTAAGTTCGAATCCCACACGGGACAATTAGTTGTGTGATCAACAAATTATTGTTCTGAGTCTTGGTATACCTACTTTGTGTCCGTAAATTATATGTTTATGAAGTCCTTCGCGACACGGGTATAATTATTACCAGAGCGGGCGCCATCTTATTAAATAAGAATATTACTGTTTACTGAGAGGAGTGTTAACGTTTAAAATGCAATTTCTTGAGTCTTATTTAAAAAGAAAACTTTATAATTTTTATGTACCGGAGGAGTATGCAAATATTGAAACATCTATTAACTATATACCTAATATGTATTGACTCGACTAAATAACTAATGTTAACGTTAGGTGGCGCCATTCGCGTAACAAAACTTGTTTTCATCGATACATTGTACAATGCAGCTGGGCGTAAGATAAATTATCAAAATCGTGATACTTACCAAATCTTAGATGATATAGGTAGATCATTATTATTTTGATTCGATATTACGAACTTTGTATGTAAATAAGTCTGCCTCAGTGACGCAGTGGTAATACGGCTGATGTGCAAAAGGGCTTAGGTTCAAATCCCAGGTTAGAGGACGGGTTTGTTCCGCATTCGCCCCTACATTACGTCCCACATTCCAAAATGTTCCTCATTCGCCACTCTTTTTTAATTATTCTTTTTTCGTCCTACATTTTTGAGCATATGGTTAGCATAACAAAACATGTATAAAAATTATTGTAAGTCTTTTCAATGTCGGGCTCGTGATGTCATGCAATCATAAGCCCAAAGTTTCGCCGAAAGATCAAGGAGGTATTTTAAAATATTTTTCGGCTGACGGTACATCAAAATCTGCTATACAAAAAATAACAGGGTCAAAAAAGGAACATAATTTGGGATGAAATAGGAATTACGTTAAGAAATTAATATTTATCTAAATTTCGGGGCAAAAAAAAAATTGGGGCGAATGCGTATTTTTACATTCGGGACGAAGCATTAGGGTCGAATGCGGAATAAACCGGAGGAAGTGATATGGGGATTTTTCGTCAAGAAATTCTCAGTAGTCGCTGTGTTTGACATCCTTATTACGAGCGATCTAAACCTAGGTATTCTTGGCAAAATGAGGGTGTAATGTACGTAACTATGTAAACAAGACTTTATGTGGACACATTATTATAAAGCTCTAAAAACTAAAAGTATTTTCGGCATGTACTTTTTTTGGAATGACGCAAACAGTAAAATCCTCAAATATATGTAGGTTAACTTATAATAATTGATGTATTGGTCAGATAACATCGAACCAAAATTGTCTTTGAAGGCAAGATTTGAACCTCATTTTACAAACACATACATACAGATAAAAGTAAATGTTATTAAATGTGCTTTACGATAATTAATATAATAAAATATGCCAATTATTATCCATTTCGAGATTTGAATCACTCAAATAAACTAATTTTAAATACCTATCACGATTTTAATCAACAGTTTCAATACACATGTTTTTTGTCAGACAGCTAATTATTATAAAATACACTGTCACCTTGCTTACATAACCATTCAATTATTCTTACTGGTCCCAAGTTCAACTCTCAGTTTTTGCAAAACTTACTTTGCAAAAGTTTTAAAGATTTGCACAATTTTACTTAAAACCAATTAAAAATGTTTATAGCTAACAAAGACTCGCGTAGCATAGCCTTTCAGGAATTACAAGGTATATAATTACCTACATGTAAACGAATAAAGGATGATTAGGTAACTCAGGTCCTGTAGACTTGTCGGTGAGTGTGTGAGCAGCGTTATAAGGTCGATTGTGACAGCTACATGTGGCGGTTACGAGTACACTGCGCGTACCTACAGTGCATATATATAGTACACATGCGCTAGTGGATGGATTGATCACGCAGTATGGGCCCTACGTGACAGTATTTTCTATAGCAGATCTTATTATAAACCTTTTTTGTTTACAATTTTAAAATAGAGAAGGATGAATATTTTTTCCTTGGCTTGTGCTGATAGAATTATAAGTATCTATGCCTTGTTGATTTCTTGCTGTCCCTCTCAACAAGGACCGATCGGTGGTACTTAGTTGCCTTTTTAGTAAATGATTGCTGGAAAATTATTATTACATAGAAGGCGTTGTGGTTAAAGTAGTCAACTCACCATGCGTCGAGTGTCGCTAGTTCCATCCTCACACGTGACTAATGGTGTGGTGGTCGTAGTTGTTCCTCATGATCCTAGGTGAGCATCAATGAAGTAAAAGTCATGCGTGATCGCATTAAACCCGTTACGAATTATATGTAAGTACCTATAATTATATAGCATGCAACGAGAGGGTTAAAAATCTGTTCTATTGTGTCCCATATTTCAATGTTTCAATAATTCTCGGCGACGAGGGTTTGTGCATGAAAATTTGATGATGATGAGAATTAATAATAAATAATAATAATAATAATATATTTATTGACAAAAATCAAATTAAGCAATATATAAATCCAGTTATAACACTAAGTAAGAATAAGAATTGTAGTTGTGTAATGAAATTAATTATTAATAAAGAATTGTATTAATTATCAACAAAATTAATACAAGAGCAATATGATGCCATTACAAAGTGCGGTCTCATTGAAGAAGGAATTTATTATTGTTTATATTTCACATAGATACCTAGTGCGAGAATTTAAAAATATAGTAAGGTTCAGCTGTAGCTCTACTAAGCTAGTAGAGACAAGGTTCCTCGCCAGCTGGCTGGCTGGTGGTTTAAAGTTCTGGTGGTTAACATTAACTAAATCATGAGGTGATTTTGCTCACGGCAATCGCTTAGGACGCATAATCAAAACTATTATGAGTCGTTCTAAGCCTACTATCAGTATGTAGTTATCTTTAACTGCCTCCGTGGCGCAGCGGTAGTGAATGCGACTGTTATCCATGAGGTCTCGGGTTCGAATCCCGGGTCGGGCCAACAAAAAGATATTAGGTGTTTCTGTTTAGAAATCTCAATACGAGCCCGGAGTTAGGAAGTTGGCGGTGTTAGACTCCCCCGTGCCTCGGAAAGCACGTCAAGCCGTTGGTCCTGCGCCTGATCTCTCTCCAGTCGTGTCGGATTACCGTCCCATCGGATTATGAAATTTAAGGAACAGAGAGTGCACTTGTGTTTGCGCACACTCTTGTATACTATAATATCTCCTGCGCAGATGGCCAGTCCCCGTAACCGAAATTCGGTCTGGAGGACATTATTATTTAGGTAGTTATCTTTATAGAAACTAGCCATGCCCAGCGCTTGGTACCTATGGGTACAGCTCCGCCCCCGTGAGTCATACCTACTACAGAACAGAAAAGTTCTCAGTTCAATGGGTTGCAGCGTAATGGTAAATACGCTAATAGCTCATAAAGCTCCACCGTAAGCGGGCCATCTAACGCTTAATTATTGTTTAGATTGGACTGGTAGTGACTAGATAATAAATGGCTTCAACATATTAAACTAAGACTAAATGTTGTAAGACTAATTACATTAAGTTTAACTTAAATGAAAGATAAAATAAAATACAATAAATCATTGTTAGAAATTGCAAAATCTGAAAGTTCACGCGATGATGATCTATCAACAGAGTTTTCTCAGAATATAATGCCATATCTCGATGTTGGTAAAACGAAGGTATTATAAGCAATCGGTCCAGCCAGAGAAATGGTTTCTGAGATTATCCCATTCACTGAAATAAACTTAAAGCTTAAACATTTTTCTTCAACGAAAGACGAAAAATGATTACGCTTTTTAAAGACATTCCCATATTAAGGAAAGTGACTGACAACTTCACAAACATTCAAACAATGGACACAAGAAACACCCAAACTTGGCACAAGTATTTATCAATCACACTTTTTTTAGCATTTGTGTAACGAACAAAATAACACTTGACGTATAAGCACTGGCAAAGTGACAAATTAATCCATGACACCATCCATATAATTAGAATATAATTGATAATTAAACATGTACGGACAGCCCTCAAACCTGGTGAAGATATAAAAACAATCTGGCCTGTTAGTCTATAGTATATAGGTCGCAGTGTCCACACATAAAAGTGATGGATGAAAGCGGCTGAAATGCGGGTGTGTAACAAACACGCATCATCTAACTAATAATTGTACTTGTAGTAGACTAGACTTCTAGAGGCAGTTTGAACGTGGCATAAGAAACAAATTAGTTAAGAAGTTAGTGACTGTTTGAAGAGACGAGGCTGTGAAGTGATGAACGAAGAGAACTCTTCCAAGTATTAATCTCCGATGTGAATAACTCTATATTTAGTAGAAGACTGGAGAAAGGATGTTTATAGTGAAAGATGACAGAAAGGCAAAATTAGGATTTCGCCTTTCTAGCTGTCGTTCGTGTAGGAATTCGTAGGCGAATCATGTAATGACAGCAAATTGAGATGAATAGAAAAATATAATATAGGTACTACGATATACGGTACCCCAATTATTCCGTAAAATGGTAGGGGAAGGAAAATAAAAATTGATTATGACGAAGATGTAAAGTCTTCTACGGTGTACAATAGGGCTTCCATGACACGTTAACTTACCCCCTCTGGCACACTTGGCTAAGGCCCATGTGTCAGGTTCTTACCCTTTGAAATAAAAGGGAGATTAAATATAAAACAATAATAATAATACCCCTCTGGGACAGTCGTTATCTCATCATTAGACTAACGCGATATCGGAGGGCACAGTACCTACACTAGCTTTAAAACTATCACCTTCGCCTTGTGATATAAACAAAAAATGTATTACCAGGTTAAATTAAAGCGCACAAACCGCAGGGCAGCTTGTGGCGAGCTGAATGTGAGTGGCGACACTGCGGTCCCGAATGCCTCAGAGAGTTGGTTAGGGCCTCGTCCTCGGCTTGCCGTTAGTGGTTGGCTGGGGTGGAACTTCAAGAGCGCCCGTAGGACTCTCAACTCTGGCTTGCCTTGGTCGGCCGGTCAGACTGGGGCCGCTAGAGCTATATGCTTGGGGGTGGAAGGGTCATTTTCAAGCCAACGAAACCCGCTCAGGGTCTCCGATGTCACGAGACCCGTGATGGTGAAACTGGCGCCGCACCGCTCGACACCCCTAGCCACTCGCACTGGTGTTGCCCTCTGCTGCTGGCTTATATGCCTATAGTGGCTATTCAGGGGGCCCATCTAGTGAGTTGGCGAGTCACCGTCTGCCCATTGCATTGATGCTATAAGAGTATTCAGGGCAGACGCCGTTTTTCATCCATAGTTGGCAGGGGCCAGGTATTTTCTAATACCTATACTATGTTAGAAAGTACCTGTGATAAGAGAAACATAATAATAATAATAATAGTTTGAAACCTGCATGTCTGAGAGTTCTACGTAATGTTCTCGAAGGTATGTGATGTCTGCCTACCCGCAGTGGGCCAGCGTGGTGGACTATGCCCTAACCCTTCTCACACTGAGAAGTGGCACGTGCCCAGCAGTGGGACAGTTTAATACAAGGCTGATATTATTATTATTATTATATGGTAGGCCAGCAGTTTATTCTAATATTACGTTTACGCCCATATATCTTAGACGGCTTAGTGATTATATCAAATTAAAACAATTTATTGCCATTGGCCCCAGTGCACATCAGAACACGTCGTTGATTAGATTAATTTACCGGCAGAGTCTAATAGAAGACACAGAGGACATTAGGCAGACAAGGAAATCTTCCTTGTCTGCCTAATGTCCAATGCCTAATCTTAACCACGCCTCACTAGCGCATTCCCGTTCCATACCTGCTTTATGTACCTAGTTCACATAGAACACTTAATACATGACTGCACTCATGGCGTAGTGGCTTAAGCGGTCGCCTGGCCACAGCCGCCGCGCCGAGTGTTGTGGGTTCGATTCCCACTCAGGACAAAACTTTGTGTGATCCACAAATGGTTGTGCCGAGTCTGGGTGTTCTTGGTGTCCGTTGTTTGAATGTTTGTAAACTCCCCTGTGACACAGGCATTATTCCTAGAGCGGGAGTTGTTTTTTTAAAACAAGAATAAAATAAAATAGATAATACTATTATTACTTCTGATTTCTAACATAATAATCAGCAGCACATTAGGCAGTATACTTTGCCTAATGGATGACGAAAGACTAGTTGTCTATAACGTGCAATCTATTAAACATTACTGAGTATAATATAACATACATACAAACATAGTCTCACAACTACATCCCTGAAGGACTAATCAGAAATGTAAGTATTAGAACTAAATTTCGGCAACTTTAACGTAGTACGTCCCTCGTTATAGATACATTTAGCTATTTCCGCCTACCGGCCACAGGTTCAGACCCCATGCTGCTACCGACAAGTTATTATATAAATCCAAAAACATATTAGCCGACCAGAGTAACAAACCCGAGACCAGCACAGTAGTCGCATTACTACGGCTGCGCTACCAAGGCATATCTAGTCAAACTTATGTCTCCGAGCTGCTGGGACAGGACAACTCTGGGCAGCCAATCAAATCATTAGACATATGTTCGATGTTGACATATCGTTGATTACACTTGCACAACCGGGTGTTAAATTATCAAAACAGCAATCATTATGCACCTAATTATACGAAACTGGAAAGACATTAAACGACCTGGTATAAGACACATATTGTATCAATTAATTGAAGTGTAATGAATTGAAGTATATATGTGTATCGACAAATACAAATATACTTGTAGGTATAGTTACAGCTTTGAAAATGAAATAAGTAGATACAATTTGAAAATTACACCCAAAAACACTCATAAAATTATCTTGACAAATACGATAAATTTATAGATAAAGCTATTTTATATTCCTTAAAGCTACTATGGTCTATCGTATTATAGAAATATATAAATTTGTCGTATGTAAAGTAATTGTCGGCCTCGATGGCGTAGTGGTTAGTGTAACTGACTGCCACGGCTGAGGTCGCGGGTTCGATTCCCACACAAGTCAAACATTTGTTTGCATGAACATGGATGTTTGTCTTGGTCTGGGTGTTTCTATGTATAATATGCAGGTATTTAGGTATTATTGTCTAGTACCCATAGTACGAGCTCTGCTTAGTTTGGGCTAGATGGTGTTGAGTGTATGTGATACAATATATTATTATTATTCTCTTTATTTAAATATTTTCAACATATTTTTCATTTTTAAATATACATATAAGTATCTATAAAAATACATTTAAAAATATAAAATATATGGTACCCCACCGGCATCGGGAACAGGGTCCAAGCTGCCGGTGGTTAGGATTCCAGAGATAGGAACCTCCTCACAATGCGTGCTGTATCTAAAAGCACTGCCTTCTGCATCAAACCCTTGATCCAAGCACCCAACGCGAGCCTCTTTAGGTGGTGATCGAGGCTCTTGGCTATTAGACCATTGACAGATATGACTATCCGCACAATGATTGCCAAATCAACATCCCACATATTATTATTATTATTAATTGGGTTGTTCCGTATTCATCCTATGACGTCTGTCTTTCTTTCTATTTCTTTATTCATCCTAAACTAGTATTCCTAACTGGTCTGATTACAATATTTTAATAAAGTGTCTTTATTCAACCGAAATGTGTTCCTTACTCTACCTGTGGCAAATATTACCGAAAATAGTATGGATAGCAAAATCTTTAATATTTTATTAGAATCATGTATAATGAATAGTTATTTTCCTATTTGTATAAATAAAATATTTGCTTTACATGTACAGGTACGCAGATTAGGTTATGCTAGGTTCCTCTTAAACCAAACCCAAAAATAGGAGCCCTGCAAAGCGGGGCTCCGTCGACTTAGTTTGATCTCTTTAAATATATTTTGCTGTCCAATTAGTATTTTTTTGATGTGCAGTTAAATACTACCCGTTTTTATTATAAGTACCGTATATACTTTCATATGCATAGTAAAAAGCTCTTATTTTGACATTACAAACAAACTTAAATTTTTTTTATATGTTTATTACGAAAGCAGTATTTTTTGGTCAGACCGTCAAAACAAAACTTACAGCTTTTAGGTGATTTCATTATCGGTTGAGCTAGGAATACTAATAACATGAATCAAGAATTAAAATTTAAATAATTGCTGTCGGTCGAGTAAGGAACGGAAATAGGTTGAGTTAGGAAAAAAAACAGCGTATGATGAAACGTCAACGGACGAATCCGGAACAACCCAATTAATTGTTTCTAAGTAGGATATAGCGGGTGTGTTGCCTTATAAGAGTGTATGTAATACGCAGATGTGCCCTTCTTAACGCACTGGTTTAGTGTCACCAAATAAAATAAAGAAAGCTTTATACTTGTAGTTGGTACCTACATTAAAAAAATAAGCTTAAAACTCAGCAACAAAAATAATATAAGTAGTTATAAACGAGTTTGGAAGTTTCATCGGCTTTTATAATATTTTAATTTTTGAGAGTATTGTATTACTTGTCACACTTACACCCACTGATACATATGTACATAATCAAAGCCAAAAATCGTATGTATATCCATTATCATTTTGTGTTTATAAAATAGTCACCACAACTCCTTACGGACAATTCCTGTGTTGCGGACGACTTGCAACATGCAAACAACAGTCACGCAAAGAACACCCAGTTTCGAAACAACTAGGTATTTGGGTCTCACTCAGTTGTTTGTCTCGAGCGAGGATCGAACTACCCTCGCCACAGTGGCAATGACTAGACGACATCTTGAACCACTCCGCCGTCCGTGCAGGCCAGTCATAATTAGGTCACAAAGTAAAACTTATGGTCGGTAAGTCAAAGTTTAGTGATTAGCTTAGGCTTTAGAGGTAGGCTGAGACTATGAATTTCGACTTGTTATGATTCTAGTATATTTGCACTATTATCTTGGTTTACAGTATTGTACCTAACCTGGCCTATTTGCGTGTCCAACTATAGGCCTATCTTTTTGGCGACGATTATGGCCAAGGTGCTTGAACGGGTTATTCATTCACACATTACCTCGTTGGATATAGACGATGTCCAATTTGGTTTCCGTACGCAGCTCTCGACCGACATGGCTGTTTTTTCTCTTAAAGAGATAGTCAAATAATATAATAGGAATAATACAAAAGTATATGCCTGTTTTTTAGACTTGAGTCGTGCATTTGATACGATTAACCACGACTTATTGTGGATAAAAATGCACGGCTCAGGAGTCGCTCCTGGGATTGTTTGTCTTTTGACGTACTGGTACGACAATCAGACCAATAGCGTCAGGTGCGATTCCGACCTCTCGGACAGTTAAAGGCTGTCCTGTGGAGTGAGGCAGGGTGGGGTCACTTCTCCCGATCTCTTTAATTACTATGTAAATTTGATCCTGGAGCTGAGCGGTAGCCCCGTCGGTCTCAGGTTAAATGGCAAATATGTCAACAACCTGAGCTACGCTGACGATATGGTGTTGCTCGGTTCCACGATTAAAGGCTTCAAAACTTCTGTGTATATGTTAACGGTATTCGAAAGAGCATGACCTAACCTACAATAGAAAGAAAACGGAAATGGTAATTTTTAAGTCGGGCAAGGGTCCCCAATGTGTACCAGAATTGCATTTGAATGAACAGCTAATTAAAACGGTGGAGAGTTACAGGTAACTTGGTTATATCGTGACGTCTAAGTTGACTGACGATATAGAACTCTAGAGACGTGCTTTGTGCGTGTTATATACTGGGTGTAAGGGACGGTGTACCGAAAACTGAAATAGTAGATTCAGACCATTGTTCTGAGTTACAATCGTTGGAATTTTCTACAGAAAAATACCTATTTATATCTGAAATTTTTAATTTTTCTGACTTTATATCATAACATTTTATTAAAAAAAAAAATTATTACCACATTTTACTAAAATGCAGCAATGTAATTAAATTGGCGTGATTTAAAGCATGAGCGTTGCGTTGTATCAGTAGCAATCCATTGCGTACCGCGTAATTATATTATTTATATAAAATCTTTCATCTTGCGTTTTTTATTAATAGAAGTTTTCGTCGAGATAAGTACCTATAGAATGACGTGTTAGTAAAGTTTTCGTTACGCCGTCTCTTACATCCAGTATATTGTTAATAAATATGATTGCCAGAAGATTTCTTAATGCGGCGCCTGACATAAACATTACACTTTTTAGATCATTCTGCCAGACGTTCTACGCATGCCACCTCTGGTCCGAATACACTGTTAAATCGCGCAACTCCATCAGAGTGGCATACAATAACATATGTATATATGCAACTAATGGAGTTATCACGAAGCTGTAGCGCGTTCGGGATGTTTTTTGATGCGCGCGTTGATACTTTTAATGCAATTCAGCGTAAAATAATTGCGTATTTTATGGCCAGAGTTGCCATGTGTAAAAATACTATCATTATGAGTCTGTCAGACCGCCTGCTGCAGACTGTAACGTACCGACGATGGATGGCCACTTAATTTGTTTTTAACTCTAATTTTTAACTATTATTTAATTGTGTGTCGACCTTGTATATGGATCCCAGAGTCCGAAATAAAGTATTATTATTACTAGAATGTATACGATCTGGAATAAGAGGGATATCTAGGAGTAGCTATCTAGATGCCTATCTTATGAATGCATCAAGTCTGCCAGTCCATACTCAGCTAGTGTGATGGACAACAGCCTGCCATTGCATAAACTTGGCGACGCTGAAGTACGCGACATAAATATAGACTAAAACTGCCCCAAATTAGAATCGAAGTCTTTAGGAAAAATTCATATTGTATAGCTGTTAGGCGCTCATAGCCAGTTGCACTCACTGATCAGTAAACGATTAGCGAGGTTAAGCAACGTTGAGTGCGGTCAGTCTATAGATGGTTGATCGCTTAGTGGTATTTCATCTGAGCGTCTCCCTGCTTCGGAGGGCACGTAAAAAGTCGGTCCCGGTTGTTGTCAAATTGACAGCAGTCGTTAAGCCATGTCAGAGGCCTACGGGCGGCTTGAACAACTCTTGACAACAGGTTGGCCACTAACCACACGGAAAGAATAAGATGGCTGTAAGGGTATATAACCATTTACTCAATGATCTCACTAGGTTACATGACATCGTTTAAGCGTAAATTATTTAATTTATTACTTGATGATTCGGTAACTGAATATTTACCTAATGATAGATCTATAATCTAGATGACATTATTAATATAATTATAAATACATTACTGTTATTAAAATAGACAATCTAGAATCTAGATTAAGATAATAATATGTGCTTTAGAATTTTAAATTTAATATTTTAAATGAATGTTTTAATGTGCTGTATATTAATTTTTTTTCTTGGATTATATAAAAAAAGTGTAAACTTAAATATAAATAGTTTTAATTAGAAAATATATAGCTTAAATAGTAGTAAAGTTCAATAATAGTACCTAGTTAAGAGTTTTCAAAATTATGTAATAACAGTGTTTAAAGTAAAATAAACAACGCGACAAAATCTGTATAAAGTGTTTAATTTCATTGCATCTATTTGTTTAAAATTGTGCCTATTAATGTAATTACTTCAATTTTGCACGCCACATGTGGATATACAAAACAAATTTAAAAATGACCACCTGTATACCTGAAGCATATTCTAGCAAATAATAATTATTTTTGATTTCTATTTGTTATTCCCGAAATTTTTAATAATTTCGGTCAATTCGACAAGTGTTTATTATAGAGGCTTTTTGTATCGTCATGTATACATTAGATGGCATTATTATTATTATTATTGCCTATTTAGACGAGGGAACCTATAAGATGGAACCTCTCCTTCAAAGAGAAAATTCGTGCTTAACACTCGAAATGTTTATATGGTACCTATGTTAATACTTTTGCTTCTCACATGAGTAATACACACTCATAATTTAAATTAGTCAACCTTCAGTGCCACTGTCAATTTACCTCCATAAAGTTGTTAGCAATATCCGATCGTCGATGTAATCTATGCTATGATCTAAGACCGTCGCTTAGTTGTCATTTGACCAACTTTGCATGCCACCCTCCTGCCTAGACCTTAAAACGGCTAGTAATATATATACTCGCCTGCTTATGTCTTGAGGTCAGTTACAGACAAGACCTATTGGTAAACTTCATCGAGGTTGAACTCGTAGACAAATTATCATCCAAACACGTGCACTGCCTACCTCTCACCGACATTAGTAGGATGTCTTCATATTACATCACTCAAATTCATTACTAATCACAGTTCGGTAATACCTACCTGGAAAGAATGACAAATTAATGCTTCTTCGAATATACGTAGGTAAGTAGTAGGTGCCTAGCCTACTAGGTACAAACGTAATAATTCATCAATAGTTCTATCAGAGTAAAGTAATTATTTAATAATTTTTATATAAAACACTCAATTTTTCTTTTTTATTATGTAGGTACGTGTAACAAAATAACCCAAGAATACTAAGCAAGTAAACTACAAAATCTTTCTACAACCTACCTACATTAAAGAGTATGGAGTAGGCATCTAAAACAGTAGGCATAAACCTGCCCACGCACCGCGAGCCGCTATACCTACAAAGCACAAATACCTACTTTATTGTATTGCAAACTTTATCCCCAAACTAACAGTCCATTCATAGCACCCATTCACGGCGCGCGCGATTGCCCGCCAAAACTATCAGTGTTGCCAAAATAACAAGCCGAATCACACTAAACAAACTATCAACATTAGCGATCATTATAATTTTATTTAGCCTCTGGCGAAACTGAGGCGTAAGGCTCCAAGATGAGAAAAAAGAACCCTTCCGCAAAGAATTTAGGAGTGCCCAAGACTGGGACTGAATCCGACTTGCTCGTTATAAATTTTGTGTAAGATAACAATGCGTGCGTGTGGGTGTGTGGTACAGTCGCTGACGAGTATAGTTACGGCACGCAATAACGCTAACAAGCGTGCGAGCGGGAGGCCGACATCGATGTATAACGTTATCTCGCTCCCGCCGCCGGCAACATGGCGCGCTGACTCGGGCGCAGGCTCGAATCGTATCGCCTGCCCACTCAAGGTTCGCTGACTGCCGTTCTTTTGTTTTTAATGTTGCCATGTGGGAATTTCTCCCCGCTCCAGTGTAGATTACTCAGTTATGTTTTTGCTATGGTTGTTGTTTTATCTGTAACCATTGTTAAAAGTAAATTAAATTTATATTGGTAATTATATAAACATTGTATTTTAAGTTTTAAATAGTATCTTTGTATATATATTAACCATGAACCTGCGACAATAGGTATCAATTCATAAAATATTTTTTTTTTTTATAAGACCTTCAATGTTTGCTAAGCCATTAGTTAGCAAACATTGAAACCTTGATCATAACAATTTCCTCTCACAATATCTTAATTTGAAACATGGGTACTTATTTATGAATTAGTTCTTTAACTATTATCAGATATAAACTCGTTATTCATTTTATTTCTTTATTCTTTAACTTACATACACACGAATTTACACAATCAGATATAATTTAGAAATATAGATTGCTACTGTACTTGTGTAATCATATTTAGAGCAGTATTAACAGATATTGCATTGTAATTATAATAAGAATACGGTTTAGTTTTGTTTTGATATGAAAAACATACAAATTATTTCGATAAAAAAATATATTTAAGTTTATAAAAAAAGCTAAAATTGTTTAAAAAATATAATTTTGAATAGATGTGTGGAGAATATGATTAGTATTTCGGGCACCCTGAACCGCAGACGAAAACAGCGTCAAGCGAGGACCTGCTTCAAACCGAACGTCTGCATACCGATCGTTGGTTTTTTATAAGTGCGCGTCGGTGCACGCGGCGCGCTCGCTGTGTGAGTGAGACGTACGCTGGTGTGGGTGGGCGCTCGTTCTCGCGCGCGCCGCACCATTGTTGTGTGCCTGTGCAGTAGACTCGCGACTCTCGGCCTGCCGCGGCCCGTTTCACGCGCGCTCGCCAACACCGACTAAAACTGCCGGCGATAAACAAAATAATGACCAGTGTACCACATTACGTGCATCGCGAGTGCAACAAGCGACAACAGTGTGTGATAACAAGTATGTAACGTGCGTGTTGTGTCAAACGGTGTGCGTTTTCCGACGTGTTTTGGAGTTTGAGGGCGCGTGGACAGCGCAATGCACGTCGTGTTTAGGTATGTGCCGACCGATTAATTATGGCCCATCAGTGAGGGGTCGCTGGCCTGCAATTTCGCCACAGATCGTTTAGTGTATTTTTATAATCGGTGACAGATTTCGCGTCGGTACGGTGCGACCACGGCGTGTGGCGGTCGTGCTATTTACACGGCTGTTTTCGTTTACATATACAGAACTGGCTGGCGTCAACGTTTTCTAGTCACATCCGTCGTTTCTTGTGGTGTTTTATGTGCATTTGGCGCCGTCGGTGTGTTATCAGTCGCCGGGAAGTGTGTCGAGTAATTTATAACGTAATTAATACGTTATCGGTGACGGTGTAGCTATGTAACCGCTTCATTGTGAACTTTGCATCCATTTGTGATCGTCTGGACGGACCTAACACATGGCCCGCGCACGATTCGAAAAGAATCTCACGTTACCGCACTGCGCCTGCCATTGGCTGAAGATGCAAATGCCCCCGTCGTAAAAAAGTAATAAAAACACTTGATAAAGTAAAGTACGTTGCCCATCTAATCATTTCACAACGTAGATAAAATCTACCATGCCTACCTATCTCATTTTGAAACTTGGATTTGTTTTATACTCCTCGTATATTGTTGACTTTTATTATTACTTGTTACACCTTTAGTCTACAAAATTCACGTATTTTTATTCTTAGAAACGAATACCAACATAACAAAAATTTATGTAGGGTAACTACACTAATTTTGTGCGTATAAAAATAAAATACTATTCTGACCTCAGTCTCCAATTTAATCCAAACCTATACAAAAATATACATCATAAAGTTAAACCATTATTGTAAAGAGTTAAAGATTAGTATCATTTTACTCTTAATACTCTAACCATTTCCTTTTAATTATTTGCCACTACATATT
The DNA here is from genome assembly GCA_963675205.1 of Catocala nupta. Lineage (NCBI taxonomy): Eukaryota > Metazoa > Arthropoda > Insecta > Lepidoptera > Erebidae > Catocala > Catocala nupta. Next base: position 2,759,592 of record OY776104.1, on the reverse strand, counting down.
TACCTGGCAGAGGTTATCTGATCCAATAATTCGGGTTCGTATATGATAACAGAAATGTATGCGATACACAAGCTATACATCAATTTAATAACTAACTAACATTTAAAGTCCATAAAACATGTAGGTACTTAAATGTCATTCTATAGTATTCACAAAAAGTAGTCAATGTTTCACGATAGGTTACTAAATAATGATCATTAACTTTATTTATATATATATATATATATATCTATTACAATGCTTTTAAATGACATGATATACCTCCTGTATAATAAACAAGCTCAACAGGAGTCTATTAATTAAATTTGCTATGTCCGGCGGAATTATTGAAATGTTCATTACGGTACTAAAATGACAATTCATGAGGAACAAAGTTGATAATTGTAATGCCATTTATTTTTTATTATCATTGGAACCCCAATAAATAACAAAATAGCCCTAGAAATGTGCACAAACGCACCTGCTTAATAAAAAGTTGAGATGTCCTTAATAAAAGTATAGTTTATTGTAACGAAATTATACACATTACAACGTCATTTGTGTTTAATTTAAAATTCATATCTGGCTTTGCTTCGCGTTACTAATAAAAGAGTTACGCTTCTATAAGATAAAGTTTTAATATGGCGAATCTAACGCATCTTAAATAAACATTTTCAAAATCCTGTTTTGTAAACTATAATTTAATGCATCGAGTAAATGCTGATTTAGTGGATCTAAAAAACAAATTCCACATAAATATCTGATCCCATTCAGACGAATCCTTCGAAATGTTCCAACCATTTCTCGACGCAGTGACCACGGCAAACAAAAAAAAGATTGAATATTATTTCTAAGGCCTTTATTATTTTTTAAGAAAAATATATTTCAAAAATCATTCTTTTTCCTTTTTATGGTGCGCAGTTTAACGCGACAACTCGGGGTCACAAGCGGCCAGTTCGAAAACTAAATTTTGGTGGTGCTCTTTTAAAACTTTGCTGTTGAAATAATTTTAAAATATTGTATAAACGCTTCTAACAAACGCCCAATTAAAACGCAACAAATAATTAAAAAGAACCATATAAGTGATTATGTTATATTATTATAATAATAAAACCCAAAATATATACCCATATCTACTTTACTCAAATCAATCCATATAATCTTTTTAGAATGCCCCGTGATTCTTAAAGTCATACGCGGGAAAGAGACGTAAACACTTCGTTCTTAGAAGCGAACAATCGTCTTATTTTGGTCGTTATCTCAAATGAATTATTCATATAATCGCATTTCCTACGCTTGACGAGTATTATTAGATCTAATTATTTTTATTTGTTGTTATAAAATTAAACGTCTATCTTGTTGCCACTAAATGTTCAATTTTATCTGTTAGAAGTTAGATTATTACAGTTAAAGTTTACTTTACTGTAATCACTTGGTTGTATAGTACAAAATGGAGCCGAATGATCCTTCAACCTAAAGCTTCCAACCTGTTACAACTTAAATTTTCCTCAATGAGATTGAAAAAATAGTCTTTATATTTTTTACAACAATAGCCAGTCGCATTTACAGAGACAGCTATTAAACGCGTGCGGCTTGCTATGAGAACCTGCGCGAGAGTTGAGAATGTTAATGCGCTCGTGTTGTTCGCTGGGCACACGCGGAATACTGAATGCGTTTACAAATATACTGTGTAACTAATATAACCCACCATATAATAAAATTTTCAATGGCGTTTGCAGCAATACTAACGTTCATGACCTAAACGTGTCTAGTGTTAAAATCTTAAGTTACAACCACCTAGTCTGTGCTTAACAAGTTACGGTGCAACATCATAAACGACAATACCGTAATATTACACAACAATATTACCTATATTATTGCATTTATTACTTATAATAATATTATAACACAATGCAATATATACTTTATAATTAAAATATGTGCAAACGGCACCTGCAAGCTACCATTTGCAATCGTTATAATTATTAATTTTGACCCTTTCCTTTTAAGTAAAATTTCTGTTTAAAGGGACACACACAAAGCGTAATTTGTATAAGATAGATTGTTTTCAATCTAATTAGGTGATTGACCAATTGTTAGACTATGTCGTGAGCATGACTTGCAGATTATCTTGTGACCAATCACAAGATAAGTAAGTCCATTAACGAGATAAGTAAGTCTATAAAATAAAATGATTATTATATAAAAAACTAGATAAATCCTTAGTCAAGCAAATCTCCTTACTGAAACGGCGGTTATATCGAGAGGCAGTTAAATAGGTAATATATAGAAATTGACTTTCAAAGATCTCTAATTAATTATTTTACTGCTAAGCGGAAAAAGAAAATTTAACTAATGCCTATTCCTAAGACTTGTATTATTTATATTATGTGAAAATATTGAACCATATATTAATTATGGCATGGTCAACAACTCATATTTTTACCCCACAAAAAAGTCAACCACGCAGTGGTACCAACCACACAAAGTGAGTACAAAATGTTTACGAGCCATAAGCGCGGGTCTTCCACATTTCAAATTTCCATTCTTCGGAATTCAAATCGTTGCGTTCGGATAGTTTGTCATTGGAATTCAAATTGATTTCGACATGTCATCGAGCGAGATTTCATGGTAGGCAGTTAATCTTAGTTTATGATTATCATACGAACCACGTTCGTTCTTTGTTGCCCGGCCCGTATGTTATGTCACATAATGCCGATGTAAATAATATAGCGGACTTTTAGATCGATTGTTTGTAGTGGTAATTCGGCAATCATTTGCACTTACGTATTACGGTATGATCCATTAAAGACAGCTGCGAGGAGTATAAGTTGCGACCGACTAAAGTTAACAAAGTTGGTGTACCAAGTGGCTGGTTGTCACTTGTTAGCCAAACAAGTTGTGCAACTTCTATGTGATGATAAACACGCCGACTTTTTATTGCTCCCGTAGTCGGGCTAGCATAAACATAAAACTTTAGACAATTTCATTGTCTGGCAATAACATAGAGATGCAATTATAATATTGGCGTATAAAATAATAGCTTAAAATAAATAAGAACACGTTTTATTGAAAAAACCAAACTAAAAAGCGTGGGGTGCATTCTAAGATATTTTGATAAGTAGCGTCATTATCAAAATATCTTAGAAAGCATCTCACGCGTTTTTACATTAAAATAATTTCTTTTATTAATTAATCTATTTTTATATTGAATTATTAAAAAAAAAAATTTCTACTTTTTAGTTTGGTTTTTTCAATCAAGCATGTTTTTTTTTTATTTTTTTATACTACTATTTATTTTCAATTTTTAGTTCAGCTAACAGCAGACCACGCGCTTGCTTTATCTCTCTAGTTCTCACGCAAAGGATCTGTGAGAAAATCGTTAATCCTGACGATCCTAATCAGGATAATGAGATAATCTTATCAAATTATTGTATTGTCATCGGCCCTCGATAAGTCTACAACGTTTAAATGAAATCTGACCGTTTGAATTGGGTCAAAATGAAGTCCAAAGGAGTCGGTTACATGCAAAGTAACCGACTAACAAACAAACATGCAGGTGAAGCTAATAAAAGCGTGTTAAAAATGCGAATGTTTTACATGAATCCGGGCTGTACTACCTGGTAGCAAACTGTGCCCTGTAGTCGACAAAAGTCTCGCCTCCTACTACGTAGCACTTAAAACCATAACTGGTGAAATGTGAGTGTTACTCCTCTACCTCTGCCTGCCCCTTCAGAGACATAGACAACGTATGTGCGTGTTTAATTTCTGTAATCTATACCCATTTGTGAAACCATCCATCAAGTGTAAATTATTATAGCAAGCAATAATTAACGTTTCCTAGAAACGAGAGATCCCGAAAAAGCACTACAAATACTGTAAACAGAATTATCTGTATAATTAAATTAATATATTTTAATTCGAACAGGTTTAATTGTCATTGTGTAGAAATATGGCAGTTTAATGATTGTTATGTGACGTGACGAAGTCCTAAAACTTTCTTTTGGATGTATCTATAGAATCTGCTATCTTTAATAAGCTTTCTACTACAATAAGAATTATTATGTTATTGTTATGCCTATTGTTATTTACCTTGGCTTTCGTGCGGTTCATCATATAGCACAATTATTATTATTATCAGGTGTTACCTGTGTCGAACTGCATTGAAATGCTTTATAAACATTTATAATTAATTGTCTTTGGTAATTTTCATTTGTTTTCTTTAACTTATAATAACCTAAAATAATAAGTAGGAGTTAAATTAGTTTTAATTGTCAAAATGATTCACATTGATTTTTTTTTTATTGAAACAAATTGTACTAAGTGTAATTATAGCGTAAATTTTCCATTAAAATTCTACCGACTGGTTCATCTTATTACGAAATATACTAATATTAAGAAGGGTTATTAAGTACACTTGTCTATTTCTTTATACGCATCAAAAAGACTACCACAAGATATAATACATTTTGTTTTTAATGTAACTTTAAATTAAATAAGAAATACTACACGAAAATAAATAATAGCGCGCCGCTAAATGGCGTTAAGCGTCTTTTCTAATAACTCACTCGATATACCGGCATGACGTGGGCGCAGCCGTGAGCGGTAGTTAGTCTGAAAATATTTTTCATAACTTACCTGCGGCCAGTACGAGTTCCACTCGCTTAACATACAAATCGTTACACTAACTACATTGTCGATATAATCCTACCACATCGGTATTATGATGAAAAATATTTAAGAACTCGTTTTTAATAATACAAGCGATGGAACAGGTTAACAATAGCCATTAAATTACAATATTTTATACAATTTTATTTAAATACAACAGCTCCGTTAACCAACTAGATATCAAACAAATTGTGGGTGTTACTTTTTTTGTAAAGCTTCTGGTACTGGACTGTCATATGGAGCCTATAATAATGTGTAATTATTGGCGCTCTTTGGCAGGATGATGGCTCAATCTACGAAATAAGTAGGTATGACTGTTTATTCAGTGTTACCTAGGTATTTCATTTCACATTCAAGTCTTTTTCAAGTGGCCCGTAGGCTTAATGGCTCCCGTAACTGACAAAATATTTTTAAACATCGGATTTAACATTTCACACATCCAATTAATTATTATTATTTATTATTATCATAACGTAGCCGATGGTTCTACGTGTTATCTAAAATAATGTTCTATTGCTCAGAATGAAATTTAACCATTCACGGTTTAGCTTTAAGAATAAATTACAAAGAAACTAAACGCATGTGCCATAAGACCTAAGACGAGATTTCATAATTGGAAATTAAGACTTACATTGACCCAAACAATACCTAAAAGATTGTTACGTATTGTTAAGGTTTTAACCTCTTCAATAATTGACACTTAATGTTTTACAACAAATGATACATAAGCGGGTAAACGTTACTATTAACAAGAAAGAGACGGGTACTCAAATGTCAGTAATCTATGTGCGTTGTGGTAATTGCGCACTTATAATTGAAATGTGTAAAATATAGAGGAGTGTGTGCTTGACTGTGACGACACAAGCTATTCTTCAGCGGATGTTCGTGAGTTCGATTCTTGTCACATATATTTTTTCTAGTAAATTGTAGCTGGGCTTTTTATGCGTTACATAAATCTTGATACTTCCTTTAGTGTTTAGAATTATGAGACGGATGGATTGGTGATTTTGAATGGATGACTCAGGCAGGCCGCGTTTTGTGTTCACATATAAATTATTTGAAAATATTCAGAATACCTCATGTAAAAATTAAAAGATGGACATTTTTATGACTTTATTTTCCTTTAATATTCGTGTATTATATAAGATGCAGTGTTTCGCGGACTGAATCTAGAATCTTTTGTTCAGTTTTACAATATACTGCTTTATTATTGTTTTTTGTTATTATTATAATACTAACGTATTGTATGTTATTAATGTTATTATTCACTTTATGTTATTAATGTTATTATTCTTATTGATTTTATTTTTAAGTTATAATCATCTCGCACAGGGCAATAGGCGCCCCTGTCATCGATATCGTGGACATTGTGCCCGTCTGTCATATCATTAATTTCGACAATGTAGCTCTTAACTTTTGTAAAGTTCTCGATACGCCGACTGTAAAATAAAGACTAGAATCACAATGAAGCCAAACCGAGGTACTTATGTGAGATGCGATAACTTAAGACTAAAGTTTGTCATAAGTAATGTAGTCAATGAAAATAGGTAGGTACAGATGAAAACAAAAAAAATTAATCGCTCAACTAATACGCGTCCGCCGCCGCCAGCACGAAATTTCCACAAGAATTACCTACCAAAGTTTTGTACTGCTAAAGAAAAGTTCCTTTGACTAGCAATTACTTGACGCAGTGGCTCTAGACATTTGGTCGCTTTATACTTCAGTACAGGGTTTCTGCCTCGTTGGTTGATAACCGCGTGCGCAATTGCCCGCTTCGATCCCTGCCTAGAGTCTGTTATTAAGTATTCTGCAATCGCAGTAGCATCACGCACCGATACCGCCCGGTAGACACCAATAGACTCGTTCGACAAAACATGGATGATGCAAAATTCTAGAAAAGTTATTTAATAATGTACCTAAGCCTATCCAAAGAGCAATCAATAGGCGTGATGGCATGTACAATAATCGTTTTCTCAACAAGCTCACGCGCATTCCCAACCGGTTTACCGAACTAAAGTATCGGATTAAAAAGGATCTTATTCGTATTCACAATAAAGAGTACAATCCAATGTCTGAAACTACTTATCTTTAGAAATATTGTGTCGAGTGTACATTCATTGACGTTTTTCGGTTATTTTGACTTATCTTTTACTGTATTAATGTATCTGTCCAAATGCAACGGCCGAACGATTTTGATAACGAATAATGATATATTAGCGTGTAATGCGTTGAATTAAATCACTATTTAAATCATTTGTGGCGCCATGTTATCTGTAATAATAATTAATAATAGTTAATAGTTTCCCGGACGCTGAATACGTCCGACTACACGTGGTAGAACTGGCGGAGAGTGCGAGTGCTGGCCGGCGCGTAAACCTGTATGTAACTTGGTGTACATTCATAACTACGGGCTCACTATTGGAACCATTGCGCCATCCGTTAGACTCCTGCAAACGGCCCCTCTATTTACCTATCTTAAACTACATAGTATTTGTATTTTCGGTCTTATATGCTTCCCTACAAGACATAAAGCCTATATATCTACTATTCATAGCCCTTCTCCTATTGTTTATTATTTTAGTAAATTTTAGGGGTGATCGAAGTCGTCCCGTTCTCGGAAGAGTTTGTCGCAAAGCCGCTTGTCGTGTAGCGAGACCCAGTAAGTGTTTTCGATCACTAAATATATTCAAATGCACACAGAATAATAGGTTCAATTGCCACGAATGCACAATACTATCGATAGTAAGACCATAACGCCCTACACAGCAATTAAACGAATAAATTATTTAATTACACAACAATTTATCAAAATAAAACCACAAGTGTACCCACAGGCGAAATTCTGTTTAGCGTGTATACGACAGGTAATTCAAAATGTCGTTGTTGTCGAACAGGAAAGGGCGTGTTAGAGGTATTTTACATACGGTCGGGTTATACGCGTGTGGTGTAGGGTCAGGACGAAGAGGCTCGTAATTGGAGCTCGCTACTGGATTTAATAGGCTGGTAACTAATGTGGTGTGAATGGACGGTGCTGCTGATTTTTGCATTAACTGGGATTACTATGTTTAGTTCGTAACAATTTTGTTGACCATTTTGATCCCCAATTGATAGATTACACAAAATATTTGAATATTTTATAAACTCAATTTATTTTTTATGGTTCTTTTTTTATTCGTAATTGTACGGTACTTATTCTTTACTTAGTATATCTTTATTAGAATAATGTAAACTAAAACTACGTGTAACTAAAACATTAATTAGTCTGTCGTACTAATCTTCTTACAATAATAGTGATGTCTGACGTGTAAAGCCAAACATAGTGCTGTATTTCAGACGTCATTCATTGCTTTGATCACATTGTGGCCTTGATATCTGACGTCTTCAAGAACAACTACGGCTCGCCCCTATCAAAGCAAACAAACGTAAATATAGCTAAAAAAAAATTAAAATACTCCTAGGAATATGCATCTCCTACGTATCCATAGAATAAGAACATATCGCAGTTTTGTAGTTACATCTCAGTATTCATAGATAATGGACTTTTACTGAATAATGAAGTGGAAAAGATGTGATGATTCATATAATGATCGTGCTTACTCCGACGTAGTACCTACTACTAGAGTCCCGTCAAGGCTCGCCTACCTGCCGGCCGTCCCTGCCGCCTGCTGGCCGCTAACGGACCACAAGGACGAGACACAAAAAAAGTGAAAATGGCACCCATTGTTTCATGGGACACCATTAAATTTTATGTGTTATTATTTATTACCCTTTGTTCTAGTGTTTGGTTTGAACAAAAACATATTTTTGACTACGAATCAACATAAAATGGAGTATGTTTAAAATATACCACTAGGTTGGTGTTAAGAGACACGCAGCGCCATCTAGCGCAGCTATACGATTACTTATTGTTGTAACAATTATTATTTGTTATTTAGCTATTTTATAGAGGTTTTGTTTTCTTTTTGATATTATGGATGGGCGAGTAAAAAGATTTACACTTATAAGTTATAATAACACAGGAGACAAGTGGACTACAGTTCGGCCGCGGCGCCATTTGGTTGGATCACACTATGCACCTTATTATCTCGTTATACTGCTCTAAAATACATGAAAAGAGGATTAGAGTTCAGTTGAATTACTACTAATTTAGAGAAATTCTAAGTAAATCTGTTAGATATTTGCGTGATGTCGGCAGAGACATATAAAAACCTAACTAAAACTTCTAAAAGATGGGCGGCCCTAATAGGTGAAAATAAAAATTATAAGGTTCCGACACAAAATCCGATCCGATCCGTTCACTAAAATTGTACATTAGAACAATAGAATTGTGTATAAAGGATATAAAGCGTAATATTTTGCAGTACCTACTATATTACTTATACTTATTATTTTTATGTTCATTACTAGGAAGCAAGTATTTTCGTTGTTAATCTGTTTAACAGAGTTCATGAAGGCCAAATCATAGAGTTAGCCACGAGAAAAGAGTATATGACTGCATATTTTAAATGGCGTATAAATCCAAGTGGAAAATACCAAGTTGTCTTGTAACTTCTATCAAGACGATCGTGGATATGTGTTCATCAATTTGTCGCGACCACGACCCTCAATAATATGGAGCTTTTGAAGACAAATAAATAGCTGCTCGAGAACTAAATATCATATAAATGCTACAGTCGTAACAAAACATTTGAGTTAATGACGCATTCCAGTTTTAAACGGTATTCGTTATTCAAACTTCACGTGACGTCAGCGCTAATTAATTCACATTTATTATAAATTGCCCTATAAAAGTTTAATATTATATATAAATTGGAACGAAATGTGTACAAAATACTTGGCAATTTTACAGTACAGTCGACGATAAAATAATATAAATTATTTTTAATTATCTTCCTTTAATGAATATTTTCACTTAATTCTAGCCGTAAGCTCTAATAGCTGTGTATCGATAAGCACTATATTATAACCGCCGTACAAGTACTGGCATTTCACAAATTGTGTCTATTAAAGTTTATTTATTAGCTATACACCTGTTTGTAGGTAGATTTTAATATCAACCTATCATTCACTAATATCTTCGATATAATTATTATAAGTTGTAAAATATAACGACAGCTTATCACGTTTGGACGAAGAGCTGGTTAATAATGTTTCTCATATGATAGTGTTAAATGAATCTAGAGTTGTCAAACATGGAAGTTGAACTTCTAGGTGTAGTTTATAGAAGAGTGCGAAATTGGACAGTTTTACTGCGTCCGTGGCGCGACGGTATTTAATGCGGTTGCTGTGCATGAGGTCTTGTATTTGATCCTCAGCCAGAGAGTTATTAAGATTTCTGACTAGAAATTCTCAGTAACAATAGGTCTGGAACTATCCGGTATACGGCAATAGGCTTGTTAGTATTACGTGGCAATGTACCTATACTATTACGAATTTATACGATTCTTCCGATACTAAACGGATTATGCACGAATGACCGTGTAAGCTTCTGAATTAAATCCGTACGTTGACAACCTTGTATGCGATTAGTAGAAAAAGTGCGGACTAGTGAAGCGTGCGGCCACCAATGGCCACTCCATAGGCGGCGCAAGCCTCGCGCCACCGCGCCACTAACGCAGTAGGCGGTGCACACCTATATGGTAAATCTTACTAAGTACGCTGCAGCGATACGGGAAAAAGTTTCTTGTTGGTATTGCAATTTCAAGTTATTGCTCAATTGTTGCTGAGACGTAGACTTAAGTACGACTGAAAGAGCTTTATTATACGAATACAGGCAAAATAATAATATAATCAAACCAGAGAAAATATTCAAAATTTTTAAACAAAATCTCATAAATAATCTATACGAAATCAAGATATGAACAATTACCCGAGATTGAATAACAGAAACAGGAATGCTCCCACAAAAACGAAATAACCCAACATTTATGTAAAACAGCGAAATTCTCATACAAATAAATCACTAAACATAATCGAGAAGTGTTGTGTGTGTATGGCGTGACGGTCAGACTTGTATGCCTAATTAAATAATCGCTATTGTGAACCCACACTTAGTTATGTAAATAAAAATGTTCGCGCCGCTGCCGCCGCGCCGCGCGCCGCCCGGCCTGACTTCGCGCTATGAAATGATTGTACCATTAATTTATTATTATCTGGAAACAGTTTTTGCCTGCAGTGTACTTTGGAATGCAGTTCAAATTGTGAATGGATACCAATCCGTCCAAATTTCGAATGTTTTCTGTTGTTATGTTTGTATTGTTATTGTTTGCGGAAGGATTCCGCTATTTTGATCGGAATAAGTGACCCTTGAATCAATATGAGTATAATATACTCACAGTGCCCACATGTACGTAATATCAGATTAGAGTAAACAAGTGTATAGTTTTGTACAAGGGTATGTTAAAAGATTATGTCGACAAAGAAATTTTGTGACCAATGGACTTTCTTGCCTCTAGTCCTAGACACCCGTGCCCTTAATAAAAATAAAGTTATAATTGGCAGTTCTACAGGTGAATAGAAACCTTTTAATATACAGCAGTACCATTAACAAGTGCAGAAAACAGTCAAACGACTTTCCTAGTCCATACATGTTACGTGACAATATGAAGAGGTAGTCCACAGTACACACTAGTGATGTTTATGACCACAATACGCCGTGATTAGTCAGTTTGTTTTGAGTAACACATACTAAGCTTTTTACGATCCAACATTAGGTATATCAAATATCATTTTTTATTGCTGACAGACGAAGATTTGGTTTCCTGTAGTTTTACGATTTTATTATACTTACATATAGAATTAAATAAAGTTCAAAGTAATGTTTATTTCTGTTCCCACCGTCTTATATAATAAGCGCGTTAGTAGTCTTCACATGGATAAAGCATACACAACTGAACGGCCAGCGATCGTTCAAAGTCGAACATCAATTCTGTGTCCACTATTTTTTTAATAATCGTTTCTACGTGACCCGTACTTGTAACCCGACACGGCCACATGCTACTGTATTCATATGAAATTAGGGCTGCACAAAGCAATTTAAACGGAGCTCACATTACACACTTATTGCAAAGGAATAGAGGTCATTATAATTTGGAGCAGAGACAAGGAGCCAGGAATGTGACGAATTTGTAACGCGACACTAAACGCACGCCTGTGTCAATGCTTTCTTTAAAAAAAAAAACACGTGTTCTCGCTCCGTGAGTTTTAAATAATTATGAAATTTGATTAGCATATGATGTTATCTTTTAAATTTATTTGTGTTTAACGTATAATGGTCTAAATTATTGTTTCTACTAACTACAATGTTCTGCTTTGTTACTCAAATATGCAGTAAAATGTAAAATCATTGAGGTGCGTTGGTTTTTACCAACTTGACTAATTTTATATATACTAATATATATAATATATATATATGGGGCTTGATTACGTCTCTTTACGGCCTTTACTCTGTGTTAGCAGTTATATCGAGTAAAGTGTATACACAATCCGGGAACTTGTAACCTTACATTCTTCACATGCGCATGCGCTTATAGTACTACCAGTTGAGCAAAGAACACAAAGACAGACATATTATAATAGCTAATTATGATCTATGTCCTCCGTAGTATTATAAACATCTTCTGTACGACAACTGATAATTTAAAACAACAAACTCTAAATTCATGATGTTGAGTTAGTTTTTGTAGATAATAATTGAGGATTGCCGAATTGTTATCAAGCTTCTACTAAAAGACACATCATTTTCGTCATCATCGTAATCCGTCCGTATCACTCCATTGTTTGGACACACGCCTCGCCCGAGGCACGCCTCACCTCTCACCAAATGTTTTTATCAACTTAATACTCTGGGTATATAATTAGTTTCGCCGTTTATAATATACTAGCTTTTGCACGTGGCTTCACTAGCGTAAAAGTAGGTCAGGTTATGTTAGAAAGAGTACTTTTCAAATTAAAATATAGTCTGTGTTACTCGGTGGTGACAATATAGCTGTCCAATGGTCAGGCACGCCACGATGGTGGCGGTAAGTCCCGTGTTTGAGGAGTGGCTGGAGAGGCGGCATGGCGCCCTCACCTTCCGGCTGACACAGGTAATGACAGGCCACGGTTGTTTTGGCCAGTTCCTGTGTCGCATAGGCCGGCAGGCGACGCCCGGATGTCATCACTGCGGCGACTGCCGTGATGTTGTTAAGGACACGGCGCTGCACACTTTGGCGGATTGCCCCGCCTGGGCATCGCAGCGCCGTGAGTTGATCGCGGCTGTCGGACTGGTTGTCCTCTCACTCCCGGCCGTGGTTCAGTCTATGGTCTGGAGTGAGAAATCGGTGAACGCCGTCGCCTTCTTCTGTGAGAAGTAATTTCCATCAAGGAGGCGGCGGAGCGGGAAAGGGAGCGCTTAAACACTACGCAAAAAAAACTTTCCAATGGTGAAAGAATTTTTGAAATCCATTGATCAACAAAAAATCAAGTCTTTCCTCTTAATAATATTAGTATAATATATAATACTGTGTGTATAAATACAAATAAACAGCACGTCTAATAAAAAGCGCACAAGATGTATGTGTGTGGTTACTGGTTGCGCGTACAATTAGTCAACAAATCGTAGAATCGCATCTGCGGCCACAGACACTCATTAATTTGTTGTGTGACGTCCATGTGACAAACATACTAAAAATAATTCCCCACTACTATGTACTGTACAGACTAATGTTTATACTCAACTAATATTAGACAACTTCGCCACCATTTTTTTATTAAACATTTACATTTTAGATATTTTTGGCTTCTGAGAGTTATAATATTTATAATTCCTTCAAAACGTGAAGTAAACGATTAATCTCAAAATATGTACGTGTGAAATAAATATATTTGTGAACGACAAAACTAAAATAATACCTACTATTTTCAATCCGACGTGTGCGATTTTAATAAACTCAATATATATAATTTGAATCGTTATAGTTTAACACTCGCTGTTAGAATTTTACAAACGATTTATAACATTTTTATAGCCGAGGTGGAATTTTAATATCGGCACAAGTATTCCAAACTGCGTCGTTAGTCCAGTGGCGTGTGAGCGTTTGCGTAACACGCACGACAGAGCTTGGGTTCGATACCAAATCTGGAAAGTTACTTATATTAAACTACCTACTACTATACCATTAGGCTCTTGATATAACGACGGGCTTAAAAACAGCTGCCGACATGTTATACATCTCTGCCTAACCGTTCGAGATACAGGTGTGATACTATTTTCTGTAAAACACTTTTTATGAGCAAGTTGGAATTTTAATATTAGCAGAAATATTCATAAACACATCTCGGTTTCAATGCTTGAGCACATTGTATGTGCGCACAATTTGCATATTAACTACGGTGCGAACTAGTGTTGCCCCCGGTCCCGCCCCGCGCCTGCCGCGCCCCCGCCTCGCCGCCGCCTCGTCCGACTGTCGCCTCGTGCTTTCAACAGTTCCATGTTAATAGCAGCCAGAGACCGTTGCACTGCACGTATATATTTGACACTTCATAACATTATAAATATAGTTTATATGCTGCAACTAAGAACATTACATGCATATAAACTACGTGTACTTAATCTTTATCACCGACTTCACCCGTGAAAGAAAGAATTTAATGAATAGGTATAGTTGAATCGTCATTTTACTTGGAAAGGGTAGTCAAATAAACTTTTGTATTCTTGTTGTGAGTAGCGTTTACAGTTTTTCTAAAGGTGATGTGCTGAAAGCAAGTCGCGGTAGCCATTGTGACTGACTAGGAGAGTCTGGCCGATGTTTAGAACCTATGTATTCTTTGTATCCGTTGTTAGATTATCACTAAAATCTTCTTTCGATAAGCTTCTGCCCAATATTGTAGGTCTTGTATTAACTCAAAAATGAAAACACAGAAAATTATTACTAAGCTATTGTACATAAAAAAATATTGTTAAATCACAAATCAGGATACTAAATAATATTGTTCAGTCTCTTTAAAGTTTGCTTAATTCCTAGATGTCAAATAGTATTCGGCACCATTAATGTTAACTGAATCAAATACCTACCAGTCGTCAAAATAATTATTTGTTAACGGATATTGTGAGAGAAATTAATGTGATTTGCATATTTATTTGTTGGAATGTGTCTTTTAGTAGACTGGTCTACTGGTTACTACATTATGTAAGTACATACTGGGTACGTATGGCAATAGAGTACCCATAATATTTTACTTGACTATATTAAGAACGATTTTGATCAAAGTTGATAGATGGATTTATCTTCAGATTTGAGTTTGAGTATGGTAAAAAAAAAACAAAGTTATGTAAAGTTTACTGTTCAGTAGTGTCGTTATTTGTATGTCTTTCCTTTTTGGTCCTTATATACAATGCAAATTGCTATTAAATATTAAATCTAAATCAATGGGAATTCTTATGGATGCCAATGTTGTAACCAAGCCGTGTTTAAACCAACACTCATTTTATTCTAACTGTGACTACTACATAATGCAAAGCTAGATAATGCCTATATATATATATTATATAACCATAAATAGGCAAGAGTAAGTTTTCCTGTAGCAGAAAAGCCTCTCTAGAAAATGTGATATTTGCTTTTTATCCCTCCTAAACAGTAGCGTAGTTCGACATATATCGCTTGAGTGTACAATTATTTGGTTGCATTAGCGAAGTCTGGTCAGAAAAATCAGCCGGCAGTTAGAAAGTTAGTGGTGCTGCTCATCCTACTACCCTGGAAATCACGTCAAGCCTGATCTCCTGGCAACGTGAGATTGCCGTCGCATGGAACTAGGAAAGTGAGGGAATATAGCTTGCACATCTACTTGTGCACTATAATATTTCCCGCGCGATGGCCAGTCTCCGTTATCAATGGCCGCCGTTACCGAAATTCGGTTCGGAGGACATTCCATAATTAATTAATGCGTATTAAAATAAGGTATTGTCATAAAGTGTAATAAAACATGAAATCCGCGTGATACTGGACACTTCATTGCAAATTTAAATAATTATAATTGTGGGTATTCACCACTTAATTGCTTATTCCAAAACATTATGTAGGCATTTGATTATGATCTCCTTTTAATGTTTCGGGTAAAATTTAATTACGTTACCTATTAGAACATCATTTGAAGCGTTTAGTATATTTATTACTTTATTTAAGACCTATTTATGCTTGTTTTAATGTGTTCCCATGTCGCAAATTAATGTTGTGTGGCTTTTAATTAAGTTCAATGACACTAGGTAATAATTTCTATGTTATCAATTTACCATTGACTTCATAATATGTAATAAAAACCAAATAAAGAACTTACATCTTTTAATAAGTAATATTTAAGTATGAATACTCTACTGTATTTTTCGGAGCCGCAGAGCGTCGTAAATGCTTCCTTTCTCGGATTATTTTAGATTATCTTGCCTCTGGCAATGGTGCCAATTCTGTTGTCAAAAATTCTCTTATCTTAGCTAAAAATCTCTAAAATTTAGTTTAGTCCTGTCAAACGACATTTCGTATTCTGAAATCGCTAAAAGTGACAGCACTAAACTAAATTATAGAGATTTTTAGCTAAGATAAGAGAATTTAGTGACAACAGAATTGGCACCACTGCTTCGCTTCTTTTAGTTTGATCCTCATATTACGAAACCTAATTTGTGAGGTTCACATATAATTGTAATGAGTTGCTAGGATTTTGTCACGCAATGTCACCAATACCTAAATATACAAAGAGAAATCCACTAAATCTTTAGTAGACGAACCTTCCAGAAGGAACACGGCGGTAGTAGCGCAACGCCGCGCCGACGTTGTGACGGAGTGGCGCATGGCGGTGTGACGGTGCCACCCAGTCGGTTAAATACGTAATTACAAAAAGTAACAAAAGTGACAAATAACTGGCACGCTCCTTATATGATACAAGCGCGTTTATATGTTCAAACACATAACACAACCACACCTCGGCCCATGATGGTTTCACATAGCGAAATCGTAAAAAGCACCATAAAACGGATACCTAAACAGGATCCTATTACTCGTTCGAGATGTTGCCATTCTCAGTTTAACTGTTAGTGTCACTTTAATACCTCTGCTTATATCCTATTTACAGACGTGCTGGGTTTTGTTGAAATTACATTCTCTTGTTCGGTTTATGACCAGCCGATTTATATTTTCTTAATATTTCTTGACAGTGTTCATTCTTCGTTTTGTTGGGATTCGGGTTTTATGTTCACGAGGAATACGAACGATGTTTTACACTGGAGTATAGGCATTTGTACAATTTACTGTTCTGTTCTGGGACGTTTTGGCTTTGGAAAGATAATAAGGCAACACGTCGTCGGCTGTATGTGTCCTAAGAATTAGGTATAAGATTTCAGAGGCATATCACCCTTACATATCGGCAGTTATGGTTTCGAAGTCAAAAGAATTAATAATTCAAACACCAGCTTCGGTTAACCATTGGCATAAAATACTGGTACTCAGTGTGGCAAACACAGAAAATGTACAAAATATTATTATAATCGCCCAATGCGGTAAGTACTTATAACATCCTTCAATCCCGCCATTTTATCCGGAAAAATGGTAAACGCTGATGCCGAATTTGAAAACAAAAAGTAACGAACATCGCTATGACGTCACAGAACAAGTTTAAAACCAACACGGTGATTCATTAAGAACATGCGGAATGAATTTGTATTGCAAAGAAAGTATAAAATAATAATAGTTGGTCGCGCACGCATTGTGTGTGAAGCACACACGCGCGGCTCGCAATCATTTGTCAACAATCGAACTACTTACACACACATACAACTTAAGCCATAACGTTTGCATTGTAAGTACCGAGTGCTGAAGTACTAATGAATGCGAGTCCGATGTCGATAATATCAACGCGAGAATCGATTAGAATCGCTACGGAATATATGAATTTTTCATTAACTATCTTGTTGTAAAGTATGGGTTCTACGGTAGATTGATTGGGATACAAAAACTAAGGATTTTGAACTTAGCGATGGAATTGGAAAAAGTCGTTCCTTTGAATAGTTGGGCTGTAAACATTAGTAAGAATTGTAAAAACCGATTTTGTTGTTTTTTGTTGGCTATGGACTAATAACTTATGGAACTGCATCATCTGACGTCCGCCGTCAAATTATAAACGTCATTATCTTTAACATCCTATAATTCACTTCTGGAGTAATATACACTGCGGTTCCTGCGTCGAGTAGACCAATCTGTTGTATAGCTAGGCTGGTATAGCTTACAAATCAGGACCTGTGATGCTTATCTTCTAAAGATGAGTTATAAATTATAATGAACGTTCGTCATTTCGTCTACAATATCAAAAAACTTGTAAAGCTCACAAGTTTGGTGAAGAATGGGATTGACGAAATGGACACTCATACTTCCAATTCCTTCACACATACTTCTGACAAGATTTTCCTAATTATTTCAATGAATATAGACGCGGACATAGGCTAAAGTGATTGCCGACGATGAGGCAGACAGTAGACTTAGTGTTATCTCATTATAAAATTCTAAAAATATTAAGTAAGTACCTACATAAGTTTTGTTACTGTACCTTCTATATGATTTGATTACAAACCATTACGTTAGTACTGGGCCTTTTCAATCTCCAATCTTTAGATAGCCTTGTATATTATCTATAAATAAGGGATGAGTTCTATTCTTACCCACTAGCGCCGCCGGAGGTCAACCTTAGCTTTGTGTCAGAAGGTTGTCGTGAAGGATTATAATCAGACAGACAAGCTATGTCATTGTGCTGTCAAGTTCATCAGCATTTATCACGCGCCACGCTTTTTGTCACTGTTGTGTTTTGCTAGCATTTTTATACTATATCCGAGGCATAATAGTTTGTGAGCATGTCTAGCTGTGGTTCATTTTAATATCCGGTGAATCACGGTGATATCTCTTTTTCACTGATTTGCGTAAAAGCAAGTTATTCGAAACTATGAGATAATGGATTTCATATTCACTCAATTTCATATAACTTGTATCAACCTTGTTTGATGTGTGCGGTTACACCAAGTTCAGTTCTTATGCCTCTTCAGTCTGCTATGTGAGCTGGTATAACTAATCGTTTGGTAGACGGTACACTTTAGCATGTGTACCGTGTTTCGTGACATATACATATATAGGTAGATATAGATTGTGATCTTATTTTCAGACTTTATAGGATTAATAAATTAAGAACAATTTTATTTCACCTACTCTGAAATCGAACCTAGTACGTTTTAGTGGCTCGCATCATAGCACTAATAAGACAATTAGTCTAAAGACGATATTTTATTTACCGTGTCTGGCATGTCGCCTCAAGAGATAATACAAATCACGTAATCGTCGTCTAACAAAGAAAACAACAAGATAATTGAAACGTTTATTAATACTAATGACCATCACAATTTAATAATAATGTTTTGAAACGCAATAAAAAAACTATACATAATTTTGAGTTTGTAAACAATCTCTTTAGAGAAAATTTATTTTAAATAACTTAATCGCTGTTTTAACTCAAAATGATTGCATAAGGTTACAAAATTAGGAATGAATTGACATACGCGAAGCTAAGGTATTCCACGAAGCACACCCAAACGAAGCACACCCAGACGAAGCACACCCAGACGAAGCACAACTAAAGTATTTAATGAAGCACACCCATAGGTGGGCTTCAAATAAAAATTTAAAATAATAAATTTTCTATTCCACGAAGCATACCTCTCGCATAGTGCGGGGACTAAGAAATAAAAATGTTGACAGAAGAAAATATTATTATTTAATAAGACTAACTTAAATTATTACATCATTTAGTTTCGTTATAGGAGCCTCGCGAAGCTTATATGATGATATCGGTGTTGTTACATATTTATATACATATTTTAATGTTACGTACTATCAAAATGAATCAATCTACATTAAATTACTGAATTAAATTACATCTATTATTCAGGTTGTTAATCTTAAAATCCCGGACGGGTGGCAGGTTTAATAATATAAATTAACTACATGACTGATAGTGAAGTTAGTTTGCAGTTAATATCTTCATTTGTTACATTCAATTTACAATTTGCAGTCTCATGCACTCTTTTTTATTTCAATCTATATGTGTATAAGATCTCGGCACTCTTGTTGTACGCTGATTAGTCTTTAGAACTAAATGAACAGTTTCCTCAGACTACTACAAACACTTTACTGTGATGTGATTAATAATCTGATAAGCAAAAGTCTATTAACACTTACAGGTCATCTGATGTGCCATTGTGAATCTTAACCACCTTGTAATAAGGCTTTTAGAGATACCGTCACGTACAGCCATACGCCAAATTGGATAATGTGAAACTCGCAGAAAAACCTGTAATTACATTTGTCAATATCTCTCGTATGTAAATATTTTGCATAATAAAGCGCTGTAAAACTTGCAGTTTGAAATATATGTAACATACATGTATTTGCACTAATTTTGGTGCTTATTTGTAGAATACTAGCTTAAGCGGCTAACTTTCCCTGCGCGGCGGCGTAACGTAAATTAAACACTTTACGGCCATTCCCGTAAAAGAAATCTTATAATATAAATATCGCACTTCTGTTCAAAATTTATTATATTATATACTTAGAGGTCTCTTTATTTCTAATTAAAAATTATATGTACTTGTATATGTTACACAATAGACCAGAACTACTTACCTATTAAATAGTATTGACCCTTAACTGTAGCGGGGAAAATTGTTACGATTCTATAGTCGTGGATCCACTGGACCCACCTAGTTTAAATACATGTAAAATATATAAAAATATAAAATCTGTTCATTTTAGTTATTACTCATGAAAATCAAACATTAATTAAGGTAATTTTATGCAAAAACAAACAATAGGAGGATATATTAGTATTTCTAATTGATCTTAATGCAGCAGTATTTTTTTACTAGCATAAAAACAGGATATTCGTACAAAATCCTAAAAAAATATGAAGACGATGAAAACAGATAGGAACATGAAACATGAAAATAGATAGGTATTCAATTTTAAACTGCCGAATGTGCTAGTTAATGGCATAGCAAAACAAAATAGAAAACTTCGCCTATAAAAATTTTTACAGTGGTCAAAGCGAATCAGAATCAGAACGAATTTTCTTAGTATAAGTCATGCAAATAAGCAAATTATAATCACTGCATAAGTGTGCACGCTTTGCTGTTCTGTTAGGGCATAATGAACATCACTTTCTTTTATTCTTATCCAGTTTCAAAGATTCGTTACTGGTTCTAGTGCTGATAATATTATGGGAATCGTTTGATCTGAGATGAATTGGGCAATCTATGGTTGTAGCATCTCTTTCTCATAAAAGGCTTAGACAAAATTAGTGCAGGCCCTTCCTACAATTATTTATATTTGATGCCAAAAGCTCATCCTTCAAATTGCCAGCAGAACTATGTAAAATTAAATACAAATAACAAAAAACAAGTTACGTATCTATAGTGGTGGGTCCAATGGACCCACGTGTATGACGATACTGACCTTAGGAGTAGCAAGCGAGATCCGACTGTCCTACAGTTATACTTAGGCTTACCGTTGGAACTAAGAAGCTGAGGAAGCTGCAGCGACTGCTACGATTTTTATAAATATTCAAAGATTATATGGGTCCCACGACTATAGTTAAGTGTTAACGTATAGAGTTAATATTTCATCGTTATCTTCTAGATTTTTCGGTTTGTGGGACAACAATAATGATACGCAGTATAAACTTTGTCACAAATCAAATATGACAAACGAAGCGTAACGATAAAAATAAATTCAAGAAGCATTGAGAATATCGCGTCTCCTGTTTATTTCGTTATCAGCAAACGTATTAATTAATTAATCAAGTTGCCATCCAACACAACACAGATAGCTTATCATAATTAGTTTTAAAAACATTTAAATATCTAAAAATGTTTCTTTGAAGGTATTCCAAAATCCATTTGATTGCGATCGGACAAGTAAAATGCATCCAAATTTTTTGGTGATTCATCGTACGCATGGTATATGTATAAGAGTTTGATTCATCAAACGTTGTGGATAATTATGTTTGTTTCTATATCTAGAATTATAATAAAACACGACCCTCGTCACGAGCTGAGTGTGTATGTCTCGGCAGTTAGTTAGGCGGGTGTATCGCACTCACATTTCGCCAGATATGTTTAGTGCGCACGTAATAAGACGAGCTTATTAACGCTTATTATAATAAAAATAATTTCGGCCCTCGACCTGCTACTAAGAATATCCTGACATAAAATCTTATAACACTGATATTATGAGATTCTCAGATATCTAAGAGTAATAAACTACTAAAAGGGATGCTTATTTACCATTTTGAGATTGCACTTTCTGGACAAGCAAACATATTTTGTTCGTGAACAGCATACTACAGTATCGCGATGCGTTGCGATAAATCTAGATAAAAAGTTATAAATAAAATGAAACGTACTCAAATATGCAAAAAGTATTTTTGTTGTAAAATGAATATAATTTCAAATTTCCGTTAAAAGCGAGCGATACCACGCGGTAAAGTTAGTCAGCGATATTTTTAAATCTCAATCCGTCTTATTCATCACGTGATAGGTTATATTTTATAAACTATTTTTGTCTAAAACTTGCATCGCGTGAAGCTAATTATAATCATTTTACGTTACTTTGGATTCTCAACTAATTATAAGAAATTCCTGAACTACCTATTTCCTAAAAACTTTGATAACATCTGAAGGATTCCTTTTTCTTAATGATTGCAAGCATTATGAGATTATGCGTGACACAGTTCATACGTTGGTACTGCAATTCAAATTTTATAGTAGGTATAATCCGTATAATGGATGGCATACGAATCAGCAATCTGCCAGAACAGTATTAAGTAGACTTTAACTACAAACATTGAAGGCCAGGCTCTTCTTTCATCTGTAGAGACATGTCACTTAGACAACTGTGCCATCTCTGCGGTCAAATAAAACAATATGAAATAGATACAAATAATCTGGAATGTAATACAAAATAATTAATACTGATTAGCGAGTAAATATATATGGACGTGACGCGACCTGCCGGGTTCAATGACCTATTACAATCAACACGTGGTTTGTTTCATATTAATGTTGTGTTAGTCATTTTGTCTTTAAGAACATAGATACGCGCGGATTGTTTATTTGCTTAATTTTATGCATTTTATTCATTTTGTGATGCTTTGAAATAGATACAGGTCACTGTCGACACGGTTTATAGTTCAGCTGTAATTAAATGTTGTCAAATTTAATGTTTATGTAGCCCAATGGATTGACATTGATTGAAATTAAACTACTATATACGGATTTTATCGCGTTGTTTATTTATCACTGTATTACATAATTTTGAAACTATTACACTACTACTACTACTATTGAATTTTACTAATTTATAAGCTAATATAATTATTTAATCTATTAAATCAATTTATATTTAGGTTTACACTTTCCCCGACGTTTCGGTTGCTTTTCAGCAGCCATGGTCACGGGGAGACTAAGATGGTAGTTGTCTCAACATTGACATTGGACAATAAACACGCGTTTGAGTAGAGGCTGGTTGAAATCCCAACTGTTTTTGTCATGAACCCGCACCAAGCACTGCAAGCTTTTTAGCTTAGCTGTGGGGTCTCAAGAGTACTACTCATTTGCAACCCAAATTGGTAGGAATAAAAAATTTTACATCTATCCAAATAAAGTGTTCCATTTTATTGAACACGATTAAAATCTTCTATTTTACCTGAATAGATTATTCTATTGTATTCGAACTGAATAAAATCTTATATTCTACAAAAAGCAATTTAGGAGATAAACTGAAAAGATGTTGGTTCTTTGCTTTCTAGTAAATTCTTGAAGTGATTTCATACGAAACGAAAATGTTATAAAATCTATTCATTACATTTTATTACAGCTAAAGTAATTATGGCTGGTTTATTCTTCGCATTCATCCAGCAAATTATTATAATTGAAACTACCAATACTTACGATGGCCACTCGGTTACAAGTTTTATTGTTTTAAGCTGACTAGTATTATTATGAGGTAGTGGTGCTGTATGTACATATGTGTGTAGAGTTACATACCGCGTATCAACTGGCATCAAGTCAGCACGGCTCGAACAAACACTACTCTATACATGACTGTGTAACTTCATTCACATAGCACATTGTTATTTCTACTCGGTTCGTAATCCTACGTTACTTGTTGTCATGCATAGCTCAGGCGAGGCGTGCCGTGGCGGTCCCATTATTCATGACCTCACACCTTCCACATACCTGCGAGCATTCAAACATGCACCTATTGCATATCCTGCTGAGATTACAATCGGTACATTTAGATGGCAAAAAATATACCGCAGGTGCTTCAGTGACGGAATTATGGAACTGAACAAATGGTGACACAGTTGGCGACACTGCTGTGGTATTTTACTCGAAATTGGAATTAAGAACATATCTAGTAAGCTTAACAATGACGTAAAAAATAATATGTAATAAAGTTTGCCTATGATATTTGCATGTAATAAATCATTTAAATAGTACTTATATTGCTTCTGTTATCTAAATTAACACAAACAGAGGCACTATACGAAGATTGGCTTTCTAAAAATGATTTATTAGGTCTTCTACGTGATTTGAAAATACGCCATTCATCGATTTAACGGTATGTGCGGATACGAAGCCGACGATGGTTTATTTTGATTATTTTGCAGTTTTTGTTCACCTATGATCTTTGTGCACGTCACTTGCTTGTTAAATATGGTATCATGTTTAGATAGTGTTCTGCTGATACTAGAAATATTTCTGAACTACGTAATACCGCGCACATGCACATCATACAAACATGTATCTTTGTATGGGCACTCGTAACTTAAGATATAGTTATTGAATATGGAAGTAATTTTCAATTTTAAGAGGAAACACCACGGGTGAGATAATTGAAAAATAGGTATTTGTAAAATCTATTGCTGTCGCGCAGTGCCCGCAGAGCGTGATAGAGACAACTGCACCTTGGACCGAAAATACCTATAAAAGTACACAAAATCAACGTTTCGTAGTCCTCTGATTCCTTCTCCGACACTTGACCGATTTAACTACTTATTTCATTAAAAATTGAAGAAAGGCTTTGGCCCTGTTTCTATGTTTTTCTTTTTTATATAATCTACTCAAATTTGTTTTCTGGATGTTTGAACACAGCGGAAAATCTGACCAATTTTTGAGGTTTTTGAAGGCTCATATCTCTTTTAATAATTAATGATTGAAAAAAAGGAAAACATAGGGACACGCCAATAGAGGCTATACATTTTAAAAAAATATATTATTTTTCTACTGGCATTATCCAGGGAGGAGACAGGGGACTACTTTTGTATGGAAAAGCGGCCCCTGTGTTTCCTCTTAATTTTAGAAAGATTTGGCATATGCTTTGCTTCAGTGGACCAAAGTCCAAACATGCAAACATTACTTAGTCACTATTACGCAGAAATGTAAGTACGACTTGAACTCACGATACAGTCAGGCGAAGTTAGCTGTTCATCAATATATTTAGCAAAAATAACTCTTTTTCTAAGTGTCAAGGCTTACGTCTCGATTCGAAATAACTATTGGTCACACTTTTTTGGTAAACTAAAATGAAAGAAAGTCACTAAGATTGTCACAAAGATTTTTCAATAGCTCGTCTCCTGACTGTTTTGATAGGTCTATTAGCAGAATCTTTATATGTACTAGGTATGTATATAAATAAAGGTATGAGCATCATACACGTTTGAATCACGTATCCAGATAACCTTGGGGTCATAAGATCATATAAATAACAGCGGGCTAGCAACACATCACTTTATCAGCCTATCATATCATTTATTCCTCTTAAATACATTATGGCAAGCTTATCCATTAGGTTAAGTTTTAAGGCTTTTGTTTTTTTCTAACGAGCACCGAAAGCCATACCTACAAGGTTATTTGTGATCGCCGTCGGTATGCTGAAGGTGCCTCAGTCGGCTAAAACCAGGGTCACTCTGCCCTACATTTCTTAGAAATGACAAATCTTCAATTATATAAATAAAAGTTCTATTATACGACGGAACTACTCCTCAAAGTACCCCAACAACTGAGGCGGTTTGAAGTGCTTCAGACGCGAGTTTCTCGAACTTTCGCCGAGCGCCTGCCAATCGATGCAGCTTCAAGGAATAGTCGATTTCTGATGAGAGATAAACATTCAAATCGGGCTAACTTGTGTATAATGTAACGTGCTCAATATTCAGCAGATGCAGTAGCCATCAGTGTGCTCCAGAAAATGGTGTGATTCACTTGGCATTCTTATTTTTCGATATTTGGATATTTGAGAAATATAATCAAGTTATATCACTGCTACACTTGTTTAAAAGATACTTAATGTTCCATAGTATACTTTTCGCTTAGCTCTGATAATTCGATCCTGGATAGTACTGAAACAGTTAGTTACGAATTTCTCAGAATCTGTGTTGTACCTACGTGGTTGTTTCCGTACGTAGTTGTATCGTGGCGGTTCTTAATAAACAATGATAGTGCTTTCAAAGCTCAATACACAATACAATTGCGTCCAGTGTAACGTATTGTTTTATACATATTTGCATAAATTGTTCCATACTCAATATATCGCGAAGAGTTTTCTTAGCGTCACTTGGCGCGCGGCCAAGAGCGCCTGTTGACGTCCACTTGACAGGGAGCTTGACCTAAAAGATGTGTCACACGGCGATACAGCCACGATTGCACCAGCTCTATACTTAATATCAACCTTAATACCTTAGAAATAAGAACCACCAAAACTGACGAATAAACATCTAATTAGTCTGCTAGCAATACTGTTTTCTTTTTTCGTAAATGTTCTGAATTTAACCCAGACCTTGATTTGAACGCGCTACGCCACTCCAATACTAATGACATGTGTTTTTTTGTTACAGATGCAATCCCACACAAGATATAACGGAACACCTCAACCTTAGGCATTTTAAGTTCAACCTGACAAAAGTTATCTGTGATCTCATTTAGTTTAGTAAAAAAAAACAATCGCCTAAGCCTATAAGTTAAGTGAAAATAAAACTGAACTGTCAAAAGATTTTGAATATTTATATTTGGAACGGACAAAATGGCAGTTGCGTGAGTTGTCATGGATGACAGATAGTGGTTAGGTTAGGTGTTAGAGGGATAATGGAAGTTGGGGCGTTAGGGTCGTGAAAATGCCGCATGCTCATTCGAGTTCGGCGGCGAGCTCGGGCGGTGACGACCTGGGCTCCACTGATGAGGTCAAGGTCTTCAAGGACGAGGGCGACGGAGAAGACGAGAAGCGGAGCTCGGAGAACTTGTTGGAGGAGAAGTCCAGTCTTATCGACTGGACGGAGAGTGAGGTGGGTCGCATGCTCTTTGTGTTCTGTGCACTTCCTGCCTTATGGTTTGCGAAAATTTGTTTAATACAATACATATGTGTGTATTGTTTTATACGTTATTTAAGTTAGCTAATGTCTTGTTTTCATTTTTACATCTTGCAATACGTTTCCTACTTTGCCAGTCAATCTTTATATTAACGTAGTCTAGTCTAATCTTCAAATAATTCTGGAAAGAGAAATGAAGGAAGGACTTGTCGTGCCTTCATTTTATTTTCTAGAATTGTCTTGAAAATGTTACCGTATCATATAAAGGGAATTCCATTTTATTCTTATTCTTTTATTCTTAATAAACGATTGCGCGTTTGTTATTAGACAAAAAAGTCGCACACGTTTGAATATTAAGTCCAATTGAGCTTCAGTATGTATACAAAAGTGACTTGTACAGTCCCACGAACATATTTATTGCAGTATTTTTTCACCAGGTGGTCGGGTTTATTTATACGGGTGACATAAGTGTGACGTCACCGATACGAAGAATGTCGTATTGGTCAAATCCTATTTGTATTACTTGATTGATATTGATCTAACAGAAACGTTTATTAAGTCTTAAGTAGATGTAGATTTATTTGTGTTATATTTTTGTACCGAATGAATTTCCGGGTCTATCTTGAAATAACTTTTAGCTAACTTCTATTTCGAGTTTAAACTTGTGGATATTTAAAGTAGCTTCGTTGGGTATTCAAAATCATGAACCTCGAAATAAAGTTGCGCTAACAAATTTGACTCGGAGCACTGACTTGAACCCTACAGAAGTATTATTATTATTTATTATCATCAAATTAGATTGACTAATGTATAAATTTGGGCAACGTGAAGTTTATTCCAATTATAGGTGCCACAACTACTACAACACATGTAATACCGTTTGCGAGATAATATGGCATAATTATTCTCTCGTAAAAGTTAGACTAGGTAAATTCCCAATATACCGATAAAAGAATATCTTTGTTTTGTCAATTCTGTAAATAACTGTTACAGTTGACAAGCCACCAGCCCGCCATTGTATTAAATGTTTAATTCATTCTACCCATCGATATACAAACTCTTCTCCAAACACAATTGTCATGGCAATAGTGAGTCATACAGAAATATCAGATTGTTACAAAAGAAAAGTAATCGTCGCGTCGGTCCACCACTCTAATACAAAACGGCCTTAAATTAATAGTTTGTAGAAGTTGACGCGGCGACGGCGCTACGATTTGTTCCTTGTTCGATATATTTGTGTCCGTGTGACAAAGACGGCGCTGCAGGTGCCTCGCCTCGCTGCCACCTTCAGGTAGATTTCTATTGAACATATTCCCCGTATTACCACTACAATGCGTTCAAATAATATCACAATATATTCAACTGCAATATTCAACACAGGACCTATCGATTCATAATCAATTTCCATTGAAATATCGATCGTATAATACATGTAACAGAGTACAGAATAACGTGATCAAGCCGGCCGCTGTTGTGATGTAGAACGTACACTATTTGCGCATTTTACACGATTTCACACCTCCCAATATTCCCGATTTTATTGATACAACGATCTGTATTGTGCAACCGCGTGTAAAGGCACTTTTATTTATGTTTTTAAGTGAACGATTAAATATATTTAAAGCGTCGGCGTGGGTGCACGCTTACCCTACGTCACGATAAGGTCCGCTTCGCGCTATTAAATGGCATCGTAAAGCACGACTTTTTACACCTACCTACGAAAATGTGAGAATCTTAAATATTCATAAGTTGACGGCGGTAAATGAACTCATTATTGTACAATTCAATGCGTAGATTAACATCGCCGTAATGAGTGACTCAATTAAGAGTACCGCTAGCGCTGCGGAGATAATCAGAGATGCGCAGATAGACACGTCTTTATAATCGCAAATTGTCCGGAAAACAAACAAAAACAAGGTGGAGGACCGAGACGAAACGACATCCCAAACATCGATTGTTCACGCGACAAAAAAGCCCATACACAGGTACAGACGTTTCCGAAAATCATAAAAACTATCCGAACCGACATAAATTACTTTATTCATTGTATTATTTCCGAAAACTCTATTATTCGCTAGGCGGGGTCCGTACAATGACTTCTACCTGCGTTCAGGTATTTCTTATAATCAACACAAACTCCCACTGCTTTTGTCGAATTTACCAGTCGACGCACGGCGTACACCCTCGGTGTGCAAACATCACCGAACACCTACGAACGCACCAAAATACTTAACCGTCATCGTCCTGCTCATACGTATCGGTCACCGGACGAGTGCGACAGAGAGCTTGCTATCATTTGTAGAGGTCTTCTCAACGCCTTTAATCTCGGATGGTATAAATATTGGATTATACTTAGGTGCAATTCTCGTGTATGTCATAATAGCATCGATTATCGTACGTGATGCCATTACAATACGCATTGTACGAACAATTTTCGTTCGACGTTTCGATTTCTTTTCGATTACAGTGTCTGTATCGTGAATTGGATTTAATGCGAGATTTTTTACGCCTGCTTGCGTTTTGGTGTTGCTTTAATGATTTTGTTATTTGGTTTATTTGTTGACTACACAATGTGATAATGCCTTTTGTTAATTATGAACTTGTCGATACAGAGTACAAGTACCCTTAACATTGTGTGTACGACTGTAGTAAGTTTGGAATATAATACTGTAGATCAGATCGCAGTCGTCAAGTGAAAACCACATATTAGCATATAATTGAAGTGAACCCTATATCTAGAGACTTAAAATGAAGACCCGTGATTATAAAATTACTTACTAGTGTTATTCTTATTGCAAGGTTATTATTGCAAAGATATTAGAAACAAGTGTTAAAATTATTCAATGCGTTAAGTATTTTACTATAATTTATATTGGATAGCCTTATTAAAGCAAGAAGGATTGTCCAATCCATTAAGTGCCATTGTGAGTCGTATATGTTTCTAATTGGAAATTACAATTGTTACAATATAGAATTACGGACGCATTAAACTGTACATGCACGCAAAGTGGAATCATTAGAACTACATAAATGGCTCAGTTGTGTGTGTGTGCGTGCGTAGCGACGCACGGATTTGGTCGGTGAACGTGTCGACACGTCAATACTGCTGTTAAAGCAGACATGTGTATGTATACTTAACCAGAAAAATGTATAGGATTTATATAGTGACTTGGTCATTCTATGAAATGACCATTACAATGAGGTATTAATATAAAATAAAACGTAGAGTTACCATTTTTTGTATATTTGCGTATATTTTCGTTATTGAAACTTACTTTTAAGATTTCATGAACGTATATCTCAACAACAACATTAAGAATTAAATAAGATTATAGTAATACTAGATGTGCCCGCGGTTTCACTCGCGTTAATTTATGGTTACTGCTCCGCCCACCGTCCCCGTGGGTCGTAGCGTGATGTTATATAGCCTTCCTCGATAAATAGGCTATCCAACACTAACAGAATTATTCAATTCGAACCAGTAGTTCCTGAGATTAGCGCGTTCAACCAAACAAACAAACTCTTCAGCTTTATAATATTAGTGTAGACAGGTTGAAATTAGCATTATGTGTAGTCCTACACTTTAGCCGACTGTGACTTCATCGCTATGATTCGTAAGTAAGAGGTCGGTCTTACAGATATTTTTGTTCTTCAAGACATTGTAATATTTTGTATGATAATATTACATTTCGTTCGTTCTATCCTAATTTTGCTCGTCGACAATAAATTTAAACCTGCGTTGATCCGAGGTTAACTTTAGATTAAGTCACAAACGCGAATCACCCATTTAGTTACATTCTGTCTTCGGTATAAATAGAGTAGTTTTATCTCCAGTCTGCGTGCTGTTTAGATGTTTATGTTAAAGGCTAGAACTGGTACTGTATCAGTGCTCCACGTTAAATAATGAGCCCTTAAACGTTTAAAGGTCCTATAAAGGCCATCCATCCCAGAAAATGGCTACTTCTTAACGACAGGCAATATGTTAAAATACATCGTTTATCCACTTTTTAGTCTTACAAAGTGTATGTTTCTTGATGAGGTTGTCGGTTAGGACTTAACATGCCTTTCAGTGTGATGTACAAAAAGTCAATGGCTCGGCCATTTCCGTTGTGGTCTCGTATCATATGGTCCGAGGTTCGATGGCTGGCTACAGATGTAGCTAGTTTCCGCTGGCTATTGTGATTATGTTTATATCTCGATAAAAAGTGTTATTATTGATTTGGTTGTTTAGAATTTATTAGTTTGTTTAAGTTTAGGAAGTCAATGTTGCCTTTGAAAGACGACGTCAAGTTTCTAAACTTTATGAATCCTGCGCGGCAGGTGATTTTGCTCATGGTTAAGGTCACAAGTGAATTTAGAAACTACACATACAAAACAGATTAACATACGAACATGGCCTTTATCGCGTATACAACTCATATTTTTATAATAAAACAATACATAGTCAAAGACGAGTTTTGTAAGCAGAATGTTGTTGAAGTGATTCCATTCATTCAACCCTCGAAACTATCCAGCTCGCCACGCCGTTACTGATCCAGCCTCTAAATATAGCGAACAACGCGGTCTTGTCCCGCGCACCGCTTCCGTTCACCATTCCTTCGAGCTCAGGGCTGTCCACCGCACGCGGAAGCCCTTATTACCATAGCATCACGATTCAGCTCCGTAAGGTCCGGCAGTGAAACACTCGCATGTATCGTTAGCTATGTCAAGCTGATAATGGTTGATTTGCTCGTCCGATAAAGTTGGAAGCGTGGTGTTTGTGAAGTAGAAACTGAGTTGTCAGCTTTAATTCCTTATTGACTGTCTCGTTGGTCTAATGGCGTCAGCGCAAGCGCGCTGATTGACGATTTAATTACAGTGTCGGACTAAATGTTGCTCGTTGTTTTTCTGTCGACACAAGCGAACTCAATATTGCGCGGATTGATAAAGCGCGAACGGTCGCTTTGTTATAAAAGTGTAACTTTATTTTCAATATTTTATGTTTTCTAAAAGAAAACTACTAGCAAGATCGGCCCAAAAATTTGTTAATTGCCTTGCGAAGTAAATATCTAAAATTAATTCTGTCTTTGTATAAACATTTGTGTTATCTGCATACTAAAATTCAACGATGGCCTTAATAATACAATTTTGTTAATGCTTATGTTATGCGTTCTGGATTACACGTAACGAAGGAATCTGTGACCTCACGATTGCACAAAAGCAAGCGCAAGCTTATGCCTCGTCACTAGGCAGTTCCTACAACTGTAGTATTTAGTCTCCGATGACAGCCCTACAATGAAACGACGTTCCTGTGAATATTCCATGTTTATGGACAGGCTTGTCGCTAACACGCTTACGTTTATGGCGAATCTGGAAAATACTCTAACGAGTTTATGGACGGTCGCGCTGCTCGCCGCGCCGCGTCGCACCGCGCCGCACCGCGCCGCGCCGCGTCGCGCGTTAAGTCGCAGGCGAGGTGTCGCCAACACTGCGCCTTGTTTCACGCTGCCAAAATTATACGCCACTACGTTCTGCTGCTCGTTTTGGAAGTGTGAAATTACCTCCGTTCCTTCCCACAGAGCAACGTGCTGTTTTCCGGGATCAAATAGAGTTAAGACTGTTTTATGAACTCGTTTTCTCGTCTATCTGTTGCCTATAAATTTTATAATTGTTTCTAAATATAACTACTAATCCCAACATTTTTGAAATTATTTATTTTGACTTATCCGATTTTAGCACATATAAAATAAGCTTGCTTATTTTATATGCAATATATTCAAGCACGTTTTAATAAAATTATCATATAATTTTATATGAAATTTCTGTCCATTGTGTAAGAGAATAAATGCTAAATGCTACTGAATGTAACTTGTGATGGGGGCAATTGAGAGAAATTCAATACAACTGTTTTACATACAGATTTATTAAAATAATAATATTAGTTTACGTTCATAGCCCTGTTCCTATAAAGACAAAAGCTTCCACACAACCCAACCCAATTCGAGCTCAGTTTTAATACGTCTCCATTATAAATAATTTAATCAGCGCATTGCCATACACCACATGTGCCGGCGAATTAAAATTTATACCACTATAAACCACTCTACGGGTTTAATGGTTCCTTAGTACAAATCCTTATATTAATTTAGCCTTGGCTGTATATTTAGATGATTAGCGCTCGTTAATATACTTAATACGTGTGCTATGCTGGACATTTACATATTACATACTTCGATCTGGCTCTCTCGCAATCTCACTATCAATGAATCACACGCCTTTATCTTGTAAATTCTTTGAGTAGTATTAAGTAAAACATAAATGTTTTAAGTGCGGAAACATATATCTTGGTATACATATATTTTTTGGAGATCTAATCTTGTAGTTTTTTTGATGCTGAGTTACAAGTTTATCAAAACATAGATGCAGGTTTTAGCAGATTGGTAGGTCGCAAGGTGGCAGACAAGCAAACGGCCTGCCCTATAGTAAGAACTTAATGTATATTTTGATTACTTACAGTAGGTATCAATCGCGTGTTGCCGATCCTAAGGTTTACACGAGTGACTATAGCCGCACGATTTTTGCCGCGCGGTGAAAATCGACTGTCTAAATGGCAATTCGGTTAGGTCGCAGGTGACTGAAATCGCAAGCCCCAAAGTAGGGTAGCATCCGAGTTTGGCCGCGCGGCACCCGGCCGCATGCGGCTGGAGACTAAAATCGACCCGTGTAAACCCCCTTTCAGGCAGCAAACAAGTAAATTCAAGAGATAGGTTAGGTAATAAGTCTACGGTACTACTTTTACGCTGGTTATGTGTAAGAGGATAGTACTATCTCTCGGGCGGACTGGTTCATCCTTCACCTAAAATTGGCAACGGCGCGGCGGCGGCGAGTTTCTTCCACTCAAGTATACTTCATCTTTCAGATAGTCAGTGTCAGTGATGTGTATGTTTGTAAAGCTTTACACCATAAGGGTTTACGCAAAGATGACAATTTATCACAATATACAGTGATTGTTCAGGACAAAGAAAGAGTTCTTAAAACAGTTTATATTTTTAGTTTCTTTAGATGCTTGCCTATAGCAGCATCTAAAACAGCATTAAAATTAAACTGATACGTTTTAAATCCGTAACCCACAATAAAGTCAATTTATAAGCAACATTAGATTAACATAAAACCTAAAATTGTCATAAACTCGTAGTTACAATAAAGCAGTAAGCGCCTACACGTACAGTCGACAACGTCGTGAAGGGCTCTAATTCGAACAAATCTACGTTCATACATTTTACGAGCTGTGACTTTTAGCTCCCAATAAGACGTTTATGAATAACCATGAACATGAATAAAAGCCTTCCAAGACCAGTTTATTGAATTAACGATCACCTGTTGGCGATCAATGGTAGATAACACAAATAAAACATTTATGATGGAAACCGTCACAATATTGTGATTGAGCTCCGAGTTCATCTGCAATTCAATCATCTGTTCACTATCTTTGCTCTAAGGGCCCGTGCATACGCTATCTGGTACACCTGGTATTTCTTCGTACATTGCTTCGTAAATTGAAAATATAATATTATATTTCAATACCTCATTAAGTTTAAGTTACAATCTGCCTATTGTTAACGATAGCTGATACAAAACAATTAGATAACATCTTTGTTTATTTGACTCGTCGTGTGATTGTATCAACAACATAAACGCAATCATAACGAGAACTGGTAGAGATAATATTACTAAAGTTAATATACAAGCTTAGTCCAAACTAGGCACCTAATGTAAATAAATATATCGGATTGCGAATAATTATTAGAATTGTCTGGTGATTGATAGCTTTACAGGCAGTCTAGTCGACGGGCGCCTACCTAGTAGAATATTCAACCAGCTCATCTCTTGATACTAAAATGATGATATGATAAGAAGTTTATTTATTGTCTTAATTATATATCTTCCCAGATATATCAGTTTCCTTTCTAAAGCTTAATTTATGACCGGTAAACTTATTAAACGCGCTTTTCGTTTCGGATAACCGGTTGCTGTCATTAACGACTGTGAGAAGTTATTTATCACGAGGCTTTTAGTATACCACGACTGAGTTTACAGTACAGCTAACCTAGACATGTTAGTTGTGTGCGTATTGTTGCAAAAAAAAAACTGTTAGGATTCGTAACTAGGTTTAGTTACGATATTTATAAATTACTCTTTCAAAGAAATGTAAGATACTATACGTAAGCTTAGTTACTTCTTCGTGTCCCGAGAAAGATTAAACTTGCAAACCTCAAATCCGATAGTGCTACTTAACGTCTTGGGTTGCAGCTGTATTATGTCTGGTATTCCAGCAATTGACAGATTAAAATTGCAGTCTCTTCGGGGACAATCAGGTTGATGCATAGAATGTTTTATCGCTTGGTCCTTCTTACACTGAGCTAATTCTTACTTACAAGATAAAAGAAAGCTGTTCACGGCGGTTCAGCTTTTTAACGTTATCTTTTCGGAATCTAGATGCTTAAACTTATAGTTTAAACCACGACGGTTTAAACTATAAATGATATTACAGTTCTTCGAAACAGCGGGCACAATGTTGGTAGTTTAGTCATTAACGTGCTCAAAGCGAAAACGACTGTATCGTTAAGTAATAGGACAGTAATTGCAACGACGGTTGGCATGCTATACCTAATATTGTGTCAATTCAATACGTAGTGAACACGATCATTATTGTTTCAAATTTGATATATTTATTATGCGTAATGCTCTACTGTTATCAATTCATGTTGGTTAACCGCTAGATTATTCACGTTTAGTTTAATTATGTCAGTATTCGAAATGGTTTACTACATTATATCCTGGATATATATATGCACATAAAAATGTGGTCTCGGCCTGGTTATAAATTATTTAATGCCCGCTATTTGTTAAAGCAGATATTTGTTTTAGGTTTTCTTTCTTCCTGTTACACATAAGAGCAGATTTAAGAAAAGCTTGTCTACAAATGAAATATTCCACGTACCTATTATAAAATGATTTGGTATCTATGAATGAATATTAATGTTTCTTAGCTTATTACAAAGATATTTGGTTCTATTAATTCATTGCAATACAAAAGAACAATAACCACATGTAAATTATTATTCTTCCATTTTCTAAAGATTTTCTCTAGTCGTTGCATAATTACGTTATTGTTGTAAACAGCGGATATTGCAGCAAGTTAATCAGTTAGGTGCTGCATTTATACACTGAATGGCCAATTCCAAGTTGCGGACTCTCAATGCCTGATGTCATCAACAGGCAATGTGATGTGCGAAAGTCCACAGGGCCGGACGGGATACCTCCTATCGTGCTCAAAAAATGCGCGGCAGAGTTGTCTCCAGTGCCGACGAGACTATATTTCCACTCCTACCTCTCTGGTAGTGTGCCTAAATCTTGGAGAGAAGCCAACGTGCAACCTATCCCTAAGAAAGGGGACCGGTCCGATCCATCAAACTACCGCCCAATAGCAGGCACCTCAGTGATCTGCAAGGTGATGGAGCGGATTCTTAACAATCAGCTAATCCGCTACCTTGAGTGTCACTCCATCATCAATGATCGCCAATATGGGTTTCGACCAAATCGGTCAACGGGTGATATTCTTGCGTATGTAATTCACGTCTGGGTTGAGGCTATTGATAAGCATGGTGAAGCTTTGGCAATCGGGCTGGACATCGCTAAAGCCCTTGATCAGGTCCGGCACCGTGGTCGTCTTGCCAAGCTTCCGGCATATGGTCTTCCCAGCCGGCTAGTTCAATAGGTCTCCAGTTTTATACACGAGCCAAAAATGCGTGTCCTAGTGGACGAATGATGATCTTCACGTTTCGTAAGTGGAAATGCTGGAGTCCCACAAGGTTCCGTGCTCCAACCCATATCAATGTTATGCTACCTCTTGGTGGCATTTATTGCTATGCAGACGATAGCACGGTTCATGGTTGTTACCATCCACAACCACCGAGCAACCGCCAGGATACTGAGAGGATGTGGGTAAAGCTTGTCACTGACCTCAACAGGATGTTAGATAACATATCCGCTTGGGGTTCATCTAACCTGGTTGAGTTCAGTGCTAAGAAAACACAAGTGCGCGTTCAGTTATAAAAAATCTATTCTCCCCACTTCCCACTCTTCGGGGCACCACGCCGTCACTGCAGGATAGTCTTAACATCTTAGGCATAGTTATCCGCCACGACCTTAACTCTAGGGATTACATCGAGAGTGTAATAATCACAACTGCACGCAAACTCGGGATTCTAAACAAGAAGCGGCGTTTCTTTACTCCTGAACAGCGGTATTTGCTGTACAGGTCCCAAGTCCATAGCAGCATAGAGTACTGTTCGCACTTTTGGAATGGTTCCGCTAAGTACCTACTCGATGCCTTAGATAAACTGCCGCGTCATGCCGTACGTATAATCGACAGCCAGGAGGTTACGAAGGACATCGAACCGCTACAACTTCGTAGAAACATTGCGTCCCTTAGCG
Organism: Catocala nupta; assembly: GCA_963675205.1. NCBI lineage: Eukaryota > Metazoa > Arthropoda > Insecta > Lepidoptera > Erebidae > Catocala > Catocala nupta. The sequence continues at coordinate 2,722,044 of OY776104.1, read as the reverse complement.
TATTCTATCGCCTCTATCATGGCGAATGCTCCAAAGAGTTATTTGATCTCATCCCCCCTTTCTCCTTTTTTTTGAGAACCACACGTGCCGGTCTTTGTAGCCACGGATGGACGGTTAGCACAATCCCGTGTCGCACCAAAAGGTTTAGCAATTCCTTCTTATGCCGTACCATACAACTTTGGAACAGTCTTTCGGCACATATGTTCCCTGCCTTCTAAGACATTGGATCCTTCAAACGTAGTGTGAAGAAGCATCTGATCAGACCGGCTTGACACTGACGACGGCTAGAAGACACCTATCTTCTCCTCGTCGTCACTGTCTCTGGACCGTAATTGGGCTTTCCATCAGGTCCATTACAAACACTTTGCTATGAAATTATAAAAAATAATGTCCATATGCACAAGTCCTTACAAGTTATTAATTTCGCAGCCATATCGGCGCGCGCGTGGGAGCCGCCTGTACTTCCTAATAGCGAGCTGATGATAGGTGTTTGTTCACGTGGGCCGTCGCATTGGCCTGCATACCTGCTGATCAACGTGTCAGCCTGTGGAAATTATGTCTTATTTAGAACTAGCTTTAGCCCGCAGCTTCGCCCGCGCGTATCCCACGGGAGCGCAAACCGGGATGTAAAGTACTATGTGTTAATCCGGGACGTAATTATCTGTGTACCAAGTTTTATCCAAATCCATTGAACGGTTTACGATTTATTCAGAACGAACACTAAAACTTTTCACAAATTTTCTCATTTATAATAAGTGGAATTTTGTTAAGCTATAAAACATTTAATTGCTAAAAGGAATATAGGGTGTGAAGTATCAAAGCAGAAATGGAATTTGTCAACACAAGTTCCAATTGAACTAAAACTAATGTCGATAAATTTTACTAGCCGTGCAAATATTTCACAGTTTAAACTAAACTAGATGGAACTAAAGATTTTACTGCATCGTTTGATTGAAACAAAAATATAAATGGTTGTGTTGGCACATCTAGGTGCAAGCACATCCGCGACACATCACCTTCGCGAATGCATTAGCTAAGCGAGTTTGGTGCATTTGTGTTCAGCTATTTGTCGACGTTTACGACTGGCCGTGTTTCCGCCTGCTACACCATTCAATATGGTAATGGCGGCTATGTGAGGTCCACTGTACACATTTTAACTATTATGCGAAATAGGTGACGAAATATATACTAAAGCGAATCGATGAAAATTGGAGTTCATGTAGTTTAAAAGAACACTAAGATAAGTTACGATTAGAGTTGTTGTATTTTATATATCTAGGTATGTATCAGGTAGACATAGACTACACATATAGGCCCTTGCGAGGTGGAATGTATTCCATCAATGAAAGCATGTAAATCTACCGTATTCTGAATTAATTTATGGACGCCATAAAATAGAAAAAAAAACGTAATATTCAAATAAAAATCTGCGCTTAGAAAGTAACCACCGTTATCAACGAATCAATAATGTACTGCCCAATATCCACGATAACGTATCAGCTGCCCCGAACAAAGGCCACAGAATAAAATGTGACAGTAGCGTCGATTGTTACACGGCAAGCTCACGTCGACCGCGTGCGGACCACCACTTATCTGTGGCGTCCACACATGTTTGAGCTATCGGCCTGTTCCCTTATCAGAACATGGGTTGTCAGCCTTGCTCGGATTATTGGGGATAATGGCTGCGATGTTAATATATTGATAGCAGATAGTAAATACAGATACTATAAATAACAACTCATGAAATCAATCTTGACGCAACTCACACCACTCAAAAATTATTGGAACTCCTTTGTAGCTAACTGTGTAACGATATAGTATTTCTGCTTAGGACTGCACGGTGCGTTTTGAATTTCTCATGCTTAGCGGCATTTCTGTGCTGTGTATCCGGTGATCGGCGATCGGAGCAATATCATAAATGTTGTGATCCACATATTGTGAATGGCAGCCACTTAGACCACCAAGTTTGAATGTGCGGTTGAGACTAGAATTTGTGTCTGGAGCAATCACTTTGATATTAAAGCGTATTGTACAGTGAAACATTATAAGGAATTGATATATTGTAGAGAAAGTCTATTTATGTTAAAAGAAGTTTATATTTTATAAAGGCTAATAACTAAAATAAAGATGAGAACTCCTTGTCAGGCACACCAGCGCTTTCTTAAGTCAACTAAGAGGACGACGCGATGCGTTAAGCGAGAAGAATTTTAAAAAGCGTTGGTTGAGAAAATTATTTCACAAAACAACATGCTTCTAGAGTTTCACTTCCTATAATTCTGTTTAGATATTTCTACCATTATCTGTAAGCTGGTGTATACGAGGTAGGGTGATATGACGAAGCTTCTGGAATAAGAGCGTGTGCGCAAGTAAAACGCGTAGGAGTGGCGCGCCTTAGTCTCCTAACGACATTAGGCTTACCCGCTCTGGATACAATAGTCGCTAACAAAAGATCAAGTCTTCTTTGATCCTATTTTATGTACCGTCGTTAATACAAAAATAATAACGATTAAACAACATTTGCTTATCACAGGGTTGCCACACTTTTACTTGCAATTTTAGCTAACTGATCGTCCTTTATACTCATTTGTGACACATAAAATATTACTACGATGAATTGTGATTAACTTTACTGTAAGTAATGTTACATCTAGACTTGCATCGTATACAATACACTAGAAGTCGTGTGGTGAATTAATTTAAAACAAAATAAGGCAACAGCCTTCAATTGAAGTGATCCCTTATGAAATCATCTATCAAATACACAAAAAAATTAAATTGGCTTGAATACTGACATTTGCCTACATGATTATCTTTCTCAGCTTAGCATGCCCTTTCGAGCTGAATTTTACCACTAACTGAAACCGCATGCATAGTTGGTAACCCTAGAGTAGTAGCCAAACTAGAATCATAGTGTTTTCACAGTTAACTGTTGTCTATAATCATTATTTAGTTATTTTTAACTGTGCTTTGTTCAACGTTAGTCATAAAATTCGGTACATTGTTTTACTAAGGCGTAAAAACGGTTTTATTGTTCTCTAAAAGATGTTTTATATTGTCTAATGAACATCCGACATTGTTCTTTAAAAATAGTGACTTGTCTATGTAGATTGTTTTGAAAAATACCTAATTTATTGAGCCACGGCGCGGCGGGCAGTAGCAAATTTACCGACAGTTAGAACTTCATGCAAATATTAACAAAGTTTGAGTTCGGAACTATGCCCTAGAAGATTGAACCGGTTACTAGTTTAGTAGAAAACTAATAGTCATCAACATGATTAAATATGTTTTCGCTTCTAGCAATATTGTAAATAGTTAGTCGTCGACACTTACTGAACATGTAATATTGAACCCGGGGTTGCCTTTTGTGTTCAGTGCTGTGATCATGGGTTATTTGTGTTTTTTCATGAGGAACAACTAACGAATGATTAAGATTACCTACTTTATATTATCAAGTATAATTATTTGAAATAAACAATGCGAATATAAATTATTGGGACTAATGGTCATAGTAGGTACTTGTTGTAAATGCCGTGTTGTAGACTAAAAGGAAAACGCTAACGTTTCTAACATCGAACCAAATATTCCTACTATGTAGTAAATAAAATAGTTGGCGCCATTTTATTCGAATTTTAAATACCTTTTTAAACACGCATAGACAATAAACCCGCCAAAAACAACAAATTTGCCTCAACACTGGCATCGATTAAGACATTAAATCGATATCTCGTCAGTTAATGAAGATCTCGTCTTAATTCTTGAAAATACGAAAATACAAATAAACTGAACTATTAATCTCGTTTTATTTGTAGTCTTTTTTACAATCGATATAAAGTTTAACGATACGTGGTTTCATGAAATTACGGTGCGTTTTGTTTAGTTTGTGTATTTATTGTGATTGTACCTACACACTTTATATACCTATGTACCGAAGTTCCTTCGTTTGTTAACGTGGATGTAAATAGAGAAAGTCATCTATGATGCATTCGTCGAGCAATTCGTCGAAATAAGCGAGAAAAGATAGCTAGATGAGATAACATTTAAATTAAAGGAGTTGTTTGAATTCAACATTACTGAGCAACATCATAATTCTTTCTAATGACCTTAGATCTTTTTCTAGACTATTTAAAACCTGATGCAGACATAGATAAGGTATAATTTGAGTTAATAACACTACTTCACCATTTACGGTAGACTTTCATAGTACCCATATTACACCGTATTTGGTTTTCAAACGCCCCCGCCTGGGAGGAAAGAAAGAAACAAATAGAGTAGTAAAACATTGCGCGTCATTAAATGATTCCACGTGTCACATGGGGTATTCGAAACGGTATGATGCTGGCATATTGAGGCATTTTAGGAGCGCAAGTGGTGGCAATTTTGAGAACTACTAGATTTAATTAGATTCCACATTAAAACTATAGTATAATAATATTTCGAAAGCTTGTATAGCTATGACCATACCTGTAGAATTAAGATACTGCTGAAAAATAATAATTATACCATACGTGCTAATATTTTGAAAGAAGTCCGTCTGTTTAATACGTAAAGCCATTGATTTATAAAGTTTTCAATGCGAGCAAACCCGTGGGTAATAACTGGTATTGTACATTTGAAACAAGGTGTTTCCCATTTTGTTTTCTGTGTTAGAAGAACAAATCTTCACAGTCCTATTTATTATCCCATAGCTAATTCTGTTCAATAACGTATTGTACGCATACAATTGATATTATATGCCATTTCACTAATAATATTTTACTTGAAAATAGCAACAATATGACTAGTCTTTCCGTCATTGGCTCATTCGTTTTAGTCAAAGTACTTAAGTCTTAGAATCTTAGTTCAGTTTGTTCCCAGAAGAGGTCGGACAACGGTCGGTAAGTTCGTCGTTGTATCGGGTAGCCAGCTCGTGTTTATAGAAGGAGTGAGCTTCAAAACAAGTAGGCTATCGGTGTGTATATCTCGCTCAGTAATTCATCATTCCGAGAAATTGTAACGTCGTCTAATATGCGCCGGTGTTATCTACAGATCCGTGCGCACCACCATTATGCGGTGTTGGCTTACATCAGGGGTGCACCACTTTTATGTCACATCACTTGTTTATTTCTTTTGATAAAACTCACTTGACATAATGCTGTTATGTTATATTATTTTTTGTTTTAATGGTATTATTTGCTCTTCTATCTCCGGTAGGCGACAGTTCTTAGTTAGACAGTTGTTATTGGTTTGTAACGTGTCACCCGTGAGATGTAAATGAACTGGCGTGGCTAAAAGGGCGGGCGATTATTCACGTTAAAGTCTATAGGCGTATATGAACTGATCTCGGGAGATTTTAAAACTGCGCAATTGTCAATGAATCTCGCGAGTTTTGGCCTATATGCAAATCAAACTTGGCGTATTAATTAAACACAAGGTGACGTTCAAGCCACTGCGCCATCCGGACAGTTAATTCCGTGCCATAGACCCACCATCCCTGTTTTACGCTCACATAAATCGGCCGAGCTACTCAATTATGCGTACTATAGTTATTTTGGGATGTTTAATTACCGTGGCCATGCGCCTGCGCAGCCGTCGTTGACGAACGCCGTAGGGATTTTTAAATGCTTCCCCAATTACTGGCGAGTTTATTTTACAATGAAAACTAAATCCGTTTAATTACTATGTTTCCTACTATCTGAAATTTATTTGACAGTTAATTTAACATGTTAAATATTCATAGACAATGGATTCCTTCATGTTTATTCATATAGCGAGCTTAGCAAGTGTTTTATATTTTAAATTAAATTAAGATAAATAAATCTTGAATGCGCTATGTATGGCCGCCGCGCCGTCGTAAAATAAAGAAGCTGCTAAAGTTTATAGACGTGTCGTGTCGGTTAATTGTATCTCGTCGTCCAAACGTATAAAAATAGTAAGTACTTACTTTAACTGTTATGGTTTTAGGCTTAGTGCCGAACCTCAGTAATAACAGGTTCGATCCCTAATTTGTAATTGTTATTCGACATTTATTATTACTATTTATGATTAATATAATAATAATATTCTACCACATACACACAACACCATCTAGCCCAAACTGAGTAGAGCTTGTACTATGGGTACTAGACAATGGATAAACATACATACATATAGGTATATACTTTTTTTTTGTAAATACATACATATTATACATAGAAACACCCGGACCAAGACAAACATTCATGTTCATGCACAGAAATGTTTGTCTTGTGCGGGAATCGAACCCGCGACCTCAGGCGTGGCAGTCGATTACACTAACCACTACGCCATAGAGGCCGACATTGTTTAGATATTGATTTTCATTGGTTAGATATTGATAATAACGAATGAAGCACAAGACGCTGTGCAAGTTAACATTTATACTGTTTGCCTACCCCCTCTGGAAATAAACGTGACAATATTACACGACTATATGTATTCTGGATAATGATATCTTTAATTAATATTATAAAGCTTTGGATTGGGTTCACCCATTTCTTTGCCTCCTTGCGCGCTTTGCTAACGTCGACAGCTGTTAACTTATTTTGCCTAATGCGCAACCTTTGCTTGAATTTATTTGTGTTTAACTTTTCCCAGGGATATCCTAAGCACGATAATCCACTGCTTTGTAAGTCCCATTCCTCCTCCTCCTTAAGTCGGTGTCCCTCCAGCTGTCATCAATGAAAGCATACATAGCATTTATTGGTCACAGTTAAAGGACACCGACTTTCGGGTAAGTAACAAACAAATCACGCAGCACTAAATTAATATAAATGAGAGCGTTAAGTTCCTTGTTTTATATCTGTGTATTAACAACATCGCATATATGTATGTCAAGAGTCGATTATAAAATGAGCTAATAGCTTTTATAAAAAGTAAAAAGCCCGTTGTTTATGTTTCGCGTCATCACGCTATCTAAATGTGGCATAAATCAAATATGTATCGCCTCTCATGGACGGAAGGAAGCTGCGTGCGCTACACACTTTCCCTATTTTAGTATTCAAGGATACATCATTCCAACTGCGTATCGATTCGATATTTGATACATCGATTATATCGATCGATAATGTGACGAATCGATTTAGAATGTCGGTTTTATTTCTTAACATAATAAATCTGTAGTAATGGGATCCATTGCTTCGTTAATATTGTATTGTATGCGTATGCGCATCCATATCCGCCGAATGTTAGGTCTACTGGTACTTGATGACCGAGTCTTGCAAATCTTTATTGTGGGCAATTCTCAATATTTATTGAAGCGTTTAGAATATTTGTCTGGTATACAATAATAGAGTTATCGTCTAATCCGTGGGCGGTGTGTATATGTTGATGGAATGTGGGTAGTGAAGGTGTTACATCTGTCTAATCATGGTCTCTCTGTTCCGTGTGTCTAGCCCTTGGGGGATATACTTATATACAGATACAGAGTTGACAGTAGGAGCGAAATATTAGGCAGCAAATAATTTGCCACTTCATTAATTAAAATCGTCAGCTTAACCTTATCAACACATAATGATAAAAACATTTTGTCAAGTCGCCGGCATCTCTACACCGATGGATGAATTAGGTATAATAATACTTCGTCTACTATAATCTTACCTTGATAAGTTTAAGTTTCTCAGACATCAGTTTGACAAAATTACGAAATAATAATAAAAACAGACTTATTCGAATGTATAAATCCTAATTTTTGTACACATTGATAAAATAGTTTGTTTTGTTGTGTAAATCTAACAAAAATAAAACAACAAGTATATAGGTCGTTTGTCGTGACAAAACAAGAGTTTTATCTAGAGTTTTACGAGCGCGCGACTTAGCGGCCAAGCTTCTCCACGAATTCCTCAAATATTAGCTCCTGGAGTAATCTTCAAGTTTACACGTTCCGGGTGTCGGCAGTCGCGGCGGCATTTTTATCGTTATCATTGTTACTTTTGTTAAGATGACCGATTTACGAAATGGTTTTGTAATATCATTAAGGCTTTTTTGTTTTAAAAATGTAGATGTGTTCAGCTAAGTCCGTCTTAATTGGGGTAATTTAGTTTTACGAGTGGTCATAAAATATAATAATATGTTTTATTAGTGGAGCTAAGGGTCGTGCTATTCTGAAGGTCGTTTTATTAAATGAGCCATTATTTCAGAATTAATAATAAATGTATTGTCAGATAAAGTAAGTTTGTACTGGAATATAAGGTAATTGTATTAGAGCATTGCGCATTGCATTTAAAATATATATGTTGTGTGTTTTCTTGATTAACTTTTATTACGTCTTGTTATTAATGCTGTTAATTAAGCTAAATTATTGCCATTTTATTAACAATGAGATAAAACGGTTAACGTGACGCAATAGGGGGTGCGACTAAAGTCGTCCATCGGACACAGGACTGCAGGTAATTGCCTGACTAAAACCACTCGGCTATAAATTTATTTCGATTAGTATTGGTACATTTTTTATTCCAGCCTTAAAGACTTACTCCGAGTTAGTAAACAATTTGTTTTTAACATGAAATCATTTCCTCCGCCGTGAACCCGACCCGTTGACTCACGGCCGAACAAATGTTATCTCTCTTCTTTTGTTTGTTTCTACAATATCATTCTGCAGGATCACTACACCAAACAACGTGGCCTTCCCCTCCCCCCGTAAGTGTATCGTTGCTCTTTCCAGGAGGTGTATTTGTATGATGCATGAGAGGTCTACGTAAGCTGGACCATTTATTTCTGTTATTAGTATTACGTCTTGGTAGGGAGGATTATTTTCGTTGTTTTAGGTCCGTTTTTAAACATATCCTCGGAGGGTTACAGTTTTTTGATTAACATAGAGTAATATTGTAATGTATGGAGGACGGAGTTGCTTGACATCAAAAGTATTTAATATAACTTTAAATGACATTTGTCCGTTGGGTAAGGTCTGGCGATCGAAATGTTAGGCTTTCATCCCACTCATTGCGATGTTGAGGTGAACCCACTCCTAGTTCAAGAATTTAGTTTAGTTACAATGCCTATAGTAACTTTATATAAAACGTAAATTTATTATTCTTGCACTATAATGGGATAACGGACGCTGCATTACTAACATTATAACGCTTGAGCGTTGCACTACAATGTTTGCCTTGGATCGTCCGTTAGCTACACCCGATCGGGAACAAAATATGTATTTGTGGCACAGGCCCTTCAATTATTGTGATTGGTATTAAACTCATATCATCAGCGTTTTGATTCTGTTTACAGTCCACTTTATTCCGTTTAACTAATTTTAATCTCTAGAGTATCACAAGGCAGTACATATTAAGTACCAAAGATAGTAAATAATTCTTGTACCTAAGTGTGTGCGCCCAGTACCTGTATACTATTTACTATTTATAATTCGATTCCATGAAGTAATAAGGTCTAATTTCCATAATACAGTCGTAAAACATATTTTATAGCCATCAGTATAATGCTAACTATTAAGTTGCTGTTTTCAACTTGAACTATCGACTTATAGAGCTGAGCTATTAATAGTCCACTGTGTATAACTTATGGTGTAATGGTACATTAATTGGATGGGTGGCCATTTGAGATAATGAGTGCCAACTATTTGTTAATTATGTGCCCTTTTATGAATTCAGCATGTGTTTGGGTTTGTTGGTATGTGAGTGTGAGATCGTAGCAATGCATACATACATAAATCGATGGTTTCTTATGGGAGCAAGCAGAGAGATTTCATTTCAGCATTTCTATCAAATTCCTGGCGTACTTTCAACTCGGATTTTGGCCAGAACATCTCTGCTTTATCCAAGTAAGTCAAAGTCAAAGTCAAAAATCATTTATTCATTTAGGTCACAAAGTAACACTTATAAACGTCAAAATATATGGGTTAGTGAGTTTACTAAGTTACTGAAGCTACATTTAAGTTAGTTGCTAGGTTCAGGCAAAGGGTTGAGCCTATGAGAAGAAACCTGCAAGAAGTCACGGCCACTCTTTTAAATCGCCAATTAAATATAATTTCAGTATTTTACAACTCAGATTAACAAGGTGGTAGTAACACCAATAAGGTTCTTTCAGCAATGTTATTAAAAGAGTAAATTCAATTTTAGTAGCACATAAAGAATTTCTGCACAGATAAAACCAATAAGACTTGTCTGACTCGGGAATAGAACCTTATCTGAAATAGCGATTACACCACGGTACCCCTGATGCAGTTCAACCATCTATAAGTGATAACGAACAATTAATATTTATTAGTCCTCCAATAAGATAAGCCGCTATGAGCGCAGCGTTCGGTGTATCAAAAGATTCCTTCTTGCACACAAGGGCTCTTTAAAAATGTCACCTATTGATCTCATTCACTATTTTTATATAAATTTACGTTTTTATGTGAACGAGATAGGCTACAACCGTTTCATTCATAGTTAAAATACTTTCTGTCTTATTAAGATATGTTTTACTTAGAAATACAATGAGATCGTTGTCTATCATTTCAAATATATTGGCTATAAAACATTGTAGTACTAACAAAATGAAGTCGCTTAAACTACGCTATAAATGGCTTAGTTTGCGTCTACACAATAGCTACCTACTTTAAAAGTATAAATAGTATCGAACGTGTTAGAACGAGCAGCGTTAGCTCAGTGGGGAGACCAACAAACTGCAATGCAGAGGGTCTCGGGTTCGAACCCACGTCGCGCACCTCTGACTTCCGGAAGTTATATGCCTTTTCGAAATTATGTGCGTATTGATTGACAATTATCGCCTGCTCCGTGCCTCGGAGAGCACGTTAATCTGTCGGTCCCGACTGCCATGAACATCTATGGCAGTCGTTATTGGGGAAGTTGACACAAAAGATCCCACTGGGTCGAAGTGTCGCCAGTCTGTACTGACTGGCCCCCACACAAGATAAGATAAGATAAGATCGAACGTGTTAATGTAACCGACATAATATAGGCGCACAATTTTTCTTTAATTGATTTGAGGTATAATTTGTTATCAAGTAGCAAAAAATGAGTACCGTAAGAAGTCTTGATGTTCTATGCTCCTTATGCAGCCACATTTTACTAGGTATGCTTATAGGGCCACTTACCTGTGTCATTAACATAACTTATAATATATGAAATACACTACACACTATCGGCTATTCTCAAAGATAAACACGTGACGTCATACCCATTCGAAAACAAAAGCGTCACAATCGTTACGTTATCTGCGCGTTATCACACGGAGTTTTACAAGAGTGACGCACTCCTGCCTCCGCCTCCAGCCGACGCACTCCGCACTTAATGACCGTCGACAATCACACGCCATTACCAGCTGCCTGCACTGCTGCATACATTCAAATTGAATTAATTTATTATGCTAATGTACAGAAAGGCCACTTATGCACTTCATTTTTGCTAAGATACCGATCATTTTAATGTTGGTGTTGCGTAAAACGTTAACACTGTTGCATATAAAAATGTTTCATCCTTCCATTATCTTCACGGAGGCTTAAACAAAGTGTAGAGCGCACACAACTCTTTCAGTTATGTATATAGTTATCAATACAGTTACGCAGATTGTAAATACAATTATAATAATGTATAGGTAAGACTTATGATTGATATGGCTTACCTTAGGAAGCAATGGAACCTTGTACAAAGTTCACTCGTAAATTGCTGAACCTACAAAAAAGGTGCTGCGTTTCCAGCGTCAGGTCCATTAGGCTCCTTCCTGATAATACAGAGTCTTTGCAACCCCTGGTACTTACTTACTTCAAAACTTATCTCATCTTGCTGACTTATCTCAAAAGCACAATACACAATTACTTGCCTGCTGTTTTCTGTAGGATCACAACAGGATCCCTGCTTGACATTGATTAGCCTGTTTGGTGCAGGCCTTCAACTTCATCCAATCAGGCAGGCCAAGACGGAGATGGTGAGATGAGCTGGACTTTAACAAAGACTGGACTTAGCGGCCCTACGTTGAGATGGAGAGAGATGGAACGAGAGTAACGGGACCTTTGCCCTGCAATGTGACAATATATCAAATATATTTTACGCATTACTTCCGCGCTTATGCGGTAGTTACCAAGTATTTCTTAAGCTAAATCTAATCAAATCAAACTCAGGAATTCGCATTCGACAATCGTGCTTTCACTTACGCATACACCACATGAGTAACGAGCGAGCCTACATACAATTAGCATCCAATTAATACGCTGATACGCTTCGAAAATACTACTACGATATTGGCTAAAATACCGATATTGTACCACATTAATTCGATCATGAAAGTTCGGTTTATCAGAAATCTCAGCGGGGCGCACTTTCTACGTGATTGTGTTTTATAATTTGTGAACATACATGTGTCATCTCCTGACCTCTATCGTAATATATGTGATTTTTATTTATTCAACTTGCAGTCGATGACATTCCTTCTCCGTAGCTATAGTGTAACAAGAGACAGTTTAAGAATCTGTCTCTACTATACCGTCAAATAAAGCCATATAATATGTTCTCCAAAGGATTCTTTTTACTTGTTGGAGAAGTTTACGTTTTACCCGGGAGTAGAGTCTATGACTTTACAGTCAGCAGCCACGGACGTACCTACACCATTCAACCAACAAGGTAGGTAGTCAACAGAACACAAAATGGCCGCGTGTGCCAGTACATTATAGTAACAAGAGACTAGAGTTTCGGCTACGAAGATATATTGCAGCTATTTGTCCGCGTCCACCAGAGAGATACGCGCACTTTCACATCGAGCGTTCATCACCATATCTTTGATCGACGGATGCTTTTATTGAAACCTATATTCCAGATCATCCTTACATTAATCAAAAATCAATGTTAATATAACTAACAATAGTTGGTCTATGAGAATTGATAGCCTGTTGATTGCCTTATTGGAACTGTGGCAATGGGTTAGCTACTGCTCACTGTCAAGAGTGATTCCCCGGTCGGACACAGTGCTATTGGAGACATTTATAAACGACTTCATCCTGTAGATGACTATAGTCTTGCAGTTCATTAAACCTATAGTCTATATGGTCGTACATGTCTGTCTAACCCTTCACAGATATACAAAGACGATGCTAATAGTATGCAATCCGTTACGAGATCAATATAAAACTTGAACACGACACCAACATATCGAACTCCAAAAAAGCGACTCGGAATTCAGTATTAATTAACAAAGTTACCCGGAGCGGCCGGAGCCCCGTGCGTAGTCTCATAAACATACGAGATACGATTGCTTTTTATAATATAAACGAGATTTTTATAATAAAAACTGAGGATAAACCGATATACACAACACCTGCTCCATCAAACACGAACGATGATCATTATGTTAATGCTCCTAAAATTCATGCTCAGCTCATAAACTGGAAAGAAACCTTAACCGCGACGCAACTTGATCCATACTCGCGCGACCAGCGACGCCGCGAGCACACAAAAAATGTACCGTGTCGAAGCGAACGAGCTATCGAACAGGCGCCAATTATGCCAAATGAGCGCTTATTCCGTGCACCATAAATCGATATCACGCTATACGCGGAGTAACAGTTACGCCCTTAAAGGATTCGTCTCGACAAACTATACACCCGATTGTATTTATACAATAAAGGACCTTGTTATGAAAGCTGAAAGTGTCAGAATTACGTAACGGTGGAAGCGTCTGTTACGCCCTGTTAAAACGCCCTTTGCACTAACAAGACGGACGGAGATGTGCAGATGCGGTTTTTGTGGGAGCGAGCGGGGTGGAAGATAAACAGAACTCTTGAAAAACACTTGTGAGATAACAAAGGCTGGCTTCCACGAAGACGTCCAATAATTTGTCTTTTAATTTTACGGCGGACTGCCATAGCTTTTAAATATATATTTTCTACTCGACCTCGGTCAGGTCCATTAGGTCGAAAGGCTGCGTATTGGGGAACTCATTACGACCTCTTTCGCTGTGGAAACTCTTTTATGACTTATTGTTTCTAGAGCGTTGCTCGGGAACCAACTACATATGTGTAATTTAAAAACCTGTAACCTTAGTTTTTGTTCGTCCGGCTGTGTAAAGTTCACTCGTTACCCACGTAACTACAATAACGTTCTTCTTTTTGAGCGTGCTCGCCATAAAACTTAAGGAATACTTTACAAATAAATATAAAAAATTAAAAAAACGTGTCGTAATATAATAAGTAATATGAAATAAAACCCGAACTAAGCACAATAAAAATGAAACGGACGTAAAAGGAATCGAAACCAGTTCTGGCGTACCATCGGTTTAGTTGTAAAAAAGCTCGTTCCATATAATATAACCCATTACAACCCCGAGAATCACTGTTCAGCCAATCGTCGTGAGGAATTCGAAAATGGAACGCAAGTTCGATTTTTAATTGTTTCCGATGAATTTTATGCCATTACGTCCAGTGTTTTGTAACGAATTAAACGAATTTTATTGTTTCAATTTGAATAAAGAACGCTTACTGACACTAAAATAGGTTGGGCCACTTAAACTGTCAAGTTTAATTTTAAACCAAAATATTTAAATAAACTACCACAAGCACGCAACACACGTTTGTTTGTCCGTGCTATGTCAAACATCTTAATAGATAACGTATGTTGATTAGTCGTCAAAACATTTTTCTGACGAATCGATTTCATACCCAATCATGGACGTGCTTACTTACATTTAGCGGAAACGGTCGAGTAGTTATATTATCGTAAGTAAGTGATGGGAAAAAATGTTACATGGGGTTTAAATGGACCCCATTGAGAGCGTGGCCGGAACCCGCTAATGAGCGATTAGTGTTGCCAGTCGCGGATAATACTCGACTAATAGTTGGGGCGTGCGCATTGTGAGGGTAACATTATTGGGGATGATTTGTATATTGATATTTTTTTGGCTCGAGTATGACATCGTTATTAAAAAGGTTTGAGTATTTTGCGGCATAATGATTGTTTCGAATGCATTGGTTATGGTAAGGGGTCTTATTTATTTTATTGTTGCGGGTCACCAAAATTAAACAAAGTACGATCAGTTGTAGCGTTACACGCGTCTTTTTAAAATAATAGTTTAGAACTCTATTGCTAAGTTTATGAGTGCATCGAATGTTTCGAGCTTAACCATCGTAAAAGTTACTTTAGTTAAAATATGTTACCGATGCTGCTATTTGATAATATTCTAAAATAACAAATCTGGATATTTGGCGCTATTTTCTAAATTCTCCCATTTCTTATACTAACCATAAATTAGTAACAAGTTTATATAATTACGTCAAAAACGTCGTTCGTCGTCGTGTTATCCATCAAAACTACGCAGAACTGTCTTAAATCTATTTACGATCATTTACAGAATCAATAAGTCCTTGTCAACATAAAGCTATATTTAATGCGGTCATATTTTACGTCCAATTTAGAATTTTTCCATCAGTTTAAGTTTCTATTGTGTCAAACAACCCTGTTGGTTAGTTATCGGTTCGGAGTAGATTCGCGGCGGACCACCCACGATTAGGGGCTACTCTCGTAACTCGACACTGCGCTCGCCTAATATCTACTTGTGGTACGTCACTATTAAATATTGACAGCATTCATATTACGGTATAGATTCAGCGGCTTACGTGACTGCTGTATCATAAATATATAATTTAATTTCTGAAGTCTAGAGTTCGATCCTCAGTAATACCACCGATTTTGGATTATATTTATCTGGGTAATGAATACTATTAGATGGTTTCTAAACATAACCAGTCAATCCATCCTGTCGTTATATACATATATAAAGGTAAATTTGTTTAAAAGGTACAGTACCATACATTTAATGTATTTATCGATAGCAAATTCATATTAGTCGTCATATTGCCATGACTCTGCTGTATGTGGGAACTAAATAGCAAGCCATTTAAAATAACGTGTAATTAAACGTTTAATGAAATTGTATTTGTTAAGTTGATGTCAAAACTGTCCCACACTTATGACCAATAACCACAGGTTGGCTGAGCCGTGATAAAACAGTGACAGTTTATCGCTTAAACTGACAAGTAGAAATGAGTTTGTGGTCACAAGTAGGGGCTCGCTGTGGTTGAAAATTAAATTAAACTTTAATTTCATATTTCATGTGCGCTTTTTATAGTACGTAATGTTATGTAATTATTATATTCGAATTTAGTGAAACATTTAATAGGAAAATGTGTAAATTATAATGAAAAAAGAGCCACTGCAGTTTTATACTATTGCAAGTGGGTTTTAGTAACAAATTTTTGGTTTGTAGTTTATTCATTATAAACTGTGTAATTACTTATTCGTAATCAAGTGGTAACTAGGTAAGTAGTAGTAGTAACTAAGTAAGACGCAACCATTGAACATAAATATGTATATGATTTTCAGTAGAGCTAAAGAAACGTTTTACCTCTTTTCATGTACTCTTTCTTTGTTAGACACCTTAAATACATAATAAAAAAAAAACTTGTGTTGTGAATTTCGATTTTATTAAATTCGTGTGGCGACATTATTACGTATAAATATTTAATAACATTCAAACAAACCTGTTCTTTGCCCAATTTCCGGCCTAAAAATAGAACATAAAATGTCCACGACACATTTATAACGTTATAAAAAGCATGTAATAATAATGGTTACCAAACATTCTGGGAGTCCGACCTCTAATAACAAGAAACTTCTGTCTAACTAACTAGTCTAACAGGGAAAATAAAAGCTATGCGTGATGCACACACGCCCGCGGCGGCGCGGCGCAGGCGCACGTAGCGTCAGCAGTAGCGGACTCCAAATTAAATAATGATGTGCTCGTGGACATGCGAACTTGTTCAATGGGAGCTGACGAGACAGTTACACGGCGGGCTCACGGAGTTCGCGCACGGCGCGCCTCCATCGTTTTACTATTAAACATTTAATAAAATGTTATTGTATCATTATTTTACCAGCGGTCATTAGTATAGAATTAAGCAATTTAGAATCATAATTAGCGTATTTTGTAGGTAGTTGTAACATAATTCGCAAATTAATACAACTAAATGGAGTTTAAACATGTTGAGTAATCTCTGAATTAAGTGTATCCATTCCATATTATATAAACTTAAATTACCACTCACTAACTCACTGACTGACTTAGAGGAATAGAAGTCATACAAGGGGGAGTCTTAGGAAATAAGTAAATATAGCGTCGTATAGAGAATCGTTCAGAACGCCCGAAAAAAATGCCTGACCTTCTGAAGGTCAGCTCTTGGTGGTGGAACCCCATCGGATCTCGGAAATGGTGATATCTACGGGAGTCGTTCTCGAACAAAACCTTCCTAAAATCCTGGCAACTTTTTGGGCAGGGGGCGAAAAAAAACATGGCTTTCATACAAAAGAACATGGCCGCCATACAAACTTTGACCTTTAATATCTCCGAAACGGTTAGAGATAGGCGGGGTGTGTTCGAACAAATGACATAGAGGTAGACGAGATCTTTCTAGAAAAGGTCATTTTCAAGGTCACCGGGGTCATCGATGACCCCCAATGGTCTTAAGGCGCTTAATTTTTGGCTTCGGGGGTTTTCAAGGTCCCTGAATCCGAATCTAAAATTAGTATTTTGATTCGTTCCTGAACAACGTGAAATACTAGTCTACACTATAAAGTGTTTTATGGTAGGGAACAGTATGGGTAGTATGGATTTAAAGGAGCGTGATAAGATAAATATATTATGTTGCATTTTTGTTTGACACGTATTTATCTATCGGCTCAATCACGTTAGTCAACAGATAATGAGATGTTCTTGTGAGTGATAATGTTTATTTACTTCCATTATCTCTCTTGTTACATACTAATATTGAACATTAGCTGTAGCTTGTGACGAGCAAGGGACGTGCGATTGTGTATCTGTTCTATACTGAAGTACATTTTGTAAGATTTTCTATGATTATATTGTTATAATAACAGCACGTTTTAGGTATTAGTTTAGGCTTAAATTCATCGAAGATTTATCTAATATTGTCTTCTGTTTACGCGAATGTTATTCATTGAAATTAAACTAATATATACGGATTTTATCGCGTTGTTTATTTAACACTCTATTACATAATTTAGAAACTGTTACACTACTATACAATACTATTAAACTTTACTAATTTTAAGCTAATTAAATTATTAAAACTATCAAATCTATTTGTTTTTAAGTTTACACTTTCCCCGACGTTTCGGTTGCTTTTCAGCAGCCATGGTCCCCGTGACCATGGCTGCTGAAAAGCAACCGAATAAAAAATAAAATAAAATTAGTAAAGTTTAATAGTATAGTATAGTAGTGTAACAGTTTCTAATTTATGTAATAGAGTGTTAAATAAACAACGCGATAAAATCCGTATATAGTAGTTTAATTTCAATGAAGATTTATCTGTTTAAATGCCATGTATCGAATTATTTTATGTACATGAACCTTTAGCACAAGCACTCAGTTTTTGTTGCATAGGTTTTATATATCACTAGTCATGTACAATTACATGATCCAAGTATTTATTTTAATATGATTATTTCAACTTTTTCTGTGGACCGTACCCCAAAAATCCAGAGAAAAGAATATTTGCTCACACGGGCCGGTGACGGCGCAAACATGCGTGTGGCCAACACCGGTAGCGTCAGCAAACAAATGTGTTGACTATACATTGTGGAGGAATTTCCAATGTTTGAGGGTCTAGGGGCTACCTGTAGTAGGCCGAACGACAGGGTCTCTGCGCGATGTTTCCGGTACACTTGGTCAAGATGTAAAGAGTACAACAACATCGGTAGATAAATATGCTCCGATCACTTTCAGAAAACAATGAGTTGGATGAACCCGAGCGGGCGGGCGGCTCATTACGTTGTCGTAGAGGTCTCATACGTCTGTGTGCTTTAAAATCAAAGACCTTCAAGCGTTTGATTCGCATACAGAACAGTGTCTAGATCTTATGGGCCTGTTTGAATTCTCCTCGTGAAAAATTTATTAACATAAAACGAGAGTGATCTCAAATCGTAAAGTCGTCAGTCATTGTTAAGTTAAATAGCGCCTTGCTAACTATATGTTTGTCTAAACTTGCATTAACATATCGAAAGTAATTACGGCTGAATTGCACTGTTTGTAGTATCATGCAAAACTGTCACCTCAGACGTAACTATAAGATTAATCGGAGAGTTACGAGGTCGCGATGATGATCTTGACTTATCAAGTCACGCGTCGGATTTTATAACGCTTGTAGTATGGACTTGCCTTACTCTTTTGTTATTTATCCTGTAGTTTAATACTGCAGGCACAGCTTTCCTTACATATTGACTTTGTAATTTTTATAGTTCGGGTTTTAAAACAACTGCGCGTTTAGATATTGTATTCCCTGAGATGTGGCTCGCTTACCATCATTCAAACATTGGACACATATAAACATGGCATTACTTCTCTGCTATGGTGTTTTTAAGAGACTAAAATATCATACTAGAATCTCAGTTATTTTTAATAATACCTAAATAAATAAAGGGCTCTTCCATTACTTTCCTTGAAAGCTATGAGTGTCTTCGGTGGTGATCTTCAAGAAAGGTGTGTAAGGATTTTTATATACCTGCTTGTATGTCTCGTCACAAATGCCTTGGTGTTGCAAAAGTAAGCTGGTTCAGCACCTTAAAGGTACAAAAATACACTTACTTGCAACAACTATCAGTGTATCACACAAAATTTAGTCCCTTCAGTTCATGGAACTCACAACATTGCGTGCATTGTCACAGTTAGCACATTCGGACTGATCTCGTACATACGTGTGTATCCCACGTAGAGTTCATTCCTGAGCACCAATTGGAGGGACCAGGAACAGGTACAGGTCCCGTCAGTACAGGTTGTAGTTATGACTTGCATATCTGTACATATTTACTTATGTTATAATAGTCCCTCCATCCGCGCGCGATCAATCACGAACTGCGAAACAGTGGATGAGGCAGACGAGACATTATTCAAATTAAACTACGAATTACTTTAGATTATCTAAAGATAAAATATTCAAGTAGGCTACATATAGTCGTAATTAATCTTATTTTGAAATTATGCTGAAACTTAAATTCTGCGGACTGCTCTGTTTTCTAAATAAAGAGTATTCTCAGTCAAGTTAATAAAATAATCCTAAGAACTATTAAGCTAACTTAACACGTTTGATTAAGTATTCCACTTGCGTATATTCATAGAGATGCTCTTTTTATAACACTTAACATTATTAATATGATTGTTCGGCTAAATGCTTGTTTTTATATCTAAGATAAAGCTCTTAAATATCCTCACACGTCACGGGAATGTGTGAAGCATAATCCGGAATGCCAGGTCCACAGTTCGTCCACAGTCCGTGCGCTCGGTGATGTTATCCGATTGCCAGTCATGCACCCTAACGAACATCAGGCGCTTTTTATATACATACAGTTTATTTGTTTGTTTTGTCCGTCCAACTGTTTTCGTACGAATTTATAGGTTTCCCTTTTATTTCAAAGTTTTCTTTAGTATAATTGGACAAGGGACGCTTGTACGGCTTTTTTCTATAATTGTTTCGGAGAAGGAGCTCGATTTTTATTGTGGTGTAACGCTTTTGTTTGCCTAAATAGAAATGTAAATATAACGGAGAGCTTATTGTAACAGCAATGTCTTTATGAGAAGGTAACATTATTGCTATATTCATCGTTGTTTCCATTGAGAGTGGTACTCGGTACAATTTTGATTAACTCTGTGTTTGCTAGAACTATATAAACATGAATTCGGCGAGGAATTAAATGCGAGACTAGCGTTTTCTCGTTTTTATCGAAGTAGAAACTGTATTCGCTATTCTTTATATAAATGTAGAGGATCATTATAATAGGTATATGCAAAGATTTACATAATGTGTAATATGTTTATTACTCGTGAGTTCTTATAACCTGTCTTAAGTAGTCAGTAGGTACTACTGTCATATATAAAACGGACTAGATATTGATGTACAAATGCCTGGCTGAGTTATAAGATAGGTTTAAATGTTGAACTTGCCAGTAGGTCGCAAGTAGCAGAATCGATCGCCGTAAAACTAATATTTACTCGTTCCACGTGTAGTTTACCATTCTGAGAAATTGTATTTGTAACAGCCACGTAATGGATGGATCAAATATCGCATAGCGCAGTTGACTTGTTTTACAAGATATAAGATGTATTAATTTAATTATTATTATGTGATTAATATAATTTAGTTATCTATACTTAATATTATGAAGCTGAAGATTTTGTTTGTTTGCTTGAACGCGCTAATCTCAGAAACTATTGGTTCGAATTGAAAAATTCTCTTGGTGTTAGATAGCCCATTTATCAAGGAAGACTACAACGACCAATAGGAGCGGAGCAGCAATGAAAAATGTTGCAAGAGGGGGAAAAATCTCTTATGTGAAGCAGACGAAGTTGCGCGAGTCAGCTAGTTAAAATATAAGTTTACATCATGTGGTATGTCTGATATGGGTATGGTTTTATGAACTACTCGGATGGCAGCCTGCATAAGGCTCATCTGATAGCAAGTGTACACGTAGTACCTATACGGACGTCTCGTAATTCGAGTTGCTGACGCTGCAGAATGCTTTTTATGTCTTCGTTGATGGACTCACACTAGAGCTACCACATAAATGGACAATGTTTACTCATCTACATAATACCGTACATAATTTTATAGCTTGTTAATTTTATTTTCAATAAGCTAAAATTATTGCTCAGCGTTAAGTTGTAATGAATTAGGTTCCACCTTGTAAAAAATGTGTAAGTATGTTTGTGTGTATTGTACTATTGAACTGAACTAAATAAGTCACGCTACTAGGAATTTCAATAGACTCAAAGAAATCTCGTAAGTCATTCCTCGACCTGATAATCACATCTAAGTCTTCACGATCGGTAGTAAGCCCCTGGGCCAACAAGCCAGTTTAAACACGTAATATAATCATGTAATTACATGTCTAATATAAAATTAAACTAAATAATTAAAGACATAATTTTTTATCGGATTGTTTAACCATCAATACACAAACAGTCCAGAAAAACTCTTATGTAATAGTATACAGTAATTTAAGCCGGGGTCAACGACATCTAATAGTATTTGTATCTCGATAAACGCCAATACTTTTAATAATATCTGTTGTTACATCAGGACCGCCGCCAAAAAACGTGTGAATGTGTCTTAGTAGTTACATCCAATACATTTGTAATGCCTATATTTATACACCGAACTCATTTTAGTATCGTTACATCTTTTTCGAATTAGGAACTTGAAAAAAGGAACTGAGAACAATTAAATTTGTTTTAATGTGTTAATACTAGTTTTCCCCTGCGGTACACCCGCATAAGTCCCGTTTCCGTGGGAATATCGGGATAAAAAGTGTGAATCCAGGCCTCCAGCTATCTACATACCAAGTTTCATCGCAATCGGGCCAGTAGTTTTTGCGTGGAAGATTAACAAACATCCATACATCCATACAAACTTTCGCGTTTATAATATTAGTAAGGATTACGTACAATATTTTCTATAATAGATGTTTGTTTAGAGCTTTAATAAAAAGTGTACTAAACACTTTTTATTAAAACTCTAAAAGTCTTGAAATTATATGGTATATTTATATGTAAATTACTTGTAATTCCCCTATAATTTCAACATGAATGGATAATCATCATACGTTATATGATGAATATAAATAGTGAATAAAATATTTTAAAAATACAGAAATGTAGTGGCACCTCTAAATATTCTGTATTTTATATGTAGTAACTTCCTAATAGTGATAGTTCTTGCTTTTTTTACATTTCTCGAAACATTGTTCTTATTACTTACGAACCTAACTGGTCAAATGTGAATCCAATCAAGCTCTATCGTATGGAGACCTCAGGCGCGATATATTATGCTATACACATAAATGTACATATCGTCGTTCAGATCATATCAGTAATATGCATACCACATATAACAAAGTAATGTAATAAATTCTGGACACACAATTATGACCGCTTTAACTCGCTAGGTGGCGCCACCGTGGATTTATCGATGTGATTCCGATGCAACCGGCAAAGGAATTCTCCACACGAACCTGCTGATTGACGCTCTTTAGGATATATTTGATCGATCTACGGCCGCGACTGTCATTGCTGTAATGAGTTTCGCTTTGAATAAAACTATGTGGTGCCCATACACGCGGCGTTAGGTTATAATCTCGAATATTGCGTATCATATTTTTAATTCTAAAAACTTTTGTGAAGGTTAGTTGACTATGGCGTCATAAGCCATTTTCTTGGGGTATTTTTTATTTGTGACTTAATCTTTGTGTACTTAATATAGATTTGCAGGCAGACCTGAAGGCTTTCAACGTTCAAATGTAGCACATTAATGATGTGATTAATCTGCTGAAGCCAAAAGTTGACGACGACGTTGACGATGATTTCTGTCTGCAACTTCTATAAGTTTACTTTAATCCAGTAGTGTCCGACTTCCGGACGAAGGCCTCCCTCTCTTTGTGCAACATTTCTTCTCATGCGTTAGTAAAACTCTGTCTGATAGAGTACGCTCTATAGCATACTCGTAGTTGGTCTGTACGTATACACAAACTGCAAACTTTACCTATTATTCTTAAAAATCTTAAAGATTAATTCCCCATAGCTTCAAGGGTTAGTTTTTTGTATGCAACGGTCTGAGAGACCTCAAGTGCTTGGAGTGTGCTGTTAGTAATTACTGCAACTGCCACTTGTGAGCGCTTTGCTGAGTGCTGGTTCGATGCTTGAGCGAGCTTTTTATATCTGGGATTTTTATTTTGTGACGAAGGTTTTAGCAAAATGTTTGATATGTTTGGACAGAGTATATGGGATAGTTTACGTCCATTAAAAGATTTTAGATCTAAAACATTTTTCGAAAGCGAAATGTATTTTAATAGGCCGACATTTTATTTATAGCTATGTTTTACGTTTGATATTAGTATATTATATGTTCCACTACTAGAATTTTATTCTCGAGTCTGTTATAAAGTTTTAAATTATAACAAACTTCATAAATTTGAATATAATATCATGTTCTCTTTTAACAATATTAGAAAGAAAAGTGTTAGAAAAATATTTATAGAAATTTCACACTGATTTTGCCTCTTCTTTACTTTTGATAAAGTTGTAGACAAGGAACCTTAAATGAACAAGACTACCATTCTTGTGATCAGATGGTTACTTGTTTGCATATAACTCATTGTAGGTACTATGATTATACCTATATATTAGAGTTAAACTATGCAAGCTTTTATCTTTTGTAGCATATAACAACAGCAGGAAACACCACTATAATAAAAATGTTTTATAAAACAAAACAAGCCGGAAATATAAAGTGAATATTTCTAAAACATTACTTAAACCTTTTTGTACATTGTTGCCATCGAGAGCATCTACAAATATTCTACCTCCACTCCATTATCAGCTCCAAAACTTTTTTCTGGTTCGTGGTATCTGATGGTGCCCAAGTCTTAAGGGATTAAGATAGCGCAGTATTTGTTTGGCGACAATCTGAGCGTTATCTCGACGCCTGCCCATCCCGCGTGTATCTTCAAGCACAATGTTTGGCCACTTGCAGTTTAGCCGTGTGAAACTGATATCATCTTTGGGTTCAGATTGATGGTTTTTCGATTACCTGCTTTTAGTTTTGTATATGTTCTTATATACGCAGAATTGCAATTTGTTTGTTGTATATATTTTACATAGCTTGTTGTAATTTTTATGTTATGTATTTCATAGTACTTGAATATCATGGTTAATCATCTAGGAATACGTATTTCAATAGGGTACAGGATTTTCCTGACTAATTGTCCAGCGATAAACAGTTCCATACAATATAGCTTGAGATAAACGCAGGCCGAGATCAAATTCGACAGTCCCTTATCTCTCGGTTCGAATCATTTTTTGTGCATTATTTAGTACAAATAAATGTAAACAAAACGGAGTGAGCCCATCCGGTGTCATTGTGGTGAACACTGCGCTGAACGTTCAGCTTTTGTCCACCAGTGGAGGAAGTCCCGTATTGAGATCGACACGATTGTTTAATGTACACTATTGTTGATCAATTATGTTTAGACAAATCATTCAAACTCCTTGTAAACTTACAAAAACATTGCGGCGGACTGCAAAATAGCAGCATTTCAGCCACAACTAGCACTTTTATTGTTCGTCGATCTAATATGATTAAGTTGGCAATACTAGTGATGGTAATGTAATTACTATAGCTTTACTGATACTAGTATAACCTTTATTAATATTATAAATGATAAACAAACTCGAGTCTGTACATTATGTCCTTGCGGCTAAACCTTGTTACTTGATGATCTCAATACAACTTTTGTTTACTCCATTCCGAACTAACTTAATCCTTCATAGACAAAGCGCAAAGAAATGCTAAAACACGAAATTCTAGTAGCGTCGTAAACTGAAAGCCATTGCTCTGGCCATCAAGCCCAGGCTCTCTGCATCATTAAAGAAATATTAACAGCCAATTAGCAAGATAATTTACTTAAGTCTGCGTGGTCGGTTCGGTCAATAAATCATTTAACAAATTACTGATGTATCCTGTCCTACGGTTTTTTGCTATGTGAATGTTACAAAAAATTGGTCCGTCTCGGCTGTGGTCTCGGTTTTGTTTTATTGTATTCAAACTAGATTGTCGAGGAGCTGTCTTTGAGTATTAGTCAGCAAACGTGTGAGAATATTTATTTTATTGTTTGAATAAGCTGTGCTTTGGTATCCTATTATACATTTTTCATATAGAAATTATTAATTAAGATATTATTTCGTTCTACGTTTCTGTACATGTGCGTTGGTGCCATAAGACGCTCACATATGATTGATGACGACCTATCTTCTTACTTCTACTTGTCGTCTTTTCTCTATGGACAACTTTCATTACATTGTCAAGCATAAAATATAGGGATATTTAAATTTAACAACAGCAAGTTATCCGTTACTTGTAAGTTATAAATAGTAAGTAATAGAAAATAGCTTGTGACTACAAGTAGCGTTTTATAGCGGCGGTAACCGTGATAAGGCTCGCCTACTGCCTGCTCCTCGCCGGAGAGTTAGTAGCATGCCACATTTTACTGCCGCGGTACTTAAAGTAGCATTAACTGGATAAACCTCAACAAAGTACAAGCATCGCTCTTGCGGTTGTCTCACAAAAACTGCACGTACTAAAACACCAAAATTACAGATTACATTTTTTCTTGGACGTGAATTCGGGCTCCCATAATGAGGGGAAACTAACAGTTATCCTAACAAGGTTTTTAATACCGAAACCATGTACCACGTGGTTCGGTTCCCGAGCGGTGCACGAGCCAGGCGCCATAAATACAGGCCTCGTCTGCGCGAGCGCAGGTACGCCCGCCAAACGAGATCGTTCCTTTTTTTAAAAACGACACGTTCTCCAAAGGATTATATGCCTAATTGTTAACGCTTTAAAGTCGCTTTTTATAAATAGCCATCGAAAAGTCATTTCCATAATTCACTTTAGGCTTTCTCGCTTCTGAAATAAAGCTCCTTTTTGGGAATGTGCGTTCCAAACTATTCCAATATTCTTCGTTTCAATATGAATTCTAAATTAGTAGTTGTAAGGTCGTTTTTTGTTCTTGGTTTTGGACCTGGTTTTTCTCGCCATACAAGATTTTGGTTCTTTTGAGTTGTTTTTTCTGACAGCGAGGAACGGGCGCGCTCCGGTGGGTGTTTTGCGGGGTCACCGAGGATAATAACTGTAAATTATCGTCTTTCGCTTTATTGAAATTTGTACGGACGTTTTCTAATGGAAAAAATGTGTCCGGTGGCTAGGAATATTTACCTACGGATAAGTTCACAATTCCATAAAATGTTTGGGAATTTGTATGCGAGGAACAAAAGTTAAAGCTCTGTGTTTGTAGTTAAATTTTTCGTATTACTGCTTAGTATTTAGGACAACATATTAAGTATGACGGCGACGGCGACATATTGCTCATCCATACATAGTTGTCGGACGTGTGGTTACAAATTGGTCGATATCTGTAACCCTTCCCACGATGTAGGATCTCGGCAATATATTCTTACGTCATCAGTAAACGATATTTAACTCTATTGTGTGTGCGTTCTCCATAATCAACTGTCAAGTCCACCGCTGGACATGTTCAGCCTAGTGGAACGTCACATTCGAATAAACGTTTGCGAATATCAAACGTTTAGGATCACTTTTGTCTTAACATGAAGCACGCTTATGGTTTATCCCCTTCAGATGCGAGATATCTCAGATGACACTATATGCCACGTCAACCGCTATCTGAGATCGTAGTCATTAGGCTTAGCTCCACACTAACACACCCGCGCTACACGGATATCCGGTTCTATTGCAATCTGTCAAGTGATACTATAGGGTTAAATTAGCTAAGCTAATGCTCGACCACACTTAGCTGTGCTATTGTAACTATCTACATTAAACCTACACAGGTAACTGTGTAACCAGGAAAGCTAAATAACTTAACTAAACATTTCCGTTTATTACTCCCATAGTATCATACCAAAAGTATAGTATAAAATATCCTACAGGCTTTGTCTAAACATGTTTACTGCATTGGATCAGAAACTTGGATGACACAAAGCTATTAGGGTGGAATATTCATATCTCAAATCTGGAGCAGTTCCCGACTAAAGTGTGTGTTATTTGCATGAAGCTCACTCTGAAGAAACTGGTTTTGTCCGAATCATACCTGGATGATTTTTAAGGCTTTGACATCTCTAAACTTGAAAATAAGAACGAAGTTAACATGAAATAAAAAATAACTTTATCTGATATGTAGATATGATGACAATATTTTCTTATAATGTCTGTTTTCTTGCATACATGTTTGTTTTGAAGTGTCAAGGTAGCAAATAAACTTAAATCATACCTACAGTTCCTATATACCAGCTTCGGCAAACTGTATCGTGATTCGTGAACATATTAGTGTTGGGATGAGTCCGCAATAGTCGGTATCAATAAATAAAATGGACTATTTTTAATTGCGTTAGCTTAAGAGGTTAATCCGGCTGGATTACTGTAGCTTTAGATATTTAAATATTTGTCTGTTTCGTGGTTAGAGGACAGTGTATCTTATAACTGATAAACGTTCCTTGGCACCTGTTACAAACGAAGACTGGTTTGTCACTCACCATTTGAACAGCTCCACTGAATTAATTTATGGACTGTAAATTGATCTGATCCCAATAATCTAATCTAAACAAGCATGATAAAAAGTAGAAGTGTATATTTCAGCAATCAGTAGTGGTGGTGAAGTAAATAACACGAAGCTTTATTGAAATTGGTGTATATCTTAACGATATATTGGTGCCGAGCCCCGGTGGACAAACAGACAGAGTAAACTTTCAACACCAATCGTTTGATAGAAATCCGGAATCAAACGGCAGCTAGACAATCGAGATCCTCAATCAAACCGGCGAGCGAGACACCCACGCCGGCGCTGTAGGTGTGAGAGAGACGGATACCGTTTACTCAGCTCCGCTTCGTGCGCCGGTGCTAATGATACGGGAGGGGTTCTAATTGCGTGTGAACAAACAAACGATGTGATAATACCTACTTTGTATTACGTTTTAAAGCTGCTTTAAATCTGTTACTCACTGACAATACTAATGATAGTGATTCTGAAGCTGCTTTTTAATAAAATTTGGTATCTGTATATAAATATTTACAAAGTGACGTCATCATAAATGCTACTTCCACTATTTATCTTT
The DNA here is from genome assembly GCA_963675205.1 of Catocala nupta. NCBI lineage: Eukaryota > Metazoa > Arthropoda > Insecta > Lepidoptera > Erebidae > Catocala > Catocala nupta. The sequence goes on along the minus strand of OY776104.1, from coordinate 2,693,349 downwards.
CGAACAGATATTCGTGACCGAAAGCGGAGGATACGACCAAAAAAATTAAAAGGCAAAGACCCGTCCGTTCTGAGAAGTGAACTTGTTAGTATCACCATTTATTACACCACGGGTACCAATGCAACGATATTAAATGGTACGAAATTGAAAAGTCAATTATTTGGTTATCATTATAAAAGGTATCAGAATTTTAATAAGAATATTAATTATTATAAGGCTATAAAACAACCGTTGTTTTGAATTGAATAACTGCTTTGTATAAAAATGTCCTTTGCGTTTCCAATTTATAATTCATAAATAACTATTGTTATGACAAGTCTAATATGGACAAAATTGAATAGCATGTGAATGAATTACAGATATCCGGTATCTCATACACTTGAAATATTTGAAGATATCCAAAAAAAGGAAATAATGAATTGGTTCGCTTGGTCAATGTCGTTGGTCAATGAATCATCTTTTATTTCAATGAGAGGAACACGTTATTGTGTCGACTCTTTAAATAATGACGCCCAACAACGTTGTGATGACGGGTTGACAGGTGGTTCTCGCCAGAATCGCTCGTATTTTTGGTATCGTATCACTGACGGTGATTACCGTTGTCTTCATTCGTACTCGTAATTAGGTACCGAGAATTTACCGATACCATATTTCGGTACCCAATTAACATACGAGATAAACACCACTTTGTCGAGCATTTTAATTTCATAACGAGAAATAGCGTTCGTGTTATTTACGTCGACTTTATCAAATATCGTTGCGTTCGTAAACGCTCGCACATCGATTTCGAGATCAGATCATTTTATATTGGAATTATAAACATTTTTATGAGACTACTTTGTTATATCTTTTCATCTTGCGCTGTATATACGTCCAATATCTTTAAATAATAGCCATTTGTCTTAATTATAATTTAGCGCGGTGGTATTTAGTAGTTGGGAGCTATGGCTCGCTTAGCGCGTATATTTTGCGATCAATAAAGAGAATTTACGTAACCTACATTGACTTTAGCGATGCGTTGCACTAGATTGCGACGCCTACATGCCACGATAAGTTATTTATCAGTATGAAATGGATTTGTGTTGAGGTACAAAACTAGATAAGTCCCTATTTGTTACGGCATCGATCACTGCCGTCCGAGGATTAAGATATTGAGATTTATAGATTAGTGCGAACAATATAACTTAAGAAAACATGACATACATTGCTACTTTACGTACAAGGTAGCATTTTGATTGTAACTCAGATTATATTGGAATTACAAGTAAATGATTTTTAATTTTAATCTGATAATTACAATACATGTTCGATAATTGGATATTATCTGTAATTTGATTTATTTTTATTTGGTATTTTGAATGTGGTATCAGAGCTTGGTATCTAGTTTTTATCGGTCGGCTCAGCACTACGGTAGCCATTGCATGTGACAAAAACACAGGCCGAGGCTTCCAGTAATGTGCAGCTGACAAAGTGGAGATGATTGACAGCGGCGGTTATTAGTGTTATTAGTTTGTCTTTCAATAGCCCTCACCTGTCTGCGAAGATCATCAGATGAGTCAGAGTCGAGTCTCGAGAACAAATGGTTCATTACATGGAGACTAGCGCGAGCCTGGCGAACTTGGGAGAAACTTGTTTTCAGTGTTAACTTACAGCCGTGCGCCTCCGCGTCGCCACCTGCCCAACTTATAGGTACTCCTTCAGATCCTTTTAGAAAACGCTTTTATTTCGCGTTCGCCGAAAGTTCTACTAAACGTTAGTAATAACAATCATTTGCTATTTCTTCTCTTATAATGGTTATAAGTACAGGATAAGTTTCGTATGTTTCTTAGAAAAGCTAGAGAGGTGCAATAACAATGTCTTAAAATAACAATACCGAGCAGCGCCTTTCTTAGAGTAGAGACTAACATGGCGTCGTGGCTTGGAACATCTTTTGATAGTTTATAAAATTCGCTTTTCAACTTACTGAAAAGCTAGCGGTTTTGAGGCTACATAATGCCTCTAGTCTGAAATTATGTTCCAAAAGTCGTCACGTCCACTGCACGGATGGTGCAGCGGACAATGCCGCCGTGTTTTGAGTTTTGTTTTTAGTTTTGTGGGTTCGAATCCCGCACGGGATAATTATTTGTTTGATCCACAATTGATTGTTTTGAGTCTGGTTGTACTTTGTGTCTGTTAATTATATGTTTGTAAAGTCCCTCGCGACACAGCGCTTGATCCACCCTAGCGTGAGAGTTGTACCTATTTGTATAAAACATTACTATAAAAAACTGGCCGTACCAAAAGGATTACATAACAGTGTTCTGTTTCCTATCCCGGTGCGAGGCATTAAGGACGATAAGCTGTTTTCTAATAGATGTTAATGATATTATAATCGTGATGATATACTAGATGTTATATCAGTTCCTTACTAAGCTGACGATGACTAGATAAGCAGCTGATTCAATGTTTTTATTTTCACCCATCATGTAAGCCCCTGATCATAAAACATTGTGTATTAATTAACCTAATTAGTGTCCATACGCAGCATGTAGCGACCATTTTAACTTATAATAAAATGAATAATGCGATGACAGCGACAAAATCCGCCATTATTTATTTATTTATTTATTTCTGTACATGTGTCGCAAAGGTGCTTATTTTTTGCTATTTCCACAAATGTCATTTGATAGCGGTAATTAAAAGTGACTCTAAAAGCCTTTAATTGCATATTATCTAACTTACAGACGACACGACATGTTTATAAAAAACGAAAAGAAGCTCATGTTGACAGTTAAGGCGGTGTTCCGTGCGCGTGCGCTTGAAGCATCATGTAATATGTGCCGACAATTTAATTAACATTTAGTAATTTCTAGTATGTTGTACAACGCTTTTGTTTAATACTTAACTTATAAGAACATATCTGCGAAGCGGTGGTGCGACGGCGACGGCTCTTGTCAAGCGCCACCTATCGACAACATTCCCAAAAGCGATTGCTTGTTAACATTATCGTTAAGTAAGAAAATGAATTCAGTTGTAATAAAAAGTGAACATTGCCTTATTAATTAATCACGAGAACGTCATGTATTTAAGTTACACGTATCAGCCGTATGTCAAACGTAATTAATAAAGGGTAGTGAGTATTGAACAATTTTTTTATTCAGTCATCGAACCTGCGGCTGTTGCGATACGATGACCATCAATTACTTCCTTTAAAGGGGCTTAATTGCTTTTATCATTGCATCTAGATGTCGCTAGTAGCGAGACGAATGTCAACTGGACCAGAATTGGTTGTCTTTTTATTAGTTTACAAAGTAACTAGCAAGAAAAAAGAAATTGATATGGTGGAACAGTTTTCATTGAATGGGTGCATTTATTACGTTATTCGTTGATAAGCGGCTCACGAATGATACTGCGTAATGCAGTTAGTGAAATAAATATTAGCTGCTTGTAAAATAGAGTGCTCTTGACGATATGTTTCTTTTTGTCCGGTTCTGCAACATTATAACTAGTTAACAGTTAGCGTATTACAATATTCTTATTTTTGCTCACAGCTACGTGAAACTTATTTGTTTCTTTTTATTTTGACTAAATAGGCCGGTTAGTTGATGCTCAATGATGAAAGCAAAAAATCTTTGGTTCAATAGTTTGCATACTAGAGTTTGTTTCGAGAAGGTGGACTACAATCATCTGGAGACGGCCTTTGCTCGGTAGAAAAGGAGAAAGCTTAAACTAAAGAGACGCAATCGGTTACGCGAAGTTACTTACAAATCCTTAGTTGGATGATGGTAAAAAAAGGGACACCTGCGTTCTTCGAATATAGCGTAGATATGTAATATTATTCGTCCGTCCTACTTTATTTATTTATTTATGTCGGCCTCGATGGCGTAGTGGTTAGTGTAACCGACTGCCACGCCTGAGGTCGCGGGTTCGATTCCCGCACAAGACAAATATTTGTGTGCATGAACATGGATGTTTGTCTTGGTCTGGGTGTTTCTATGTATAATATGTATGTATTTACAAAAAAAAAGTATATATGTATGTTTATCCATTGTCTAGTACCCATAGTACAAGCTCTGCTTAGTTTGGGCTAGATGGTGTTGTGTGTATGTGGTAGAATATTTTTATAATTATTATTATTATTTACACTGTAGCCTGTTGTAACTTTCATAGCAATGATGACTGTGGTTATACTTAGGTTAGACTCCTGAAAGACTTTATGCCATCGTCTTGTAAATGTATGTTCCAAAAAGCATAGGTAAAAGTCTAGATTCGCATTGTGCTTTGTCTAACGAATCGACACTGCTGCTACTCATTACTGATAGAAAAATTTAATAACACTTCTTCTTTGAAATTAAACTACTATATACGGATTTTATCGCGTTGTTTATTTAGCACTGCATTACATAATTTTTTATTTGTTTATTTACCTGAGATTTGACAAACCATAGATTCTCGCTAAAGAACACCGATTCCTACCAAGGATGCTTCGCGAGGCTATTTAAATCAAAAAACATCCCAATTTCAATAGAGAAGATGGTTGGAATGTACCACCAGCTTGGGATCCAGTACTTCAAATAGTCAAACCCAAGAAGAAACAAACCACAGCTAGACTTCATGATACTTTGAGCTCATTCTGCGTAAATAGAAACACCAATAACTAAATTATGTTCGGGTACTTTGAAATAACTACACTGGAACATTGAGACAACTACCATCTTAGTCTCCCCGTGACCATGGCTGCTGAAAAGCAACCGAAACGTCGGGGAAAGTGTAAACCAAAAATAAATAGATTTAATAGTTTAAATAATTTTATTAGCTTTATAAATTAGTAAAATAAAATCAGTAGTAGTGTAATATTTTCAAAATTTTGTAATACAGTGCTAAATAAACAACGCAATAAAATCCGTATATAGTAGTTTAATTTCAATGAATAACATTCGCGTAAACAGAAGACAATATAACACTTCTTCTTTTTCTTTTCGTGTGGTTAGTGGCCAACCTGTTGGCAAGAGTAGTTCAAGCCGCCCGAAGGCCTCTGACATGGCTTAACGACTGCTGTCAAATTGGAAACAACCGGGACCGACATTTTACTTGCTCCGAAGTACGGAGACGCTCAGATGAAATGTATGGGTATGGGTAGTATTTAATAACACTGTCCTATATACATTATAGTTCAAAAGTGAAATACAAACAATATAATTAATTAAACATGTTGTGACATGGATTACAACGTTGACATGTCCAAAAACCAGCTCCGTAACAAGAATTTAATCAACACTTTCGTGCTCACAAAAAACGAGGAACGGACAAAAGTCAGGGCTGCCACAACTAAGTAATTGATATAAGGGAATTTCCTTGAAGGGTCAGATGTAATTGGTAGCCCCGGGCGAGACGGCCCATTCACCGTTTATTACTACGCGCAGGGCTGCGAGCTGCGGGACACGGCTTACTCTCATCTTATTCATATTTACTAAGTGGAATTCATCTTGCATTACATGTTTGGTTTTGCATTGTTTCTGCTAGCTTTACAACGATTTGTAGTAATTACATTGTGATGGGGTGCAAAACTAAATATGAACAGCAATAAGATTGTAACACTTTGTAGCCTTATAATTCTATAGAAATAGATCAGTCAGATTACGCAACACTGCTGTGGGTAAGATCTTATATAGTTAAATAACTATTAAAACTTGTCTCATTGTCTCACTATTAAAACTTCTCTCTTAATGTCTGACTGACATTAAGAATACTACCAAAATAAATTGCAACTAATAAAAGAGTGCAAAATTCTTTCAAAACTGTCAGTTATTGTTATTATCATTAAAAAAATAATAAGAATAAACAGCTGTCAAATAAAATGTGAACGAATGTTCATGGTGCGCCAGCCCTAGGCGTTGGTTCGGTCGGACACCATACAGTCATTACAGCACTCGCAAGACTCATCGTATGTCAATGTTATGTTCACCAGCCGACCTCAATAGCTTTCTTATCACCGCTTTAATATGTCCTTCACACTCGCGCTTAAAGGGACAAACGGATTTAGAATCGTGCTCCCGTCTTGTGCACTCTTATTGGGAAATACATTGTTTTGATGTTAATAGTTTTCTTATACGATTCTTATTGTAAACAACATTAAACATAGGCATTATTATGTGTGGCATAACGATCACTCACAACTTTAAATATTTCATGAGGAATTTAATTGTTGCATAATTTTATCAAAAAGGCGAATTATTTTAGGAATGATTTGCATATAACTTCCTATCCTGTGACGGTATTCACTATAGGAAATCTTTCAGTAGCAGTGCAGAATGAGGAGCTTTTATTTTTCCCATTTCATTTTAAATTGTTGTAACTAACTGCAATCAAAACATAGCGATTGGTCTTTTAAACCATTTAACAGAGAACTATTAACATATTCACATGCATTCCAAATATATTTAAACCTAAATAAACAATAAATATTCTGTTATACGATAAAAATATTTATATTTTATTAAAATATTACGATGACGTGACTGATATGTTATAGTAGACTTGCTTCAGGTAGCTATTAATAACATACATCACGACTTCTCAGATAAATAGAGCTATCCATATCCAGTTGCTACGATACTAACATACCATTTTTGCTTCGTTCATTATATTAATATAATTACAATTTAAGACAACTGTAGCCATTTTATAATAGTTAAATTAAACGGAACGTCCGTTTAATTTAACTATTATAAATTTATGAGTGTCGGGACAATGCAGATGCGTAATTAACATTTTTGTTCGCAAATATTTTAACTGCGGCGTATTTCAGTAATACCAATGACAACAGCTACGCTCTCTTTGTTATATTTTATCATACCGGTATGTTCTTGAATTTGTATTTGCTGTTTTTATAGACAAACGAATAGCTACTTTGTCTGGCAAAACATCATCAATTTAAGTAGCGATGTGCATGCTTGCATTTAAGTTTTATTCGAATGTGATGACAACATCACACATAAGTACGCGCTGCATCCTTGTCTAGTGTTTGAACAAAGTAGGTATCGCTTTGTGTACAACTGTATTCGAATATAATTATGGGTAGTATTTAACAGTTCCTCAATGTTTTGCCTTAGTACCACCAAAAATACTAATTGCACAGCAAAATATGCTTACTAAAATATTTTAAAGAGATTAAATTAAGTCGACGGAGCCCCGCTTCGCAGGGCTCCTATTTTCGGGTGGGTTTAAGAAGGGTCCTAATATAACCTAACCCTGCCGAGACGGAATGCAGTGATTTAAGGCGTATAGGTGCTCGTTATGATATATTTTAGTAAGCATATTTTGCTGCGCAATTAGTATTTTTGGTGGTCATTATATTTAATCCCTATAATTATGAGCATCGTTAGTTTTAAGATCTCTTTACTTTAGACGTGTTTTAAGGGTGAACACGATCGTGCAGAGACGTTAAACATAATATTTTCAATAATATTTAACATACCTTTACTTAACCGATGATAATATAGTAATTGTATAAACTATTACAAAATATCAGTAAATAAACAACACCCATCTTGTGTTGTCCAAAGAATCACTAATAGTCCTCGATAGTCCCCATTAAATAAACAGACAAACAGCTTAACACAAACATGTGTAATCTTACGTAAAAATTACCGACAATCGGCAACATCCGTTACCCTTGATTTGGGGTAAACACGTACGAGTGGGGTAAACTGATTCCGACTTATCCAATTACGAGCCCCTCTTAACAAACGGACATTAGACACACTATTCTGTAAATCACACGATATTACTGTTATGTCGATTGAACTAGTGATACAGATAGGGGAGTGAGTTGGAACAATTTGATAATGGTAGGTAGGAGATTAGTAGCAGTATCAGATCTGGATGGATCCTAAGTGGGCAAAATAAAAAAAATGGGCGAATGACAAAAATATATTACCTACTATTGCACAATACAATAATACGCACATATTGAATTTGTAAATTCCTAATTAGATTGACATAAAATTACGTGATGATTCTTTTTTAATAATAATTGATATGTTTCTAATTTATTTATTGTATTATAGATTAAATTCAAGTTTACGCGAGTCGATAGTGTCCTTGTAACAGGTTTAAAACCCCAAACGTGAATAGTTTAGTGCAGTTAGTAGTATCAGCTGGCATAAGAATTTAACAGTGAGATAGTACGTAATTACTAATATTATTTACTACGTTGTGTGTTTAAGGGCCTGTTGCGCAACCTGCAAATAGTAATAAACTATAAGATAAAAGTCTCGCCATCTCTCTTCTTTAACCTATCACGAGTCAGTCAGCATGCGAATAATCTTTCGGATATTCGTTTTTTATAATATTCTATAATATATTCTTTTTTTTATAATATTCTACTACATACACACAACACCATCTAGCCCAAACTAAGCAGAGCTTGTACTATGGGTACTAGACAATGGATAAACATACATATATACTTTTTTTTGTAAATACATACATATAATACATAGAAACACCCAGATCAAGACAAACATCCATATTCATGCACACAAATGATTGACTTGTGCGGAAAACGAACCCGCGACTTCAGGCGTGGCAGTCGGTTACACTAACCACTATGCCATCGAGGCCGACAAATTTTACTTGATAGTTGTGAACTGGCCATAAGTATCGCTCGACATTTCTCCTAAGAATAAACTTATCTAGTGCTAACATAATAGATCCTCTATAAAGCAAGGTGTAGTGATTTCAAACGGTCTGCTGGGCCCGAAAACGCACAGATTGTCGATATCGTAGCATTCCGAGCTATACAAGCGGAAGTGCCATCGTTTTATGGGGAAACAGTCGGCTGATTGCATCTGTTTTAGTAGTTTTATTAGTGTCTTGGTTTGTTCAGCGTTATGTAAACGGGAAATACCTCAACCATATTTATTGAGTACGTACTTGTAGATTCGGTCACATATAATAGTTTCTTTACTTTTAGAGATAGCTTCAGTAATACAAAAAAGGAAATATTTATACTTTGCGTTGTCGGACATTACACTTGAACATATCCATAGCGCATGCACTGGCCGACTGCTGTAACAGATATATGTAAAAAAAACACACGCTTAGATTCGCAGTAGTGTAGGCATTACTCCAACATTTCGCCAACTATTTTAGGTCATACATAGGTCACAGACAGTCACAGTTTCCGGAGCAGAGTCCTAGGTAGCCAACGACAGTCGGTGGTGCTACTAACAATTGTAGACTATCTACAATCGGCTCGGTAATAGAACTCGGGACCTTAATGAATGTTGATATCGTTTAATATATTAAGGTATTTAATATTTATTAATGTACTATATCGCCGCCCTCATCGAACAATATCGTATGCGAGAAATCAAAATTTTACAGGAAAAATAAAAGACTGTTTATGGCTCGTAACCTTTCACCAGGTTTAGGTACATAGAAAACACGTTTATATACCAAAAAATAGCAGATTTTTCTTCGATAATGTTATATACCAAAATTTGCAATAGAATCTTCATCCGTAAAGCAATAATACGATTTTATTTGGGTAAATTTTTCGACAGTGACCTACACAGTAATAGTTGAATGCGATCTTATTGACTGTTTTGCAGAAATGTTAACTGACTCGGTAATTTATTGTTACCATAATATTCGGTAATTAAACAAAATGAGATGATAATTGTAAAATTTATTAACGTTACTATTCCATGGCATACAAAATAAGTTTCAAAAATATAATAACGTGTAGTCCGTATTGCAAAATAAAAAGTAATAATTAATCGAATTCTTAAAATAAAACATGTTTTATATTTTTTAAGGTATTTTGATCAATGTATGAAAAAACAACATAAAAGAAACATAATTATCAATTTAACATACATAGATTCATCTATATTAATATTTCAGTGCCATCCAGGCATCATCTAGGTCTGATCCATCAAGATCGTCTGAGTTTTGCTATACCAAATTGCAGCAACACACAAGAGAGTTGTAAAAACCATGGTAATGTTTAGGTAAAGCTTCACTAGCACACAATCCAATCAAATCGTCATACAGAGGTTTAGGTATGGGGATAGGTTTGTGGTAAATCTGTGTCAAGTTATCGACTATTGTAATTTCCACAGGATTTTTCGGTCGCCGCCCACCTTTTGATTTTGCAGGATCCGAATCAGTGTCCCAGTCGAAATATTCTTCCCCAAAATTGTATTTTAATTGTAAGACACGTGGTCTTTCATAAGATACTCTAATTGCCATATCCTTTGACCACGAAATTTTTCTACCTTGTGTATCCTTAAGTTAGCTTTTTCCAGAGATGAGACATTTTGAATCATAAGTCACTTTGCTCCATTTCTTTTACATTATATTTCTTACCTTTTACTTTTGCATTCAATATAACGCCGTAGACTAGGTCAGGTTTAAATAATACTTTATTCTTCATTGCGCGTTCAACACACAAATGCATGCTGTCACCCTCACTTTAGCTATGGCCAGTCTCAAAAAAATGGTGGGATATACTTTCTAGCCCGTAAGTTTTAAGGCATATAGGTACATGGCAAAAATAAATCTATTTTTGTTCTGCCCAGCAGCTTATGCTGATGGCTGATCAGAATAAAATTATATATGTTTTATGCTTTTTTGTGCTTACTGTTGTATAAATTGTAATAAACAGCTTCCAGTTTCGTTTGATCCTCTTTTTGCAATAGAGAAGTGCCATACATAGCAATATCCTGACTTATTAAGGGTTAAAAATTGAAAAATTATATATAGGATATTTGCGCCTATAGTGAAAATACTTATCTCAGATTGAGGAACATTGAGGTCTTTTTCTAAATCAAAAACAGCGACTGTAGTATTTGTTAAATCAACCGCAGATATTTTCTTTCTTTTTATTTCACATACTTTATTTTTACGCTCCAGGTGTCCTCTATAATTTTCTTCCAAAGATACCTTTTTGGTATCTTCAGCTTGTTCGTACCGAGAGCAAATTGCACACAAATCCTTTTTTGGCTTAAAAAAAGAATAGTTATATTCCGTATTAAAAATAGTTCCACACTGCCACTTCGTAGCTAGCTAATTTTCTATTGCAAAATTTTGAATTGTGAACCAAGATTGATACAATCGATACCTTTTTGAAATATTAAGCTGCTCCGATAAATATACTCTCCTTCCTAACATAGTGAGATTCTACAACAGGAAAGGCTGTGTAGACTATCTGTTCTGATATCTTCAAAGTATTAAGGAAATATGTTTTGCATACCGATATATTGCACCCATCTAAAGGAAAACTGTAGGTGTATAGTTTGGGTTCTATTATTTTTGCGCGAAAACGTTAATATTTTTATTGGTTTGGAAGTGACAAGTCTGTATATGAAACGATATATTGCCACTGTAATTCGTGACTTTGAAGCTTGTAAAAAGTGTTAAATAAATTTGTCTTTGCTCAGTGGTAACGTTTTTGCTGCACTTTTTTTTACATGAACACTAGACCTATCGTCTTTGTTGGGTAGCTTTTCTTGGAGCGACAACCTATATAAGCTTCGCCAGAGTTTTTCAGACGTTTGTTTTTGATATCGTGCCATCCGTCTTTATTACATTTTCGTTTTCTGCTAAGTTTTGGTCCTCATTTTGCTCTTTAATATTATCGATTTCTTGTAATACTTCTTCATGAATATCATTATTCAAAATAGAAGACGAGGACAATGGAGGAGCCTGTATACTTTCTGCATCGTTTAATCTTACTGGTGCTATGCCTTGAGGAGGAGTAGTATTCAGATTTTGTACTAGCTAGCTTTGTAAGCAGCAGTAATGATTATAGTACATGATGGAATAAATAGAGGATACATCGCAACAATAATTGTAAATACAAATACAATATAACAGTCAATACTTGTAGAAATCTTCGCAAAGTATTATCGTTAGATAGATTGCTTTATTTTCGTAGCCACGCGTTAAACAGTATTCAATAACGCTTGCAACTCTTATAAAGTGAATATCGTAATATAATGTTAATGTAAGGAGAAATTAAAATATTTGCCGAATAATATGGTAATATACATCACCGAAATTCGTCTTTTTTATTGTAGCCGAATGAGATTGTGGTAACAGTTTGCTGTAAAAGGTGAGATATTGAGAAGTTAGTAGCAACCTATTATGTTGATATTCGCCATAAAACTATGTTTTTATTTATAGGCGAACAGTACAGGTAGTCATTACAAAATGACTATCTCGAAAACTACTCGTACAAATATTCTAAGAAAACTCACAAGATGTAATTAACCCTCTAGAACCATAATTCCCAATAAAATCACTTCTATAGTAATAGTCGATAACGATACTATTCGGTGAGGGCGGCGACATGTTTGTCATATTTAATTGTATAAATTATTTTTATTATTAGGGGTGTACTCGATATGTTCCTTGTAATTGTTTGGTGTTAACGTTATATTTGTTTGTTCCGCAGGAGAAGTCCGGCGAGCCTTACCCCGGTAAACTATCGGTAAAGTCGGACCTGAGTCCTGTTTTCGGTGAGTACACTTACTTATTTATATCTTACTTTATATATACCGATATATATGTGTGTTAGATAGGGCACACCAACTTGTTTGCCAGTTATATTTATACATAAATTTGTAGCAATTCTTTTTTATTATCAAGTATGCCATAATAAATCAGAATATCATTAAATCAACATGCTCCTTGTCCGAGTGATTTATTGTGAGATTACCGATGATAAAATAACATTTTTGTTTTGTTGTTCACATAAAAACTTTATTGGCTTTAGTAAGTTTAAGTAAGCAGACATTCTGCCAACACTCCGATCATTATTCGAATATAAACGGAGCACCAATTACTTACTATAAATAACTACAGCAGTTGTTTATAATAAGTGTTTGGGAACGTATAAAGAATTGTACTTATAATTAATTATTGCTCTTACTTGTATGGGAGGTGTGGTGCTCAGCTGGGCGCTTGTTACACTAAACTTATTCATTTCACGTTTGCTCAGATGTATTGTCTGCTATCAGTTGTAATAACAAACCAGTTACGTTTCAAATTACGCTTATAGAATATTCTTGATAAAAATCCTGTAATACATGCTTGAACCAGGATTAGATCCTGTAATCTCGCAATCGGATCCTTCATATCGAGTTAGTCCGGTTCTGTTTATTTGATCGATATGCAATCTCAATATATCAGCGAGTCCTTTTGTGTCAGCCACTATCTCACACGTGAAGTATTAAAGTAAAACTAATTAGTTATATGTTATACTTATAAACACGCCTCCTTTAACCTTGTAAGAGGCTCATCATAAATTATCGCATCTTTACAACATTACATCGAAAGGAACACGATTATCGATAATATTATCGATAGATCCAGCTAGTGATGTGAAATTGATTTCATATCAACTTGAGGGAATTATAGGTTATTAAATCTTGTTTCTCACTGCAAGCGGAGAGTTCAGCAGATTATGAGTCTTTCATTGCCTTTTATTTTTGTTTCTGTTATTCAATAACACGAATATTTAGTCACAGTTAGTATGCAATTATTTGTAGAACATTATTATATTATTATACGAGAGATTACTATCAAAAGCATAAGTATGGATATTTTTATTTACTAATAATAGCTATAAATAAATAAAAAATGCTTTATAATTATGTGTGGACCATTTAGCTCAACTAGCCAGTAGTTTTGCATCGATATTATGATCTGAGTAAAAATAGATACAGTAATATCTTTGATATACTTGTAGAATGGTAAATTAAACATAATAGACATTCTCTTTAAAACAAAGAGAACATCACTCGGGGTATACATTTCATTTAAATATATCAGACGTTTCGTAGATTTGGTGACAGTTAAGGAGCTTTTTAACATATCTATTTTGTTTGTGAACTGTATACTTAAAAAATCTCACTCATCATATTATTTGGATGTTAAAAGGATAATGAAGTGATTCATATTGTTCAACGCTATTTTCACTGTTGTGTGTCTCGGCTGACCCGCTTACAGTGGAAACCCGGCCTAACTCTCGTACCCGAAGGCTATTAACTCCGAATTATGTATGTTTTATCGCCAGCTTATAATCATCTGTCACTATCGTTACAATATTTTCGTATAATTTCATCTTGCCCAACCTACATAGGGATGGGCCGTTATCGATATCATCAAATGATTTTGCTTTAAAATTATAGGGTCAAGTGTCTGAAAGAAGATGCAATATTAGTCTTGAAAAGCAACGCAGCAAAAGTGTGGTCCTTTTGTTCAATTGTAACGCTCGTGTGACTAGCATTTTAGAAATTGAGCATAAGTAAAAATGTTACACATTATTAATATATAGAAAAGGAGGACATCCTTCACTGCATAGTGTACCTACGGACATTACATATTGCTGCCTTACTGAGAATCGTGCATTCGTTTCGACACTTTAGACAAATATTACGTACAATAATAATGAAGCATCTCTTAAATGTATTAAGTAGTATAAATATAGAATTATTAATATTTAAGATGACACTGAATATCTATTACTACGCAGCAACGGTTTAAATGTACTGTCGATAATGGTGCATAGCATTAAACCGCATTTATAAAGACTAATACACACTTATACTCTTTAATTTAAAACTTGTTAAACAGCCAATGTTATGTATGAAGATGTCTCAAAATACATTCGACACATCGCATCTCTCATCGGAATCGATAACGGAACGTAACCATCCATCACGGCGTACTCACATTGCGTCACGTTACTAATTCGATGTCTGTTTATCGATAAGATTTCTCACGTGTCTATCGACACCCGTCCATCACTAGGCGGAGCTCGTTATTTGTTGTTATTAGTGTTTTTGTTGTTATTTTTTCTTCGGGATGTTTTCGAGAAACCGGTTGGAGTCCTAATCTGATCAGTTTGCCACGACCGCGACCCTGCCGCCTGCCGGACAAACCAGTAAAAAGACTATAACGAAATGACGTACAATAAAGAATGTTGAATTGTTATAGTGTTTCTGACTTTACTGCCTATTTTTGGATTGGGTTTTGGGCTTAGGTTACAGATTTTATACCAAACGACCGTATAACGCAGAGAAATCCCCTATTGTACTTCTGAAGCAAACTCAAGTTAGATGTGAATATGTTTAGTATCGCAACCAGATCACTATTCGGCGTTTATTATTAATTGTTATACAACTAATATTTCGGGTGCATTACTCATGTTAGCTTAAGTATACAGTAACATTGCAACCTGCTTTAAGAGATAAAAGATGGTTGGGTATTTATATTATTTATTACGATTCAAGTCGCAATCAAATATTCCATACATAATATAGGAAACATGTGGGCAAAATCTGTAAGCCTCATTTAGTTTTAAAATTATTTCAGTACTTTACGTAATTTAAATGTTAAATTGTAGAATTATCACAAAGAATATATAAATAAAGCAATAAATTATTAAATTATAGTTTATCGTTGAAATCCTACGTAAATCATTTTAATTGGGCACAACAGTATCAAAAACGTAACACGGCTTATGCTTATTATACTATTATGTTAAATATGAAAATAACGCCAGATTTAACAATAACATTAATGTGGCGATAAATTAGGTTTTGAATTAAATACTGTGATCGTTTAGAGATGCGTATATCAAGTGAATTATCTTGTGTTTCCCACATGATACTTATACATAAATACCTATATATATCTATGCGTAGTGAACAAGTATTAAGACATTTTTTAAGATATCGAAGATGCGTGCCGATCGTCTGTTGTTGCAAAACCGTGTATGTTTTATAGGATACATCCCGAAGGAAAATACTAGACTTGTGCGAGGTATTTGAAAATGTCAGAGTTGAGTCGGTGATGGATGGCGCCAATGATTACATAGCACGTGAACGGTTGCCATGACTCAGATACTTGGAGCGACGCGGAGTCCACCGAGCGCATTCTTGAACACGATGCACTGACTACTGCGGCATATGCAAGCACCGTGGCGTTGCTTGCAATCCTCAACATCACTTATGAACCACATGCGCGAATAGCCTCACATACCGCTTGCTCAGAAATCTTCTTAATACATGTTAGGCAAAGTTATTGGACGTTTCTCTTAGGAAATGGAGGCGTCGCATTTTGGCCAATATTGAAAAGAATATGAAGTTGTGGATCAAAATGCCCGGATTATGTATTGAAGTAGCTAGCAGAAAGGTTTATTAGTGACTATGGCCTCTCTTGTGCCTGACTGATCAATATTAACTGCCTAGTATCATATTCATATATAGATGATAACTAGTAAAACCAAACATACGATAGTCTCTATTGGTTAATAACAAATTGTTTATTTATTTTTGGTAATAGTCTACCCTCAAATTGATATAAGTGAAATTTTTAGTAGTAGAGCCTCGCTGATTTCAGCATGAATGGGCCGGCTCGACCGGGGAAGGACTTCCTTCTCACAGAATATCGACGTGAAATAGCAGTATTCCTACTGATGTGTTTCGTTCGGTGAGTGAGAGTACCGGAGGCGCAATCACCCTATTTCCCCCTTCCCGCTCCTACTCCTTCCCACTTCCTTTCCTAAAGGGTCGGCAACGCGCAAGTGATGCTTCTGGTGTTGCAGGCGCCCATAGGCTACGGTGATCACTTACCATCAGGTGGGCAATACGCTTGTTTGCCACGTTGTTAAATGAAAAAAATAAAACACAACTGACACTAATCTCATCAAAACTCGTAATAATGATCTACAGAACACATCCGTTTTTGTTCATTTCTGGGATCGTTTTTCTCAGCAAGTTAGAGACTGGATGATCATATTTAAATAAGTATGTCGATCTGGCTCACTACACATCTAATAAACAACCTTTATACAAGAATGAAGAACAAACGAACAGTATTACAAATCTAACTCATTAGTACGGAATCCATCGCTCAACTCGGCTCGATAAATGTCATTTGACAGACAAATAAAAATATTTCTTGAAAACTAATTTACGAGTATAGTCGAAACTTAAAATATTCATTACCGAAGAATATAGCAATTAATGTATTTATAGTTTTAATGGAGCTCTCATAGAATTTAGATCATGCCAAACATTAAATTAAATATTAAATATCGGAAAATATAATTTATGACGCAGGACTAAGACAGGTTAAAGACAGTTGATATCCTTAATCTGGCAAAGAGCGACTCGTAAAGAGCCGTTGGTCTTAAGAATATAGTGATGCTGTGTGAAGACATCAGAAATCTTCGTCTACTGCGCTGGTACAACTTTGCTTAGAAATCAGCTCCAGTAAACGCTTAAAATTAGAGTCTGTCTGCGCAATATTCATAGTATTTGATAAATGTGCTACCAAAGATGTTTTGTTTGATCATAAATGCGTGGTTTTCATCTTAATAAAATACTATTACATATTATAAGCAGTTGAAAACATGTAGCATGTAGTTAAGGCAGTTGTTTGTCCGTACGTCAGCTCGTTTCTCGTAAACTGCCTTGTTTAAACTGGCTAGATTTCACATCTTCATGTAAGCAAATTAGGTAGGAATATTATGATAGTAAAATATTTGATTATATTGTTTGTATTGGTATATTTTATAGAGAGGTTAGCTGTTTTATGTTTTTTCTGATTAAGTAATTATGGTGTATAAAGGAGCGAATGTGTAAAGGGGAGATCGATGTATTGCCGTGTCGCAGGTATCAGGCTGGCCATTTACGACTTATAAATGGCTGCATTACTTGTCTGAAGTTAGTTAGTTTTTAGTAAAAACGGTGTGAGAAGTTCTGCTTGACTTGACAGATATCAATTATATTCTAGTAGACGTGTGAAGTCGACACTGTTAGTCAAAACTAATTTTAACACTGTCGTGACGGCTCAGACATATGCTTTGAGAGAAGGGTGGTGCTTAGCGTAGGGCTACATTATGTATATGAAATATTGGGCTCTATAATAATTGATTTTGATTGAGGTAGCTACCTTCTTCTGTTATGTAGTTGAGGGCATAATGGGCAGTTGCAGTTGCAGTAAGTTCGCGTAAGAATTTAGTTTGATTGCTCGGTGAGCTGAGCTGTGGCTATCTCCAGGACAAAGACCTTTATCTTTTGAGTCACACTTAAGTTTTATTTGCATAGTATTACTAAATGGGATTAAAAACACGTGATCACGCTATCGACACACTTTAATACTATGAAATTGTTGAATCGATAAACTATTGTTGCTATGCGTGTGATTAACAATTATGTCCATGTGAACTTGTATGTTTTTGTTGCTAAAATTATCTCTGGGTTGGTCACAAGAGTGGATATCAGAAACCATAGATATTATGTGTTCGAGTGTTGCGTGGTGGCAATAACCCGACGTGTCACGCGCCCTTCGACAGACGGAGATACCTGGTTCAAATAACCAATTATACACAAATAAATGTGCCTAATAATGTAATCTACGTGCGGTTGTCTAATGTCTTGTTCTGGTGTTTTGTACTAAACTAAAATATTTAACATAATCAAATAATTTATACTAATTTCTTTTTTAATAAAAATGGAAAGATTTGGCTTTTAGTTTGTTTGAATTTAACTCAAAAACTACGCAACCGATTTAAAAAATTCTTTCACTATTGGAAAGTTATATTATCACTGATTAACATAGGCTATATATTTACTCTTACGCGAGCGAAGTTGCGGGAAAAAGTATAGTGATGAACAAAACTTTGTTAGATCCGATAAACAAATAGGCAACAATGTCTCGCTCCGAGCAGTAAAAACAACTATTAATTATGTTAAACAAGTTTAAAACATGCCTATACTATTTTTGTAAACAATTTCAGAAAAATGTGGCTGTGCGTGCTTTACTGTAGGCAATTAAGTTAACACATATTTAATATTCAAGCAGGATAACATACTTTGCCAATCCTGTAAAACACTTAAAAGTAGGTAAAAATCAAACTACCCGCTATATATTGCATTTTAAAAACAAAAACTTATCTTTAACATTTGAAACGCAAGTGCGAAATCTTTTTGTGCAAACATACCCATCACCGGTATTTCCTGTCCTTATCTGTGCGAGGTGTTCTGCGTGTGTCCGTCTCGTTCGCACAGTCAATTTGCGAGTACCCTCAATGTGTAGGTGTTATTTGTGTCATTATATCGCAGTTCTAATTGGAACTTGATACGCGTACACAATTAGACTCGTCGTCTTAGATTAACGAGCTTTTTACACTTGCCTCGTCGTGTGGCGCCGCTCACACGCGACAGCGGCTCGCTCCTACTCTGTGGCTGAGTTATTTACCGATGTTACGCATTGGTGTAAAAATTAATGTACAGTAAAAATATATAACATACAGCATCTGCTTAAGATTAGGCAGAAGAAATTAAATTACGGTTAATTCTGCCTATAAAATAGTTGTCAGAATATGATTGTCGCTCTTTACACTTCTGTTGTGTTCTATAAACTGATAACGTTGTATCGCCGGCCTTTTTAGTAACGTATATTATACTGGCCCATACTCGAATTCAATTCAGATCTTTTGTAACTAAATTCTTCGTTTGGCTACTTACAAACTTTATTAGATGTTATTTATGTTATTGCCTTCATTTCTCTTATATTAAAAAAAACGTCGCTTGCTATGCTTTGTACAGTAGTATGCTGCATTGGCTAGCATTATTCCTCCCCTGAAAGTAGCAAACTAGTGGTTTGATATTAAAATACATTTACCAATCCTAAGTCAGTCTTTAACTATTTATATTGTTACAATTTAAATGGTTGAACAAAGGAAACAAACGGAATAAAATTAAAAAGGAAGTGTCATAACCCTCATTGAGAATACCGTCCGTAATAAATTGTTTAATTTAGGTGTTTTTTTTCATTCATAGTACCGAACCCACCCCGCCGATGAAATATCTTGTGTGTGTGGAGGAGGATGTTAGAAAAAACATATCGATGATCGATCATTCGATAACGTTTGGGGACGTGTTAACCCTCACATTCCTCGGATGATATGTGAGACTTATAATTTTAAATATGTTCAACCCTTACCACCTTGGGCACCTTGTAATTAATAGTCGTAAATTATATTCGTAATGTTTGTTTGCTTCACATCATGTTGGTTAATATAATGTTTAGTTTTACTATCGAACCTTACAATATTGATTGTATTGTGTGTCGTTAGCGACATATCGTATGCGTGCGTCACAGTTCCAAGCTTGTCCTTGACAGCATACCTACTCTTTTTAAACAGTTAATTTTCAACTTATTAATTTCGGTTCAACTTAAAACACAGTGTCGTTTGTGCCACAAACCGCCACATCTTATGACTTAGTTGAACGCTGATGATACTAAAACACATTTAGAGTTCCGTGGTCGATATAAAATTATAATTTGTTTCGCTGACACCTTTACTTAGTCAGGTGTTTTGGTGTGACTAGTTTTTGTGTGACGTTAAGGGTGCGTCTCACGGTTCCTATGTCTGCGCCTTATATAGTCGCACCGCAGGGGCCAGTGGCACCACTGACCTTATACATGCTCTAGCCGTTTAAAAATACAAACATAGTCTCACATATATCTCCCCGAAGGGGTGGGTAGTTATCACAGCCACTTTGCACCAACTATAATAGGCGGAGAACTTACAACTATCTACCGTGTTTCGTACTCCACGTTGCTATTGGGAATTTGCCAGAAAAGCCTTTCGCCCGACCCGGATATCGAACCCTGAATTACATATATACTATTCTTATACAATACCGCTTTGAAGTAACTACATATTTAGTTCTGGTGTAAGCATTACTGAAAATAGCAGTAAGTAACTGTTAATTTTCAGTAATGCTTACTCATTCGGAGAACTTACAAGATTCTTGTGTATAACAGTGTTAATGCTAATGTATTGGTAATTATTTGTAAGTGGTTTTCGAAGTGCTAGCTAACTCACATCATAAAACGTGTTAATCAATTTAAAATACTGCATCTTGCTTGTTCTACGAAATCGACAAAACACCACTAATTATAATATTGTATTTATTTTTCATATCGTCTTATATTCGGTACATTATTTAACTTACACGATTAGTCATCTCTAATACCTACTACCAAACGATCACTCATCCGTAGAAATATGAACCGGAGGCAACCTAACCGTCACTGGATTCATGGACACCCACTTATGGAGCTGCCAGCACTCAGAAGCGTTGCATCACATTTCGGTTTAAAAACTGCCCAGCAGAACCTTGGTTTCACATTACTTAACTTTATCACGAAGGCGGTTCAAATAATAATAAATGGACATATCAGCCGGACAATCGTCGTGATGTAGAGCTTACTTACGTTTATCAACAAACCATACATCAACAATAAGAGACACGCGTTTCGTAAGATCACTTAAATCGTCGCCATATTAGTACAGAACCCTCGCACGTTAACACCTACAGCGTAAGGACGAGCGCGCACTGAGCCACCGCGCGCCACCACTCCTGGCGCCTCGCACACTTACTGGGCATTTACGCTACTTAGTATGCGCAGGATATCGAACTAATTGCATGTGTTATTAGACCTTATGTACAACAGCAGAGAAGACCTTAGAAAGAATTAAAAGAGTGTGTAAAGTAAATTTGGCGACGACCACTGTTACAAAGCCATGGTATACTGAGGACTAAACGATGAGTAGAAGAAAGCATACTTTTACTAGGTATTAGAGGATGATTGAGCATCGTTACAATATCATGTATAATATGCCAAGTTAGGAGTAACGTTCCACATAGCTAACAAAAGATCCTTATTAGGAATAAGGGGAATCCAAAATATTCACATCTTTTTAGGCGTTGTAATGAATGAAAGATTAAAAGACGAGCAGATATTTATGCTATCCTATAGTAAAGAAAGCTCATTAATTTAAGTACAGATGTACAAGAGGCTTATGATACAAAAAATACGGGGCTCACTGTCGTAATAAAGTGAGCAACCAGTTTAACACAGCGCCATGGTAACGGTAACATGTGTATTTGCATGTCATTGTAAAATTATATAACAGAAAAATACATATAAGTGCCAAGAAGTAAAACCAATAAACCGAACGCTTAACTTAATCCGAACAATAATTTAATATCGTTGTGCCGATCTTTCGCTTGCTGTAACATAATGGTTATATTTATATGGCAATATTGTTAGTAACCGAATAAATTATTTTCGCAGTAATTATAGCCTCTTAGTAGTGTAGAACAAGATAGAGTTAAGTGGTTGATGTAGAGTTGGCGCAGTTACTGGTTACGCCTAGTGTCACAATGTGCGACGATCCTTACACAGAAACACGTTTTTATTCTCCCGTTTTTGTCGTCAATAAATCTCGTAATTGGTGTGTAGGTAAACTCGCCAGTCTCTGGTAATCAATCACTCGAAAAAAGTTATTTTGTTTTGAATTAAGAGTGGAAAAATTAAATTAGATTTTATAATATGATGCTGAGATCATGGCAGTGATTCCCGAACCGGTTATGGGCCGACTAAGATAGGTTTCTAGACCACAGACCTTATCGTTTAATGCTTAGTTTTCTTCCTATATTCTGAAAATATCTCTGACTATATTAAAAACGACGCCAAATTAACGGCCGCTGCAGCGTATAGGCGCATGAAAGATCGTAAATCCAGCAAATTAAGTCATTTCTACATTTCCCCATACTGACAGCACATCCTTAAGAATCTTTAGTGAACATGCGATTACTGTCGATCTATGCTTGTGTCTCACATCTACTATAAAGTCAAAGGATAAGTCTATACAGTTTGTATTGAACACGTATGAATGGTGCACGCTGATGACTGTCATTATAAACCGTCATCAACATTCGAAATGCTTGCGACACCTCGGGATCAATCATACCAGTGCTAGCAGACAACCATTCATGATACTCGAATACTATTTCATATTAGAGAACAATTCGTTAGTTAAAATACTTGTTCTTGCCTGTTTATTTAATAATAATAATGATGTGAAAGTGTAATAATATATGTTAACTTCGCCTAAATAACGATAATTTAATTTTCAGTTCTAGTACTGTGAATTTTGTATTTAATTATTATACATTTGATTAACAGTTTTAATTTAAATGGTCATCATTTCATAACTAACCTAACGAATTTTAGTTTTCGGCGCATATAACTATTTTAACGTTCGTATGCTAGAAATGATTGAGTGACCGGAAGTAAATTATACGATTAAAGTTGTTAATACTATTCAAAGTCAATTTTTTTTTTACCTTTATTTCGTATGACGTCACGTTGTATTCCTCAACTAATCAGGCTGAAGAAACATGACTCAATATATGTATAGATAATGTAATAATTATTTAAAGCCTAATTGGCAGACTCTTGGAGAGAGAGCTCTCGATTTCGGCTCATGGCACATGAGATTGACTTATCGAAGTTATGTGCGTTTCAAATAGTTAATTATGAGGTCACCAGCATAGCATCGGCTCTCGTCCTGCTACCGAACGTTCAATAAAACCTTATAACGACTTACCTGACGTGAGGAATCAATCCTCTAACGACTTATCACAGACGATTCGGGAATTAAAAGTATAAAACCGAAAATTATATGATCCTGTACAAAATCACTGGTATTATATCGCTAAATTTTCTATGCCTGATTTATCGTAAAGTATTTAAAATAAAAAGTGTGTTGTGGTGGAATTTTAATGATAATGTTGTCTATACCTGATATGGACCGAGTAGCGCGTCCGTAAAACCGCGAGCATCGCCGCCGACCACGCCGAGCTTGCGCACATACTTAATGTTCTTGTGGTACTTACTATTTTAGCCAGCGATATGTTCGATATAATAAAAAGAAACGAATAAGGTGCACTAGTCGCATTAAGATACTAAATATGTCGTGTGATTTTAAATCCTAATATGTGTCACAATCAGATGTCTGACTCTAGAAAGTAATTTTTCTGCGGGAATAGCGCAGCGGGCAAGCGGTCATCTTGCCACTGTCGCCGCGCTGAATGTTGTGGGTTCGGTAAGACGAGATATGCTATTCCTGGTCCATTAAAAGAAAGCGAAAGAGAGCTTCAGCGATAGAACGAGGGTAAAAAAGTGTCTAAGTATGTATAGGGTAACCTTACCGTCCACTCACAAATCTGATTTACCAATGAACCATATTAAAAATGATTCACGACATTTCACGGACTCACTGAGATATAAAAACGTGTAGGTACCTGCGCGGGGAGGCTTGCGGTCACCACAAATTATAAGGTGTTGTGTTTATTTTACCTCCGACATACAACCTTAACTAGGGACGTGTAATTGTGGTCGCTTTTTATCTTAATACTCGTCATGTTTCAAGGAATTTGACTAACTTGTATGTTGTGTGGTCTTGGGAACAGTCTCGTCTATAATTTTAATAAATATTCCACAACGTTAATCGGTGCCGCGGCCGGCCGGGTGACGGGCCGCTCCTTGTCTTTACTAAACTTAAACAAAATATGATCAAGTTTACTGATTGATATACTTTAACATCTCACGAAAAGTAGGTGCACAATACCACTATCTTTTAATAGTTATGATTGGGTCCCTACGATACGATGTGATCCTACAGGCTTTTGTAGCTCTTCTTGTCCGTGACAACTTTAAACGTAACTTAGTAAGTGTATCTGATATTAATGTGTGTTACTTAAACGCATAAGTACAAGACCTATTAGAATATTGTTATGTGCTTGCTACACATAAGTTTGTAGATAGGCAGTCCTGATTGCGATAAAAACCGCAATTTTAAAACTAAGAAGCGAGACGAACTAAATAAGTAGTAAGTAAGTTTATTATTTAAGTCGTATAATAACTTATTTTAAACATTTTAGTTTTATTTGCAATGCGCTTTAAATATGATTTCTTTACACTCAGGACACAGGCAGTGACATCAGTTTTGTCATTGACGTTATAGCGTCTCAATAAAATGATAACTAATGATAATGATAAGATTTGTGGAGCGATAACTAATGAATGGTTTCGATCGATGCTATCAATGTTTTCCAATCTGCTGTTTGATCGTTTATCCACGTATTTGCATAAACAAGATCTTTATTTATTCATGTAATTATTATATTTTGCGTTTTTTCCTATTACAACCTAAATTATAATTTTCTTATGGACTTAGACTTCTAGACTACTAGAAGTCTCTTGTTGAAACAAATCACAAATTGCTAAACACGCAAAAATTATAAGATCTTTAAAAACTTGAAGTCGTAACTTGGCTGGATTAAATATCCAGCCAAGTTACGAGCAACTAATAAATATCTCAAGTGATCACACAAACTTCTCAATTTACACTTTATAGATATTGTGAAGGGTCCACGACTATGGCTCCACTCGCCCAATAAAGTAGGTACGTGAGCACGTTTCCCGGAGCCCGCGGTGGGTCCGACCTCTACCAATATTGACAGAACTGACACCCAAACTCACTATAATGTGTAGTAACCACTAAAATACACACGCTTTTTTATATATTGAACTTGTAGTGAAACTTACCAACTGCTACTGGCTTAAACTCGATTATTAATTGATGAAACTAATAATATACTACTGTGATTTCATTCGCCTTGGGGATGGAGATAAATAGATGTACCATTAAGTTTACTATCTATCTATAGGTATAGGCCTTTGGAATTATTTGTAACAGTGTTTCAGTACGAATTTAATTTTAAATGAATCAAGTGATGTTACAAACATGAAGTTGTACATTTAAATGGTGTACAAAATCGATGCAAGTTAGTACGTGATTATATTATATTTTGTATCGTCGTTTTTATAGTCCTAACGTAAATATAAATGATGAAATTATTACTTGAGTTCAATCTACAGTTTTTTTAGGATTAACTTTAGATCATAAAGTTCAGTGGGGCGCTCAAATATCGTGTCTTGCAGGGAAACTTAGCTCAGCCGCATACGCAATTCGGAAAGTAAGACAGCTTACTGATGTAGATACTGCAAGACTATTTATATCAGTTACTTTCATAGTGTCATGTCCTACGGTATAATATTGTGGGGCAAGGCAGCTGATATCGAGACAATTTTTATTCTTCAAAAGAGTAGGTACGTAGCGTTTATAATTTAGGACCACGAGTTGCCCTGAAAGATCGATTTAAAAAAATAGGCATACTTACCATTGCGTCGCAATATATATTTGCTAACATTATGTTTATTTAACATAATATTCACTTATATAATAAGAATAGTGATATCCATAACGTAAACACTAGAAATAAGCATAAGTTAGTAGGCCCATATCATCGTTTACATAAAGTTCACAATACATTTGCGGGACTCGGTATACGTTTTTTTAGTAAACTACCAATTAATATAATTAATTTACCATTGCTTAAATTTAAAAGCGCCGTTATAATACAACTTATTCGGAAGGGTTATTATTCAGTCAACGACTACTTAAATTACAAAAACTCATGGAACTAGTTGCTTGTTGCATACAGGATTCAAATATCTGTATTACTTATAAGTCAATTTAGTAATGTAGAGGTACCTCGTGATTATGTGTGATGTTAACAAGTATCTTGTTTTTTAATTAGATTATTATTGAAGAATATAAATCCATAACCGCATTAAGTCACGGACTGCCTTTGCATAGTCACAAAGTGTAAGTGTATGCGCCATCATGCCATCCTAATGTCTACTTTAGATTTATATTAAAACATATACCTCAGCCCAAATTATTTCATCTCTTTATATTATTAAGTTATTATTGTTATTATCTTTTGTTTTTTATAGTCAGTAGTATACGGCATAATGGCTGCAACACCTTGTTAATTTGAGTTGTAAAATA
This sequence comes from Catocala nupta, assembly GCA_963675205.1. Lineage (NCBI taxonomy): Eukaryota > Metazoa > Arthropoda > Insecta > Lepidoptera > Erebidae > Catocala > Catocala nupta. The sequence goes on along the minus strand of OY776104.1, from coordinate 2,666,564 downwards.
CTGAAATTATTTTTAATTGGCGATTTAAAAGAGTGGCCGTGAATTTCTTGCAGGTTTCTTCTCATAGGCCCTTTGCCTGACCCTAGCAACTAACCTAAATGTAGCTTCAGTAATTTAGTAAACTCACTAACCTATATATTATGACGTTCATAAGTGTTACTTTGTGACCTAAATTAATAAATGATTTTTGACTTTGACTATGATTATACGACCTGAAGAAACGGTAAGCGATTACCGTAGCCTATATAATCGCTTGCAAAGTCAAAGGTATCACTTGCAAAGTGTTGCTTTTAAGGAAAGGAATCAAAACAGTAATGTGAGCTACCGGAACTTGACCCAAGAATCGAAATCAGCAGCTTACGTTAGCAAACATAGGCGTAAACTCATTCCGCAGGACCAGCGACGCGTAAACAGATATCAGCCAATTAAAAAATATATACTTATAACAATGGCCTCTGATAAAAGACCTGTACTCAACACCTGGAAACAGGGTGAGGAAGAATAAAAATCAAGTAAATTCTCTATCATGTGCAATTTCAAACCTGAACGTTTTTATGACAGACACTTATCAATAATTATGTTAACTATATTACATTACCGTGTTGCAATTTCGTGGTAAAGCGAATGTTTGTAATAGATATGATTAATTATCATATCATTATCTGAACGGAATATAACTAATCTGAGATAACACCGCTTTATAAATATTAAATATGTGTTTCCAACACTTGATTGACATTTAGTAGATTGGTTAACTTATTTTGTTTTTGTTTAAACATAATTTGATTTGTGAGTAATGTTCAGCTTCTTGGTATTTCTTATCTTTTATTGAAGAGGTTGACTGGACCCGGAAAATATTTAAGAAATATGTATAGATGATGTAGAGTCAAGGATCTCGACTCCCGTTTTACAGCAAGTACTTACGACTACGCAGTTATGTGCGTAATAAACAATTAATAACCGCTCGCCATAACGGTAAAGGTAATATTGTGAGCAAAATTTGCATGTCTCTCAGCCCTCCAAATGTTCTTAAAGATATGTCACGCTGGCTAAGCTGCATGAGCCAGCGTAGAAGACTATAGTTTAGGTTCATTCAACCTGAGAGCGTGACAAGCAGTAGGACAGTTTAAAAAAAAGAGTGATTGTATTGTTATGCCTTAGTATTACTGTCCTTCAATGCGTATTAATCAGTGACATAATGGTGCAACTACCGATCAGCTAGTAGCACACCTCCGGGACTTCGACGACTCTTATTAACGACAATGCTCACTGAAGCCGCAATAACTTAAATCTTCGAAGAAACCGCGACTATTGTCCTTGCAATATTCCATTCTACACGATCTCCCGATAGATTATTACAGTTTATTTTTAATCCATTTCCTCGTAATAAGCAAAACAAAGTGCTAACCATTATGTCTGGCGGGCGCTCGTCATCGCAGTAATGGCCGCTTACTAAATTGTCTACAAATTGAAAAGGCGTGGGACGCCACTATTCTGGTCGCAGCACGTCTTCACTAATCGGTTTATACAAGTTACCTCTCGCGTAGCTTCGGAAGCATTCGTGTGTCTTCGGTTACTTGCAATTATTATTCACTCTCTTACCGACTCGATAAATGTTCAATATTGAAATAGCTGCCGCGGTTGCGAGGACACGCATTTGAGCCCTGTTTATTAGGTACAGTCTTATTGAGATTTTCTTTGTGAAACCACACAGCAACCTCGATCCTCAAATAGCATCTAATGCTATCCTAGATGTGTGTGAGTCTTGAAAATATGTATATAAAGTAGGATGAAAACCTACAAACTTTATTCACATTTGGTCGGTTGTGATAATATAATTTCACATAACAGATAATAAAAAAGTCTTTGATTCTTCATATTATGTACATAAAGCTTATATAACTACTACATATATCTGGATCAATGAACAGCATTGATTGATTATATTGTGCCATTTTTTTTTAGAACACAATGCGGTTTGCGTTGAACTCTATGGAGGACGATTACGGATGTCTTCAGTGGATAACGATATCTTGATTTATAGTTATAAAATATAGTTATTTTGTATCTGAGTAAAATACTCTGACAAGTAAATTTTAAATATTGTATATTTATTATAACTAGCGGTCGCCTAGTGCTCGAAATTCGAGCAAAGTTTGCCTGTAAGATATTGCTGATATATGTCATTATAATTGATATATGTTACCATAGTTACGCGCTTCGACTGCGTGTGTCAAATGCATGGTTGTGTGCGTGTAGTGTTTTTTCATTAATTTAATGTATTTCTAATGCATATTCTTTCTCCATATAAACTTTAGCTGTGCCAAATTCCATACTCCTTCGTCCGCGCAATTTTCGTAAAAAGGGGTACAAAGTTTTTGCTTTACGTATTAATATATAGATAGCTTTATTTACAATTTATTTATGTATACGCGTAAGATTGTATTATGTATGAAACATTTATTGGTTGTGCTAGTCCATATCGATGTCCGTAAGTTTTCATCATGTTGTTGTAATATGTTTAGACTGCCTAATTCGTATGTAGTTATTTTCTGTTCATTAGACGGTATAAGAGTCACCCCCTGTTACGCAGAATTTAATCATAACTAGCGATATCTGCCTCTCCCTTCGGAAGTATAGAGTCGTGATGCCTCGTACGTATATACATATGTAACAACAGCCTTGTATTGTAAAATAACGTTACTAAATAAGTGCACACTGTAGAACAGATAATGTGCATTAAGTAGTTATACTTTATAACGCTATTTTCCTTCGCTATTAACATTATATCATCTGAACACTAGTTATCGTGTTCAAATGCTCTGGAGCTTTAATCGGCCACGGCACTCAGCGCTTGTAAATTATCTCTCTCCACATAAAGAATGGACTTACTCAATACAACTCTGTGGCTTTGCTCACATATTTATTCTGTAAACAGTTATTAAGAGGGATTGGACGTGAGAGGGAATCTGCCCGCAAACCTGGCGTGGCTACAGGTATTCTGTTAGCTACGCTTTGCATGAGTTGTGGCGAATGTATACGCAATTGATAACTAGTACGTAAATTGTGTTTTTGAGCCGTTATCAGCAACAACTGGTCTATTCAACGATTATTATATAAAAGAATATAAAGTTAGGTACTAAATAAAGAGTCAATAAAAAAGACAATATAAAATCATGCTCATTTTATTTCTTCAAAGTGACAGACAATCTTAGTACCCTGTAAGCCATTACCACAGGATATATGCACTTACAACATCAGCGCCCTGGCGTTGCTCACACGTTGCCAATCCATAAAAACGGGAGTCGGCGAAAACATATCGACATAGTTTCAGCGCAAGAGGGAAAGATCACACTCTTACTGGCAACGTCAGCTTTAAAAGCATGCAATCCTACTCGCAAAAAAGAGTTTGATTGTAATCTTCTGATCTGCGAAGGTGGAGGTACATTTTCAGCTGCGTTACCTCCATTCGAGCGCAATCCCAGGTGCCACTATACCCTACATCTCTACAAACCTATTAAAATCAACATATACCTAAACAGAATCTATTTTCTAGGTCTAAATCAAAGCGCATAATTAAATCATATCTAGTTCCACACTCATAATCAAAATACGGCCGCCATGACAATAAAGTACAGTCAGTGAAAACCGAATGTTAATAAAGTAATAAAAGTTTTGATTGCTCACTTAATTGTTTCACTGGTGATAGTGGACGGTCGCGGTGGTGATAGAATTATTTACGGACCGTTGTGATATTCTTTGAATATCATTTCGTTCGGTAATACCTTGACAGATTCCTTTTATCGAGATACACATTATTGTTAGTGTCGATAACACTGTTAGCGTATCTACTGCTATCATAATCGTATGCGTAACGATTTGGACAATGAGTTGTGTTTTTTAATGTAAGATAGGTAGAACATGGTCCTTTGGTTGCAGTGTTAGGAAATTTTGTTTGAAATAATTCTCGATGATAGGGTGGAGTCTGAAAATGGAGATGCAATAAAGTCTAAAAAGAAGAGCTGTCTGTTTGAGTCAATAGGTTCTCTACTAAACATAGTAGGAAAAGCCTATGGACTTCTAATAATGACATAACTTTCATAATAAGTTATGTAGAAACGTAATAAAAGTAAGCACAAATATGCTTGGCTAATAATAACATTAGGTAAACAGCTTGTATAATGTTTACGTATAATTACAGTTAAAGTCTCGTCGGTAGTATTAAGAATCTCGTACAACTTCAAGTTTCATTTTCTCTTTCCAATAAATTTCGAAGTGCACTAAAATCAGAGCTTTATCGGAGCGTCGTCAGTGGCGTCTGCGCGCGCAATTACGTCACTAAATTACTTCTCGTCGCGGTGTAATCTGTTCGTCTGCCACGCCCGCGCCCCGCGATCCGCGCCGCCACTGCCGGTAGATTTTACTACCTGACTGTACTTGCATTGCGACATTTAAAAAGTAATTACTTTAAATTGACATGTATTGATTAATTGTTGATTTACGTGACTCGATAAGAACACTAGCTAAGAAATGTAAATATTTGTTTACTTATTTGTTTTTTAATTCTGTATAGTATGGGTACAATTTAAACATAATCAAACAATTCAAATAGAACCTTTACATGATAAATATTATAATATATTATAAGTATTATATTTACATGATTTCATAAACAAAATGTTCGAATTTCGGCGAATAGCCGCGTGAAACATAAAGGTAACACATAAAGGAACGGCCATTAAATTAAATTACACTGAATTGCACAAAAATATAATTGTATATTCTTAAATGCAACAATAACCAAAATTTAATTAAATTCACTTTGGTAGTACCGGATTCAATAAACGTTTTGCATAACACAAAACATTTTAATTTGTGCGTGTTATAATAAAGGTTATCTGCCTTGTACGCATTAATTAAATAGCGCGGGATGGATACAGTACAACTATCGCTTCCTATCAGAGCCACTAGACCGACACTGGGGTTCCGTATCACGGGATTGTCCTGAAGGAAACCTTACAGGCTGAAGGGAACTGACCGTTATTTTGGCCGCTTTGAAATAGGTATCGCCTTGTTCAATCCAATGGCGACAAAATGCCACACGGACGATTTATTTGTACGATCTTCAGATAGGGTTTGCTGGGTCTGAGTATTGTACGTATTTTCACAGGCTTAGTTTTTATTTTTAGCTGCGTATTTGTCACTTTAAAGTTAAAAGTTAAAAGAAATGTCTTTTAATACGTATAGTGAGTGGTACGTCTTAAAAGAAATCGCCGGTGGACTTCATGGTGGACAGGTTGCGTTTATTGACGTAAAAAACTTATAACAGAAGCATTTAGCTTAGTTGAAGAGGTTTTGAAAGGTCACCAACAGTTATGCCGTGGTAATCGAGAGGGCAGCAAGTCAAAGATGGCCATTTTTATAAATTATTGATTTGGAATGCTTCTCTACTGTAAACAACATATGCTTTTCCTTTCTTTTGACATATACATAGAACAACAAAACAAACTTACGTGATTTGCAAATAACACAAAATAAATTAATTAAAGTCCTTTTCAATTACGACTACTTAATGCCTACTAATCATATTTACAAAAAAACTAAACAGCTAAACTTACAAAACTTATATACATACCGTACATGCTTATTAATTAGAAAAATATTAACGAAATCAACTCATACTAATATTTTATTCAAACACAAATCACACCGATATCACACAAGAAATAGAAATAATATAAAAAACATTGTATGGTAAAAAAAATGTACAGTATGAGGGAGCTCAGTTATATAATAAGTTACCTAAACACGTAAATAATTATTTATCTATTAATACTTTTAAAAGTAGATTGAAAATGTACTTATTAAACTAACTTAACTCGATCAAAACTCGACTAATCGAATATAAAATGTACTAGTAATGTTGTAATTGTTTAAATTTTCTTATATTTTAAGTGAACTATGTAATTGAAATTAAACTACTATATACGGATTTTATCGCGTTGTTTATTTAGCACTGTATTACAAAATTTTGAAAATATTACACTACTACTACTATTGATTTTATTCCGACGTTTCGGTTGCTTTTCAGCAGCCATGGTCATGGCTGCTGAAAAGCAACCGAAACGTCGGGGAAAGTGTAAACCAAAAATAAGTAGATTTAATAGTTTAAATAATTTTATTAGCTTATAAATTAGTAAAATAAAATCAATAGTAGTAGTAGTGTAATATTTTCAAAATTTTGTAATACAGTGCTAAATAAACAACGCGATAAAATCCGTATATAGTAGTTTAATTTCAATGAACTATGTAATGTTCTTTTGAGAAATAAATACTCTTTAAACCGAACATAAAAATCGAGTAGGTATATAGTTTTATCACAAACGCTAAAATTGTAACAAAATCTTTGCGTGCTGTTTTCTAAAACTGCCTTTTCTGACTTACTGCCCTCTCGATTACCACGGCAGACTGTAGCCCACACTACTGATAAGTCATTATAATATAATCGTGTTGTATTGTTAAACGTTTCGCAATCATTTGCCACCGTAATGTGGTTTTTATGTGATGTATATTTATCTGCTTTCGTCTGAACTCTGTAGTGAACAATACTTTCCCTTTTATAGTGTTTTCTAATGCGTCTAAAGCTCATAAAAGTGCGCGGGTACATGGTTTAAGACCTATTTAACTGTTAGGATTAAATTGTGTTTCTGTTTTTACTTTCATTGCGGCGATAAAAAGGTTTTCTTACTATAATTTGTTGATGTTTAAATATAAACTTAACCGATTGTTCAAAAATGAACATTGAACACAGTCATATATTACGTGTGCCGCAGTTTCACTTGTGTCAATGGCGTTGATTAACTATTATTATCTTAAAGGCCTACTTCGGTGGCGCAACTTTAGTGTATGCGGCTGTTATGCTTATGCACTCAATAGATGGATGGATAGCTTCACGTTCAATTCCCAGCTCGGTCAAAGTGCTATTGGGATTGTCTATCAAGAATTAGCCCTCGCAGCACGGAGACTGGAACTATGCCCCGTAGTCGCAAATAGACTCGGACTAATTATGTGGTTCCACTATTATGTGGTGCATGAAAAATAATAATTGTAAATGGTGCAATACACGTCTGCTTACCCCTCTAGGTACAGAGGCGTGAGACTATGTATGTATGTTATAAGAAGACAATAGATACTGGCATCATTGTTATTGTATGTGTTAATCTAATACATGTTCTGTGTTATATTATTTTCGTCTAAAACGATTAAATGGTTTACACCTGATTGAGCACCAAACTTCTAAATATCGTCACGAACTTTCATATTCATAATAATACTAGGATAACTTCAAAATCCCTACATAGTGGATTCAAGACGACATTGTCGCAAACTGAAAATAGCTGTGTCGCGTTTCGCTGGCGGCGCATACTTTACTGGTAATACTGCTTAAGCTTTGAGTTCTTAAGCTTATTATATATTTATAAATTAAACGTAGACATTATTTCCTTGTAGGCTTGTAAACAGTATACTTGTAGTATCATTTTTGATTGTACAGATGGCGTACTGGGTTAGGTGGTCGGCTTGCGCACTACCAGTGCGCCGAGTTTTGTGAGTTCGATTCCTACACGGGACAAAATATCGTGTATTTTGCTACTAGTTGTTAGGAGATTGGAGTTAGTAGAATGTTTCTAAAGTCGCATCCCGCGACACAGCAATTATTCTTAGAACGGGCAATAATGAAAAATAAAAATGAATAATGGTATATCCTACATAACTGTCAAAATGCTGTATGTGAGGAAAACTGTTTTAAAACACGTAATAAATAATATTGGTTGTCTGAATTGTATTTATGTACGTGTAATTTAAAAGAATATAGTTATTCTTATAGTAACATATACTGTCTAGTGGCTCCGTCCCCAAAATGATCTCAGTATTAATAAAACATAAGTTGCGTTGGTGGTTCTTTGAATGTCAGTTAGGATTTAGCTGCAAATTTTCCGACATTATGAAATTACTAAATATTTAAAATGCTTCGCAGGTAAATTCGAACCGCATCCAGCAGCGGGGTTCAACATGGGCTACCTCATGGCGCCGTACCCCTACCCCAATGGTGGGGCGCATCCCCTGCCCGTCTCAATGGTGAGTTTGCATTATCAAAATCGCTTTACACGACAACCGGAGCTGTCACCCTCCGCTCCAAATTTAAATCATCCATATATTTTTTTATGGATTCGAAATTTAAAATGGTTTTTGTCTATTACTTAATGGTTTTTTAATGTTTAGAACAATCTTAGAAAATGACGGCGCCGGCGCTGTCGTGTGAGGTAATTCTTATTTCAAACTAGGTCGAGGTGCACATTGTGTACAGATTTGTTTAGGTCTTATAAAAAAGAGCGCGAGCATATACCTTAGCAGAAAATTACGCGAGTGCAGAGACGCATACGCCACTATATTATAAACAACTTGAATAATAAGATATGCTGAAAATACGCTTTAAAACTGTTTAGTATACAAGCACATGTACGCCCACCGTCCTTACGCGTTATCAGCGCTTATCAGTCGATAGTAAGGAACTCGCGAAACGCTCCGATCTACAGATAGGTATATAGAGGCAAGACTTGGCCGTTATCGGCCACGTTGTCGCTCGTCACTTGTGATCGCGATGTAATGAGCTGTAACGCTGCCGGCTTCGTGTACTTTATCACGCCTTGAAGGTACATAACAGGTCTGCCATGGACATTAATCCAAAAATATAGGTTGTCCCTTAAAGCGGGTCGTAGAAGGATACCTGAGACCTCGACTATGGAGAGTATGGCGGATTTTATATCAGCCGGTTGACTAATTGTTTAATCAAATAATATGGGTGCGAGGCTAAATACTACTCATTTGTGTCTGCGCAGATAGTGAAGCTTAAGTGGTCATATCGTCACTGCTGACGTACTGAGTATCGCAGGTTTGTTACCCGTATGGGAAAAATATTTGTGACATGTACCTATTAATATTTTTGTCAAGAATGCGTTTTCTTTGTATTCATTATTTCAATGATTCTGAAGCTACGAAGTGACCCAAGATATACAATTTAGTTCATATACTGTTGTGATAAAAATGTATAGATATATAATCTCTGCATATTTTTATGTTTTACGAAACTTCTATTTACTATTTTTATTTTCAAACAAACTTCACACATACAGTCATATTCGCAGACTAAATAAAATGTATCGGACCGCGGGTTCCGAGAAACCATATTCTATAAACATCATTTGACAGTGATCCCTACATGTCTAAATACGCACAGACAAACAAAATTAGATACCACGTTATGATGAGCTAGAGCTTTGAATCCATATTTCTGTCCCTTTCCAGCCTCATAGTATTTCTCGGAGCTCTCTGTTGTAGGTGAAACGACTAGAAGTAAACGCTTTCTTTATAGTTTAGTTACTTATTACTCATGGTTTAATTTTTGAGCTTAGAACATAAGTTTTCGGACACAACGAGAAGTGACGCCATAGACGACCTTGACATCTCAACTATTTTCAAACAATCTAAACAGAATGATAGCATAAGTAGCGTATAAGTGGTCGCTTCGCTACTGCCAATGTGCCGAGTGTAATGGGTTCGATCCCCAAATGAAAGGAATACTACAAATAGTTGTTCCAAGTTTGAGCGCTCTGTGTATTATTGTTTCAATGTATGTAATTTATCGTGACATAGGATTTATTCACAGCCTGTGAGTTGTACATTTAAGAAAAATAGAAGAAATGCTTATACTTTTTTAGCTGTTAAAATTTGCTAAGCGGCGCTCATTACGTGAGTTATCGGAGTTGTGATATTCTTCCTATTCCCTTTGCACCACATGCGTCAATCAAGAATACCTGTAGGGGTTACCTTGAACATTAGTCAGTTGATAGCTATATTAGTAATCTGTAAGAAACAAAGTGTAGTAAAGGTATATATGAAGCAGAGTTCGACACCAATGCCTTGACGGTCTAGAGGTGATTTTTCTAGAATATGGCTCTTTCGCCAACATGATAACTGGTAAACACCAGAAAACGTCGCTTACATCAAACCCGGACCTTCACCGTGAAAGTCAAACAGTTGATCCGCAAGGTTAAGCGGCTCGTAGCGTCTGGTGGCGCAGTACCACGGTTTATTTACACATTAGATAATAACAAACACACGAACGGTCGGCCGCGGCGTAATCTAATAGTGCGTGATACTATTTTTATTGGATTATTTCCTCGTAATAACCGCACCACGTGTTCGGACGGGATCGAACCCGGGACGCGCCGGAAACGGTAACACAAACAATTTTTATTTCTGTCTTCATCCTGCGCCGGGATGTATATCTACTATTGGATACTGAATGCGCATTTCATATTTTATTGGTTTCCTTTGTTTGGGAGAGTTTAAAACTCCTTGTTTGTATTATGTTAGAGGTGAACGGACAATCACACGTTTAAACGTGTACCTGCATATTTATTTATCTCAAATGTTGTCACGTATACATTGCTTCATTGGTCAATGGCGTAAGTATGTAAGTTTGCTTAGCTCTTGATCATTAGTACGATTCCCGGTTGAGGCAGGGTTTTGACTGTTTCTGGCAGGCAATTCGAAGTGGCAAAACGAAGTCTAGAGAAGTGTTCTGCAAACGGCAATTTATTATCTGGTGCCATTGTTTTCCATCTAAAGTGTTTTATTTCATCTTTAATATAATTGCTACATCACGACAGTTAAAAAAAACAATTGACTTAGCCTAAACATCAAAAATCAATACCAAACAAAAATAAATAATGACAGTATGTTCTAAGCTTGAGTGCATAGAGTCTACTTTTAAAAAGTTTGCGAAAGTCTGCATACACACGAAACAGAAAAGAATTTATTCCAATTTAAAACGTCCGAATGAAAAGCTTTTAAAAGTGATGGTCGCGCGTCATGTCTCCGCCGCGGCGCGGAGCCGCCGGGGTGTCGTCGTCGCCGCTCGTACGTCGATATCGTTCGATACCTAAGGCCAGTACGCATGCACGAGCCACCGCCATACAAATCCTTCGGAACGCGGTAAGAAACGCAAAAAGAATCTGCCACGAAAATATGAAAGTCGTAACGCAACAGGTGGACATACGACCGTCTCATTCTTTTCTATGAGGTTTTAAGTTTCGTCTCTGTTGTACGGAAGCCGCCCCTACGGACGCCGCCCCCGCTCTGGGGCGGGAAATTTAAATGAAGGAGGGGATGGGATGGAAATGCTTTTCTTTTTGCTCGCGGGGTGTATTTTAGGGCTTTTGTCTGGGTGAATGCGGCCAGCAATTTCGGGGTCGCTTGCGCTCGCTCCGTCTCGGGATTTGAAAATCGAATATTTTATTTTTAAATTGAATTTAAACATTCTTTATTTGAATTTGTTTGGCATTTGACGGCGACGTTTAATGAATAGGTGTTAGAACATCAATCAGATTTTTTATAAATATCCAAAGTCATATAAAAAGTACCTACATAGCAAATAAAATTTATTTTAGTACCATTGAATTTACCAAGTTTCTATATAGTACATGTCTATATAGACAATGACATTAGTAGTTTAGTGCTCGTATTTCGCCAGTTTTGGTAAGAATCCTTGCATATAAATACAGTTATCCTTTAGCTATATGGTACATATTATAACTATCTTACTGCGAATAGATGCAAAACAGGAGATATCCATTGCGTCTATTATCGATCCAGACAAAACAAGGGAGGGAAAGGGTTACCGCTGTATCGCCCACAGACAAAATTCGTTTGCGAATTGTCACCGACGTCATATAACTCAGTTATCTATGTAGTCTACGGTGGCTCATCTATAAAAGCTTTTAATATTGTATAAGAATGGCGACTCCACATGCTATCTTGTTTGTTATAACTTGCAAGACCGCACAGTTTCCGCGAGATTTTGTGTTCAGGGTGCGTGTTTACGCTGAACTGTCTAGTTCCGTCATAATCAATGGCTTTTATTTATAAAATAATCGGAGAGGTTTTAAAACATCGCAGGTTCGCTACTGTTCGGGACAAGCTTTGTGATCTCTGAATGTGTGGTTGTTCAGTTCGCATAGTTACAGTGTTAGTTTAGCTCTATACTCAGGGATAATCAATATTGATGGAGGATATTTTTTTAATAATATGTTTGTTTCACATAAATAATGTGCGGTAAATTATCGCTATATCGTAGGAAGCTGCGCTACAGAAGATCGTAGCTAAACGGGCCTCCGTAAGAAGCAATGTTATCGGGAAATTATATTAAATAGAATATAATGATCTTTTCTTTTTGTGCCATCAGCACACAGAAGACTCCTTTGTTAAAAAAGCTACACGCGCCGATGATGACTATCAACTATACATTATGAAAAAAGAATAATTTCGAAATGTTGAAGATTCTGATATCTCTAGATCTAAATCCTGTATTATTCTGGTTTGTATAAGTTATGCACTAATTACGAATTTGGGTGTTCAGTACAATATCATATCCTGTACCTCAAACACTATTGCTCATTACGGAACAGAACGCACGTTGTGCGTCGGGTCAAACGGACTTCACGATCTGTGGAACAAAACGAGTTTTTAATATTATTCATGGCAGACATTTGTCATAAAATTAGGCAGTAACTGATAAGAGACGAGAGAGCACGACGGCGTCCCGTTAGTGCACGCGCGCAGATCTGCGCGGGGTGGGCAGAGTCGTCTGCTCACGCGCATCGCGCGACGTGCCCGCGATGCGCCGTGCTGATACACGTTACGTAGATAACGCTTAACAAACGTATTACATGTTATTTATGGGAGCCTTTGTTTCTTCGTAACGCCTCACCGACTCGAGGCGCGGTAGTGACTTCTACTTCAGCTGTATTAGGAGCCATGGTCAGCTGAGAAAACAGCGATACAAAGTTATCGCTATTTCCACGCTGTCTGTTGTGAAGTTTTGATGTCAAAACATTAAAGTTTTTTACTTAGGTAAAGGCCAAGTTCGTGAATGTTAACTGTATCTATTAAGGTGATTGTTACACTTATGGCCAGACCCACAACTAACAAGTACTTAATAGTTATCCGAAAGTTAAATCGCATTCTGTCTCTGTAATGTTAGGTTAAAGAAGAGAGATAGCGAGACTTTTATAGATAAATGCTATTTGGAGGTGGTGGGACAAGCTCTTAATAAAGTCGTCACCTAAACATTTAATTTATTTAAATTATAAAAACATAGGGAATTAATATATATTAAATACAATGGTGGACTCATAAACTGCATCATCTGCAAGTTCAGGATTACATTCACATTAATTTTTTTGATAAGTATGCAAACTTTTTAGTTTAATCTAAATGAAAATCTGGAAACTCTGATTAATGGACTAATCATAAAAAATAAAACCAATTTAAAAATAGAACTGCAGTAAGAGATAAAACTACAGCCGGGAAAATAAAATTTATGCAGTCTCAAATTCGTGTGTTATTAGAGTAAAGTTTGAAATAATTTTTTTCTTTTGCGATTTAAATTATTGTTACCAATAGTATTGATTATTAGTCTTTTAAACTCAACAAAAGTTTCGTAACCGTAAATAGGTACTTCGTCCGAACAAGCCGCTCAAATTGTGGCATTGGTGCAGGAAGGCTTGGATCAAAGAATGATTGCAAGAAATTCAAATTTAAACCAGTCTTCTGTTTCTGGAGTATACCGAAGGTTTGTAGAGACAGGTTCTTACAAAAGGAGACCCGGTACCGGCAGAACTCGAGCAACCACCCGTCGTGACGACCGATTTATTGTTTCAATTTCCCTACGAAATCGTTTCCTCACGTCAGTAAACATCAAAATAGCGCTGAATGAAGTGCGTGGAGTAAACGTGAATGGCTGAACAATAAGAAGGTGGCTTAAGGAAGCTGCAATCACCCCTTTTAGGCCAGCAAATGGTCCAAAGCTGTCTGCAGCTCACAGACAAGCTCGTTTAAGATTTGCGCGTGAACATCTTAATTGGACTGAAGAGCAATAGGCCTCCATATTGTTGGTGACTCGGTGATCGCTTGAACTATTACTTCATTGATACAATCTTATGTTTTGATAGTAAGTCACATTCAACAATATGAGCTACAATGTCACGTACACTACAGTGTAGGTACCTACAGACAGATAGATGTGTCGATACATTTCCAGTAGAGGTGTGGTGTACAATTGTACATTCAATCCATTACAGCGTGTCGATACATAACAAGATAGCGCGAGGGTAGCTCACGATAAGTACCTACAACAACACCAACAATTAATACTAACAATTAATTAACCTTATCGCCACACGATTCAATCGGCCGCTACGGAAAATTACTGTTATAATTGTAGCCCGAGCTGAATTACGTCGATCATATATTTAACTAGACGTGCCCGCGGTTTCACTTGCGTTTATCGTTACTGCACCGCCCCCGTGGGTCGTAGCGTGATGTTATATAGCCTATAGCCTTTTTCGATAAATAGGCTATCACTAAAAGAATTTTCAATTCGAACCAGTAGTTCCTGAGATTAGCGTGTTCAACCAATCAAACAAGCAAGCAAACTCTTCAGCTTTATAATATTAGTATAGATGTATGCGAGAATTTATTGCTTCAAATTAAGTTGAATAAATCCAATATTACGTGTGTATCCGCGTTAAAAGTTGGGCAGAACTGAACTACAAACAGGTACATATCCGCATTAAAGAGTTTTTATAGGTATTAAGAATTTGAAGTGTAGTTTTATAGTCATAAGTTAATTACGGTCATCTAAGTCAGCTAATGTTATACATTATTAAGAATGCTATTACTAATTGTGTGCTCAGACTGTCTTACACTATATGACTGGTATAGTCATATGCCACGCATGTGTACATGACTATAGTGGTTACCTAACTAGCGTAGCTAGCACAAGGGTGTGTAATGTTAGTAATCCCATAGATGTCGACTGTGCACAAAGAAAGCCGTTACGCTTCTGCCGCAAAAGATACCTTCTGCTGACAACAGTATGCTTCAACCATTATGTTACACATATTTCTTATAAGCAATTGTTTAGGAAGAGAACCTTGCTGCTTTTAAATGGACAATCTTCCAGCCTGGATGTCCAGTATTCCAACCCGACCTTTAC
Organism: Catocala nupta; assembly: GCA_963675205.1. Lineage (NCBI taxonomy): Eukaryota > Metazoa > Arthropoda > Insecta > Lepidoptera > Erebidae > Catocala > Catocala nupta. Next base: position 2,651,446 of record OY776104.1, on the reverse strand, counting down.
AAATAACAAGACAACGTTCTATAAAACAAATTACTTTAATCAAGCGAGCTTGGCGGCGAGAATATCTTAACGAAGCATAACATAGTTTAGTAGCCAAGTAGCGCCGGATACTGCTTGAATACTAACTATCGCACACCGCCATCGATCTAAACTGTTAACCAACACCTCCGTTTAGAGCTTAGATAGTTGAATACTTCAAGGCCTCGAGCATCAAACAGCGTGTAAGCCTTCTTAGTTGTTGCGTTTGGAAACATACCGCGCGCCGGTGTCAGCGCGAACTTGCGTCAGATCAACCATCTCACGGAACATCGCAGCCTCGTAATCTTGTGTTATGTTTCTACGGTAAGTAAAAGCTCGTAAAGGAAGCTGTGCTGCCAGCAGGCAAACCCTGGATTTCGTCTGCATCGGCAGCGCAGTGGTATTGTTACAGCGTTAACTATCAGACAGAACGCGTGGTGAAGAGTAGCATGTTTCTATGTCATGTTACATTAAACATAAAGCACTAGATGATAGAAAAATAGAGTATGTAATTCAAAACATGAAAATTTCTTTTAAAATATAATGACATTTTGTTACATATAGATAGATAGACATAGATATTACTCCATTCGTGGTTGAGAAAATAGGTAAGTTATACATAAAGGGCCAACAAAAACCCTAAGTATGTATAGCGAGCATTTCTAACAAATGTTCCGTTCTATTTCTCGGGCGGTTCCGACGGATTTCCCTAATCAATGTACTCATAAGACCATTAAAAAGAACATCCCTATCCCCAATTCGTCTCCGATACCGGGCATAATTCCGCCCGGGAAAATCATTACATACGCCCCGGTAATTCGGGTTTCGAGAGCCACCCGAGTGCCACCCTCGCCGGCTAACCCACGAGCTGCATCTCATTTTCAAATACCACACTAACTAAGGCGCGATTTCTATACACCCGATCGGCTGCACGCCGCCCGAATATAAACTCTATATCTTGCGAGTTAGGTGCACTTTGGTTCTGTGGCAGCAGGAGGTAGTCACGCCAATTGTAACTTTGTATTCGGGGCGCTAGAGTTAGAATTTCTTTGTGTTTTCTTGGGCGCGCGCGCGCGGCTCTCGCCCGCCGCGCCCGGAGAGGTTGGGGGAACGTTTTCCACTGAATAATAGAGGGGAGATTTCCTCTTATTTTTTCGTGAATTTTTTATTTAAGAAAGGGATAAGATTTTAATGTGGCCGCTCCGTGCTTTTATTACTCGAGATTGTGAGATATATTCCTATTGTTGGGAGTCTTGATGCGTATGGGGTTTCCGCTTAAAGTATTTTGTATGAGATGTATCCGAGGACACTGGAGCTGTCTTTAATGACGTTTCACTTGATATAGTCGGCAGTTTTCCATCCCCCGCTGTTTCGCTGAAGGATTGTGTGGGAACGACTTAGTACTTTATTAATCTTACACAGATACGAGTCGCTAGTAGTACTTTTAAAGAACAAATATGTACTGAAGTAGTTTAGGGCGGGGTTTTTAACTAACAACTTTATTGGTTTATGTAATTTTGTTGGTTTAAAGTTAACATCTCAGAAAGTTTTATAAAGTGTAAACGAACTGATGCGTTGCAGTACCTACGTACTTACCTACGTTTGTTAGAAAATAGATATTATACAAAAATTGTATTTAAAAGCCAAACATTTATTTAACTAGTCATGAGCTTTTCAAGTGTCATTTGTACACGTTTTAAAGTTAGTTTAAAGTTTGGTCTGTTTTGCTATGAACTATTATTATAAACTAAAAATGACCATCGATCTGCAAAAAAGTAAACCTATTTATAACACATCTATTAAACTACAACACAATTGTGGCATGATACCTTGAAATAGTCGAATTATATTTTCAAAGGATACGGAGAACTTAAGTTTTATCTATATTAATATTATAAAGCTGAAGAGTTTGTTTGTTTGTTTGTTTGGTTGAACGCGCTAATCTCAGGAACTACTGGTTCGAATTGAAAAATTCTGTTAGTGTTGGGTAGCCTATTTATCGAGGAAGGCTATAGGCTATATAACATCACGCTACGACACACGGGAGCGGCGCAGTAATCATAAACGCGGGTGAAACCGCGGGCACATCTAGTCCAATATATAACATAAATATGAACAATACAGCTAAAACGAGAGGGCTACAAAGTATAAATGACAAAAGTTTGGTGGAACAAAGGCTGATTCCAGGCTCATATCCTCGGCTCAGGCGATCGATCAACCTGTCAGTCTGCTAATAAATATTCTGTCGGCAGACGCTCTGCCGGAAGCTAGGCCACATTCCCCGGCGCTCTGCCGGCCTGTCCTTGAACCTCACTAATAATACTGAACATATTGGGTACATAATATGTTAGCTCGCTAAACGTTTCACATATAAAGTCATTCGACGCATTATGCCTGTATAACCTGGCAGCATTACGCAGCACTTACAAGTTATGTTTAGTTTAGTTAAGAAGTAGTCTATCGATCGTAAAGTTAGCTAGCCTAGAGCTGACCTGGTCTATGTGCTCTGAACCCACGAAGCTGGTAGCGAAGTACTACTGCTGAAAACATCTCGTAGAAGTGACTTTAATACTCTACCGGATCTGGAAACTGTATGCGTCACGTACTTTTGTTACTTGAAACACGCCTACTCTATAATATCAGTTCTGCATACAAAATGTTCGCGCTACTAACAACGCAACTGCATCTCAGTTTTAAAATTGGGCAAATTTTTGTTAATTAATCAATCACCGCATAAACCGAATGGATTTGTATGAAACAAGGCACATAGATAGGGTATGACTTATCTATGTGCCCTGGATTAACATATGGGACATCACAATAATGTGTTTCCGTGCAATTGATATGTGCGAGGTTGCCGCCGAAACTAGTGAGATATATATACCTATAGCGCCATCTAGCGTAACAAAAACAGGCGTTGTTTCTCTGCGGCTTCTACACTCAATACGATGACGTGGTTATAGACGACCGCAACAATTTTTCCATGTAAAATACCAATCCAAACCGAAATTGGATTAAGGGCATTCATTGTGCATCGCGCAGATGCGGAGCGGACTGGCACTCTCTGTACAACTATAAAAAATACACAAATATTACGCGTATTGTTTTATTGTTAAAACGTTTGTTTATATAATTCGCGGATGCTTGTAACTCTTGTATGTGTGGGTAGTTCTTCGGCTAACTACTAAGGTAGCTAACAAGCAAACCGGAGTACAAAAGCTTGCGTGTTGCCGATCCTCTAGAATATAATTCACTGCACTGTAAGCACAAGAGATAAAGATAGTGATCTTAGAAAACGCCTACTAAAGGAGCTTTGAAAACCTCAAGAACGTATCCAAAAGGCTCCTAGTCGTGGCCTTCGGTAGAGTGAGGCTACTGGCTAGCTAGGTTGAGCGGATTGCTTGTATAAGCAGATATCCTATCGTACGATGATTAAGTGTGTAATTACGTAGAAATATCTTAAATTCGAAAGAAGTGAGATTAAATTGGTTACAGTGTATTAGGATACAGCTCGATGTAGGCATCAACTCGGTGCTTTACAGTACAGTATCGATATTTCATTCATAACGTTTTTCCTCCTAATACCATCGACCTTTAAATTTAAATATAGAACTCCACAATCGGAAGTGCGATTACACTTTGTCGCTGTATGACGCAGTTCCTTTGCGCGTGCGCCGACAGATCGTTATCATTTCAATGATTGTTTATTGTTTATAATGATTAGGCGCGACACCTTGAAACGTGTGGATGTCAATCGCTTTTTACATCCATCACATGTCTATTACGGTCATAGATTACTGCTGAGACTGCCCAACATGTCGTAACGGCTTACTCGTTACGTCATACTTTAATTTTAACGTTTAGTAAGGTATCTTGAAATATATAAAAACTAAGGCCTCTTTAGTGTTGAGATTGAACTTGTTATAATAATAAGCGTTAAATTTGTATTGATAGTTTTTAATAAATATGCAGTTAGGTGTAGTGTAACACACATAAACTTTAAAAAACAACACACTTGATGGATATAATATAAATATGTTATCTCGTTTTTATTGGTGTAAAGTTTTTGACCATATCTGCCAATCACACGATGTTTATAAGTAGTAAGCCAGGACAGAAACAGAGAAGTAAAACAACCGCGAGGTGTAGTCGCCTTCGATATTCGGAAGTGCAAAGCAATCAGCAAACAGCATTTTGTTGTATCTTTGCTTAACCCTTGAGCACTCAATACCACAATGTAGGTAGGCAGTAGGTACGTATACCCACGGGATCGCTATTACAAGCTGACAAACAGTTTCGCATTCAACCCTCAATATTCAACTACCCACTATAAAATAATCAAACACTACACTAGGGGTGTCATCGCAGGGTGGGCAGTAATACTTTTAAAAGCGTCACCCCTCTCGTCTTTGTCGGATATCTCATTGTACAGACGAACTGAAAAGTCGTTTCGCGTCATCCAACACTGTCACTGCAGATGCTATTTTTTGTGGAAACATTCTTGTCACTTTTTGTTGACGAAGTTTTACACAAAACGTTTTGAAAAAACCTTGTACACAGAACTGAATATCACTGTAATCTTGTAGGTATTTTTTATTTATGTTTAATAACATATAGAATACATAGATTGAAATTATAAGTAAATTAACTCACAATAATATAAAATAAACTCCTTAAGTATCCATAATTGTCGGCCTCGGTGGCGTAGTGGGTAGTGTAACCGACTGCCACGCCTGAGGTCGCGGGTTCGATTCCCGCTCAAGTCAAACATTTGTGTGCATGAACATGGATGTTTGTCTTGGTCTGGGTGTTTCTATGTATAATATGTATGTATTTACAAAAAAAAAAGTATATATGTATGTTTATCCATTGTCTAGTACCCATAGTACAAGCTCTGCTTAGTTTGGGCTAGATGGTGATGTGTGTATGTAGTAGAATATTATATTAGAATATTATAATAATCTACCTAGAAAAGGACTGATTAAATTTGAACGACTTCTTATTAATATAACCATTGCGACACAAAACGTGATACAGAGACAAATATTTTTTTAACCTCTGAGTCTTCTTCGAACAGGTAAATGGAAACACTATGTGGGTCTGTGTCTGTCTGTTAATGACAGTTTGTTAGTGACAGGTATAGCTCCGAAACCACTGGACCGATTGACTTGTAACTTGGTGTGCAGACACCTTGGAGTCATCTCTCGGTCGAGTTTGTATATAGGCCCTGTGGGTGAAAAGACCCCCGAGATATAGAGGTTACAAGGTCATAAGGTCAGGGGATATCCACCAACAGATTGATTTGGAAGTCCAAGGGAAAGGTTTTTGCCCAGCAGTGGGACATTACAAAAAGTTGAAGAAAAAAAGGTCACATGAAGACGAAGAGGTTGAATCCTGGGTTTTTACACCCATCTCGTTATGTTTCAGGAATAGATACATTTTCTAGTAATGTTTTTACAAACACTACTTACTATAAATATTTTACTTTTAATTTAAAGCGATATGATATTCTTTAAATACAATATTGTGTATAATGTTAAATGGTATCTTGATGTGTTTCATCTAAACGCATTGTACAGGTGTTATGAATTTTAACAATTCGCACGGTAAACGTTTCAATACACGCCATTTAATACTGGTTTCGTTACGCGCGATTAATTAAATTTAAATACAGATTTACCGTGAAATAACGTTAACATTACTTGTTAGCTATTCTGTTTATTTGAAATTAAATGATTACTCGCTTTATTGGGGAACGTGAGCATCGTGAGAAAATATGTGTGACGGTCGGTTGTATGTATTACCTTTGTATTCGAAATAGAACATTCGGTTTTCGGTTCCTAGAATCGACTGGTGAGTAACCTAACTTAATCAGATCTCGTTTGAAATGAAATAAGCTTTATCGAATCAACCGTACTACATACATACATATACCCCGAAGCTGCGCAGAGGTAGGTACATGTGTTCACCCACATTTCGCGAGCTATACGTATTAATGTTTCTCAGACACAGTGCCCGACTCCGTGCTGCTACTAACAAATTCGAATGCTGCTCGACTCAGGGATCGAACCGCAGTCGCATTCGCTGCCACTGCGCTACCGAGTCTATCACGCTATACTAGAAACAAATAAGTCGTCAAACTTATAATACTTCTTTTTTCATCTAGGAAGTATGAACACAGAAGAAGTCCTATTGTATGTTTATATACAGTTTCCAGTTAGTCCGTAGCGCAAACACACGTACGCACACTGTACCTTGCATCTCTCGTATCCTCACACAAACAAAGTATACATGAATGTTCCCAATTATACGTGCAGACACAAAGGCGTTGCATATAATATATTTTCAATAAGATCTAGATTCGTATCCGAGTCCCACCGGATGGTAATTGCCTAGAAAGTCCTATTTCCCAGCACCCGCCCCCACCTGAACGGGTTACCCCCCCGGAGGGTGGCGCACACCCCGCCTGCTCCAGATTTTAGATCTGCAGCTAATCTCGTTTCCAATGAAGCTGCGATGTGTACGCTTTTATTATACCTAGTCTAGTTTTTAGATGCCTTTGTGTGTCGAATGCGTGCGCACTTACCTTTGGATATAGGCATAGCGCCAGCCTTTAATAGAGATTACTTATACTTTCAATTAAATTGACAAAAAAATATAGAAACACTTATATAATCTACGGCATTAATTTATGAGGCTACTTTAAAAATATAGGTAGCTAATTAGAACAACTTATTTGTCAAACGTATAATACACTTTAATGTGTCATTTAAATTATTATTAGTGTAACACACTATTTTGTCATCAAGACATACAAAGTAGAAACACAGGTTCAGGTTTTAAAGTGTAAACATAAATCTAAATTGTTAAATAACTTAAATAGTTTCAAAATTATGTAACAATAGTGTTTTAAAATAAACAATGCTATATAATCAGCTGTATAGAGTAATTAACAATTTAATTTCAATGTAAAGCATTCGCGCACACATAAGTCAGTCAATATTACAAATAAAAAATAGATGAAATATAAATTGCCACTAATACTAGTTCACATAATTATTACATTTTAGTGTATGATTTATACTATTAATTATTATGTGATATTAATTATTACAGTTCATCATTTAGAATTCACTCACTTTGTCAATTAGTAAGTTATAGAGTCTCTTTTTATTGTTGTTATAGGCAGTTAGTAATATATGAATATTAATGTATTAAAAGATATATCGGATGAGTGATCGCCGCGATGAGTGAGTTGTGGGTTCGAAACCCTTATGAGACAATCATTTGCGTGATTCTCAAATAATTTCTCTGTAGTAGTTTGCGTCTGCTAAAAGCGACACAGGACACAGGGTTTAAAATACAGTGCAGTAAGTTTATTCCCTCAAATATGAGTAGAGTTTTGTTAGACACGCTATGGTTACTGTACACACTGTCTATCTGATCTTCCTGTGTAAACCGTATAGACTAACTTATGGTTGTTTGAAATCTTGGTGTTCTTTGTGATTGATGCAGATTTTATGTTAAATAGGGTGGCGGCGGACTTAAAAACAAACCAATGTTTCCAGGAAGTTGGTGTTTTATCCATTAATAAGTTAAGCATGGTCTATGATGAGCTATTATTGTCAGATTGGCGGTACCGTTGGCTATAAAACAACATGAACGGCGTCTTTACGGTACACGTTCATGGATATCTGTGCTACAGCGTCTGTCGGGAGGAAGGTGTAGATTCAAAACTAACTGCCGCTTTTATGTGTAGTGTAGGTTCGACACAATCAAATTGAGTTGAACAATTGGTTAATATCTGTGGTGTTGCCAATACGCAGGCGGTAACCGTTTACCATCAGACGAGCCTCTTTGCCACAAATGTGGTGTGAAACAGTGTTGTTATTTAAATTCGTGTACTTTAAGAAGAAGTAAATAGTTAATTACTTCACTTTTCGTGCGATTAAATATGCATTAAAACTTTATATAAAAAGGTATATTTGCTTGTATTTGAAGTTAAGCAATAATAATGGGATAAATCGCAGCATTTATAATATTAAATAATAATACATAATTATATAAAAATATTATATAATATAAGTTGCATTATGTTCTCCTTTATTCTTATTTTTATTTCTTACTTTGTTATAGTAATTTAAGGTCTTTACATAAATAATGTCACAACTGCTGGTTGAAATCTAAAGATCATTCGATGAATGCTGGTTAATCTATAATTGGCAAATGTTTCAGCCACCATACTTTCTTTGTTATGTATTTGATGTCAATTTGTAAACATTTGCTGTCGATAGACCATAATAATAAATAAATAAAAAAAATAAGTTAGCATTTCATCATAGTTCGCGTACGGACGAAAAAGATTTGTCTTTGGTTTTAGACCATAGCTAATTCATATTTGCTCTTTGTTAGTAATTTGGGTAAAGTATAAGGTAGTAGTGTTTTATTATTTTAAAAAGAAACAACTTTCGCCCAAGGGATCAAGTCCTGTGTTGCGATGGAATTACCAAGCATAGAATTACCTGATGTGCAAATGATTGTGATGTGCAAAAATTAGGTGCACCATTTTGTGGATTACAACAAAATAATTGCCCCGTATGGAATTCGAATTCGAACCTACACGGTTTAGCGCTACGGTTGTGGTGAGGCGATAACTTATTCGCTGCGCCATCCGTGCATTCATCAATCGGTTATTATCATCGGTCAATCTTGTTAATTAATAATTGTATCTGCTATGTGATAAATTATTTATTGTACTTGTGTATTTGAAGTATGTTATAATATGTACACGATTCTTTTGGCATGACTACATGTTTCTGTTACTTTCTTAATCGTATTTGCATCGCCTGTGCATACGCTACGAATACGCATATAGGTATTTAAATGATATTATTATTTCTAGAATTATTATTAAGGTAATCAGTATATTTACATGTTAGTTTAAATTATCTTCAATTGATAATCAAAGAATTTAAAGTTTATCAATTTACAAGAAAACTCAATAAAACTTATCCCCATAATGATCAGTAAGCACTCGTGTGGCATTAACCCTATACTCTACCCTATATTATAATAGCTCTTAAGTGAGCGTCCAATTTCACACCGACTGTTACTAAAATGAAAATATTAAATCCAATTTACAAACTTACCCTTCAGCTTACCCCTCGATGATCCACACAAAAACATGAATTATGACTATTATAACCTCTCCAAAACCATTGTGCGGTATTAATCGCCAATTCGTTATAAATACGCACAGTGGGCCACCCCGCTTATTTGCGCGGACAAAAAAAAACATGAATATGATTTTATGGCAGGTTAAATACATTTAAGGGGGATTAAGTTATGAGTAATATTTCTATTTATGAGGGGCATTTAACGAGCTATTTGACGCCTTTTGGCATCGCGTGCGGTTCGCGGGGCGCCATTCACCGCGAGATAACCCGTCATTATGATCCATCTTACCACGATAGCGGTTTTATAAATGTTTGTTTTCGTGACAAGTGGATTATAATGATCGGCGCGATGATTAAATGATCGCCTCGTTCGGTGCGGCTTTTTGATTGTACACTTTTATTTTATGCTAGTTTTAATTTATCCGTATCACGGAATCGGTTTACGTCGTACGCGACTGATCGGATGCTTTTATTCAAATTAAGCGAACGTATACACTGCGACATTATTTTTAACTACGCGTTTTAATGTAATTTTTCATATGAATATTTATGCTCACGGATGTCGTTCTATGTATCTAGGTACATTAAATATGTACCCTGTGCTCCCTATATATTAATTTCCATCGAATCCAAAATCAAAGGCAGTCGTGTCCCAGAGGACAGCCCGCTGGTCTAATGTGCCCATTCTCTGGACAAAGCGGATTATTTCCGATGTTGTCATATCTCGAACCTATTAACATAATGTGGTGACGTGATTCCCTTGTTTAGGTTTTTTGTGTTTTTCTCATATGTCACACTGTGTGGTCTAATAGATATTGTGTTTTGACGTTAGTTACGTCGTGTTTCTGGGAAGCCGTGACTTGCTTCGTTATCGTTCGTGTTGTGGGATTACTTTACGTCATGCAAGATAAAATATGAAGTAATTTTCCTCACCAGTAATATTGATTCAAATAATATAGTAGAGCTTTTTAAATTACTGTTTCTGAACAACACGAGGGCGTCGCGTACATTTTCCCACTTAAAATAAAATTACAGAAGCAGTTACCGACAATACTTGCATCGTTTACACACAACATAATCAATTCCGCAAACAAGGCAATAAAACACGAGTAAAAAACACTGGCCTTGCGATAATGTAAGTGAAAGAAAACACAACACACCATTAGGTTACCGCAGTTGCTAAACAAGCCGAGTTTTCCCACAAAACGTAGGTATAGCGTTAATATTTCAAGTGTATTGTTTGAGTAATTGCTCGCCCCGCGAAATAACCTAATGGGCGTACTTCAGTGCAGTGAAAAAATCGATTCACCCATATTTGTTGTTAATTATAGTCGGTTGAGCCGTCTTTCCGCTTCTGCTGGTTCGAATACGATTTAAGACCCTCCCTGGTCCAATTACAGAGTTCTCAAAAGTCCCCCCTCCTCGGCCTCCCCTCTCATTTTTAGATCGAGCCTCGTTTTAATGACCTCTCGAGCTCCCGATGTTCATTTGTCGCGAGGGTTTTGCGTACGATTATTTCACTTTTTCTTTTTTTGCCCAGCAACGATCGACAAGTGAAGCACTGTGCTGAACACTCGACGGCTTAGAAAATATTATAATATAATATTTGAGCTTAATTCGGCGTGAACTTGCGCTATGTGTGTGTTGGCTCGTAGCTCCACACAACCGACGATGTTTTATATTACGTTTAATAGCGTAGTTATAACGACAACATTTGCAATAGAACTTAACAAACATACTACTAACACAAACACTACGGGATGAATTGGAACCGGAATATGAAGAGACGTAAAAAATCAGCCCAATACTGACGAGTCCATAGAATTGCGCATGTAATTGTTTAAAACTGCCACCCTATATTAAAAAACTGTGTCCCCATTAAATGTCCCGCGGTACTGTTCGTCTACACGAGGGTGCCTTTTGTACTTTGTTTGGAATCCAGTAATTTTCTATGATTCTGCAGTTTGGCCCGTTTGCTGTAATTGTCGAGGGTAGATATTAATTCAGAATTACTCCCTTGCAGCCCTTTGTGAGCTATTTTTAATCTCCGCTAATATAGACATTGATTGTACAAATGATTAGTGGACTATTGACTCGTCGAACATTACTATTTATTGTTAAGGATATAACAAAACAAATATAACCAATATGTACCTATGTCACGAAACGAGATAATATTTGTGAGAGTATTAAATAATAACCGTTTAGATGAAGAAACCTATATAAACTGCATTACTGACGTGAACGAACTCCTAACACAAGCATTCTAGCTTAGCTGGAGACCCAAATTGCTAGTAATCTTTCTAAAGAAAACAAAATTAAAGAAAAACGAGATTGGTGTAAAAACCCAGGAATCAACCTTTTCGTCTTCATGTGACATGCTTTTCGTTTTTTTTTCCATCAGCTTTTTGTAAAGTCCCACGGCTGGGCAAAAGCCTCTCTTTTGGACTTACAAATCACTCTGTTGGTGGATATCCCCTGACCTTATGACCTTGTGACCCCTATATCTCGGGGGTGACCCACAGGTCCCATATTCAAACTCGACCGAGATTTGACCCCAAGGTGTCTGCACACCAAGTTACAAGATTCCGGACCTATGCCTGCCACTAACAAACTGTCACTAACAGACAGACACACAGACCCACATAGTGTTTTCATTAACCTCTTCGAAGAAGACTCAGAGGTTAATAATATATGTATATCCATACTCAACCTAGGTATTAAGCCCTGATCGTACAGGAACATTAGAATCTCGGTCAAATCTAATTTTATTTTAGTGGCAGAGGTAATTTTGTCTCATAGCATTAAAGGTCCTTTAGAAACGCTGATGGGAGTCAAACTACGTCATAGCTTTAAGATGATAGAACGTCCGGATACGTCCGGAGATGTCAATGTTAATTATCAAATTAATTAGTGGTTACAATTAGTGGCACAAGTTATGTGTATGTGTGTGTTCGAATGGGGAGAAATAATGTGTTAAGTCTTAATGACATAATTATTTCTTTTAATAACGTATCGTATTGCATTTCAGTAACGTAACTTAAGCCCTATAAATACTGTCGCCATTTTATTAGAAATAGTAGAAACAACTTTATTCTTGAAATAAAACAAATAATGAAATGTATTTAATAATATGTTACTAGAATATTGAAACAAATTCAGTGTGCTGTAAATATACCCCTAATGCGCATGTCTTAAACCCCAAAGAAAATGACCTATAAACCAACCTGTATGTTTATGCTATACGTGTATACAACTTATTTTACATGTATTTAAAAAATTGCTTGTGTTTGCGAAAAATTACGAACAAACACGAAAATAAAACGTATTGATTACAAAGCAAACAGATTCGCTCTTGACGCGAGGAGCAAACAGAGACAAATGACATTCAGAGCAAATACTGATCTTCATACACAAACAGAGAAGTACATTGTGAACTGTCCACGCGGTGCCTTCCCACCCGACACACCCGACGCACACCACACACCCGACACACACGACGCGCGCGACGACGGCTCGGCGCGTCTAACACACCTAAAACATACTCTAGCGCCGATGCAATTAGGGTGACTACTCCAGTTCCCAGCCGCGTCGTGCGCCGGTGGATTTTTAAAACGACATTTTACAACACGAATCCACGACATGTGTCATCACATCATGTCAATGCAGGGATTATGATAACCATCGTACGGATGGCATCTAGCGTGGGGAATCGCCCTTTGCGATCTCGAGAACAAATCCACGACTGAAGCGCGCTCGAAACACGAGCCAACTTCAACTCTAACTCGAAACTTTAAAGATCAAATTTGAACGTAGTCAATTCTAAAATTCACAAGGGTGATCCCGAAAAGACAATTTAACCCTAAAAAATGGTGCATGGACATTAATCCGCATGTAATATCACAAATTTGTCATCGGTTCGTCGGGTGGGCCTGCGCCCATCTGTCAGACAATGCGCAATTCGATTTGGGGCTATTAGAGTGTACATTCAACCACTTGATTGGATGAATAAAGACAAAACATCACGCAAAAGTGCTCTCTAGACGCGAAACCTTTTTAATAACGGTGGATACTTGTTATAGTGTCTCTTATCAAACGCCTTTTGACTAAGCTTGATATGGCAGCACATACAGGTCACTTGATATCCGTATGTCCAGTTCCAAGTAGACAGCACAGGTAGTATAAGGTCGGCCTCAGGTTTCGGCTTCATGTCCCCATATTAAACTTATGTTTATAACATCCGTCTCATAACGTATTATCCATAAAGTTACCCCTTATCAAGTCAATAATAACACCCTAAATATGAGACGCTTAATAAAATCCGCATATACCTTTTCGTTGAAGCGGTAATAAATTGCCCTTTTTGACGTCTTATTCAGAAAACTCAGCGATTCATGTGACAGTGACTGTCGAGGGTAGCGTGGCTAATAAAAAATGTATTTCGATACTTCAATGTCGGCACGCGTGTGCCGTCTTCAGGTGACGCTCACTGGCTCCTCCACCCTTATTTGTGAATTACGTTGTTGATTCACCGAGTCGCGCCGCACCGCACCGCGTCGCACCGTGTGCTGTCTGCTGCACTCGTAAACATGTTGGCTTGTTTATAATTTGGTCTAATCACAGGAGGGACAAAACGTTTTTATTTTTACATTGGTCATTTCTACCAACGACGGAGTATTTAAATACGTTAAAATATACACTAAGATATAATATCCATCATCTTGAAACTTTAGCCAAAAGTTTTATGGTTACACAGTAAAGAGCGAACCTATTTCCGTTATCACTTGCATCCTCTACACTGCTATTAAGAACACCGTGATAGAAAATGCATTAAAACTTTATACCAATTTATTGAAACCCAAAGATTGGCAGTCCCGATTGCCTCTGGATAAAACAGCAAGTCCTAATTTAGCATTAGAACATTACCTACTAACTGTAAGTGACACTTTATAATCGTTCTTATAATTGATAAAGTCGTTATACATGGGACATAGCCACTTTCACCAATAATAATCGGCAATAAAAATATTGGTAACATAAAGGTGTGCGCGCACTGCGTCGCGGGCAGGCGCGTGCCGCGGACGGGCGCGACAGGCGTGAACGCATCGGACCCGCCGCACACGTCACTACTGATATATCCCACACAGAAAGTAATTCGCTGTACAAAAGCTTGTGCATTCTTTTTAGATATTTTGGATAACATGTTGCCTCATGTTGTATGTTACATATTCTTTAATAAAATTAAGTAACGTGGGATAATAAACTACCTCAAAAAAATTTAATAGTAATAAATAAATAATAGTCCCAAGTTGTTATCAGGACGATAAAGTTGCTCAAGTATCCTCATTGAAAGCGTGAAAACTAACTCGAGTCCTTAAAAATACATATGTTTGAATGTATTTATTTACAGTTGCGCTAGGCAATGCGACTTGTGTGCGTATGCGTGTCTTGGGTTCGATCCTCGGGACTAAGGCTTGGGTAAAAAAAGTTTCTAACAAGAAAATTTCATTAGTAGCATGGGCTCTGGAACTGTGTCCAATAGGCATCCATATTTCATGGGACCTAAAATCATACTCAGGAAATTTTAAGTGCGATACACTCCTGCTTACCTCTTTGGGGTTATATACATAAGACTATGTACGTACGTAATCTTTACATCCAAACAGATCAATAAAAATGAGGTATCCTAATAATGATGTAAAGCGTGGTGACGTTGTGTAATTACTAACTGACGTGTATGATAATTGATAAACATGCGCACGTGCTATGTACTCGTCGGTATTGTAGTTTCTGCGTACGGTTGGCACACCGCGCTCTGCCAACTAAGTTAAACCATCGATATAAATGCTGGAATGGCGGACGCATAGCAAATAAGGGAGTATGCTATGTAGCAAAAAAGTTAACTCCAATGATGTAATGCAAGCGCATTCCTTCGCTCCCTTCTAATTACTATAAATACTTAAGGGCAAGAAAGAATTTCGTTCAGCAGAAGTTTAGTCAAGCGTGCAAACCTTCCAATATCGGCAAAAACTTGCGTAATATCGAACTAGTTTTTGTCCATGGCTTTGCCTGCGTATTAATATCCTGGTTAAGTACGTTAGAATAGGGTATGTGGTTTAGTAATAATAATGCCATGTTCTAATTGCTTCAGTAGATCTTGAAATAGATACCTAATTTTAAACTGCCTCGGCGTCTTTTAACTTTATATCTACTCTAACGCTAACTACGAGTCTGCGTAATTGTGTAAATGTGCCCGGTAGAAGATAATAGCTCGCTCCCTATTACTTGGGACCTAACGTAACAGACGACATGTGGTTGTGAAACACCTGTGCCTACCGCTTTGGAGGATAACAAGCGTAAGACTAGGCGTCCAATAAAAATATATCTTAGTATTATAAGCATGCATAACAAGAAAGGTCTGTCATCATTAATATATTCACAAATTATATAAGAAAAGTGCTTCCTCGGTGTCGATCGCATTACGTATTTGTTTGCCAAATGTCTCGTTCCGTAGGCTTTAAAGTGCTGACGATTTAGTGATGAATAACTTAGTTTCGCGGCCTTTGCTGTAAACAGACTTCTCCCACAGACTTTCATAACGATAGATGTTGTAGTTTAAGTATAAGTTATTCTTTTTTCCTGAAAAATGTTTTTCATTTAACATTAACATCAGTGTAGGCGAAGATATTTGTTAGTATGATAGGAAGTGAAGTTAGTGTGATACAACGTCTAGGCGGAACGTATTGTTGCACCACGCATGCGCGTCCGCCCGACCAAAACTAGACTTTCGTTGATGGAATATTAAACACTTCCGTCTCTAGCTCACGGTTTCGGCTCTGTTTTTTATCAATGGATCGTTTTGAGTGTGTGGTCTATAATAAGACCTTAATCCAGAGATTAGTATGCGATTCAACGAACCATTTAGTGGTTGCTATATCTTTGTTACAAAGTATTTTGATTCAACGATATACATTTCTAAGAATCGATTGGAAATTTGCTTGTTAAATTGAAGATAGCAATCGCAAGTATTGATTATTATGCATGATATCCATTAAAATATGTAATATATCTTACTGATATATCTTAGCGTTATCGATCAAGTTAATACGTTAGACACACCGTCGCCGCACTCCGCTCGCCGCTGCCGCTACTATAAGTACGTGGAAAACAATTAACTAGTTATAGATAAAACAACCAGTTTCTGTTTTTCTGCGTTAGTATATTTGTTGCCATATCGAGTTTTATATTAAATTCAATGAAAATTTGCAAATTGCCACCTTTATATTCAAGACAATTTTCCGGTAAGGCCGGTTCTATATTGTGGCAATAGATCTTTGTATCATTTCACATAAATTGTGCCCCATTTTAAATACTACATTACTCGTGTAGGGTACTATACTGTAACTAACTCAAGCACGGTAATGACAATATGAAATCTAACAATAAGTACATAGTATGGCGGTATCAATCAATTTATGGCTGTATTACCTGCGATAGAAAATATCTAATACATATCGGGATGAATAGCGAAATTAGTGAGCAGGAAGAGAAAATACGATGAACATGGTTGACTGTAACTAATTATTGTCACTTTAGTAATAGAAGCTTTTGCTCAATATATACAGACAGTTTATTATATAATTTATATGTATATTTAAAACTCAATTTAAAGATAACTCACTCAACTTGAAGCTAATAAAAAACAAAGCCTCTTTTCGAGGTCTACCAGCATACTCGTAAGTAACAAAAGCCTTTTTATATCAAGAAGCATTTGCGTCAAACCCACAGATTCCCAGTTACCTACATTCGCATCAAAGCATCACCCAGTTCTTTTACCTTGCGCCTTATTACCCACATCTAGATTTAAGACCCAGTCTAGACAACATCTGAATATTTGATGCGTACTCTAGTCGACAGCTTTTAGAGAGGTGCACTCGTTTTGCGAACGAGGTGACGCGTGAATTGGAAATAAAGTCGCGCCGAACTATCGACTGTCTTTGATACTCGTGCTTCTAAGTTCGCATCATAAATAAAACGTCTTTGTATTCTTTTCACTATCATTTAGCTTTACGAAGTTTATGAGTAATTGTTAGAGTTTACAAACTGACAAAAAGCATCGAACCAGACCTAGCACTGAGGTTATGAAAATTCATAGCAAATGAAAATTAATATTTAGTACAAAAAGTTTAACGCGCGATTACACTCGTTATCTTTCCGTTCTGCACTGACCCTTACACGGATCGATTGTGGAAGCTACAGAAAAAGCCGCGATGTTATCGCTATCTCACATTCAACACATAGCTTTACATTAGCTGTTATAATAACAGCTCATTATACGATAAATAATCGCGATTAATATTCACGGGCGGCGGCCATGTTGCGTATCGCAGTAGCATCGCTCCGCCCACTTTTGATATTAGAATTAATTTAATTCGCAAGAAACGGCGCCTTAACGGACGTGCGGCGCGAACCACGCGGTCCGCTCTGCGCGCTAATGAATTGTAACCTTTATGTTGTTAGTAGTAGAACTCGCGCGCAGTGCAGGGTGTCGCCTTCCGGAGGTGAATCGCGCGCTAATTGCTCGTAAGCCGATCAGCGCCTTTTCACTTCACTAAATACAAATTATTATCGATTCCTGTTTTTCGCGCAAATGACTCGTTGTTAAATGAGCTCGCCGCCCCTTTCGACTCTATATATCTCTTTAATAACAATTTGCGAGCTGATATTAACCTCGCTAAAAATACCATCGAACAAAAAAGTTATTACCATTTATTATATTTATAGGTTTATTTATTGAGCTAGTTTATTTTGGTATTGCCCATAAATGTCATAATCATAAAATTTAAATGGATGATAAAAATAATTTAAGTCGAAAATATGTTCGCTAAGTATAATTTTATTTTGTTAATAAACATTCGAAATTATCATTTGGCTCATTCAGCAAACTAGGGTCATACGAGTCATACAAATCTAGATCTGTTTAAATAAAAACTATCTTAAAGCGAATGTATGAATGCTTTAAAGTTATCGCACCCGAACGAGATAGCATCTTTCACGAGCGACGCGCTCTCTGCGCGGTTAACAACGTTATAGTACGAGTATATATCAAAATATTATGTATGTAATTATTATGTAAATGTTTGGACTCGGCAAACGTTCTCTACTATTTATTGCCTATTTACCACCGGTGGTCTGCACTGTGTAGGTATACGAAAATATCAGACAATATCGCATATACTCGTAATAGGAAAATTAATAGTCATAAAAGTAATTTCGCATAATGATTATGTATTCTTAATATAAATCACAGATTACCTTCACGCGTGTTTAAATGTGCAATAAAACATATAACGACATGAATAAATGTGGAATAGAACCGCAGACCCGATCGTATGTAAATTAATTTCGTAATAACTCTCGTAACACAAAACATGTGAGATATTTTATCTAAATGCCAAAACATTTAAAGGCTAATAGCAAAAAATCCTTCTTATCACGGGCGTAGGCAGCTTTGCGCCGAGCTTAGTGACACGACAGAAAAAAAAACAGATTATATTCGAGATAAAGCGTCGGATTTTTAAAGTCATTGTTGAAAAACAAACGCCATTTATGTAACTGTTGGGTAAGACGGAGATAAACAATCTTTGTTTTAAGATACTGAGCTCACTTGAAGTCGGAGCGCAGCCTCCTCGCCGCGACTAAGTCGGCTTATCGCGCGGCGCTACCTCACCCGACACCCGGCACCGGCCGCCTCGCCCGCCTCGCCCGCTACACTTTGATTTCTTCTATCGCTTATGAATGTTTAGTTATTTGGTGTCCTCGATATTTTATCGGCGTCTTTATCAATGAATTCTTTAAATTTGTAGAACTTAAACTTTTAAAGAGCTTTCTACGACAAAGCCACCACTATCTATCAGGCATCAGCCAGTGAAGCTTACACTTTTTATTTGTACGCTAACAATTTCTCAAAATCAATAATTTATGTTTTATAGGTGACGAATAGTAGTCGCAACATAATACTGTTTCTAATTCAAATCTATTTCACTCTGAAAAATGATATAACCAAAAGTTATGGATGTGCAACATGCTCGCGAGCCGTTTGTGACAACTACCACTAGTTAGCAGCAAACCGTTGTCATTTAATATTTAACTAATTCATACAGAAAATTTATTGCCATTTACCTTTGCCCAATTAAAGTGATTAACTTTAAATAAACGAGTCGGGTACTAGACAATGTGTCGCACCAACGCTCAGCACCGCGCCCCTATAAGACGAGGCGAGGAGGCAGCCCTGGCGATGTTTGAGTTTATCGATGCATCGGACACGTCTCCGTGACGAAGCGATTTTGCCTACATTATACAACGTGTCAAACTACCATTAGGTTCGGGATCTATTTTAATGTATTTGCTTTTAAAATACCTCGTCGAGGACCCGGGAAATACGAGATATAACATTTTTTTAAGTAAATTATATGAGTAATAATATTAGTGAATGAACGGCTTCCTGTTTGGCAAATATAGCGGATACGGTAAATATCGTAGTAGCGCAAAGTGGCGCGTGGGCTCAGAGCTCGCGTTGCTACGTGCAGCCTGTCTCAGCGGTTGTCATTATACTTGTTTATGCAATTAATGGGTGTCTAGAGATTTTAGACATGTAGTACAATTGATTTTTCTTCTCTTTTCGATTATAAATGTATGTGATTGCGAGAGAGAAAACCGTGCTAGTTTCATGTAAGAAGATAAAGCCATTATCCGACACTCATACTCGTGTAAGCGGTAGTTGCACAAACGACTAGTGGGATAAGCTACAATGTGTCCAAATGAGTTCTTGCCTTGTAAAGTAACATTATTGTGACATTCAATAAAGAATAATAAAATTATAAATTAATAATTTATATAATATTCTCTTTATAATCACCTAAAGACTAACTATACTCAATACGTCTACGTATTCAAATTTTTGTGGCGTGCGAGGTTCGAACCCATAATTTCAGCGCACTTTCAATGTGCCAATGTGCAATGTGCCATGGTGACTAATGCACCAGTGTAGTTAATTTTGAATACATTGCATATTTTTACATTGATCACTTATTAAAATCATTGATCATGCCTTAAGAGAGGTGAAAGTATGAAATCGTTTGGACGTAAGTTAATAAATTTATTGATTTTCCATTTTAAGCTAAACATTTACATATTATTACTGATGTTCTCTCTTTGCATTAAACATTCTCTGTAATGAGGACTTATTAGCAATAAATATAATTTATATTTGTATAAATTAAAGTTTTCTTTTAAAGTCTTGACGCATGTGACAATATCAGTAATGTTTAACGGTCCGTACGTATGGAGGTAATATTATTTAAATATTTTAATGGTTTTGTTCCGAGTCAAACCTGACCCGATATTAATAAAAAATGTTTCACAATTCGTGGTTCTATATACTATATTATGTAATGAATAGTAAAATGTAATTGTAAAGTGCTAGTTGTTTACAATTCTATTACTTATTGTATAGATGTTTCGAATATGGGTGAACTTTGCAACAGTGGCTTTGATATTTAAAAATTCTGATCAAGGAATGGATGTAGAGATATAATAGTTTATATTATTTGAATACTTAATCATTTACGCATAACATAACATCACACATAATTGGTCAGCTAAGTACGAGAGATTTTAAGTAACCGGCACCTCTATAGTGATGTTATAAACATATTTCCAGACTTCGTACTGCTCGATCCAGTAATCGCACATATTGTGATCTACCGACCAGTGTTTGCGCAACAAATGTTAACTGCAACCTCTAATTACCTTGTAAATGATCTTAAGAGGCTCTTATAACATAGTGTTGTTTGTTTTCAGGTATGTAGTACTGTTTCGGTAGTAGCAGGCTGGTAAGTACGGCGGCCGGCGCGGCTCCACGCGCGGCGCCGCGGCCGTGTCGCGAGCGATGCGTCCACATTGCGATGCCGGCCGCGTCCGCGCTACGTGACGTTTTCTCGCCCACAGAGAGCGTTTGTGTGTAATCTCGGCTATGTAATCAAATCGCTAATGTTGGGCGCACCTGTTATAGCCACAGATTTGCTGTACGAGTGTTAGGCGCAGCTTTAGCGGGGAAACTACGTGGCTGATAGTTTGCTGCGTAGGTTAAATAGTTTTCGTCTTGGATCTAAAGATTCTTTTTTTTTCAAATTTCATGTTCAGCTCAAATTTGGCATTATTTTTAACAGGAAAAGTATAGTTGCCTTTTCTGTTATATATCACGGATGTTTAGCTAATTCTAAAATTGTCACAATAATTTCAGTATATATCAGTACCTACGCTACCAGATTCCATCCGCTATATACAGCCAATAATTGTAGGAACCATGAATAAATAGTTAGAAAATGGAGTTGCAATTTACGAAATACTTTCTTATCAGAAAACCTGTAAACATTGAACAAATTGTTAACACTTTTATACAATGCTGAACATAATAGTTTGCCAGCAACGATCAGCTCAGTACGTATGCGGTGTAATTGGTGACGCGATAGGTCGGGCAGTAGGCACTCTCCGCGGTTTGGCACTTCTAGTTTTACAGGATATACCAGCTATTGACGAGGTCGTAAAGCGCCGCGTGTGTGGTGCGACGCCCACGCGACGTGCTTCTACATGTCGTTTCCAGTTATGATACTTGTTTAGCAACGTAATTGCTATAAAATTGTAATAGGCAGGCAAACATGTTATGTGCTTACCGCAGCTATTATAAGACACAAACACCACTTAATAAAACACACAGTTTGTTCGTTTGTTATTCGGATCGAGCAGTATTACACTACCTACTTGTCATATAGGTACGTACATATCTGTGTAATGCGATGTTCGGCAGACATATCGGTACTGTATTCACAGTTCACCATGTTCTAATTATGTGTATAATAGTATAATGCCCACGTATATAATACCATCAAGCTTATGTCCTACACAGTTAGTCAGATATATGCATATGTATATTGAACTCATATTCATATAAATGTATTTAGATCGCACAGGAAAACACTTTGAATCGTTGCTCAAACTAATGCCCCAAATGAAAAAGTTAATTATAATTTGTTTTACTCAAATACAGTCGGTCATAAATATGTCTACCACTCGACGATTGAGGTTTATTTGACAAGAAACAAGAAGGTTGATTTCATTTCCCTTTGCAATAATATTATGACAGTGACCATTGTTCTCTTTATTACGGACTATATTTAGGTCGTGCCATGTGTCAAGTTAGAAAAGTTAACCTTAGCGACAATTAGATTTCACAGAACCTTTTGTCAAAACTGGTAGACCACTTTCTTGGCCGACTGTTCCATAGTATTATTTATTACAACTGAAGAAAACTGCTGCTTTTGTGATTAGTCTATGAAAGTTTATATGCAGGTATTCTAGCGGACCCGGCAAACGTTGTTTTGCCATAAAAAAAGTTTTGATCAAAAGATAAAAAAAATGTTAGGGTTGGACAACCTTTATCACTAAGGGGTATGAAAAATAGATAATAGCCGATTCTCAGACCTACTAAATATGCATATAAAATTTCATAAAAATCGGTCAAGCCGTTTCGGAGGAGTATGGTAACGAACATTGTGACACGAGAATTTTATATATAAGATTGAGTTCACGATAGACGAATTGCTCGTCTTTATTTTACTGTTATGCGGGTTGTTGCGACTCAATCTCTGCAACATAAGAGTTGGGTCTGTACATACGGTAAGGTCTGTGATCCGAATGAAATGCGGTAATTGGTTTACACAAATAAAAATAAACTTTTACATTAGATCCATCACGATAGGGAAGACATATCACGCGTGACTTAGTCTAAAGGAGGTCAAAAGTTAAATACATCAAAAGAAAAATAGCTTTTGAATAGATTACTCATATGCAAATTGTAAGATAATGTCGTAATACGTCGGTTCACATAGCGCTGTCGCCGTAAATGTTTTATTTATACTAGCGAGGGGAAACGGGCGAATTAATGCATGACCCACAGGAATGGAAGGTCGTTTTCCAATAACACACACTGTGTAACTCACTCGCTATACATACAGCGCGCTGCCACGTCTCTGTGTGTTTCATCTGACAAACTGAGAGATGCTGCTGGTAGGAACTATATGAAGTTTATTCAGATTGCACGTGCCTGAAGAGTCCGGTAGTGGTGTTGTAGTTACGAGTCGAGACTATTGTAGTCGGCCGGGCACAGTTTCGATCGTGGCTCAGTTACTGAGAATATCCTAAGAAAAAGTCAATATCAACCTTCAGGACAGTGCGACCAAAATTTTTCAAAGCAACTTTCTATTTTCTCACTGTGTTTACCTTCACGTCAATAATAGATTTAGTGAAAACGCCTCAAGTTGACTGCACTGATTTCACAATACAATGGCACTGATGGCTCAGCAGGCAAATGGTCGAATCGTCACTTCTGTCGCGCTGTGTGTTGTGGGTTCGAATCTCATATTTATTATGTGTAATCCACAAATGATTGTTTCGAGTGTGTATACTTTCTGTCGGTATTGTTTGTTTGTAAAGCTCGTCGAGGCACAAAGTTCGATCTCTGGTGCAGTTGTTTATAAAAGAGAAAGGTATAAAGAAAATAAATTATAGCAATAATATAAAAGTACATTATTTGTTATATCGTAGTTTTTATGCCGATAGTTCCATACCACTCTTTAAAATGCAATCTACTATCGAACCACATATCTATGGTTAATAGTAGTTGTTGTCAAAGTACGCAGGCGGTGGCACCTCGGGCGCTCATCAAAGCGTTTAGCACTACGTACGATGTTTAGGATTCAAATTTGGTCCGGCCGAACACCGTACGCGGCTGTGTCAACACTGTTTAGCAGAAAAACTGGCAAAATATTAGCCGTACATTAGCATGTCAAAGGGCGATCGGGCCGACCCTCGCGGTCCCTCCGTCACGTGGACACCCTGCCAGCTCGCCTCGCTGAGATTACATTTTAATTTTTCGGAAACGAAGTTAATAAAGTAATTTAAAAATAAAATGGCGGCTATAATAAGCGTGCAAATTAAGATGTCTCGAACAGTAGTAATTTCTAAACGTCTATCATCTAACTAGAAAACAAAGCTAAGCGTCGGTTACCCAGCTTTCGCTCACAGACGCCGGCGGTGGCAACTTCAAAGGGATCCCGACCGCACCCCCGCCCCCTGCCTGCCCCCAGTGCCCGCCCGCGCCCCTCGCGCCAGCGCCCCGAGGCGCACTGTCGACGACCACGTTTGTTCATTGCGGTGGCACTATGTATTTGGGAAACGGATCAGCGTGTGTTAACCTTAAACCCGGTGCGCTGCTTGTGACAATTTACGTAATCACATTTTTAGGTAAGCTTTTCACATTTCTCGTTTCGTGTGCGGGTATTCTGTGTTTTCGTGGTAATAATACAAACGAAGAGCTTTCTCTGTTATGTTTTAGCGAAGAGTGGCTTGCTAGGTACTAAGTACTCGAGGATGAATTTGTATTCCAAAACAAGTTTTCTTTACGATTGGTTTGAAAGCTCGTAAAATCAATGTCTAATACCCTCCCACGTTGTTAAAACTTTAAAAATATAACAATATCGTGGACAAACAATGAGGAGCGTGCACACGAATTTAAATAGCGAGAGGACTCCACGGCTTGAAAATGAAGAGTGCGCGAGTGAGACGGTTGTAAAACTCCATCTACCCTCCTTTTCAACACGTGTCCATCTGGCTATGAATATTGATATCTCCCATTATGCTAAGTTTGCATTCAATGTTTACCCGCTCAAATATTAAACAATTATTTTCTTCAGATACCTATTCAATGTTCTGGAGGTATTCCTCTTTGAATATTTGATGTGGCCTTCACATAAGCAAAGAAAATCTTGCCTATACTAAGTTGGTAAACTTATAATGAAATGTGATCCAATCGGAGCCCGCCGGCAGTCGCGCTGTCCCGTCGCCACTAGACATTATCATTATCCGACATAGTCTTATAATTACTACGCGACGCTCTTCAACAAGTAATTAGTTGATCATATTCAATATCACGTTCGCCCCACGTTGGGCGCCAACATTTGTTAATTGGCGGTTACTACCAAATTGGACGACAGGAAGAATGATTGTAACCGGCGCGTGCGGTCGACGCGGGTAATGATGCGAATACTGTTATAATAAAAAGAAAATCTTTTGTAAACTGTAGGGGCGTGCCATTGAGTAGATTCGCTCTCGTGTACGTGTTCGACGTTAGTTCGACGCATTGGCAAAAATATGATAAACATATTTGTTTTTATTTGTACGCAATACAAGGATGTAATGCTCCTAAGGAATATACAGTGTAGTGACACCTACATTATCGTTTCATGCTACTACTTAGAATTTCCTAATACAAAAGTCTCGTAGCATACTCCCGACCTTTCCAACTTAAGACGTTTCACATAAAACTTTAAAGACGGGACCAAAAGGCTATAACTTTCACAAGAGTATATTACAATCGATAGCTTTTTTGCGAGAAAATTATATATTCTTACAATATTATAAATGCAAATGTGACTTTGTTTGTTACGTTTTCACGCCTTAAATAGTTGACCGATCATCATAAAATTTCGCATATACATTGTCAGGGAAACAGAATAGGACATGAGGCACCTTTTATCCAGAAAAGAGTGCTTTTACTAACCTAACCTAAAGGGTGAATGCCCATTATTGGCTAACGTGTAATTTTTAGCCGCCCAAGATTACACGTATCATTAAAAAATATATTATAATAATTTTTCGTACTATTATTTCTATTAATAAAAAAAGTATCGTAACGGAAAAAAGTCTTGTTATAATCACCTGTGTTGCCACGTAATATTATTGATTAAAAATATTAGAAGTGATAAAGAAATAGCATAGTGGTATTATTATATGTTAATAATTCGCAAATAATAAAGCCAACCGACTGTCATAACTTCATAAGTCATTACACAAATCGGCTTCCTTGCTTACTCGTTTTGCGTGATTGTGTTTCTTTCGTTGTGATTTTGTTATTTTATTTACAAACAAGCTTGATAATACTCAGTTTTTAGACAATACTTTAATTGTGTATGATAATAATGATGTGTGACGATAGTGTGTGTGAAACATATTTATATAAAAATCTTGTTATCGGTAAAAATAAAAATATTTTACCTCAAAAACTTTTATTTAATTAAATTCAGTGATTAATCATTAAATGACATTGCATACTATCATTTAAATATGGTTTTAAATATGGGAACTCGTGGCCTAAGTCACTATAGATAGTGGGCATTCCCCTTTACGCGGCAAGATCTAGTATTATATATTACATTATATCCTGCAAATCCTAATGGATCACGTACTCACGTAGGTATACATATTAGTCTGATTTATTAATAGTATTACTATTTGCAAAAGAATGACTCTAACACACGCGAGGTCGCGACGGCGACGCTAGCAAAACGACTAAAATCAATTCGTCATTGAGAGTTGGGGTAGATGTAGTGCAACACTCGTCTTTTATTCAGTTAATTAATAAGACCAAATTCAAACAAATCCGAGTATTATTGATACACTCGACGCTTAGGGACGCGGACGAGTGAGCGCCAGGGCTGCCACCGCGACAATATTGTTTAATATTATACCGTAATATTAAACAGACATTTAAAAACGCCAGTAATTCCAATTGTCACATGCTGCTGCTTAAAATTTAAATCGCAAGTTAGATAATTGCTTCTCTAAAGCAACGATAAGTTTATTAGCTCAAAATAATTGTATCCACAATGCAGCGAATATTATTGTTAAAACAGACAAAAACTTGTATAAATTATATATTTTACACATATGTATGTGTCACCATTAGCCGTGTTATAATGTCAAAGTCAAAAATCATTTATTCATTTAGGTCACAAAGTAACACTTATGAACGTCAAAATATATGGGTTAGTGAGTTTACTACGTTACTGAAGCTACATTTAGGTTAGTTGCTAGGTTCAGGCAAAGGGTTGAGCCTATGAGAAGAAACCTGCAAGAAACTCACGGCCACTCTTTTAAATCGCCAATTAAATATAATTTCAGTATTTTACAACTCAGATTAACAAGGTGTGTGTAATCTGTCCCGCTGCGGGGCTCGGCATCTTGTCAGGTTGAGATGGGTTAGATGTTATCCAGCTGCGGCTTCTCACATTTTCTAGAACATCATAGAGATATTTGAGATATGCAGATTTCCTCACGATATCTGCCACTTATGTCGCAGCGAGCAATAATTAAGTTTAAAAAGTCAGAAGAGCGTGTTTTGCGGTAGTGATAAAAAACAAATATTATTCATATTACTGCGGTCTACGCGCTTCAAAATGTTTTTACGTTTAAAATGTATCACCAATTTTATAATGGAAGCTTAATTAAATTAATTACCGGTAATTACACCGGATTGAAATTCATCGAACGTAATCGAAGTCACAATTTGTGGATGTACAAATACGTCATAAATATTATTTTAGTAGTTCCGTTTGTCCCGCCATTGTAGCACTAGTTCCGCTGCGTTATGTTTATATTGTTCGAGTCACACCACGTGTACAAACACACACCTGTACCATTTACCCTGTCTAGTGACAAACACAAACGTTATAAAATGTATTCAAATAAACTAAAAAGAGCTATTTGAAATTCTATTCGTAAAACGTGAAAACAAAATCGACAACTGAAACGATTATTACGAATTCTGGTCACGCACAACCCTGTCGTTGGAGTGGAGGGCCTAGGTTCGATCCCCATTGTCGTTTCCCACTTGTTTTTTAATACGAGGGTAGTTTCTATTATTTCCTATTGTGCCTACTTGGTGTTGTCGTAGCATGACATCCACTTGGGTATTGTGCATTGTACGAATTTGTATAGGGACCGGTGACTCTATACACTGTCACGGGACAGCCACGGTTATTAATATACCCTGTTTTGGGGAGGTCAAGTGATGTTCATATTATGATTTATTACTTATGAATTATTTATATTCATTGCGACAATATAACAACATATATATTATGACTCTCTTGTTATTCTAGTGATGTAACCAGCATTTTGGTGCTCATAGGATCTTGTGATTTTGGATTCTATACTCAAGTTAGCTTTTAACTATTTTCACATCAATTCCACAAAAATAAAATGTCTTAAATGTAGCTTGACTTCTATTACGCGCGAGTAAACATGGTCGCCGAGATATGATTGTGATTATATCTTTCTCTGACCCTACAAAGATTATAAACATGACATCTTTACCTATATATAATTTAATGAGATACGATTTTGTAAATAATTAATGGTAAGTAAACATAGCATAGACAACCAGACGGATATTTACTTCGTCAAGACTAATTATAGATACTACGTTCTCAGTAAATAATCGTTTATCAAAGTGGTGCGTGCTTACTCATAAAATCTAATAAGACACCGATGTCTTGACCCTCACTATCTAAAGAACCAATATCTCGCTTCAACACCTATGTTTTGTATAAACAATCTCGCGCTGCGAGCTAATATGAACCTTAGAGCTAACACATTAGAGTTCTTATTCATATCTGTAAGCTTTCCCCTCCGTTTCCTTTCTTTATTTGCTGAGTGTGGTCTCAAGGAAAAGCTCAGAGATGACCCCTGGTCACTTCCGCCAATGTCGCCATTACTCTACCCTCATTTCCGTTTCAAATCCGAGAATTTTTCACCATTAGGCTTTTTGTTGGGGCAGCATTATCTTGTGTACGAATGAATATTATGCTCTAGTGCTGGGACGACTCAACAATAGCTGCTACATTTTGTTTAAATAAGCTTTTGTTAATGTTATATCTAAGCATAGGCAATGGCAGTACTATACAAAAATAACATACGTTGCAATTCTTATTTTCTTTTAAAGATTCTGGTATTGTTTGACCTATTTTGTTAGAAATTAAAAAACGCACAGCACACGTCCTCCCCGGGCGCATCGCAAGCTTCAAGTGAGACGCATTTTTAATTAAACGCCGGCGGATGCCGCCATGTTGCCGCGCATCCGCCGACGCCATCTTGCGGCGCCCGTTTGACAAATTGGAACGCCAGAGTGACGCGCAATTTTCCCGCCTATTGTTCGCTTTTTACCGCGCAACAAAATGAAAAGTCGCGTTACATTTCTTTTTTCTTTTTTTGAAAAATGCAACGGTCCACCCGTGTAGTGCGGTTTATTTTTGTATTTTTGCGGGTGTTCGTTTCTCGCTATTGACTTTTATTTGAATTTTGATAGTGCGTAACTCGTGACTGAATTGCGTGGGACGGGACAAGACAAACACCGATAGTTCGAGCATAAAAGGTAAACAAGACGCGGCGAAAACAGGAAATAAAATATGTTTAAATTCCGCGAATATGTTTACTACCGCAACTTGCACTCAAAAGCCAACAGAATCAGAAAAGCGCGGCAAATTCAATTCGAAAAATTAACATGAAAAACTGTTTTAAACACGGCGATACTCAACGCACAATAAACAAACAGTTTTGCGGCGAAACCATTACTGAACTATAAACAATTTAGCGAGGAAATTTAAAAGAGCACTACGAAAAGCTAACAAAACGTAATTCCACTAACGCCGGACAGTGGGCTAAGAACAATTCTAACTAGTTACCGTTTATATGGCCCGCCTCATTAAACCCGGCGGCAACATCAAACGAGTCCAAAATACGCGTGCCGTAGACTTACTCGTTCCGTAGACAAGGAATTTTTCATATATTTTCTTTTGATGACAGAAATTGTGCGGTGAAAGAATTAATTTGTTGAAAATTAGATGTGTTCATCGAGATATGACGTTTGAGTGGTCACGTATATACATATATTATGTTAGATATAATTTGTGGCGTGGTGAACGCTACATTACTCAACGAGTTGAAAATCTAACATACATTTAAATGCATACTGTGGCCATAACTATTGTATAAATTACGAAATCTTTTGCTGTTTAAAGGGTAACGAAACCGGAAGAACAAGGCTAAGATAACAGTTAAATAGCAACAAAACGCTGTTTTGTTTAATTTAATTCGGAATGGCGACAGCACACGAAGGCATAGACACTAGCGACATCGCGTGCGGTGCTGGAACTAATAATGACACTAATGACAGTATCTGCATGGCGCTATCACAGTCTGCACTGTGAATTAATTTAAATTCAAGTTACCGACACCGTTCCGGCCGCTACACAACACTACCCAGCCCAGTTTGAAAATTTATATGCTATTACAAAGTGCATGCATTGTGGTAACCCTAAAATATTATAATACTATGTCTGTTAGAATAATAATTTTAAAATAGATATTTTATTGTTTCTTATATAATATTAACATTTTAATATATTTTCTGTTCTGTAATATACTATATTTAACTGCTTAAGAATCAGTATGGATGATTTCCATCTCCTTAGATGAGTTAATGTGTGCCACTTCTTGAACAACAACATTGAATAGTATCCACTTGACCTGAAATCTTAAAAAAGATTAAGAAAGGGTCACAAGTCCTAAACTTAGTGGTGATTATTTAAAGTCAAATATCATGAACTATTGGTATAACGCCTTTACAACCTACTCTAATAAAGGGACACAAAGAGATCCTATTTTTGCGTACTATACATATATAAACGCTCGTGTAAAGAGTATTGTGTGATCCACATCTATCCAGTTGTTAATACTAACGCACCAGCAATGAGAATGGTCGTGAAAGAAGAGATTTATGTTGGTGTCGACGCACGCGCCGTTTTATTATCATATCGCCATTTTAGCCGAACTATATGAGCGCTACTCAGTGCAGCACCAGTTTCAATTTCTAATGACGTAAGGTTATCGGTACAATTGATTGTGGACTATTTTAGGAAACAATTATTATTAATAATGTGATTACTAATAAGGTTGACGTTATTCAAATATACGCTATCATTCTATTGTAAATTAAACACTCAACAATGCTAGTTCCTTCAGTCATTTAAATTTGGTTAGAAAACATCTATTGTTAAAGTTATCAATATTTCCATAGCTTTACGTCAGATAAATGGTTTCTAATGTTTCTAATCACTACTTCTATCTAATGAGCTACTAAAACTGTTCTCGAGATAGTAATATCAAACTGTAATCAGTTTTTTCCCAGATCTATTAACATATAAAATATTATTAATCTCCCTTATCGGTTCTAATAAAAACACTTCTCATTCAACCACTTTATGACCATCATGTATTCTATTAAGTTGACCAGCAATAAATTCCTGAGTACTGTCATATACTAAAATATATTATGCACCTACAACGTTAATGCTATATCAGGGATTGATTGGAGATAATTGGGTCGTTACGTGGAAGAATAATGACCAATTAGTAAATTAAGCGAGCGGGTAGAGGTCGGGACAACAAGGTTATGACTAGCCTCATTTGGTTGGAGGATCGGAATTAGAGCATAGTGGACGAAGAATTGATCCTTGGGGAACACCCAAGAACATGCGTGCTACGTAAACACACATTCAATTATTTTGTGCATAAAACAAATTTTATTTTTCTATATAGACTAAGTTATATGTTAAAATAGAGCTTCTGCTTTGTGTATGTTAAATCTAAACAAATTATTAAATAATAAACGTTATTGTGTGCGCTTGTATACGGTATACAGGTAGTGAGCGAACACTTAATGCTGGTAAAGCAGCTTCAATCTCTTTATTGTGGCCTTCATCATCTATAAAATTAATCTTTAGCAGTTAGTAAAAGAAGCGGCTGGGTTCACTTTTTATGATACGTCTATAAAACGGAGAGGTCGTAATGTTGTCTCGTCTGAAACGACTTTGTTCTCTCCAGTCATTTAACTTTAACTAGGCCGAATTGCACCACTTTGAAAAATCGACATAAATCGACGCACTTTGTGGAATCAGCGGCTGCTGGTTCTGAGTACAAATACATATTCATGAATGCGTAGTGGCCCGAATGATCTTATCGTTCTTATAATTAGATGAATCTCAGAAGTTCCAATATATCTAAAAAAGTGTATCATTAAGCAAAATATTATCGTCATAAAACTGTTTAATATGCCCCTCATTTCTGAGTAATTTACTGGAATGGTTCAGAACTAATACCGATGGGTTCTGTCCGCACATTTTATTTTTACAAATCGTTTCAGCATCACTTATGTGTATATCATTCGTTGAAACACATTCCGTGGCGCGGAGCACTACGCCATCAATTTCATAGTTTGACATTTTTATGCATATTTAAAATTTTGCTTTGAAGAGCCACGTTCTAGATTTATGTTAAATATGAGACATAGAGACATTAAGTTCCTCCGATTGAATTAATATTCCTACATTTACTTCATAAATATTGTCCACTTTATTATTAGTCGAGAGACAAATTTGGATGTCAGCCGCTCTTGACCAATCATTTGATTTTTAATTTAAAACTTGGGTATCGTAAAAACTTAAGTTCATTACGACACACGTAATAATTCACTCTGTTTCGACTGAAACCAGCTCTTTTTAATGTATATGTGCCGTGAGGACAATGAATTATATTTAAACTACATACAATAGGCACTTATATTTTATTATATTACGACGGAGAGCGCATGTTAAGCAGAGCACTCGTTGTTGTTCGTCGGAGTAGATCGTGTGTCTCAGAACATGTCGGGGTTCTCTCAATGATTTAGTGTAACGCGACACAATTTGGCAATGCTGAGTGAATTGCTTATTTTTGCTCTTTCTAATAATCACATTTATTTGAAAGTTTATTGTGGGCGGAGCGGCGGAATTGTGATTTATTCGATAGATCTCTTTGTGAGTTTTTTGTGACGGACATTAAAGTTGATACATCACTGGATATTCGATGGGTTATGAGATCTTTAAGATTCAGCATTTGATCTCCAAAGAGTTCGACTACACTTCCCTATTTCACAATTGAGTTGCTCTTAAAAGCTACAATCACGTTAATAACTTTATGAAAATATATTTATTTTTATTTTTGTGTTTTATTCTTCATATTATTACGAACTTAAGTTTCGTTAAACATCTCTCGTTTAACTTTTGACAGTCTCAAGGGATCTTATCTTTGTAATTTATACCTCTTGAGGTCCAAAACGTTCCGTTTACTGAGGTTATCGTTGGGTTTAAGCAGTCTTTAACGGAGGCGAGATTGGAGAAATGTCTTTTTTATATGTTCGGATTAGTCAATGTTTGTGTTTGGTGAGTATTATAACGTTTAATAACACGTTGCAGGCGCACAATCACG
This sequence comes from Catocala nupta, assembly GCA_963675205.1. Classification (NCBI taxonomy): domain Eukaryota; kingdom Metazoa; phylum Arthropoda; class Insecta; order Lepidoptera; family Erebidae; genus Catocala; species Catocala nupta. The sequence continues at coordinate 2,617,991 of OY776104.1, read as the reverse complement.
ATAGACAGGTATCTATATGATAAGAGTTGTTGTTACTTTCGGTAATATATACCACCTCAGCTCTTACCAGATCAATTTGCTTAAAATCCTCTTTTGTATCTATAGATTTTAAACCATAAATACTAATAATAAAAGGTCCCTATTACCTACGCAGTATGCATATCCAGATAACTATGAACAATGTCAGTGATATGATCTATCCATATTAGCCACCCTGATGCAAGAGTTATTTGTAGTGAGTCACCGCTCGCACAGCCTTTGTGCCTTATATGGCGACGGGTCCAGTTGCCAACTCCAAACTTTATGTAATGTATATTAAACAATTGTCTGATTTGCTTTATTGGTGACTGCTTACATTTGATGTGATACGATTATGCGTGTCTGACGTTTAAATCCATATCGATAATGGCCGAGGAGAAACACCATTGCGCCACTGCACACTGGCGTGAACCTCATTTGCGTAGTACGTCTTGCGGGTGAGCTTCTGTTGAAATGAACTATCTGTACAGAAGATAGGAACAGTAGTTATGACCTACCTGCAGTATCGTACTTGCGCATATAAAACTCAATAAGAACTACGATAGTAAGAAAGATATCTGGCTCTCAGGGTCATTGAAAGTATCTACATCTACCTGAATGTCCACATCAAATACACCTTCAGCAAGGGAACTCCATCAAAAAATGATATCAAATATTTTGATGATGAGATGTGGCAAACGATGTGTACCACGTAGCAGGCAAGCTATGTGGTACACATAGTTTGGCACATCTTTAAACGCACCCTTTCCATGATTGGCTACAAAAATCATGTCGTTATCTTTGCGCAGTGGGGCGGGTAATGCGTCGATACCGCCGCCATCGCGCCAGTGCTTGCCGATGCTCATAGACTTGTTATATTTAGCCCAGTATCGTTATAATTCTACTAACGAGAAACACTAGCAGCCGAATCATGTTTACGCTACACAATACGAGCTTGACGCAATTTGTAGCTCCCCAAGGGGGCGCGGGGAGGAAGGAAACTTCAAAGGGCCCGCCGACAAAGCGCTAAATAAGATGAAAAAAAAAATACACAGAAACGACAATGGACAGGGAAATCGGGGCCTTTAGAAATTTTGCGCGTTTTCCTTTTAGTTTTTCGGGAAAATTGCGTTTCACTGGCGCACGGACTCTGCTTCGATCTCTTGTTATTCGCACGTGAAGATGTGCCTACGAACCTTTGTACAGCACGACTGTTGGTCCTGTGTCGCTAAATGTGCTAGTGTTCACAAGATATGCCGCCGCCTTTATTGTTGATGTTTCCTGCTGTATGTGCATAGTCAAACGGAAGACTTTCTAAATTAAATTCCTAAAGTAACGCGAAAAAAGAATTCTTTCGCTTTGTGAGCGGGTGTGGTCCACAGCACCTTTGTGTTTGATATTGGTGATAGTCCACCTCCTATTTGATGTTTAATTAAAACCTTACACTATCTTCTGTTACAATAGCTCTATTTAAAATGTACCTCGTGTACCAACTATAATGTCCTTCGTGTGTAAAAAACCATACGATACAAAGCGTTATGCCCCTATACTGACGTAAGGTTAGGCAGACATGTAGCACATTTACATTATACCAAAAAATAAATATGTTGCACTCGCACGATAAGTAGGTATATATAGATCACTAGCTGTTATACGCGGCTTCGCTCGCTTTTATGTAGATTTTATCAATCAATTTCTATTCCTCGGCACTACTTTTATCCTGGATGAAGATACCCTTTGTAATTTTCTGTGCTCCTGACGTATATGCGAAATTTCATGATGGTTAGTCGATAGTTAAGGCGTGAAAGAGCAGTGTAGTGTTTTATTCTTTCTTTCTTTTAATTTTGCTATATTTGTTATATATATTATTGTATATACCCGTAGTATATATAGATATCTGATATACTGAAAATAATATCGTATCCATTACAATCTTTAAATATGGCGATATCTCACGTCGGAGATATCGATCGGTTATCTTTAATATAAAGTAAGATGTCGAGTAATGAAGGGAGCAGTCACTAATTAATATTTCATGTTCAGATAACATTATTACTGATTTAAGTACTTGATTGTCTTTCAATAAGATCGATGATAAACATTGATAATTATACCTATGAACTAAATAATAAATGCATCATCTGTTTTTTATCTTCTACAACTACTTACTTAAAAATTAACAGTAGGTATAGCTAATCTGTTTACGGATGCGGAGATGGCGCAGTCGTTTATATGCACACCTCGGTAACGCTAATGTGCTGAGAGTTTCATTTCCCGCACTGTACAACCTACCACGTAACATACTTTTTTGTGTGTTTCACGGACTATTGATATGACATACAAATACTTCAGGTCTGTAGGTACCCTTGCGATGCGATAGTTATCTACAAGTTGGAAAGCTGAAGTTTAAGGAATGTTTCTGTGTACCGCTCACAGTTATATACAGAGCTGCGCCTCAGTCGCTTTCTAATAGAAATTGGTAACGGATATAAACCCGGTAATCACATAGAGGACTTCAGCAATAGGCGTTTACACAATAGGACAAATATTTAAAATAAATATGTGAATGAGTCACAAGTCATAACAGCGCCGCGCTTCAATATCGTGTGCGCCGGAGTGGCACTCGAGCATCATTGTCGGATTACGTGCGTTATCACGCGTTATCAGTTAATCCGACGCACCGACATACCCATTACACTTGTGTTACTGTGTCGTGCCATATATGTGTACGTATCATGTCGACCGTAGTGTGCTTCAAACATTTAATGACAAAACAGCGCGGTCAGCACAGCGGTTTAAACCTCCAATTATATTAAGCGGAATGTTGCGCTTTCAATCTTTACATAGGACAAACGTCTGACCCAGTCATAGTTGCTTTAAATATAGCCGTTTTTGTATTGGTAGTTTCAATGTAAAGACCGTCGAATTTGGACAATGAGCATTTCGCATACGTTTAAATAACTCTAGAAGAAGTTCTATATAATATCTTGCAAGTTTTATAGTTTAGTGTAGGTGTAGATGTTATCGCTGTTTAAAAACAATATGTGCATCCCGCCAGCACGCCGTCAGTACCAACTGCGCAAGAACAGCGTGCTCGGTGAGGAATGACGCTACGGATATATTATAATAATGTATTAGTATTGGACTAAGTAGAGACCTATGTCTCATTGAGTAGTTAGATATTAATATGTAAACGGCGTTCGCCCATTCAAGGCTCTGCGCAGTTTAGTCATTCTACTTAAAGTTCACGCTTTTATTTGTAACGATGGACATGTTTAATAGATATTACGACTCAATATTATGTAATTTCTAACTGACAATGTGTGTTTGCTCTGTGTTACTAAGGGTCAAGCTGTGTGGTCTGCTAAATTTGTGTTAGGAGTGACGCCAATTAAGTCAGCCACCAAAATTGTTTTAATCGAAATAAATACATAAGTAACTACAAAAAAAAAATGCCCATCAACATAAACATAATTATGTTATAAAGAGGCTGTATCGTGCAATGGATTTGTTCTATGACACGTAATAAATGCAGACGCATTTAATGAACAATAAGGTCTCTGGTATGATGTGGTTTATCCAGATTTCTCAATCCAAAGACCAATAAATTATCCGAGCTGTCGGTTCGCCCGCCGAACTTACAATCACAGTGTTATCTAAGAGATAATCTATTCACCGGCGCGACCCCGAACATCCATTTTATTGCACGGCTATGCTAATAATTAAACTTGTTAATATAATTTATTGCTCGAATAACGTTTATTTATAAGCTCACAGGCTGTTTCAAATAAATATATTATTTATAGCGCTTTGCTTTGTTTTTAAAATATTGCAATTACGATTCTATTCAGTTCAACTAAAATTTGTCCCTCTCACTTCTGGTCTTCTCTTTTCGCCTAATGAGTGATGTAATGGACTCCATCACACCGATACTTCTCCATGTGAATGAGGTATTTTCATACACATAACATTTTCTAGGGATCATTGCCTAGTAATGCAGGTATTTAGGACGTTTAAAATGACACACCTGACGGCTCTTATTTATAAAAATGGAAGCACAGTGGCGACGAGGCAAATAGAGTCACAACCAAAGGTGTAACAAAGAGAGCAGTCATTCCCTCTTGTGTTTTTAGTATCTTTAGTCGGTGAGAGAGGCAACATCTTTATTTAAAGATGTTGCTTTTTCCAAAGCTTTTTAGAAACATATGATTTTAATAATTATTCGGTAATACAAGTGTGTTCGAATTTGCTAAGATTATGTTTGTGACCACCGAATGGTATTGCTCTTTTGCTTACGTTTGCAAATTGCAATAGAAAGATGCTCACATATATGCAATACTGGTGAAAGAACTTAAGCCTATAAATACATATCCCACAAAAATATACAGGGTGTTTTTGAAATCGTGTAATTCCTTTTAACCACGCATTCTACTGGTGATATAGAATAAGCCTGACCATATTTTTTCTTAATTAGAATAATGGTTTCGGCAAAATTAGAGTACAGATTTTTTTCATGAAATTATTTCATATAGTCATATTTTAACCACCTGACATAATCTTAATATTTTTTTAATTTAAAAATAATAACATAACAATAACTGATGTCGTAAATAATAAGGGGCAATAAAAAGGACCGCCCGTTATTAGTTACGACATTAATTATTAATATGATTTTTTATTTTAATTAGTAAAAAATTAAAATTGCCTCGGTTGGTTAACATATGACTATCTGACACCATTTCACGAAAAAAACGGAATAATAATTTTTCAAAAAAAATAAATCTAATTAAATAAAAATATGGTCAGGGTTATTCTATATCACCAGTAGAATGCGTGGTTAAAAGGAATTACACGATTTCAAAATCACCCTGTATATCCCAAAAACAGACAGCTTCCACACATAGGCATCAAGTTCTATGTCGCGGCAGACATTCCAACGGACACTAAGAACATTCAGACTCTGAACAATCATTTGAGGGTTGTTCACGACGCAGCTGCAGTGCCGACGCGACTGCTTGCGCGCTGCACCACTCACCAGTCTATTCTCGTAGGTTTCTTTATATCTCCATAGTATATATTGAATTAAGTGACAATATCTATAAAGATAATTACGATGATAATAGTCCAGTTAAGCGGTGGAGCTGTTTCACGTCACTGCTTTTAAATAATGTTAACCCTCGAAGCTATTGTTTGTCTTGCTGATATAAATAGGCTATCATAAAATCTAATGAAGTGCATGATAACTGCGTAATGCGAAGGGTTTATTATTCGTTTTAATACGTAACCGTACCATTGTTTCCCCGTAGGCTCAATCAGAGCTCGACACCCGTATTGAGCCGGTTAGTCCTATGTATTAAGTTTAGTATTAAACGAGCCTATTGTCATCTATTTGCTAATCCTGAGCCGGTATTGAAAATTTACCGTCTGAAACACAATTCACCTAACTTTACCCAACCCGGAAATCATATCTCACAGTCACCAATAAATAGCTCTTGGCTGACCGTATGGCTTGAAGCAGCAATATTGATACTATGTAATTATTTACGAAGGGAACAGACGGTCTTCCTTTGCAAGAAAATTGTGTTACAGGATAATTCAGTAGGCATGTTGTAGATGTGCGTGTTAACAAACAGCCGCACATCCGAGAAGTTCGCGAGTTGTATACGCGGGCGACGACGGCGGCGACGCATCACCTCGGATCCTTGTGCCCCGTGTGCGTCGCGCGGCACGGAGTCTCGGACACAATGAGCGCCAGCTGACACGGCGCACAGTTGACACCCACACGCACACGCCAACTATAAATCTCCTCATTGTAAACACATTACAGTAAATTAATACCGACCATCACAAAAATAGATAACTCCTATTAATTAACTAATGCGAAACCGTCATATCGTCCTGAGGCACCCACATAAATCTTTGCAATTATCAAATTCTCATCTGCATACACTCACACACGCGCGGTACTGTACGCACGCGCTTCGGCAAGATCAAAGAGAACGCGACCCCTTTGTAGGCGCCGCAGTCGCGTGCCGTCTTTTTCCCGGCCTGGTAGGTGGCGTAAGAGGCAACGGGTGCGAGAGAGACGGTCGTCAGCCGATTACAACGCTTGCAATGTGAATATTTCACCTCGTTATCGAGTCGTGTTTGTGTTAGATGTAGTGAGGTGCCGAGCTGGAGTTTTTGCCGATAATCTTGGGTTAGAGGCTGTGTTTGTTTTGTTCCAAGATTGTGGCAAAAAACTGGTAATAAAACATAATATATGCCGGTTAGTCATTCAAATTAAATGACGAGAACTTGCTTGTACTTTAAGCGAGACTTGTCGGGTTTTGACTCTGTTACGTTAGGTCGCGGGCCTCAGGGATTGTGATGGCTTTAATTCAAATGTTGTTGTTTAAGTTTTTTATTGTAAAGTAAAGACCGTAACTTTCACTTATTTGAGTTGATAATAATTATATTTTTATTATACGCCTAGAATAAAACCTAAAGTAAACTAATACTGACTATTTCGCTGCGACTTTCTGTAAGAACAAGAGGATTTCTGCTTACACCAGATTTAAGCTCGGTCTGACAAAATGACTATTTACGATCGCCTTAAATGTGAATACAAAGAATGTTGAATTTTACAATTTGCTAACTTCTCTGTTACAATAGATAGGCATCTCGACTCGTCTCTAGACGTGTTTATCGACATCGAGTGGTCGAGTGGCTCTCCTCACTACGAACAGTAAAACACAGCTACTAGGCAAGACGGGGATCCGCCGATATCGATGCTAGTAATTAAAATAGACTTACGTCTGTGTACAGAACGCTATGGGCGTATTCTGTCGTCGTCTATGCCACTGAGGCATCTATGGGGAAATGGAGCCTGTCACGTGGGAAACGAACATGATTCATTGAAGAAACGTCGCCTGGCAGATTTTTATAGTGATCGTTGGCGACGAACGCAGCTGGGTCACTGCTTCTTGTGTTTTGTCGATCAACTTATCATAATTAAACAAGTTTTTAAATATAGCAATGTCTTTGCCACACATCATCTATCTATGAGCTCAGTAGTACCTACAATTTATGTTTCTGTGGCGGGATGTTGATTTTTATAATAAATGGCTCTAAGTGCTCTCTTAGTTATATGTGGAAAAACACAGAAGTAGTATTTTTAATCTTATATGATACAAAAAGTACGTTTTCAATAGATACTACTTATTCACTGGTATTTGTATGAGTGAGCCAGTTAGTCAGTTTGAATGTAGTCGCATGTGGCGAGTAATAGCTTATTTTCTTGAGCTATTCTGGGCATGTCTCATATAATCTACAATTTAATTAGACAACTAAGTTGCAGTGGCCATTGTCAAACCCGATACATACCATACCGGTATGCAGTAATTTAATATATCAGACGCGCGTACAGAAAAAAGTACAAAATAGCTATGAATCGAAAAAGGCAGCGAGCTCGTTAAGACGGATAATTCCATACAATCGTACTAGTATAAAGAGAATACCGGTATTAACCAGTATTAACCCTGAAATGACAGGGCGCGGTCCCGTCGACCCCACGTTAATATTTTACAGGGAAATGACATCGTCAACCAACGGGTCTGCGCATTACTTTTTCCTTTTGATGTTCGCTCATGTCTAAAGGCAATATAATTTTGTTTATTTCCATTTAAACTGGGCGGTTTCTGGTTCGATTTGACGGTTCTCGGTTTTTTTATTGATGTTTCGTCTTTTGCTGAACGATTTTTATTTTCGAAAACACTTTTATTATAACGTTAAACATTCGAATGAAAAATGTACACGGTAAATATTTCACGTACAGAATTTCATTTAATATTCATATTTACATACTAGATCGCCACAAAAATGTGAACACATTTTCCGGAACTCGATTACCGAACAATTATAACGAGCTTTTTTGTAGTTGGCGTCACATAACCGCGCAAAGGCATTTCAAGAATGCTATTTTAGTTTACGCAAAGCGTTTTTGTTCAAAAATATGGTTGATTTTTAAACGGTAGCTGTCAACCCTGTCGTGGTTGATCGAGCCAGTTAACCTGTCGCGGTCGTGTGTCGCGGTAATGATAACTTGTACATCGCTGCCTGCTTGACAGCGTGCTATCGAGTTATCGTACTCGTTACATTATTAAAGCTTTTATGAGCTAATCAGGTTAGCTTTCAAATTACATAACTACTGTGACTAACACTTTTATTTCGAACTGTTGTTAATGAACTTGCTGTTCTATTATTCTAGCTTTTGATCTGGTGCTGTTCATTAGAGTTTTCAAGACGACTCAATTTCTGTGAGCCTATTTGTATTTTAAACACTTAAATTATTTTAGCTCTTCAATTTGTTACATAGCATGGCTCATTGTCACTGGAACTGGTGCCGCCCATTGTGCAGTGTTTACGTGGATTGCTTCTTTTGCTCCTTTCGGGAGAGGTGTCTATTTATTTATTTTACAGAAAGCTTACAGACTACTATTCTCATATATAAATACAATAATTAAAGTCTATTGCCGTGTCGTTGCCACTTCTCTCAAAAGTAGCTTACTTCAAAAGCTTCCAGACTTCGGTTGCTGCTTGGTTAATGTCTATCTTAAATTATACTTTTTGTATTTAATTGGTGTTAACTAGTCTCCCTTTACCGTTATTTGTGTAGAAAGGTCATTACCAAATATTTATACATTAGAATTCAACACAACTTTTACCATTAAGGCATACACCAGAAAAACTTGAAAGGAACACCAACGCAGATAAAAATACATTTAATGCTAACGCTAACTCAACCCCCCGGCGCCTAAGGTCTAAGGGACCCCGCGGGTGGATTTTCGCTAAACAATGCATACATTTATATTTCCTTTGAAGTGGCGCCGCGGGCCCTCGTCATTCGCAGGGTTAACCCGCAACCTGTTTATTACACGTGGAAAATTGAATCCGATGCCATAACCTTTTTACTATTTCTATACGTTTTATAGATGTAATTAATTTTCTAGTTTGTGGGTTCCAGTTAAATGTTGAACGTGCTGTTTCTGAGAAATTGAAGTTTTATGTAGCAAATGTATTAATGACGAGTGTCGCTCGTAATAGCCAATAAAAACTTTATACACCGACCTCCTTCTATTGTTCACAATCAATACTGCACTTTACACTCGCGCAGCGAGGGCTCAGCTTTATACCTTCGCCTAAACTCACTTAATATCAAAACCTTTCCTATTGCTCACTATAACTTATATTATTTTCTATAAACTTTAAACTTCAGGTATTCAGTATTTTCCCCAGTGTTCTTTTTAAGATAGTTGAACTTCATTTGAGAAATTTATATTGATCTTAACTAAGGGATAGGATATTTATTAATTATAAACGAATGTCAGTTTATCTTGCTTGCAAAAATACGCCCTGCTATCTCATATTTTTATCTTTACAGTGTTTCATACAATTGCCGTTTTAGCCATGATCTTGTTTTCCTTCTCTCACGTAATGTCATGTCCATACCGCGACAAGTGACGAGTGACTTCTTACAAACGTCTCTGGTCACAGCCCCGTGACCCGTGACAAAGCGTACCCTAACAATCAAATAGCCAAAGCACGAACAGATGTACTTACACATATTACTCAAACAAATTAGTATATATAAAATGCGACACTTAAAAATTCAACCCTTCCCCGCCCAGGTCGAATCGGCCCGACAAACGAGCCGACAACCCGGCATTAACCCTTTGACGTGTCGTGGGGTTTAATTGGCCCCCTCGCCGTGTTTATTAAACGGTGTCTCGGACAACACTATTTGTCACTTTACCTATTTCCCATGGACGTATTCTGACTTATTTTTATTTAGTAAGTTAGTTTTGTAAGTCTTGACTATATCTGCTTTTGAAGACGTTGACTCATACCCTGATAGATGACTACAGAGACCTACTGATTATGGCAAGATGAACTGCACGAAATCCGACGTTCTGTTCTTCGTCTATTGCTGTATATCTGCTGCTAGGCCTCTTACGTTGTTACTGTAACTCGAGAGTGAATATTATCCTATGCAACAGACAGTGTGTGTTTCTATCATGTATAACTCATGCCGTGAGATAAACATTATTTGCTTGTATGTCTTTTTTATTTTTATAACTATACTAATTACTTAAACAATTTTGATAGAAAGAAATAAGGGCTTGCCGTCTTTTTTGGAGGATGACATAAAATTGATTGAATTTAGTTTAAGTTTTGCATTAAAAGTGAATCCAGTAACTCGTATTCCTAAAATGTCCATCTACTCACTCCACTTAATCGTTCAAAATAAGTCATTCCTTTGTTCCGCACTAAAATAGGTACATATATCAACGAGCTAGCTATTAATATTCCGCACGCTACGTTCCAATAATTACTAGTAATAAACGAGTACTCAAGACGCAGTAATTCTACGACACTTTTCATAATCATACACGACCATTAGAGAGGTTAAGCTCCCCACCCGCGCGGCGGTATCAACCGCTCTCGGTGATTAATTCTAATAGACCATTTAAGGGTTGTATTGTATGACAATTATTGTTCCACGAACTTAAATGTCACTTTTTTATTAAAAGGATTGTGCCCTTTTTATTTATGAGTAGGAAAACTGTCTCAAATTAACAGCCCATTATCGTGTAGGGCTTGTCAATAATAAATGTACAATATACACGACGACGGCGGCGAACGATATTTACTAATGTAGTGTTTAACGAGAGCAAACTTGTTAAATTCTACTGCTGTTGCTCTATATAAGTATGTGTTGTAGTCGTTTAAAAGTTCTTATTCGCTTTTATCCACCTTCTCTTATTATTTATCTCGATGAACGCGTGTAAAAGAAATATATCTGATAGCACTAAAATGCTTACACGATATTTTACTTATTTTTGAAACGTGGTACTAATTTAATTGCTCCCAACATCATCTCAAAAGGCATTACAAACATTATCTGCATCATAAATTTGGTTAAAACAAGGTGTCCCTCACTTAACACCCGAAATTTCCGAGCGAACGGAAATTGTCGGCATATTTCGTCCTTTAGACAAAGATAGCGTTACAAAAATCGTAAAAGAGTAACGGAAAGGACAATATAGTGTCACATTTTCCTCAGTTCGTTCCAGTTTGGTTACTCTCGATATGGTCAGGTGATTGGACACCTTGTAATAATTTGGGCGCAATTAACGAGATTACGATCGCTGTGGATTAATTTTTGGGATTCCACAAACGTGTTTTAATCATGAATTCTGTATAATTCGGAACTGAACGCGAGAATGGTACAGCAATTATGATATTGTGTAGCAATTAAGGGTATATTTACTTTACAACGTTTTAGCCAGATTGTTACCACTAGATTGTCTTTTCACCTACATAAAAAATGTAATAAAATTGTATCTACCATGTAGGAGCTTTTTTACCTGTCTTCGTTTTCTCGTATTTCATGCGATACTTTTGAAGAGGATTCGTTTCAAATAATATTTCTAGTTATCTGGCATTTTTAACTAACTATTCGGTCTGCATAGTATCGTTAATAATTACGTAATTTTGTTAAAAATATTAAGTATATAAATAAATAATTTTTCGCATGCCTACTGAGATCAAGATTTGCTCCAACCTTCTAAACTTGTAATACCTTGATTGTACCTGTACCATGTGTCAAGCGGATAAAGTTTATATTTCTTGTTTAGTATTATAGCTAAGGTAAATGCATAATCAAAAATTGAACTAACGAGCTGTCGGTAGCAAGTTCGATGCCTTAACCATTGGACCATTGCTGTTTAATTCTTATTCATTTATTTGAGATTATTTATTGCAGAATGTTTTGTTGGTATTCAAATAAGTAAAGTACGCACCCTAGCGTGCACCAAAACGACAGTAACGGGAATAACAAGAATTTTTACGATTAGCGAAGGAGACAATCGTTGAAGCGGATTTAATTTTAAACTCTCCGCTACCTCGGCACTATTTTGCACCTTATTCTAAGGATGTGAAGGTATTCTGTGGCGTGGTGCGGTTATGGAAGTTTTGGAGCGCGACGCTGAAATGTTTTACATAGTGAAAGCTCGTATTGAGAGATAAACGAAATGCGAATGTGGCACTGTGACCCGTCACCGGCGCGCGGCGTTACTGCCGCGCCGTATGCCGTGTGCCGCGCGCCGGCACTATGCCGGCCGTGACGTCTTTTTGCCGTACGCAAATAGAGTGCCATTGATAGATTTGTGCAAATCTTTTTGTCTAATTTGAATTTCTTGTATGAACATTTGAAAGCAATACTTAATGAGATGCGATATTCGCTACGACCTTTGTGGAAAGAGTGTTATATAGAATAACGGTGATTAGATATACTATATTAATCATATTTTCAAAATGGCATCTTAAAATAACAATAAGAAAATTATAATTTAATGTATGTTATGTTATTTCTTGCTTTAACGCAAATGTTACTTACTTACTACAATAGGAATTGAGCTACTATCACGGACATTATGATACTCTTTACGGCGTGTGCTGCAAGGAATCCGGCACCGCAGAATAAAAGAATATAAAAAACTAAATCTTCTCGATAAGACAGTAAAAAGTTACTGCAATTTGATGAGTAAATAAACTTTTGTTCGTTAGAAATATGTTAACAGGCAGTAGGTGCGTTATGCGTGTAGTGGTCGCTGTGAGTCAGTCAGCCACGATGACTCAGTGAGTAAGTGTTCGCCTACAGATTGAGATTGATGTTCGGGGGGATCGTTTTGCTCTTAAATTAAATTATTCAAGGAATCGGTGACAAAATGCCCACTTAGTATCACTGCTGCTTTATTTCGAGACGATCGCTATGTCTCGAAACAGCGCACTTAAATACAGACTATTTAAGTCGGCCTCAAAATCAACATACAAGACATTGATTCGTACACAGTTCATTACAAAAAGCGACGTGGCTCAGTGGCGTAAGCGATCGCTGACAAGCTCAGTGAAGGATTCGAGTAGCGGGTCGGTGATTGAAACATTCACCCTCTGTTATATTGATCTGAGACCGTAAGCATCACGCGGATATGCTGTACTGGCTTCGGAGAGATACATGTGTCATAATTAATGCCAGGGGCAGAGGTCCACGACAGACATCAACTGAACGTCACGATCACTCCGCTAATACCTTATACTAAATAGCTCGTTTTATTCAATTGGTGGCAAATACGGTTTCTTTATCATAACAATACGATATCTTTAAATAATTAAAATAAGTTTTTAGAATTCATATGTATTTTAGAACATGTATTTTTAAATTAGCTTTCGTTAGGTACCTAGTTAAACAAAGCACCCTTCAAAATAGAAATATTCTCACGCAAATACATGGGTGTCGGCAGCTACTACCCCGCAGTACCGCACAGTGGCGCACAGTACCCCATAGCATATACCCCTTGTAAATATTCGTTGGGAAAACAGCGGCTATTTCAATTTCCCGACGAAAGCCTACTCCGTGTACGTCAAAAACATAATTGGCATGCCCTTCAACGTCGATGAGCAGAGATGCAACACGACTAGATGTGCTCTACTATCTCGTATCTACTATCTACTATATCGTAGGCCTCGATGGCGTAGTGGTTAGTGTAACCGACTGCCACGCCTGAGGTCGCGGGTTCGATTCCCGCACAAGACAAATATTTGTGTGCATGAACATGGATGTTTGTCTTGGTCTGGGTGTTTCTATGTATAATATGTATGTATTTACAAAAAAAAAAGTATATATGTATGTTTATCCATTGTCTAGTATCCATAGTACAAGCTCTGCTTAGTTTGGGCTAGATGGTGTTGTGTGTATGTGGTAGAATATTATATTATATTATTATTATATCTTAATTCACAACTAACTACTTTTTAGATTACCTCGATAATAAAATTATTGCTTTATTGTCATAGAGATCTTTTATTGTTTTAAGCGTGAGTGCTTTGGTCACTGATAGTGCAGATGCTTTAGTTTGGATTTGGGCAAAGGTTAGGCTTTTCTACCAGCTTTCAGTAGAAGCACAGGGATCCGATTGGCTCGTTTATTGGTGCGTTGTGCATTCACATAAGTTCTAATGGCTGTCTGCTGACCAAAGTTGAGGTCAGTTTCAGCATAGTATTTGAGAAGGATGTGTTTTATAAGATAAACTCTGCATTCATTTATATTTGTCTATGGCTCTTGAAACGTATTCTAAAAATGAATATATCTATGTTATTCACCGCTACTTCAATGCTTTTAATAGGAATATTTCCTTTATTTGTTTATTTTCGACATGAACACACAATTTTCGAACTTACAATGACAGTGAGTATAACTGAGACTATTTTCTAAATGTCTCATCCAGTCGGTCTATGCTCTATTCATACATAGGTCTGTGTAGGCTGTCGACAGAGGTCAACAACCCCCAGCCTCCCTAAAGGCACCCTCCGATATTCAGATTTGAATATTGTACCTCCCTCCCCAATTTCACCGTTAGATTTTCTTGCAACGAATTGCTCGCCAAAAGAAATGTACCGAGGATGTTTCACCGCAATATAAGGAAAATTAGTGAGCACAATAATTTAATAGTTTTACAGATTATAGGTAAATAACTTTTAGTATTGTATGAAGTACAGATGTTGTAATAACATTGATGTAAAAGTTACGTTCCATAGAATTGAGAACAGAAGGGTTTTTGCTTGTTTATATTACATATTCATACATAGATTAACGCCTGTTTCTCGGAGGGGTAGGCAAAAACTACGGATTTCCATTTGCTACGATCCTGTCACACTTTTCTGGCTTCATTCACTTTCATCACATTCCTCATACACGCCCGTCGGTTTGCGGGTTTATATTACATTGTATCCCTTTTTGTATTAATACCAAAAATTTGTAAAAATCCAATATTAATATAAATCATCTGTACACTGTGTTTTACTCTTAGAAACATGAACGAATTTCCATACAATATCAAATTCCATAGGAATGTAGGACGCTAAGTAAATAGTATGAGATCTGCTCCCTCGTCAAATGGATCTGCTTGGAGTAACACTGTTGAGTCTGCCAATACAGGCAACGGATGAGAGAGGACTTCAAACCTGTTGTGAGAATAGTCTCACCTCAGTTGTATCTGTGTAATATATTACAGTTCTTTTTTCGTGACTGTTTTAATAGTGTGTAGAGAAAGAACCTTTTGTTGAACGCTTTTTAATCTAGCCAGAGAGACAATAAATGTTGTTTCCTCATTGTTAGCAAGAAGAACAATTGTAACAAAAGTTTATATTTTAAAGTTAAAGCTGAGCTCGGATCTAAAACTAGACCAAAACTGCCAAGGTCGGGTGTGCGCTGTGTGAGTGCTCACACAGAAGGCCACCTCCCCTCCCCCCTCACCCACACAGGCGCAGGACACGTGTACGATCACCCCTACACATGGTCGCCATGGCAACACAGCATCCTACTTCCACGCCCCCAACCCCGGGGCCGAACTCTCAAGATATTACGCCCTACTTCGTTCGCATTGGTGAACCAAAGGGGTGTAGGTAGTGCGCGCCTGTGTGCGTCACTTAGCCTATGCCGTGACCTAACGGAATTCGCCAATTCCATTTGACATCTCTGCTCGCAGAATTTCGATACAAGTACCGAATTAAAAGTTAACTAGCATAACTCGCATGTCGTGAATGCAAACCGAGCACTCAACTTTATTCGCAACATTCACCGTCCGCTCGTTAACAAACCTATTCAAATCTGAAGTATTAGTCGATGGAGGCAACAGTTCTCGCGTCCTATCGCCACGAGTTCCAATTAGCGACTGCGGCTTGTCGCTCGAGTGCGGTGACGTCACGCGAAGCTTTCATGCGCCTTCAATAACTACCCACTCAGCGATTTCTTCAATAGCCGGCCACTCCACCTGGCCTTCATTAGGGACCTTCTCAATGTACACGCAAACCTGAAAAGATGCCTACTAATTTTAAAAATGCAAGTTTTAACGAGAAAATTGTTTAGCTAATAAAGCTGCGCGTCGGTCGTGTGCGCGCCGTGTGCTCCATTCCTCCACTTAGAGCTATAATATGTATGTTTAATGGCGGTATCTAATTGCGTGGATATAATTTTGAATGATCACCGTCTGTCAGCCGAACAAAGCGAGGCTCAACTCTTTTGTTTCTACCGGTCGCGCCATAGACAAATCTTATTATGGAAATATTTTCAAATTAAGAACGCGCTGCTCCCGCATTATGCGTCTCGACTGTCATCATTGTCTATGGGCTCTTTTTGTTCGGCGCTCGCATGTCGAGGTTTTTCGACCACCGTTTTGGTTATTTTTTCTTTTTTAAACTGTCCCGAGCGTGAATGGAGTTCTTTGTTTGTTCGTGTTTTATTATTAATTAGTGGGGCTTCTTTGTTCGTGGTAATTATTGTCTTAATAAGCAGTTCCTCCTCTTCGAATATGGACGACTGGCGAACGGATTGTCAGCCCTTTGCTTTTTAAATTGCTTGGAATTTGATTATGATTTTTGTTGAGAGACTTTTAGAGCTACTGCAATTTTAATTGTTTTCAAATAAAGAATAAAGACGACGTGGTAATGACTTACAATATTTAATTATATTTTATAATTCTTTATTGTAACTTGTATACAATTACTGTGTAAGCCCCGATTCCCAAACTAGCTTGAGCTGTATGTTGAAATTTTCTTTCAGGTTACAAACAGTTACGCAGATGTTTCTAAATACTGCCATCTTGAAATTAAACACTTTACACGGCTTTTGTCGCGTTGTTTATTTTACTTTAAAACACTTTTATTGCATAATTTTGAAAAACTATCACTATTATTATTGAACATGGCTGCTGTAAAGCAACCAAAACATCGGGGCAAAGTGTAAACTAAATATAGTTTTAATTAAATTGAATAGTTAGTAGTAGTGTTAGTTTTTCTAAATGATGTAATAAAAGTGTTTTATAGTAAAATAAATAAAGCGACAAAATCCGTATAAAGTGTTTAATTTCAATGTATAACATTCGCGTAAACATAAGACAATATTACTGTCATCTTGTTATAAAATAAGGTCGTACTTTTGATTTATATCAATTTAGTTTATTTTATTTTCGTTTTCTTTTAATTGCCCTATCAGTCGTTTGTTTATATTGAAGAATAAAACTTTCAAGCAAGGCGTAGTCTGTACTATAATGAAGATTTATTAGTATTTCTTGAACATAAACGTCTTGAGGCTTGCCGAAAGAAAACTGAAAACAAAGAAAAACGCAAAATTAAATAACGCCAACGTGTACTGTCGTTTATATCGCATAATAAAGTGGTGAAAAGAATTCCCAGTTTAATTAGAGGTGAGATACTCTGGGTCGGAAGTGCGACGCGCCTCAATGGCCCTCGTTGGGCGCCATTTTGCATAATTGGGCGACGGAGGGTAGAACGAAATTTATACGTTCTGGGCGGCAATTTACTTGCTAATGACGCGTCGTCTTGCCATAGAGTAGTTGTCGGGTTTTTGTTGGGAAAACTTTGTTTTTTTAAGGCTATGTGCCCCGCAGCTTGTTTTGTTTTTTGGAAAATTCTGTCGCGCTATTCGTGGGATGGTGGAAGTCGTTATTTGTTGTGATAACCAGATGTTGGAAGTCCATTTTTAGGCCTCTTATTTGTGTCTGTCATTTTCAATTCAATTTAATGTTAACAACAAATATTATTGAAGCTTTGCTGTTGTCATTTACTGTTCGACATTTAGGTATGGTTCCTAATGAGAACGGTTTTAATATTACAGGTTGTATTTTTAAAATGTTTACGTTTCGTTAATTCTGTTTATCATTATCACACATATCACTACATAGTATAAAACAAAGTCCCCCGCCGCGTCTGTCTATGTGTTCGCAATAAACTCAAATACTGCTGAACGGATTTTCATGCAGTTTTCACCAATAGCCAGAGTGGTTCATGAGGAAGGTTCAGGTGTATAAAGTGCGAAGCCGGGGCGAGTCGCTAGTGTAGTATAAATGCCATTATTTCTTCTAGGTTTAAGCTTGACACGAATTAACAGCAAGTGTGTAATAGTTAGTGTAACATGACATGTGTCGTGTTTGTTGTACAACGAGTGTTGAGTGGTGGTGTTGTTTGTTGCAGACGGGCAAGATGGGCCTGCCGGCGGGCGGCAGCCTATCGCTGTTCTGTCCGGGCGGCGAGCTCGGCCAGCCGCCGCCCGCGCACATGGGCATCCCACCGCCCTACCAGCTCGACTCCAAACTTGGTGAGTTACCTCCATATATGTACTTGTACCACAAATGCACCTGCACGTTTATTCTTTAAATATTTAATACTTGTTCACTTTGAGAACTCAGTACTTTAAGTTCTCATATCTCTTTAATTTTGAAGGCCGCTATTGCTCGTTGCTAAGCATTTTCGAATGGCGGCAACAAAAAACGGATGACTGTTTTTGATTTTTGTTATTATTTGGATATTGTGATCCAATGCCATAAGCATAATTCTTAGCACATTTACGGGATTCTATGAAAATATCATTTAGTACTTTACACTTTAAGACTAGACTAGCTTTTATGCAA
Source organism: Catocala nupta (assembly GCA_963675205.1). Lineage (NCBI taxonomy): Eukaryota > Metazoa > Arthropoda > Insecta > Lepidoptera > Erebidae > Catocala > Catocala nupta. The sequence continues at coordinate 2,599,446 of OY776104.1, read as the reverse complement.
CTTTTTAAGCGATTGTCTTTACATATAATGAGCTATGGGTGTTTTCTGAAAGGAGAAGGCACTCTTGTTGCATTATTTTAATAGACTACTTATAAAATTTTACAAAATGTCATAAACTACACAGCAAAACTAATTTCGATTGCTCATTCATACTTTAGGATGAATGCTGTCGTCCATTAACCACCGTATTTAGGGTTCGATCCCCACTATTTCTCATATCGAAGACAACTCGGTGCGATCTACAGATAGTTTGGTTGTTTTATAAATACACTTTGGAAATGGACTTTGGAAATATACAATTAACGGACACAACGTACATCCAAACTCACAATAATAATTGGATCATACAAATAATTGTCACGTGTGAAGTTCGAACTCACAACACCCAACGCGGTCTTATCTGCGAGGCGATCGCTTGCTTGCCGCGCCATCAGTGCAGTTAAAGATGTTTTGGGAGTGTAGTACGTGAAGCCCCTGGTGTATTAAAACTGTAATGATATTTGCAAATTTTGTGTCATACATAATATATATGTATTTAGTTAATCCGACTAACGCATGGACAAAGAGTAACGACATGATATATATCACGCTAGTATATCTACACAGCATTTGTTGCAGCGGCGGGGCTGGCGCGGACGCCCATGTACCCGTTCCCCGGGGGCACCTACCCCTACCCCATGCTCAGCCCCGAGATGTCGCAGGTCGCAGCATCCTGGTGAGTGCCCACTACCTCTCTTGTTTATCTGCCACTATGGCAGCGCCCGTACACGCTAATGCACATCGCCCGTAGCCTCAAGGAACACTGTCTTGTGGACGACGTATCCTCGACTAAATGCATCCTATATCCAATTTGCAAAATAAACCAGTGTCATATATATCGCACTTCTGCCTAAAGTTTTGGACTGATATTGTCTAGGTCTTATGTTATTACGTAAACTTACAAATTAAAACTGGCGGTGTGTATAGTTTTGAGATGATGATTATACTAAGAGTATCGACAATATTTTCTGAAGTAATTAATAAAATAAACAATGGACTGTACGGTGTCTCTATACTAATGCACCGAGTACTGCGAGTTCAATCTCTGCCAATGTTCTGTTATCCCCAGATCAGAGTATTTTTTTAATATTTTAACGTAAATATATATAAATAAAATAAAGACGTGTATTTAGTGATAGCATTTGACAATATACTCAATTTATAACTGTTTTAACTAAATCCCTTTTATGACAATGTAATTATGTAACGTTCACGACATTTTATTTGCTCTTGAGTGATGTCTGAGATGAGTCTTTAGTTTAATTGCTCCGTGATACATCTGAATGCATTATCAATTACCGTTCTAGCTTTACACTTCGGTTCTGTTTATGCCACAAGTTAGTTTGTTTGTTTGTTACGCTTTCACCCTTTAACTACTCGACCGATCATCATGCAATTTCGCATACACGTTGTCAGGGGAACAGAAAAGGGCATAGGCTTCCTTTTATCCAGAAAAAAATACTGCTGCCGCGCATACGCAGCCTAAAAAAAAGAGTCGCCGTACTATCAGCATAAGGGAGCCTATATTGTTAAGTTTCACCATAATAATGATTGTATTGTATATTCATATGTACGTGTGTTGTGCAGGCACACGCCGAGCATGTACCCCATATCGTCAGCGGCGAGCGGCTTCAGGAGTCCGTACCCCACGTCACTGCCGATCTCCAGTTCTAGTCTATCGAGGTAATACGTCGCTAATACATTTATTTATATTAACTTAATCACAATATTACATTTTTATTTGTTTATACTTTCAAGAGATATACAATATACATACTTTATTAATTGATCTCCGTTACCCAAAATACAGGCTATATCTAGTTTTGAGATTGTCGAAAACTTATTACAGTTCAATAGTAATCTTAGATATAACAATTTATAACTGTATAAACTAATCTAACTAATATATCTTTGATTAACCTAATCTATATACATATCCAAACGCAATTTCTAAAGAAAATAGTTTAGTTTTAAGGGTTATAATGTACATGCATGCTGAAATTAAACTACTATATACGGATTTTATCGCGTTGTTTATTTATCACTGTATTACAAAATTTTAAAAATATTACACTACTACTACTATTGATTTTATTTTACTAATTTATAAGCTAATAAAATTATTTAATCTATTAAATCTATTTATTTTTGGTTTACACTTTCCCCGACGTTTCGGTTGCTTTCCAGCAGTAAATAGAAACACCAATAATTAAATTATGTTCGGGTACTTTGAAATAACTACACTGGAACATTGAGACAACTACCATCTTAGTCTCCCCGTGACCATGGCTGCTGAAAAGCAACCGAAACGTCGGGGAAAGTGTAAACCAAAAATAATTAGATTTAATAGTTTAAATAATTTTATTAGCTTATAAATTAGTAAAATAAAATCAATAGTAGTAGTGGTGTAATATTTTCAAAATTTTGTAATACTGTGCTAAATAAACAACGCGGTAAAATCCGTATATAGTAGTTTAATTTCAATGAATAACATTCGCGTAAACAGAAGACAATATTATGTACATGCATGCTCTTTTGATTTATAAGGTTCATTTTTGGTGAAATAAAGAATTTGAATTTGAATTTAGATCGAACTACATAATATGCTATAGACAATTTGCATTGGGATGGTATTATAAAAGTAAGAATGCATTAGTGTTATTATGTTATATGTATAATATACTCGGCCTCGATGGCGTAGTGGTTAGTGTAACCGACTGCCACGCCTGAGGTCGCGGGTTCAATTCCCGCACAAGTCAAACATTTGTGTGCATGAACATGGATGTTTGTCTTGGTCTGGGTGTTTCTATGTATAATATGTATATATTTACAAAAAAAAAGGTATATATGTATTTTTATCCATTGTCTAGTACCCATAGTACAAGCTCTGCTTAGTTTGGGCTAGATGGTGTTGTGTGTATGTGGTAGAATATTATTATTATTATTATTATACTAGGTATATATTCAAAATCTAATTCAAGTAACGGTGCTGAAACATTGAAGATATTTAGTTAACGTATTGTTTGTTGTCCACTAGTGAATTGTACCGGTTCTCCCCAACGCTGGGCGGCGGACTGGGCCTGGGCCTAGGGCCCGCGCTCGTACCACCTCCCCCCTCAAAGTCAGACCTCGACTCGCATCACTCGAGATATGCAAGGTAAGCTTAGCTAACAAAAAATATTCGCTACGGACATTAATGTGTAGGTACCATGTCTTTTCCAGAAGGGACTACTAATGTTTGCGTATACAATGAAAATAATGCAGTACAGTAATATGTAGATTTAAATAAATATAACTTATTAAAGAAGCACTTTGAGGAAATATAAAAAACGTCCGAATACGTTTGACTAACTGATTAAGTAAATAAACAAATGATAAACATTTTTATATTTATACGGTACACTCAGAATAACCTCCCTTATGTATTCACGTGAAAAAAAAAAACACCATTATTAAACTATGATTTTGTCCCTACGTACGTCGAACCTAATCTACATTTGCCTGTTATACCTAAGTATGACAATAACAACAAATATAAAATCTGGGTGCACTTTCAAAGTGATTCTTGTCCGGCATTTATATTCGAGGAGGCTTAACACTTGGATGCATTAACCATCGTGTGTAAGCGTTGTCCTCCAGATTGTTTATAAGATATATGGTCGATTTGTTATTTGCTTTATTACTGAGCCGACTGAATACATATGGTCTTATTACACGATTTGGCAAATATTTGGGCGGCGACGTGTTTGATGAGTTGAAGTAGCAGCCAGAGATTACGTAGTTTTATGTAATTTATTAGTTATTCTGTGACAATGACAAGTCCATGTGATATTCTTGTATTCCGATTTCATTATAGTAGTAGAAAAAGGCGTAAGTCATTACCGTTCAATGTAACACGTGTGGTGGAATGGCGCGCACTGATACGTTTTGTTAATAAATGTCAAGCTGGCGTGATAGTAGTTTATTTTATTTTTGTGACGAATATGCGTGTGAGATCATTTCTCGTGACTAAAATAGTCTGTTTAGTGCTTACACATTACTTTTGCCGAAAGAAAGGAGTGTGAGCTAATAACAAACTCACATTCACATTGTGTAATATTATTTAGATTTAAATAGCAAAGTCATTTTATAAATCTTAAAACTCTAACAAATGATAGATACACATATTTTCTAGTTCTGTTGTCGCTCTGCACTTATACTAGAGAACCTTTAAGATTACACTCTTAAATACAAACATGACTTAATTTTCTACGATACCTTCCAAAGTCGTAATCTTGAAAATTGTTATTTTGTGTGCGACTTTACTAGTGGATCAAAGCACCTTTGGATTGCCATGCCTGACGAACTAAGTCTATCATTTATATAAGTATAAATCATTCTGAGTGCATGGAAGGCGCAGTGGTTAAAGAGGTTAGTTCACCGCGCCACTGCCTGTACAGAACAAAAGTTTAAACTTTTTATTGATTCAAAAGCAGTACTCACTCGATGCTATCATACAAATCACCTGGACTTGTACAAGCTATCACACTCGACACTAAATACAAATGTTTTAGTAAAAATCAAACAAGTTTATCAGAACATGTGTTGCACCCTTGTACTGTTATCTTCGATCTATGCACGGGGGGTGTACAGTATAATAGCTGCAGCGATAACATCGCGCTATGATATTCAGAGATTAGCAGAAGGGTGTGATTGCGACAATAGCCAGAATTGAAACGTTTTGTAAAACGCTTATTGTAATTACAGTTATTTTAAATTCAGTTACTTTACGTTGTAATTTTATGTAGGTAGGGTAGTGCGTACACACGCGGACGACATCAAGACATTACTTGTGTTAATAATGGCGATTATTTTGAGTTAAAACGTAGTTTTGTATTTATAAAACGTGTTTATGTTGAATTATTTATTAGTTCACTTGGCTTGTTGATTCGACTCCCACTAAAGTATCATTATATTAGCGTCGCAAAGAGCTTAGCAGACAATGACAGTGTGAGGGCATCTATTATATCCAATCGACAGTAATATGGCCGCTCCTTATAACGTAAGACTTTAATACCTTATAACTGGCATAATATCGGTGTACAACACCTCTAATTGTGCGGACACAGAGATATGGGAGAGATATTGCATATACACGATATAGACATAACGCTATATCATAAACTGGGATAGTCGTAGAGAGGGGGATGTTCTACTTTTTAAGGTATCTGTGTGTTTTTTTATTCACATTGCAATATTTGTCCGTCAGAAAATAAACACTAACATTGTGCGATGATTACTCGTAAGTCTGAAGTCTTTAAAAAAGGTGTTAGCTCCCTCAGTTGGGCATTAATATTCCGCAGGAGTTATCAAGATCAGCGGCCCCACAATTTCATAAATTAAACATCCTTTTTATGGCACATAACCGGCACTCCATGCGTATAATACTAAAAGAAAGTCATCTTACTCGCTGGCAGTAACCGGCAGCTCTCTTACAATGAGTGTCACCGCGCGCAGCATCCTTTCAGAGACCTGCTAACAAGAAATCTGATGCGTCACGAGCCTTACCTGCCTTTGATACAAACTTACATCACTCAAAATACATCGGTGGGATATGATATATAATAAGCTTAATGCTTATGAATATTATTTCTGCTTCCACCTATAAAATCCGTGGCTCTCCGTATAAATAACGTAGGTAAATAATGTTGTGATATTTTCACATGTCGTGTTTAATGTGTAGGTAGTGTTGGTTAATCGCGTGAAGTGTAACCGTGGGTCAGTGTACATACAAGTCCAGGTACAATCATGTAAATAAGTCGGTGGCGGAGAAATTTAATTAAGATGATATATGAGCAGAGCGACTAACGGGCCGCGTGCCGCGTCACACCAATACTGTCGCCAACACAACGGTTTACAACGTTTTGTGCGATTGTGTTGTACGATAATCTTTCATCAGTTAAGTATGTATTAAAAATGGCATTACGCGCTGTCATTAGAGTTGGAGCGATAAATAAAGTTAATAGTAACATTGATGATATTGATGGCTGCACGTTAAGTTATTATAAAAAGTATTAAATACAGTAAAAGTGTTTAACTTAATAGTTTTCTAAACAGTCACATGAGAAAAAGCCTGTATTAGTCAAAGTCAAAATCATTTATTCATTTAGGTCACAAAGTAACACTTATGAACGTCAAAATATATAGGTTAGCGTATTTACTAAGTTACTGAAGCTACATTTAGGTTAGTTGCTAGGTTCAGGCAAAGGGTTGAAGCTTATGCGAATAAACCTGCAAGAAACTTATGGCCACTCTTTTAAATCGCCAATTAAATATAATTTCAGTATTTTATAACTCATATCAAGAAGGTGTTCGTATATTAAATTATTGTTATAAGTTTTAGATTTATATAGTCAGATATAAATCTAAAACTTATAACAATAATTTTAAATAAATAATTACTGAATAATATAAAGGAGATGAAATAATAAGGATTTAATAGAATTATTTAATATTAATCTATAATTGACAGTAGGATGGCATGAGGGCGCATACACTTACACTTTGTGACAATGTAAAGACAGTCCGTGACTAAATGTGATTGTGCATTCATGTTTCATTTTTTATTCTAATTGAAATGGGAAGCACGATACTTAAAAACATCACAAATAATCACGAGGTACCTCTACATTACTAAATTGACTTATAAGTAATATAAACCTTCAATCTTGTATAGAAAAAGCAACTAGTTCCTTGAGTTTTTGTCATTTAAGTAGTCGTTGACTGAATAATAACCCTGCCGACATAGCTGTGTTATTACGGCACTTTTAAATTGATGTAATGGTAAATTCATTATATTAATGGGTAATTTATTAAAGAAACGTACACCAAGTCCTGCAAATGTATTGTGAACTTTATGTAATCGATGATACGGACCTACTAACTTATGCCTATTTCTAGTCTTTAAATTATGTATATCACTATTTTTATTATATAAGTGAATATTATGTTTAATAAACATAATGTTTGCAAATATATATTGCGACGCAACAGTAAGTATGCCTATTTCTTTAAATCGCTCTTTCAGGGAAACTCGTGGTCCTAAATTATAAATGCTACGTACTGCACGTTATTGGAGAATAAAAATCGTCTCAATGTCAGCTGCCTTGTCCTACAATAATATACCGTAAGAAATGACACTGTGAAAATAACTAAAATATGCTAGTCTCGCAGTATCTACATCAGTAAGCTGTCTCACTTTCCGAATTGCGTATGCGGTTAAACTAAGTTTACCTGCAAGTCACGATATTTGAGCACATTATGATCTAAAGTTAATCATAAAAAAAACAGTTTGAACTAAAGTAATAATTTCATTATTTAAATTTATATTTACGTTAGGACTCTTTACATTTGGCAATATAAACTTGTTTATACATTTAGTTTTTTTAGAGTTTAGTAGTAAATTATCCGTCGTAAACCTGCCCAGGACTTGCGCGAGTGAATCGTTAACAGCACATAAATTTGGTGCTTTTCGGACTACTTTAAAAATAAGGGATGTGTTATCCGCGAATAAAACAATGTCATACCTATCCTGTACAAAGAGCGGCAAATCATTTACATACACTTTAAAGTACATACATAGTAACGTACCTACTTTTTTAAACTATCTTGAATTGTGCAAAACAACTAGGTATTTCAATTGTCCATCATAAATCGAACATCAAATCTGCTGTAAGTTAACACTTTAACTGCCATTCACGTGTTTATAAAAATATATAAAAGATACGAAATATATTCTTGTCAATATTCAGATAAAAGGTTTTCTGTTTAAGCTCATGCTAATATATAGCAAATTAATTGGTTTATTTGTTTGGCTAATTAAAGTATGAGTGTATTAACATAAGTACAGTGCCGGTCGTCGCTCGGTCACTCTTAAGTAAACAGTGAGCTGAGTGCCGGAGAGCTTGTGTCGGCGAGTGTACGTAACACGTAATTACGGCGCGCGCGCCGAATGCCTCGTTTGGGCGCAGGCGCATTGTGCCCAGATTTTCTTTCTCTTTTTATATCTTTCCCCATTTTAAACCGCCCATAGGAAGTCGTATATTTCCAGCTAGTTTGGTTATATTCAGAACTAATTTGGTGCATAAAACTTTTATATTGGACATATAAACCAACAGTTATATGTCACTGACAATGTATTTTATTGGTTCTATTTATACTGTTTTAGAATACCGGCGCGCACAGGAAGTCGTTTTTTACACAGCTTTTGCTTTTCTTTTAATATTTGAGTCTATTACAGACTGGCGATTAAACGCCAGCGTCGCATTTATACATGTTTACTCGGAATCTCTGGCCGGCTTACGATTACTGCCGGTCATGAGGGCCACACGCTTTGACAGGACAACCACGTATGTTACAATTTATCAGTAAAAGCAGTGTTTGGAACTATGCCCAGTGTCTACCTCGTGTTAGGGACTTAACAAAGCCAATTTGAAATTGATGTGATATACCTGGGCCTCACTGTTATGTTATGCTATGTTTGATGTAGGAAGGAGTGATGCGCCGTAAGGAACTTAAAAACTAGTCGTCCAAGTTGTCGACGCGTGTCTAGTTTCCTCTGCGTTTTTGCGCAGTGCTCGCGCGCGCGGTAATCGCGAGAGACAGTTAGTTCGTGTTAGCGCTCCTCTGAGTCACGGCCACAACGGCTCCTTGAATCACGAGTATGTCCCGCTGACAACACTGAGAAGCTCACTCAGATCACGTTACTGACTATTAGTAGAAAGTGAATAAAAAGCTGGTAACACTTTACTGGTAATCAATTCTGTTAATCTCCATAAGCATATTAACCGCACATTTCTTTTATCGCATTTATCTAAAACTCCGGTAATTATCAATCAGCATATCGCAGTCCACTGCGGTAATTAAATTAAGTAATCATTACTAAAGTTTATAAACATTAAAATAATAATCATATTGTAACTCGGTTACTCTGAAATAATTATTATGACTATTGGTCATTCAATGCTATTACTGTGTTAAATTGTTTGATGAAAGTGTCTAGCGTTCTGTATCAATATAAGTATATATGACGCGCTTTAGTCAATACCTAATGATTATATCCTTGACAACTTTTAGCAAGCATTTCGGTAAATCAAGAATTGTTAGAATCAAGGCAATAAAAAATAATAAACCACCGTATATCATGAAAAAGGAAACCTAGTAAACAGACAATAGCAGAAATAAAGCTACCTATACTAAAATGATTGTCTTACGTTTACACTATACGGCTTGAAATACATGCGATTGCTGTACCTAGTAGATGACGAGTGAGAGAGTAGAAGGTTCATTAATTTTATTTTGGTCGTGGTGGAATCCATAAGTATACCATTACATTTCATGGTACGGCTCGTGGCGGTTAGCATACTAGCCCGACACCGCCTGCGTTACTCTAGAGCTCCACACAAATACAAAATTTGTATCAATAGCGTGGTGGCTAGTTCACATAAGTGATGTCTAGAAGCGCGCGTACGGCACAGGCGCGGGAGCGGGCGGCGTGCGCGCGCGCCGCCGGAAACGCGCGTCTATTTCCAACCGGACGCGCTGTGTTTATTGTCGTCTGTCTCTCTGGTGTCGTTAACACCTAACACTCGGATTAACATATTGATCCCGCTGCTGGATACATACATATGGATAAATGCTGATGAATATTTTATTGTCTTACACATTGTATGCTGCAATAAATTTGTGTAATTAAATATTACGGGTGGACATTTTTGTTGACAACTGTACAAGGCTTCCGAGCTTCTTAATTGGTTTCAGAATATTTAATAACTATACTGTATCTATTAAAACACAACGGCAAGAAGAAGTATGACACACAACAGATTATTTAGATACATGAATGATCATGGATCAATGGATTTATTGATAACTATCTTTCTTCGAGATGTAATATTTATGACCTATTTTTATTTATTGAATATTTCTTTGGTTTCATGGCATAGGCTGAAGCGAGAAAGTCTCGGGTCTGATTAATAAATATTACTAAACATTCTTTGGAACATTGCAATACATATCAATCTGTTTACTAGGTTTTAGTTAGGCTTGCCCTTTGCTATGTAATTCAGCTGGAGATATATGGTTCTTATCTTTAAAAATCAACTCTTCGTTATTTATAGGTAGAAGACCACATTAAATTTAAACTATTTAAGAAGACAGCTATACAGGTACCAGCTCCAACAGTACGTTCTCCCACATAACACGTTTGGCTAACACGTTCCAGGTCACTAGAGAAAGGCAGCAGCAGCTCGTCGAGCGATAAGCCGGCGGAGAGCTCGGCCAACTCGAACAACAAGGAACAGAACAAGAAGCCTCACATTAAGAAACCCTTGAACGCCTTCATGCTCTATATGAAGGAGATGAGGGCCAAGGTGGTCGCCGAGTGCACCCTCAAGGAGTCCGCCGCCATCAACCAGATCCTCGGCCGACGGGTGAGTGCGACCTCCGACTGACCTCACCACACACACACTCACCTTATGTGTACCGTAGCTTGTGCCCATTTTGTTCTTTTTCAAAACAGAAGAAACATATCTGATTTTAATTTTTATTTTCAATGGAAACTAAGAGAAATGCATTGTTCTTAATTATATTTTAAGAATAAATATGATTACACATATTTATAAATAAATAATAACGCTCCAGTCCCTATTCAACAGTTACAAAGTTGCTTTCCTTTTTCGAAACAGAGAAAGGGAAATGCTAGTCCCATATCGATTTGCCAGATAAGATAATATTATAAAAACTATAAATAAATATTAGATGTTTAGTATTTAGTTGTTGTGTTAGGTTTTGATGTCGTTACTCCTACAACATTCCCAAGATCGTCTACTGTCGTATGATATTCTTTCGAGGGGTTAATTCCGCCCACTATTTATACAATAATAATAATAGTATGGTGGAGCTCCGCTGTAAAAATAATGAAATAAAAATCTTCTTTCATAGCTGGTTACGAAAAATAGTTACGATGATGAACCAAAGGAATTAATCATAGTAATCTTAATTAATAGATATAGTATGTTCTGTGTCAATCACAGTCCAGTGAAGGCACACTAGTTAATATTAGATGGCGCTCGTACCTACCGCGAGTATATTGAGTGACGATCACGTCGCCCATTAATCATCTATGATAACGAACATTTGTATGACGTTCATCGTTCATCGGCAGTAGAGGACGTTGGGATTGTGTGAGGCTGCCTACATGATGTCGTCCACGAAACCTTTAATTGGCCGAGGTTCGGCTGATCAGGGCGAGTCAATGACCTCGCCACGTCGGGCGGCGTTGTGTAGTCAGCAGAACTAGTGCTATATGTGAATATTTCTCTCATGTTCGAATCAGCTTTGTTAATCTTGTTAGGAATACGATTGGTCGACGATCGAGCTGGGCTCACATTATGGGAGACAATGCCGCGGCGCGCGCCTATCTACCATCTTATATAGATCTATATATTGAATAATAAATAGCCGAGCGTAACACGCTACCGGGAACCGAACCCGTTCCAGCAGTGCCCGGGACACAATCTCATTCCTAACAAGAGTAACAATAATATAAAGTCGTGGTACATGTGTTGCGACTGGTAACCCAATATCCTGGTGTCATAATACGCAGTGGCATTCGTTGAGCCGCGAGGAACAAGCAAAGTACTATGAGAAAGCGCGACAGGAGAGACAGCTCCATATGCAGCTGTACCCCGGGTGGAGCGCGCGGGACAACTACGGTTACGGGTCCAAAAAGAAAAAGCGGAAAAAGGACCGCAGTCCCGCTGAGCTGGGAGGTACTACAGAGCGCCGACTGCGGGGGCTGGGCTGACTGTGGACGCTTGTGTACACTCGCTTACCCCACTCCGTCCCTCCAGGAGTCCCGCACCCACTAACACAGGAGACTTGCTTGCTAGTCCGGTGACCCCGATAACAGGCCGGCTTGACCCCACACTAACGACAGCATCCGTAACGACCCCGCCCCGGCCCCGGCCGCGTCCCTGTGTGTGTCCGGTGTGTGCGCGTGTATGTGTGTGTGTGCCGGCGCTACGGTGGCTGTGCTAGAAAAGCGGTGCTGAGTCGAGTCGGCCAGCGTCCGTGTTCGTGTCCGTGTGTTCTGTGTACGTAGTCGTCCAGTGAACGTGATCGTGAACTGTACACCCACCCCCGACCGGAAACTATATTGGTTTGTTGTATGTCTAGCCCGGACGCGAAGACACGCGCAGAATAGGTTCTGAGAGGAACATCACGATTGGCCATTCTCATTCTGTAGGAGCAAAATTCCGAGTAGTAGAGTACCGCCACTGCCCGCTCACTGCCGGCTGTTTTTCTAGCACGCGATAGGTCGCGCGCCTCGCGCCTCGCGCCTCGGCCCTGGTCCACCGTCGAAGTGCATTTCTCTCTTTTGTTTCCATATTGCGGCGTGTGTGTCCGTGTACATACAGTGGCACGCGCTCGGCCGCGAGGAGCAAGCCAAGTATTACGAGCTGGCGCGCCGAGAACGCCAGCTGCACATGCAACTGTATCCCGATTGGTCGTCTAGGGCTAATACGCAAAGGGGCAAGAAGAGGAAACGAAAACAGGAGACAACCGATGGAGGTACTGCCTTTCACTCCGTCGACGAGCGTCCCGCCCCCTCCCCCAGCCCCTCCCCCGCCCCGCGTGCGCCCTCAGCCGCGCTGGCGGCGGCTCGCGATATCGGTCACGAGCCGCGCACATGTCCGGAGCGGCCGGCGACCATGCGCGCTTCGGCTCATTAAAAAAATGAGGTCAATTAACGAAGGATTAAGCCGGAGACGCTGGCCGCTCTCCCCTCCCCTCTCCCCCCGCAGCCGCACACGTCCCGCTCCCGACTCCTAGCTCCTGTCCCGCGAGAGTTCAATTGCTTTGAACTCCGCTCCGAGCGGACCGACCGACATAGTATATTGTCTTGGTTGAAGGGGTACGAGGTTGTAGACTATACAAGTATTTTTGTTTATTTAATATTTATCGCATTTATTTATTTGATTTAAACGCTATATTATGAGAGAGAACCCTGTTGCGAGTGGTCCTTCGAAGGTTGTCCCGGTTTTGTGCTTCCGTTTTGCTCCTGTGTGCCGCAGTTCCGGGAGCGTGCATGCGAACGCCACGTACTTGGTCGAGTGCCAGTAATCGCTTTGCAGGGAGTGTAGTGTCGGAAGGGCTGGGACAGCCTTCCGCGGCGCGGCGGGCGCGCGAGTCGAGGGTCGCCCGCGCGCGGCGCCGCAGCGGCCGCCGATGCTTCTTGTGTCTGCGGTGCAATGATACTGGCCAAATAAAGTCATAAATATTTATTTTGATTCCGGAGAACCTATTCTGCTTCAATTTGCTTATAGTCGACATGTTTATTTGTTGTTTATTTGTTCCGAAGGCGTAGCTGTTTTTAGTATTTATTTTGAAAGTTTATGCGTGTAGTATGTTATTTTTTAAAACCAATGTTTTTTCCGTTGTTCCCTTTCATTTGTCCCATCCCGCCCTGCATGCACTAACAGTAATTGGGGATTGCATGACTCGCTTCTTTGTAGCACCTAGAGTAGTCACTTGTGTTGAGACGCTTTAAATATGATTTCCGGTAAATTTATTTCCGCACCTCGGTAACGCCGCCATTCCTTATGATTTAAACTAACAGCAGAAATTTACTCGACATCATATTTTTTGGAATAATTTGATTTGCATTGATGATAATGTTGATTTGCATAATTTTGGAAGAGTAAATGTTGAGTGCGTTTAGTGTCAAGCGTGCGAGAACACGCGAGTTGTAACGAGTCTGTGTGTGCACTTGCAGGGAATAACCTGAAGAAGTGCCGCGCGCGGTACGGGCTGGACCAGCAGAGCCAGTGGTGCAAGCCGTGCAGGTGGGCCCGCTCTCTACTACTAGCTCCGCGTACTAGCGCGCACTAGCGCGTGCGCCGCGTATTGTTTCTATGTGGAAAGACTGGGCACCAGAGTAGCCGGTCGTTACTGTACTTTGCCATTTAATTAAGAACAATGAGACTTTGTAGTTGTTGTATTATTGTTTTATGTTATATTTAATTTACACATTAGTAAATTAAGGATTATCGGTGTACGGCGAAGCAGATAATTCAGAAAATGTGTCTTTTCACAAAGAAATAAAACACTTTAGAGATCACAGAATAGATTTTTTTGAAAGTAGCCGAAGTTTGGAAGTAGAGACAATAGGAGCGTAGAGTACGTAGGTCAGAGGAAGGGCAATCATCTGTCGAAAGCTTTCAAAAAAATCTTGACACATTTTCTGAATATGCTTCGCCGTGCGTGCCTTTGTTGTTCAATCTCATGTTTACTTATACAAATGTTTTTTCCACTCATGATTGCCGCTTCTCATGGATCCGGACCCGCTGGCACTATTGGTCACACGTCACGTCTCTTTATTTTTATTTTCGTTTATTTTATTTTTGTAACCACACGCCATTTGACTCGAAACTTTAATTTTCTGACACTCCGTAATCACCCGCCACCCGCATCGTCCATTCCGATTTATTTATTTATTTATGAACCGCCTCCCCGTCCCTGCGGTCCCGCCCCAACCTGGCCGCGTACCGTCCCGGGCGGGCGGCGCAGCCCCGAGTCAACTAGCGTGATGGTATCGGGCGGGCTGGGCCTGCTGCGGCCCGAGCCGGCCGCGGCGCTGCCGGCCGGCGGCCTGGTCAGCCCGCAGGAGCCCACGTACGTCAACCTCTAGTGCCGGCCAGCGCGCGCCGGCGCCCACGACACGGTTGGTCACGCACGCCTCGTGCTCCTCTTACTGTGTGTGCTGCTGCTGCTGCGGCGTAACTAGGGCTCTACTCGCGCTTGCTTCACTCGAACTCCATGTACCACTACTCTTACAACATTAATGTTAAGAGAATACGAATAACGAGCGACTCCTGTTCATCAACGGGTTAACAACCGTACAGTAATGTTGTAAAATATAACATTACAATAAAACAAAATTTAATACAAGATAGTCTAAATTAAAATCTTGCTCAAATCAGTTTGTGTTGACTAATTATTCTGAGTGCGATACCCTCAACATCTACAGTTGACTTTAAGTTTACATTTGACATCGAGTTTGGGTGACACAGGCACCTGTGAGTCTGTATGGAGATAGCAAACCATATTTTTAATACAGATTAAAGAAAGCTCTGACAAACAGCCCGTTCTGACGTCACAATGAACCACGCACATCTAACATAATGTTTTCGTAATGGAACTTGATTAGCTACATTATACTAGACGCACTTGCCTCTTTGTTTTTTATGTGAAGTGCAAACATACTAAATACAAAGTACTATAATAAATGATTTAATCAATAATCACATATTCTACGGATAGAGTGCGAAGTGAATTGAATGCTCTTTTTAGAATGGATTTTAATGCACTTTTTTGAAGTTATTTGAAAACTGGCGAGTACATAAACATGTCAAGTCAATTTAAACAAATCTGTTCATAAAAGAGATTTTTTTAAACGCGTCGCGCTCCGTGCCGCCAGTTAGTCGGTAGTGCGCGCGGGCGGTTCACTGCGGCGGCAGAGGGCGCGTGCTAGCTCCTGGTTACGTCTACAATGTTGCAAATAATATTCGATGGTTAGCTACGTGTGAGTTTTATTACGAGTATAACGTATTAGTTTAGTTGTTACATTACTAGTTGTTTCGTTAATGCACAATGTATCAAGTTTACTTTGTGATCTGACAGGAACTTTGTACGGAATGGCGTTTATGTTGTCGTAGGTAGTTCTGCTCATACCGCGTCTAACTGAAAAGTGTAAACATATTTGATAACTCTATCAACGGTTCACATTTCTTATTCATCCATTTTCTTATGTTAAAGACGACATTTCTCGCACTCGGGATAATTGTCATCTCCCAGGAAACTATATAAATATTGAAACTACAGATAATGATAATATCAGCCCTGTATTAAACTGTCCCACTGCTGGGCACGGGCCTGTTCTCACTGTGAGAAGGGTTAGGCTGTAGGCAACCACGCTGGCCCAGTGCGGGTTAAGAGACTTCACATATCTTCGAGAACATTATGAAGAACTCTCAGACATGCAGGTTTCCTCACATACCAGATACCTACAAAGAAAGGAATTATCGGTGACTTTCAATTTCGCAACACTCTGTGCATAAGTAATGATAATATGACGCATTTATTCATTCTTTATAAATGAGAAAATAGGATCCTGGACGTAGGACTTCAACATAGTCCATCACTCAAATCTGACGAGCCCGTCGGGCACGTGTCAATTATTAATTATTTATTTATTATTATATATGCGGCATAAAAGTGGATATAGTGACGAGAATAGAAAAGGGTATGTTAAAGTTGGTTTGGGCATGTAGAAAGAATGGACGAGAACAGACTGACTAAGAAAGTTTATAAGGCTAGTGTGAATGGAACAGTCGCAAGGGGAATACCTAGGCGAACTTTCCTGATCAGATCGGAGACGTTCTGGATAAAGGCCAGGTTAAGAGCACCTTAAACCGGCGAGCGTGTATGAGGAATGTTATGAAAGTGAATGAAGCCAGAGAAGTGTGTCAGGATCGTAGCAAATGGAAATCCGTAGTCTCTGCCTACCCCTCTGGGAAACAGGCGTGAATTTATGTATGTATGTATGTATATATTCATGCGCAAGTCCATATAATCCAGAATATTTAAATTATCTCCTTGTGAGTTGCTCGTTCTATATACTCTCAGTTTGACAAAGTTACAATTCCCTGCTAATTTTGGCACAAAACGTATATATATACATATAACTTTTAAACTTTCGCGTTGCATGATATAGGTATATATAATATGTAACGGGTATTAACGCGATCATGCATAATGTTTACCTTTTATATGCTTGACGTATCGACCAGGTTACACCAGCCGTGGTCACTTGTGAACATTATGCATGATATGATCGCGTTAATACCCGTTACATATTATATATATAAAACGTATATATCACTGAAGATATTCTAGGTTTGTATGGTAGATATTAGCCGTAACACCTAAGTACTCTTGATATCAGTTGTTTATAAATTGTTTCACTATTTTAAAACGGAGAAGACCATGGTTTTAGTTTGCTTTTGCTAAGTCGAACTCACAAATCTAATATGTTAGCCGATATAATTGTCGTAGTAGATACAGTTTTGTGTGTTTGGTCCACACCACTCGCCAGCCACCGACAGTTGCTCCGAGCGCGAGCGTCTTGTGTATCCGTTATTTTATTATTAGTAAACCTCCTAACTGGTCGCCTTTACTAAGGAAGGCTAAGTGTTGAGTTATATTGCGAGCACACCTTTCAGTTAAACGTTTGTATGAACTGTATTTTAAGCTAAGTTTTAACAGTTTTGTTCCAGCATGAGTGTTACGATGTCTTCGAGTGCTTTCAGTTAGTTAACAACGTTTCCAGCATGGCTCTGTTAACATGTACTCTTTGTGTTCCGTGTTCAGTTCCGTAGACTAGCTTTGTGTTACAACACTGTTCCAATATGTTAACTACCCACATAGTCACAACAAGCCGATATTTGATTTCTTAAAAGAAAGACAGATTTTATTAAATAGTTTTATTTCGGACAACTAAAACAAGTGCTTTGTTACAAACAATCTTGAACTGAAATTATTCATGATGAATTAATAATGTAAATATATTTCGTGCAATTTTTGTAAAGATAAGACACTAAAACACTAGACACTAAAATATCAGTCTAGGTGATCAGTGTTCATACAAATTATTTTAATATATCGCAGGTGTACTATCATTCGCTATAATTTGTATGTTGTTGTTGGAGCTTATTCTTTTCAGGCGTCAATATTTTTGTCGCTTTCCGAAGTATGTTTGCCTTTTTATCCATGATTATAGATACAATATAAAAAATATTAAAAATGATACAATTCTGTATACTGTCAAAATATGAACAGTGCTCTCTTAATGTTGTCCTATAACACGAGTACGGTCAAAAGTTAAGTGGACTGGTGACTCTCTATCTAGTATTAACATAGTGGAGCGGTGGTCTGATCTGGAGATGTGTGAGGAAGTGGTTAACGCGTGTGTGTGTGTGCTTATAGGCGGAAGAAGAAGTGCGTGCGCTACATGGAGGCGCTGGCGGCGGCGTCGGGCGCGATGGGCGCGCTGGGCGCGGGCGGGGGGGCGGCGGGCGCGCGGGGGCCGGGGGGCGCGCGGGGGCCGGGGGGGTCGCCCTGCTCTGAGGAGGACGTGAAGCTGGAGGAGCTGTCGGACGCGTCGGACGAGGACGCGGACACGCCGCTGAACTCGGCGTCGAGCCCGGGCGGGCTGTCGGCGCTGTCGTCGCTGGCGTCGCCCGCGTCCGAGCCGCCGGCGGCCCCGCGCCACCCCGTGGGCACGAACCCGCGCGACGCCAACAACCCGCTGTCCGTGGGGCAGCTCACGTCGCAGTCGTGGCCGCGCGCCGCGCCGCGCCCGGCGCACGAGGTCATCTCCGTGTCGTAGTCGCGCGCCGCGTGCCGGGCCCGCCGGCGCCGCGCCCACCTTGTGACTGGACCTTACGAATTACCGATTGTTCCGGCCGTTCTCGTCGGCGTGTCGAGATAACTGTAGTGACTTAACCTACCTCTGTTCGGCTCTGACGAGTGTCGATCCTCACCCGTACCGGCACTCTCGCGTGCTGTGCGCCCGCGAGTGTGATCGTTAATCTAATTCTACCGTTTTCTGTTAATAAACTAAAGGGCCTAATGTGTAATTAAATAATATAAATTCCACGGAGTGCGCGGTATCGGTGGAGATCGAGATCGGTGAGTGGGGGCGGCGCCCGACTCGGCCGACACTTCACGCAGCCACCTTCAGTCGAAATGATCTCAAAATTGTGAGCCGGAATCGAGTCATTTATAGTGCATTTTATGTAACGCCCACGCTTTTAGTGACCACCTATGAGCTCAGCAGTTAGCGCTAGTCACATGTTCATGTGCCATGTTTACACACAACACTCTCTGCTCGTATCTCTACACTTTCGACACTTGTTGTTTTACATAGTTCCACACCTCACTATCTGTTGTTTTTCTTGTACAGCCTTCTACTATACGACACGCGGGAAATATTGCTGTATTACAATCAAAGATAATTACTCATAGTATAGTAAATGATGAATCTAGTAGTCGTATCATGGTTAATAACTTATACTTCTCATTTATTATATTGTGATTAATTATTTTTATACGTTTCACTATAATACTAGCAAATATGACAAGACAGGCTTCTCTCAATATCTTTGGTTGAACAATATTTGGTAAATAAAAGCGTGGGCGCATACCACCAGTACCTAATAGTCAACTGTATCTCTACACTTTATCCTTGTATATCATTTATGCCAATAAACACGCAAAACTAAATAATATTGCAAACATTTAAAGTATATTTGACGATCGTTTGTAACGTCGATACATCGAAACAAAAACGTACGCACGATAACTTCTGTTCATTATATCGCGACGAACAATCATCACCTTTATTGCTCTCTCATTAATGAACGTTTCGGTTCGAACAGGCCTCTCGCTTCTCGCTAGAGCAGTCTCAACGAAACTTAAATTATTCTTCTCGTTTACGATCAGTTGGTCAGCCGCTCAGCGCTCGCGTGTGAGACACTAGACGGGCGGGCCGCGGGCGCACGGCGCCGCGCGTGACGTCACCGCCGGCGCGCCGCCCGTGTGCCTGCTGCCCGGCGACGCTTGCTCGTTAGCTACGAAGGGCCTGGTTCTTCAATGTCTTACCGACGCCCTGCACCAGATAAAGGTTCCACGTAGCGTTATAGATTTTGAATTTAGTTTATAAAATGTTTTCCCTTCGTGCAAAGCTCTGTATAAAGTTAATGTTAAGGCGAAACGAAGGGAACTTGTTTTTCCGTTGTACGGAACTTGTTAGACTGTCGTAGATTAGACTAGGCACGTTGTATGAGTGAAGTATATTATAAGATGTTGTGCCGAATGCCCTTCTCTAACATTCTCTTATATTAAATTAAATACGAGTAACGTTTTATTATGTCTTGACACGTAAACTGTTTTTCGATTAAAAGAAAAGAAATGATTTGATTTTTATTTTTATAATATGCGTCTTTATGTTTGTATAAATTACTAAAATGTACTGATTATTATGATTTTATTTGACACGATTTTAAAAAGATCAACTTAATGGTGAACTAAGAAACACGCCATCTATGTTTTATTGCATCAACTATCCCCGTAGTGACGTGCCGTATCCGCTAGAGGGCGCAGTACCCGGTAGGTCGCGCCACGTTTGAGTTTGTGAGGGCACCTCGGTACAACACCAATACTGTATATGTGTAAGTACATACATGATGTAAAAATATAGTTATAATCTAACTGTGTCATATTAGAATATAAGTGTACTATGCTACTTACATATGTATACATTATTATTATATAAAAAAGAAGTTTAAATGAAAAATATTAGTTAAATACTGACTCGAAACTGAAAACGTTTGGTACATACGAAGACACAAGATGTTTTATAATTGGCAACCCCCGATAGGAGTCGAATTTGTAAATAAATTTGTAATTCACCAATATATAGGACATTTTTGGTATAAAAAATATTGCATTTATATTATTATTAAAAGCGATTAGTGCCCTCGGAATGTTCTCGGATGGTTTGTTTTATCCAACAAATGATTTTTGTTAATTACTTTTTATTGTTATTATTAAGAATTTTACCGTTGTTGAATACCACCCCATCTCATTGATTGGAAATTGTGCTCTCGTGATTGCAAAATTAAATAAAATCATACTTGTTATCAGACGACACAAAATTCTACTTTATCAAGTGACCATCAATATTATTAGTACTTCGACATAGAGTGCGCGGCGCCTCCCTACTCGTCGCGCTGCTTGGCGGGCAACTTATAAATTATAACATTATTATATTATTATCGATCACTCGGACGATTTTGCATGAAATCCGAATTTGTGCAATACTAAACGAAATGGGTACTGTATAGTTTTCTAAATATTAAATTAGATTTTCTTAAAATTAATTGATAAGGTATATTTTTGAGTTTTATATAGAGAATGGATTTGATTTTTTTTTGTTCCGATAAAGCGGAAGTTTTATTTTGATCCGGTGCCAAAACCATCTAGAACTTAAATATTGCCAGGGAATTATGAAAAGTTATGACGGTATATCATAATGTCTGTGCCAAATTTATCTACAAACCGCAGGTATGGTCGCGGCATACCTCGCGGCCGCCGAGGTGCCGGCCCCGCCGCCCCCGTCCCGTGTACGTGACGCGTACGTGACGCGCACGTGACGGCGGCGGGACGGGCGCCGCGCGCGGCCCGTCTTGTCTTTTATGTTGATAGATTTTATAGGTTGTTTTTATTGTTAAGAGGGTAAAGACAGATGGCTGTAGCGGCCAGTTATATTTTTTTTGTAGAGAAAATTGTCAAATTAGAAAACTCAATTTATTAGGTCTGGTCCCATATCTTGTGTTCAGTTGAACGAATATTATTTTAATAAACAACTTAAAAATTGTATTTGTGATGTTTTATTTCTATCAACAGTTTAATTTATGTAATTGTGAATGACATAATATGTATTATGTCGGTACTGCAAGCATATAGTTATTACAACTAAATTAAGGTTAACGGCAGACAACAGTAACGTTGGCTCTAATTGATTGTCGGATACACTCTACTGCACTCTTTAATCTCGCAAGTGTATTTATTTCGTTCAATGTTGCATACATGTTTCCGTGACCTGCGCTGCTTGCAATAGGACACAAACCAGTGTCCGATGATTATAGTCCAATATGCACTATGTTCTTATAACTAATCCGAAGAAGCAATAACATTCAATTGATACGTGAGTATGTTTTAGAAATAACTAAAGGATGTTTTAATGGTAGGTGGTCTTCCGATTGGCAAACTGAACTGCAGGAGATACTGAGAGTGTGTAATCGATGGCGTAGTGTTTAGTGTAACCGACTGCCACGCCTGCGATCGCGGGTTCGATTCCCGCACAAGTGAAATATTTGTGTGCATGAACATGGATGTTTGTCTTGGTCTGGGTGTTTCAATGTATAATATGTATTTACAAAAAAAGAGTATATATGTATGTTTATCCATTGTCTAGTACCCATAGTACAAGCTCTGCTTAGTTTGGGCTAGATGGTGTTGTGTGTATTATAATATTCTACCACATACACACAACACCATCTAGCTCAAACTAAGCAGAGCTTGTACTATGGGTACTAGACAATGGATAAACATACATATATTATTTATGATAATGGTACTACGGGATTATTAAACACACTTATCTAAATATATAATAAAAGGAAAACTGTATGACTGCCTGACTGATATATCATCGCACGGCCTAAGCCTCTGGGTATAGAGACTTGAAGCTTATACAGAGGTTTCATAAACAACGCCGGCGCGCAGGAAGGAAGGATTTTTAAAATTCAACTATTATGCGTGTTAAAAGGGTTTTAATGTTTGATTTACTGATCAACGCTCCGCCCAAACTGTTAAGTCAGGAAGCGTGAAATTTTTTGCAAACGATCCTTAGGCAGCGTATCATCCACCATGAAATGATTTTCCAAAATACGGATTAGTTTTACTATGAGAGCTTTGGGCATCTCTCCTGTGATTAAGTGAGGGACGCCGACGACTCCTACATCTTCTACTGATGGGTGCTCGCGGAGCAGAGACTCCAGTTCTGCAGGCGGCTGATTAACCTCGACAAAATAAAATGGTTCAGTTCTGGCGAGCACTTTTGCTAAGATTAATAATTTACGTTTATGAACAATAGGTTATACATAATAATAATATCAGCCCTGGATATGAACTGTCCCACTGCTGAGCACGACCCTCTTCGCAGTATAAATAGGGTAATCTTAACACTTCTTTAAGAACAATATCAAGTACTCTCAGATATTCAGGTTCCCTCACGATGTTATCCTTGACAGATAAAGGGAGCGATACTTATCTATTTGATACGCACATAACCTCGAAGAGTCAGAAATCTTGGGATCGCACTTAGACGTATGCGCGGCAGTCCAACGGTCCTTTGCTAGTTAGCGTCAGAATGACTGGTTGCCAGTAGCGAACGGCTCTGAAAGTATATTTAAGAGTTGCTATCCAATTGCTTATATTTGCCAGATTTTCTTCAATAATTGCTACATAAAATACATTCAGAGAAATATGTCACAAGAGTCGACCTCAACATCGCCACTGTTGCCGCCATAGCGATCGCCACTTTCTGGGCCAAGACCATTTGACCGCAAAAGGGGACAAGAGCATTGACTCGAAAAGAAGAAGAGAAATATGAACATTTTATTGACCAGCCATTCTGACGTCAGGATGGATGGTTGCCTCCGTGTTCAGCATGAAGAATGCAGAATTGCTAAAAAGTTGATGTATCAATAATTGCTTACTAATTCCTACTTTTACGAATTTAAGTTGAAGCTTGTACATTAGGTAAAATAGGGGAATCGATATAGTAATTGGCCCCTTTACAGTTATTAGCCATTTCAACTTTATTGCCAAAAAACTAGCAATATGCCTTACAAATAGTAGATTTGAAAGCTTTTTAATGGCAACACTTTTATTCTCTGTCAAAAAGTTTTAACGAAATTCCGCTAGGTTATTTGGTTCTTTTCCAATGTGTCATCGTTTGCCGGAGGAACAAAGTCAGGTAAGTTTGTAAAAAAAATGTTAAGACAGCATTGATGTTTTTGTGTGATATTTTGAAATGTGTATGTACTTAATCAGTTATTTGAACTTTAAAAAATATAGCTATTTTGTGTGTTATAAACATATTTAAGGTGAATTATAACCTATTTTGTATATAACCTCAAAATTTTGTAGTGGCCAATAGCTGTCACAATTTTTTCATTCATTTATAGTGTTTGGCCGCCTATGCCAATAACTGTATTTTACAAAAAAAAGTTAAAGTATCGTTTTTATTAAAGGTATCGTTTTCTGTTACATTGAGTAGTATTCTGTACGATTTCTAAAAATTTTCAGCCATTATGTACAGTTAATGGCCTTAGGCCAATAACTGTATTATTTGCAAAGTTAGTCTATAGAAATGGTAGGCCAATAACTATAATGCTTTATTAATTCATTTTGGATAAATTATCAAAAAAAAATATTTACTTGTTTTTTTCAGGTACACAAGAAAAGAATATGCCAAAGATACCCAAATACACCAAAGAGGCCCTGGACGAGGCTTTAGAAAAAATAAATACAAAAGTAATGTCTTTAAGAGCAGTCGCCAAACAATACAATATACCCCGAGCAACTTTACAATTTAAACTTAAAAATCCAAATTCAAAATCTCAATTTGGCCCCACACCGTATCTAACAGATGATGAAGAAGTTATTATCACAGATTGGTTAGTTAATATGGCTCGTAAAGGATTTCCTAGGAAGTCCGATGACGTTTTGGACACAGTTCAAAAGTTTTTAACTGAAAATCCACGCGTTACTCCTTTTCTTAACAACAGGCCCGGTCAGGGATGGCTCAAAGCTTTTTTAAAACGTCACCCCATTTTAGTACCAAGAACCAGTGAGGGGGTTACCAAAGCCAGTGCCTGTGTGTCTGAAACCGACATAAGAAAATGGTTTCTTGAAATAAAGAACTACATGACTGGCGAAAACCTGTTAGACGTAATTCAGGATCCAAAGCGTGTCTTCAATGCTGACGAGACAGGATTCCAACTCTGTCCTTCTACGGGGCGCGTGCTAGCTGCTAAAGGAGATAAAAATGTTTATGCTGTGGACCAAGGAAACCCCAAAGAAAATGTTACAGTGCTGTTCACATTTTCTGCCGATGGCAGGACTTGTCCTCCATTAATTGTGTTTCCATACAAACGACTGCCTGAAAAAATTGCGACATCAGTGCCACCTAAATGGAGCATCGGACGCAGTGATAAAGGGTGGATGACGGCAGATGTCTTTAACCAATTCATTACTGAAATATTTGCACCATATCTTGCTGAAAATAACATAAAAAGACCGGTCATCCTCTTTATTGATGGCCATAAAAGTCATATTACATTACAACTTAGTTTGACTTGTAAAGAGCAAGGAGTTGAATTGATAGCTCTTTACCCTAATACCACTCGAATCACTCAGCCAGCAGACGTTTCCGTTTTTGGACCAATAAAGAAAATGTATCGAAAAGCAGTACGCAAATTTCAATCAGAAAACGTTGGAGAGGTGGTAACAAAGCTCAACATAGCTATGATTTTAAAAACCGTTGTTGACAACCTAAAATCTGAAACTATAATAAATGGTTTTCGAGCATGTGGCTTGTGTCCATTTGATGAGAATGCAATTGATTACTCAAAATGTTTAGGTGCACCGAAAAATGTTGAAGGGACAGACAGACAAACAGTAGACAAGCACGAAAACAAGGTCATGACTCTAAAAGACTTCGAAAATATTGTAGGAGTCGAAATGATAGACAAGATGAAAGCACTGAAATCTCAAGGTATAATGCAGAATAGTTCCTCTCCAACATTATTCAAACTCTGGAGTTTTTTTCAAAGTGATCCTCCAGAGACAGAATCAACTAATATTGAAATACAATCAGCTAATAACACAACAAATGTAAATCTCATAAGTGAAAATAATGTGACAACAGTTAAAATTACCATGACACCTACCAAAATTCCCACAGATTTGTGCCAACCTTCCACTTCTACCACTGAAACCACAATGGCAGAAACTGCTCATGTTAATAAGTCGATTAGTGACTACTTACAAAATGCCCCAGAAAATAGAAGGAAGTTCATTCGAAAGACAGAAAAGACTCCATTTGTGATTACCTCTGAGAATTTTAGATCAGCTATTGAAAAGAAAGAGATGGAAAAGCAAGAAAAAGAGAATCAAAAAATGGAAAGGAAAAGAAAAAGAGAGGAGAAGAAAGAAGACGCTCTGAAGATCAAAAAAGATAAAGGCGTAGGAAAGAAATCAAAAAATAGAAATATTAATATAAAGACTGAAAATTCTATAGAAGAAAATACTACGACTACAATTAAAAACGACGGTAAACTTAGGATTTTATCCAATATAGAGCTGGTTACTTGCGACATGTGCCGGCGTTTGGCTGATAAAAATAAGTCACTAGTATGTAGTTCCTGTAAAAAGTATTATCATCGTCATTGCATTCCTCGAAAACACCTTGATCATATGCCGGATGACGATGAGCTTTCTGGCTTTGTATGCCACAACTGTTTTTCGTTGAATGATGACTCTGGTGATAATTCTGAATCTTCTGAAGATGATGAAGACATGTTTTAGTTAATGTTTATGTGGTAAAACTTTAATTTATATTTTATTTTTCAATGTGGCCAATAGCTATGTGATCTCACGGCCAATAACTGCTATGTTATGGCCAATTACTGTGATTTTAATATTTTTATTTTTAAGTTCACATTTTTATTATAATATTTAACAAAAGTTTATGTAAGGCACCTTGTTTAGTAAATACATTAATAAAGAAACATATGTCGTGAGTTTTATTTATTTCCAAGTTATAAATTTATTTTTAATTTATTTTTTCTCATCGGGTGGTCGCTTATCTGGCCAATAACTATACTGTTTCCCCTATATAGCTTTTATTGAAATTTGTATGGAGTGCCGAATAATTTAGAAAGGCAACAGATTTATTTACTACATTCTCTTGTTCAAATCTTGCAGGTGTTCACCCAGATGTTTTTGCTTTTATAGTTTCAGAGTTATGTATTAATATTATGTTATTGAGGGTAGGTTAAGCATCATAATAATATTGATCATTAAAATTCAAAATTTGAACAAAATAATTAATATATAATAATAAATAAATGTAGTAAATAAATCTCTTGCCTTTCTAAATTATTAGGCACTTCTTCGTACAAATTTGAATAAAAGCTATATCTTTTTACCTAATGTATGTATGAAGCCCAAACTTAAATTCGTGAAAGTAGCAATTATAAGCAATTATTGATACAGCAAACTTTTAGCAATATCCTTAGTCTTTCATGCTAAACATAGAGGCAACCATCCATCCTGATGTCAGAATGGCTGGTCAATAAAATATTCATATTTCTCTGAATGTATTTTATATAGCAGTTATTGAAGAAATGTAGCAAATATAAGGAATTGGATAGCAATTCTTGAATATACTGTTAGAGTCGTTCGCTACTGGCGACCAGCCATTCTAACGCTAACCTTTCCTAGGCTATCGCTGCTTGTTAAGTATATGGTTATACATAACTTGTCGAGAAAATAAAGAGTCCATTGCCAAATCCTATCGTATCAGGAGGGCAAATAATACCATTTTAGCCATAAGTAAGTAATTATAGTATTAATTAGGTACATTCACAAGGGATGTCTGCAAAATATTTTATTTATATATTTTATTTTATTATACTCGGAAAACAAACAGAATTGACAACTTAAAGATAAAAACAAATAAGTATTATACCTACCATACATGTTAGCGAAGGATAGTTGGTAAGTGACGTTACCTGCTTTTAACCACTCATAGGTGATATCCTAAAACATAATTAATCCCTTTATTAAAAAGAACATAGCGAATATTCTGAGCATAAATTTTTTTTAAAGAAACAGTTTCAGCACTTCAAATAGTTCTTGTATCGCTGAGAACCTTATTTCTAGTGGCTTGTAGGCCTTTGAGAGATTGAACAGTTGACAGATTGCAATTACAAATGGGCTTCAAATAATCACCCATGTCATATATACAAATAGATCATCAACAATGTCATATATAAAAAAAGATTTACTGCTATAACGTAGACCATCTATAACATTAGAAAAGTTGTCAGACATGCCTACGGTTAAAGTTAATAACCTCAATATAATTTACTTTTCAGTTACAGGGAAAATAATAATTAGTGTTACATGTTTGCTAATAAGACATTAAGAATTTACACTAAAAAAAATGTCTTTACTAAAAGACGTAGGGCTGGCGGCTCTGCTGGAGTCTCAGTCTTTCAAACACGGAACAACTAGTCGTGGACCCAACAAATGTGTATCCCATGTGGAGATCGAACGTACTGTTACAGGGCAAGTCAAATATGGCTTTTTACAAAAAAACTCAAAGTTCTAAAATATACTAATTTTAATAAAACAGTATAAAATGTTATAAAAATCCTAGTGCCCACAATGAAGTCTAGAATAGAATTAATTTACTTAGCAACAAATAATAACACTTGGATCAATTTCTATGACGCACATCGCTCATCCGGGCGCCGGAGGGCGCGAGACGACCTCCAGCCACCCTGAGGTTTGACCTGGGGGTGGCGGGCATTGTGGGCCTGCCCGCCATCCGTTCAGCACCAGGTCCGAGAGGCGGCGTGCGTGTTCCCACGCGCGCCTCTGTGTCGAGTCCGTCTCCCCTCTAGGGGAGACAGTAGGGTTTTATGCGACGTAGTGCCTATTTTGGGTAGGTCTTTCGTGTAGTGGCCTGCCGTTTCATACGGCGGGCCGTAACCGCGGCGGGGTCGCGACCGCATGCGAAAGCGATTCGCGCGGCCCCGTCGATAGTGGTTTTGGTAGGTTTAGTCGGTATTCCGGGAGGTACTTTACTATTATTTCCATATTTCTTTTACCCCGGCGAGTCCGACATAATCCCTCCGCCCGCCCCCGCGGAGGGATATGCGTCATAGCATTCCCCCACGTACTACGTTTCAACTTTCACAACTTGTTTCAGTTGATCAGTGTACCTACCTACCTTCTATAATCTATAAAAATAAATGAAATTGAAGTGTCTGTTTGTAATGTCAAAATAACAGCTTGTTACTAAATGAATATGAAAGTATATACGGTACTTATCAAAAAGCAAATATTTTTAATTTTTGTCTGTCTTTCTGTCTATTTGTTCCGGCTAATCTCTGAAACGGGTGTACCGATCTTGACGACACTTTCACTGAAAGATAGTTGATCTTATAAGGAGTAACTTAGGCTTTTATAATAGAAACTTTAATATTAATTATAGAAAAATAATAGGGTACGGCGAATAAATAAAATTCCACGCGGATGAATTCGTGGGATATAGACGATAAAACCTCTTTCAGATATTGCAATACTTCTCTTTATTTTATTAAAAACAATATTGATTATTAGACTATCGATAACTAAAGAGAACCGATCCCTTTAATTATAGGGCTAATTCTTATTGGCAGTTTTGTCTAAGATACTAGAAAATATCATGAAGTATCTACCTGTAAGGTAATTAAACAATATTATAATACTAAACACTACAGAACTAAGCTATCATAAATCTGTGAGTACAACTGAAGCAATAGACCTACAAGTAGTTGAGGTTTGTTTGAGTCTAAAGAATAGGTGTATGGTTGCGCGATTGATCCAAATTTGAGTTCCGCTTTTGATACAATTTGCAATCAAGTGCACAACTCACGGCGTGACTACGCCAGCCCCACTTGCGCTCAGATCAGCGTAACTTTGTTCCGGTGGTTCGCAGTGCTGTCGTCTATGATACGCTCATATGTAAACTTAAGCATTATGGTAGACAGGTGCATTAGATGTTATCACGTTGTATTTAAGCAACATAATCCAATGTATAGAAATAAATGGAACTAAATACTCTGGCATACCTATGTAGTTACTGCAGGGTTCTAGCACAGTATAAATATGGATTATTAGACTGTGGTTCTAGTTTTAAAGGTCCATTTTTATTTGTAATCTATATTAACAATTTACCGAACCCGTCACGCGATTGCCTTAAAAAAACAAAAATCAAGTCAAGTATCGTCATTTGACCGAACCGGTCATTGGGCGACATTAGACGCCAACATTTTTGGCGCCCAGCGTCTGGGCGCATGTCGCGTGACAGGACATATTTGCGATGTTGTACTATTTGCTGACGATACCGCAATAACAATATTTAATATTTAAGGTAGATAGGAATAGGAAACATTTCGTCGAAGTAAACAGTACACTCGTTCAAGTAACAATATGGTTTACGGTAAATCAATCTAGTACTAAACACCAAAAGAACTTAGTGTGCTTAATTCACTGGCTAACGTAAGACAACTTGGTCTTACGGACGAAATACTAAAAGTAATACAATCTACTTTGTTCCTTGGTGTTACTCTTGATTTAAGGGTATAGCGAGGTGCGCACATAACTTACCACTCAGCGAAGCTTAATTCAGCTGCTCACGCCATGAGGAACGTACGTGGGTTGACTGATGTTGATACAGCTAGATTAGTTTATTTTAGTTACTTTCATAGTGTTATGTCTTATAGTATATTATTGTGGGATAAAGTCACTGATATTTAAAGTATTTTATATAACAAAAAACAGCAGTTCGCGCTATCTATCAGCTTGGAACCAAAGTTTCGCTCTGAAAAATGTTTAAGGATATTGGTATTCTAAATATCACATCGCAATACATTTACGCTCATATTATCCACGTGTATAGGTACATTTATATAATAAAAAGAGAAATATACATTTTGTTTTGTTGCTCTTCAAAATGACCACACTCCGCCTGATGTTAAGCAGTCAGTCTAAGAGGAGTGGCCTCCACACTGTCCTCATAGCAGCTGAGGCGATGTTGAGGTCTCTACTTTGACGGCCTGAGAAGGTGCTTTTTCACGCCTCGCTTAAAGGACCCAGGATTGAAGGCAGAAGAAAACACATGCCTTGGCAGAGAATTCCATGCCTTGATCGTTCGGCAGAGGTATGAGGACCCAAACATGTTGGTGCGTGCTCTAATTGACTCTAACGTATAAGGATGACATTTGAGCCCAGCACGCGTTATTCTGGATAGGAAAGAGGAGGGCGGGATAAAGTGGAATAACTCTTCAGAGCACTCCCCGTGGTATATCCTGTAGAAACCTGCCAATGAGGCAATGTCCCTACGGAGTTGCAGAAGTTCCAGTGAACTCGTGATCTCTGGATCTCTGATGATACGAACAGCCCGCCGCTGTAACCTATCGAGAGCGTCCAACAAGTACTGCGCGGAGCCATCCCAAAGATGAGAACAGTAATCCACGCAAGGGCGCACTTGCGCCTTATACAATAGGCACAGCTGGCCAGGCGTGAAGTACATCCTATAGCGACACTGCTGACTCGTTAGTTTTGTATAGTAAGGCGCAAGCATGCAGTGGCGCCGCGCGGCAGTCGTCTCCCCGCAGCCACTACGATAGATCGTAGTAAATTATGTATTTATCATATTATAACTGGTACCAGTAAATATATATCCATATAGTATACTATCATGTTATTTTATTTTAACAGCACATATTTTAACAACACATTAAAAACATTAAATGTAAAAAAATACAAGTCTCGCTACGCAATCATTTCTTTGCAAAAAGTTGTGTGGTCTCATGTAAAAACAAGTCAGTTAGTTTATTCAGTATCTAATCAACAATTTGTCATATATTGTTATCTTATTAGTTACCTACCAATATTTATAGTGACCGTATCAATATAAGACATCTGTAAATCTATAATAAATATAACGACTTGGTAATCGCATGGCAACATAAGCTACTTTTAAAATACTTCATTCTTATGTGATTATGTTTATTTAGTTTATCGAATTTATATGTTCATTAAATGTAATATGCTCTTGGTTGTGAAGGCTTTGTATAAACAAAGTTTTCTCAAACGTTTACATTGCAAGCAATGTAAAAATTTGAGACAGGTCTGGACGGTAAGGGCATCTAAATCGATTATATTCTGCGATTGTGGACTCTTGAGCTTTGATACTACCGAAGTTGATATTAAAATCCGCCCAGTCTTGTCACTCTCAAAAGTACTACGTACCTACGCTTAGCCTTTGCATGTGAATCACTGAATAAACTGTTATTCAGTGAGTATTTAAATTGCTAAGTAATTTTTTACAGTGCACACTGTTAAGACTTACTTAGTATTTGTGTTTGCATTGCCGTGCGATTGCCAAGTAATTATATTTATTATAAAGTGTGTCCAGTCCTTCGCTCAGCGCAGTGACTACGTCATACAGGGCACGGAGTGCTGCCTCCACGCCAGCGTTACTTCGCAAAAGGTTCCGTTAGCGCTGTCGCCAGCTTCATATTAGTGGTGGCAGCGGCTGCCAGGATGGCCGTCCGCCGACTGGTTGTAGTCTTGGAGCCGGCTTTTGTTTCTTTAATTCATTCAATCTGGTTATTGGGTAATGAAGAAACAGCAGCACGATATTCTAAAAATTAGTAGTAGGTATAGATATGTTTGAGGTGGCCACTATCAGACGAGACCTAAACACATAACTGTTGAATAGTTGGTATGATGTACGTTTGCCTATTTCTGTACTCCCATTGTGGTACACGCAAGCACGGCTCTACGTGTGTTTGCTTTTTTAATAATCGTAAAAATAGTACAGCATATATACCATGGCACATAACCATACAAGGCAAGAACAATATAATTAGCGACACTAAAAAATTTCTGTTTTCTATTAGCTACGTCGGTATTCCTCAGTCCATCTTTAATTATATATTTCCTGAGCCCTATGCCCCACACTAGGATGTACTCGTAGAGGTCTATGGTGTTGACGTCACAGTTGAAGATCGCCCTGTCGGCCGCGCCCATTCTGTCGATCATGTCTCGCACATTGGTATCGTCAAAGTCCCACTCGTTTCGAGTATAATAGTCATACACATTGCATAATTTCTCGAGTTTCTTGTAAACGTCTACAAACCTGAAAATAAAAAACAATGTTTACAAACACATATACTTGCTCCAGAACTTATAAAATGGTGCGAGTGACTACAACGAGACTTTTGTACTGTCCATATCTCCACCGTATGTAAGAACGCAGCTAACGAGACATGTGATGTGTTCCTCTAGTTAACAGACTTTTGTACTGTCCATATCTCCACCATATGTAAGAACGCAGCTAATGAGACATGTGATGTGTTCCTCTAGTTAACAGACTTTTGTACTGTCCATATCTCCACCGTATGTAAGAACGCAGCTAACGAGACATGTGATGTGTTCCTCTAGTTAACAGACTTTTGTACTGTCCATATCTCCACCGTATGTAAGAACGCAGCTAACGAGACATGTGATGTGTCCCTCTAGTTAACAGATTTTTCAGACCTGCTTAAGTGAGGCGCTGTTCTGATAACTGGGGGACTAATACTTCACTAATTATTCTTTATGCGACATACTTAGCGACTCCATGTAGCCGAGCGTAACTGAAATTCCTTGAATTTATATTTTCCTGTAATTGTAATGCCGACCAATGCTGTTCCCTATCCCTAACTAGAACCACCAAGGTAAAATACGTACAAATTAGAGATATTTCTGTCAAAGTAAGTAAGCTAATAGGTATTTTTAGAAATCTGCGTTGCTCTGATGCTGTCAATAATAACTGTAAGCGAAGGACTATTCCTTTTTACTTTAAAAAGCTCCCAACTATGAAAAGCACTGCGATACAAACAGAAACTGAGTTTTTTCGAACCTAACAATATATTTACTATACTACACCACAATGTACAAGGCATAAGATCAAAAATAAGTGAACTTGAATTGTTACTACATTCTAGAAACATTGATGTTTTTTGTGCAAGTGAAACCTTTTTCCAAGACAGAAATGCTGAGATTTTGCAATTACCAGGGTATAGGGTAGCTGTTTATTTTTCAAGGAAATACCAAAAAACAGGAGGTGTGTGCATATATGTCAAAAATTCTGTATGCTATAATAAACTAGACTGCATTACAAATTATTCAATAGAATCACACTTCGAGTGCTGTGGTATTCTTATACCAGCCACTAAGTGGTACATCTTGTGTTTATATAGAACGCCAAATGGTTATTTTCCACTGTTCATTGATAAACTTGATAAACTATTACATAAATTAACTATTCGGTCAAGATGTATGAGTAAAAAGATTTTTATCCTCGGTGATTATAACGTAAACACTCTTACCACAAGTACTAGAAGTAAAATACTTATTAACATATTAAATAAATATAACTTAAAATTAATTCTAAACAAACCCACAAGAATAACCATTCAGCAAACCATTCAAACATTCAGCGGAATGTGAAGTTATTCTTTGCAACCTGCATTGATTGTATAATTACAAACCACACAAAATTTAAAACAGAGATTTTGGATTTAGTCATTTCTGATCAAACCGGCCAAATTATCAAAATAGTTTTGAGTAGCATATAAATTTGAGTGAACAAGAATATAATATTGAAATTAACAATACGATAGAGACAGTAACTAGCTGGCTACAATCCATAAATAAAGTTAACCTTACAAAAACTAAGCTAATGCAATTTAGGAATTATAAGTATAAACCACCAATATTAAATATACATCATTCGAATACCTCGATTGAAGAAGTAGAACAAATAAACTTTCTTGGGGTCACTATAGACCATTACTTAAATTGAAAAGGTCATATAGAGAAAGTCAATAAAAATTATCATCTTACTGTTACACTTTGTCCATACTTGTTGAAACAGCTTCCCCAAATTTGCTAAAACAGCTTACTTTGGTTACGTTTATCCTCTGTTAACCTACGGAATTATATACTGGGGCAATTCATGTGAAATCCAATCTACATTTGTCTTGCTTGTCTGTTTTTTGTGAAAGGGGTTTCCTTACGCTCACAGGTATTTATATTTTGCAGCTTTGTAAAAAATAACATCACGTCTTTTGAGCTTAAGTGTAATTCCAAACCAAATGTACGCAGTAAATATAAGTATAATTTAAATTTGCCGAATGTAAAAAACATAGCCCATTATAAAAGCGCATATATAACAGCAATTAGGGTATTCAACCATTTACCTGTAGATATAAAAAAATTGGAAGGCAAATTGTTTAGAACTGTCTTAAAAAAATGGTTAATTAAATCTGCATTCTACAATATGCAAGAGTATTTTGCCTTCCAATGGACTTTTGAAATATCGATATTTTTTATTATGTCCATACTTCTAAAATTTACTTTTAATTTATACTATTGCAATGCCCGACAGGGTAGACTGCTGAAACGAAATCTAACTTTAAGAACACATTTCATGTACCTACACAGTTTAAGCAATAAATGTCTTTGTCTTTGTCTTTGTCTTTGTCTCTGCAGACTTCCAATTTGCTAATGATACGGGAGTCACACTGAAAGTTTTTAGAAAATGAAAACGGATTGATATAGAAGCCTGTTCATATTTTTGTTGCTTTATGAAGTAGTCTCTGTTCCTTTTTAAGCACCGTCACATGCTATGGAACCAATGACTGAAGCAGTGAGTCCACTCTTCTTTAGAGATTCTCTTCCACGCCTTTTAAAACGCAGCCACGGCATTTTCATGGTTCATAAAACGAATTCCTTTAAGATTATCTTTTATTATTTGAAATAAATAAAAGTCATAAGGTCAGCCAGGTGGTCTCCTTCGATAGACAAATATTCGATAGTCCGTCTGGCGGAGTAAGCTGGAGCTATTTTGTCGTGGTGGAGGAGACTCGTCCTTCTTGAGCGTAGCTGTCTAACATTTTCCAAGACAAAATATCCATGACTAACATACCAAACTGCAGTAACAGTCCTTTTATCTTTTAGGATGATTGTTGCGAAATGACCCGTCCGTCCAAAGAATAAGGTAATCATCTTTTCCGCTTGACTTCTGCCCTTCTTTACTTTTGTCGGCGTATCTTCGAATGCAAACATCCATTGTGCAGATTTTGGTGTCGGGTTCGTAACAATATATCCATATCGTTTCGCTTTCATCACCTGTGATGATGTCATATACAGAATTCAAGTCACCTCCGTCATACTTTTCGAGTATCGAGCGGCACCAAACCAAACGACGGCGGTTTTGATTTTCCGTCAAATAATGAGGTTTCCATATAGTACAGAGCTTTCTTACGCCTAAATACTCATGTAAGACTATTTGTACTTGACTCATATCAATGCCTAAAGCTGGCCGAATCTATTGATGTGACACCCTTCTATAAACTTCTATCATTAGTCGCACAGAACTCACGTTATCTTCAGTACTCGCCGTACAAGGACGTCCTTCTTGAGAATCATCAGTGACAAACTCACTGATTCGACTTCGACCACATTTAAACTCTATAACCTAACCTTTTTTTTTTTTTGCTGATTCAGCTAAATGTTACTATAGATCCTAACATTGTTGTTGAGTGAGACCGCAACGAAAGTCGTAGTGAATCATTGAGCGACAATTTTCTCTAGTCAAGTCATGAGTCAAGTCCATAGCAACGCACGATAGACACTTTTTAAATTGACGCCAATTTGTAAAAGCAAATGACATATGAATTCATTACACATCTATAGATTCCCAAAGATCCTAACCCGAAATTTAAAAAATATATATCAGCTACTTTTCTTACTGCCATATTCTAAAAACTTTACTACTTAAGTTTAACCCACGTATATGTTTCCCTATGTTAATTTATTTTGGCATAACAGTGTTGGGTCTCAAGACCTACATAATACAACAGGAGAGAGCGCAAGAGCTGTTCTTAAGGTTTATTCAAGTATTATCGATACAGTACCGCACAAGTGTATAAGGATTGTCAAGTCATGACTGTGAGGTAGCTCTTTGTACTTAATGTAATCCTATGTAAGCACACGTTTCTGCGATTTGACTTAAATCTCCCGGCTAATCGTATAACAACTAAAGTATGTTCGAATGAAAGTCATAGAATAAAGCTAGCCGAAAGGCACTTTCGAGTTCTTAGTAATCATATCTATAACTACGTAAACAAGGAATGTAACATCTATATTGAACAAAAACATATACATTCGAAAACTTACACGCAACGTGTAACATTTACAGAGAGGAATGTTTGTTCTTTATAAAACTATAACCTCTTTTCTTTAATTTAACTTTTTTAATAAACGCAATACGTTAAGCTAGACCCCAAGTCTGAATCTTCACGTCATCACGTCATCTTATTCAATGATTTTCTTTTTCTTTGTGAGAGCCCTGACACCGAAAACACAAGTTATATCATAGCTTGGATGTCGGATGTTATAAGTACTGTAAAAATTATAATTAATAATACGATGCATTTTTGTACTGGGTTATGTCTATGTAAGACCAATTGTAAAATTGGCAATCAATTACTATTATTATTATGGTTTTTCTCTTTCACGAGTATTTTCCTACTGCGTTAGGGAAAACCCAGCCCTTTGAGAAACTCACATGGGGACATGGCTTCAACATGCTGAGGCCCTTCGAAAGTTTTAGTTTAGAGTGAAATGGGACACTAACCGAGACACAAGCCGCGGCAGGTATAGAAGACTATTGCTACATATAGAACCTAATAAATTTGGACTATGGGGATGGGTGTTAGATGGGTTGGTATAGTGAAAACTAAGGACAAAATATGGCGTCTGTACAAAGTCGAAATGGCAGACGTTGACTCGCCGACTCGCTAGATGTGTCCTAAATAGCCGCCATATGCATACAATACAAGCCAGCAGTAAAGGCAGCAGAGGGCGAGCACCGGTGTTAGTGAGGAGCTAGTAGTGTCGAGCGGTGCGGCGCCGGTTTCACTATCACGGGTGTCGGGACAACGGAGACCCGGAGCAGGTTTCACCGTAGTTGTGCCTTGCCATATTATTATTATTAATTAGAGGATAATATCCTAGGGTTATGTTTTTATGTATAGATTATTTACTTACATTTTCACTTTTTAGATTAGATTAAACTACGGACTATAATCACGTCTTGTCTTGATTATTTATGTACATGTAAGTGGATGCTCCTATTTACCATACTGCTGCTTTAGAGGCTACCATAAATTTTTATCAAATGCTTGAGTATGTTGAGCAGTAGTTCATGGAGAAATGGTTGCAGCACCTTACAGTTATGATTTGTAAACGAAATATTATTGTACACTTGGCGATTAAAAAGAGTGGCTATGAGTTTCTTGCCCGTTCTTCTCATGAGCCCTACACACCCTTGCTTTGCTGAACGTGGCAGTAAATGTAAATTCACAGAAAAAAATTTACGTGTAACTTTGACATTCATAAGTGTTACCTTGTAACCTAATTTGAATAAATTTATTTTGATTTGATTTTGATTTGACTTTTACTGAATGTTCTATGATCAAATTGAATATGTTTTGGTTAGGTTTGTTTAGTCATGTTTACCCGTAGCTATCTTAAACCTACCTACTACCTGAATGACTGAAGCCAAACGCGTGTGTCAGCGTCACAGTGGACGACACTCAGCCATGGGACGTCTCAAGCGATACTCGGATGTACTTACGAAGATATATGCTTTGGTTTCCTGCCAAGTATCGAGCAGAAGAA
This sequence comes from Catocala nupta, assembly GCA_963675205.1. Lineage (NCBI taxonomy): Eukaryota > Metazoa > Arthropoda > Insecta > Lepidoptera > Erebidae > Catocala > Catocala nupta. Next base: position 2,561,097 of record OY776104.1, on the reverse strand, counting down.
GTCCAGGAGATAGGCGGGGACAAAGTGCAGGAACAATGATGACAAAGAATACAAATTCTTATTCTTAATTGTCAACCAACTACTCTTCCATACTGCACTAGCGGGGACTAATCTATGTCGTTCTTTGTGTATTGTTTCACTCAACATTCCTGAAAAATATATTACATTTATTAAAAGTTTTAAGCGTAGTTAGGCTCACGTCGTATATTACCAAAGGTACATGCAGACGAATATTGAACCAACACTTCGTAAATTATGTCTTAAATCATACGTTATAAGGTTGGTGATACAAACATCGACATAACAATACAAGCGCCTTAATGGTATAGGTTTATTGGTAATTTTATCTTTAATGATTTCATGATTTACTAGTCAGTATTAGAAATAGTTATCGTATGAGAAAGATAAAGAGAGATTTCATGACATTACCATATCGCAAATATTTCCTAATGCTGTATATAGGGATGTGTCTGTCGCTGTGACTTGTCCTCTCGGAAGAGTCCCACGCGGCGGCTATGATAGCGTTGGTCACATAGTCTACGGGGCACATAGCCATGTGCACATTCACGTCGAGACGAACGACATTTACAGCTCCAGTAATTACACCAAGATATACCTGAAATTAAAACTAAAATGAATTACACATATGTACATAAATCAGCTGATTGTTGGGCTTAGCAATGCCTATCTAGGATGTCACGTGGACGGAATAAGTCTTAACAATATTAGTTATGCTGATGATATGGTGTTGTTAAGCCCATCAATTATTAGTCTCATCATAGAGACTACTCGACATATGTGAAAGTTATGCGGAGGCTCATGGCCTCAGATATAATGTTGCAAAAAGTGAATTACTTGTATTTTAGGCTAAGAATAAACTTTACACTGATATACCGGAACTTAAGCTTCATGGTAATCCACTTAAAAGAGTCACTAGTTTTAAATATCTGGGGCACTGGGTCTCTGATGACCTTAGAGAAGACTTAGACATCGAGCGTGAGCGTGAGGCGCTGGCTGTCCGTTGCAATATGTTGGTCCGTAGATTTGCCCGATGTACAAAACAAGTAAAGGCGGCGCTTTTTACAGCGTTCTGCCAATCCTTCTACGCGTGCAGTCTATGGGTTAACTACACGCAGAGGACATACAGCGCCGTGTGCTGCCGCGCGTTCATTACAACAACGCGTTTAGGATGTTGATGGGGCTGCCGCGCTATTGTAGTGCGTCAGGCATGTTTACTGAGGCGGCAGTAGACAATTTCTATACAATTATGCGAAAATGATGCGCCTCCATCATGCCCTATGCCTATGCGCGGCAGGACCAATAATATCCTCAGCACGATAGCGGACAGGTGGGATAGCCCCATTGTTTGTTATTGGTTGCGGCTTCATTAGCCTGTTGTGTAATTTTATTTGTTTTTTGTTATATGTTATTTGTGTTATAATTATTAATAATTATTAACACTAGCCTGTAAATTTTTTATGTAATACTAACACAATGGATATTAGTCTGAAATAAATTATTATTATTATGGTTCTCTTATCACAGGTATTTTCTAACATCGGGCTCGCCACGATTGTGGCGGTAAGTCCCGTGTTTGAGGAATGGCTGGAGAGGCGGCATGGCGCCCTCACCTTCCGGCTGACACAGGTAATGACTGTCCATGGTTGTTTTGGCCAGTTCCTGTGTCGCATAGGCCGGCAGAGGTTGTCACCACTGCGGCGACTGCCGCGACTTTGTTGTGGACACGGCGCTGCACACTTTGGCGGATTGCTCCGCCTGGGCAACGCAGCCCCGAGAGTTGATCGCGGCATCGGATTGGTTGCCCTCTCGCTCCCGGCCGTAGTTCAGTCTATGGTCCGGAGTGAGAGGTCGTGGAACGCTGTCGCCTCCTTCTGTGACGAAGTGATTTCCATCAAGGAGGCGGCGGAGCGGGAGAGGGATCGCTTAAACCCTCTCCCCAACCGCAGAGCCGGGCGCCAGACGGCGCGAGACGACCTCCAGCCACCCTGAGGATTGACCTGGGGGTGGTAGGCTTCGTGGGCCTGCCCGCCACCCGATCAACACCAGGTCCGAGAGGTGGCGTGCGTGTTCCCACGCGCGCCTCTGTATCGTGTGTCCGTCCCGCCCTCAGGGGGACAGTAAAATTAGTGGTTGTCTATTTGTGTAGTGGCCTGCCGTTTCATACAGCCCCGCCGATTGCGGTTATGTCGAGGAACACCGTGGTAGGTTTACTCGGTATTACCGGGATGTCACTCACCATCTTTCCCCGGTGAGTCCGACATAACCTCTCCGTCGCCCCGTGGAGAGGTATGTGTCATAGCAATCCATCAAGTTAAAAAAAAAAGAAATCTAACATAATTATTATATTAGATAAATAACTGGCCATTTGGGAGGCTTACACGGAGACATAGGTCCAACGTAAAGAGGCCTTTAGAGAGTTTTAATTAAAGGTGGGATGGAACACCTACAGCGGCACTAGCCACAGCAGGCGCAGGACTATTGCTGCGTATGGATTCTTATATATGGGCTATGGGTATGGGTGTTTGGTGGACCGGTATATTGGTAACTATGGATGAAAAACGGCGTCTGCACTGAATACTCTAATACCATCAATGCAATGCAGACGGTGACTCGCCAATTCACTAGATGGGCCACCTAAATAGCTACCATAGACATACAAGCCAACAGCAGAGGGCAACACTGGTGTGAGGGCAACACCGACTAGGGGTGTCGAGCGGTGCGGCGCCGGTTTCGCCATCACGGGTCTCGTGACAACAGAGATACGGAGTGAGTTTTCTCGTAGTTATGCCCTTGAATATGACACTTCCACCCCCAAGCATACAGCTCGAGCGGCCTCTCTCTGACTGGCCGACCAAGGCAAGACAGAGTTGAAAGTTCTATTAGCGCTCTTGAAGGTCCACCCCAGCTAACTAGTAACGGCAAGCTGAGGACGAGGCCCTTACCGACTCTCTGAGGCATCAGGACCGCAGTGTCGTCACTCATATTCAGCTCGCCACAAGCTGTCCTGCGGTTTGTGCGCTTTTTTTAGCCTGGTGATACTTTTTTTGTTTATATCACAAGGCGAAGGTGGTAGTTTGAAAGCTAGAGTACTGTGCCCTCCGATATCGCTCTCTATCGATAGTCTCATGATAACGACTGTCCCAGAGGGGTATTATTATTATTATTCCATTTATTCTAATATTTTCTCGCAATTATATTTTACACTATGTATAAAAAAATATAATATAGGACCACGGAAACCTACCGGTATCAGATGCAGGGACCAAGCTATCGGTGGTTAGGGCTCCAGAGAAAGGAACCTCCGCACTATGCGCGTCGTGTCGAGCAATACTGCCTTCTGCACCGAGGACTTGATCCAGCCATTCAACGCGAGCCTATTAAGATGATGGTCGAGGCTCTTGGCAATTAACCCGTTTACCGAAACGACTATCGGTACAATGATCGCCGAGCCCACATCCCACATGTCGACAACCTCGCGAGCCAAGTCCAGATATTTAATTTGTTTATCTTTTTCAGCTTTCACGAGATTCTCGTCATGAAGGATGGTGACATCGATGATCATTGCAAGGCGCTCTAATCGGTCTATCACCACTATATCTGGCTTGTTAGCCACGACAGTTCTCCACGACAGTTCTGTCAGTGATGATAGATCGATCCCAGTATATTAGTGTCACGACCATTCTCGAGAACTGGTTAGGGCACATACTTGTAGTACGGCATCTTTGAATCCACAAGATTGTACTTTAAGGCAAGTTGCTGATAGATGATCCTGGCTATTTGACACCCAGAGACAATATGCCTGAGAGATTCACCGAATTGGTGACACGCCCGACATATATCAACCGTCCCATCTTTCAGGATATGCCGCTGGTAGTTATTCGTCATAACAACTTCGTCCATATTAAATTAACATCGGGCCCGTGTAAAGCCCTATAGAAGCATCCATGCAGCTCTTTACCCTTCCATACATCCCTGCGGTCATCAGTACTAAGTACCACAGGTTTGCGCCAGTTCTCCTTAGCCAGAGCCAGCGGGGTAAGGCCATTGTCCACTGAGACCATAGCCCGATGCACACCCGAGCCGGTCTGGAGAAAATATTTTCTAAGAATGCACACCTCACGATTTTAGAGGGACTTAGCACTTAAGAAGCCACGACCCCCGCACTTCCGCGGGATGTACAGCCTCATTACAGACGAGCGCGGGTGATGCATCCGGTATGCGGTCAACAGTGTGCGGACTTTACTATCCAGGGCCTCCAGTTCAGTCTGAGTCCATCTGAGTATGCCGAAGGAGTACATTAAGACCAGCATGGCCCAGCCATTACAAGCATGCACCTTATGTCCGCCCAACAAATAACTAGTAACTAGTTTAAAAGCTAGTGTACTATTTATTATTATTAAATTCTTGCGCTGTTAATCAAAATCTTCCAATAAAAATATCGAACTTAATAATAACCTACTAATATTATGAATGTGAAAGATTCCTTGTGAAAATGATTGTTACTCAAATATGCGTCGGTATTGGTATATTATTAAAGTCTAGATACTGAAAGATTCACTAACAACGACTTAAATGTTTTTTTGAGTTTGCTGACATGTTTAGTAGGTATTCTAATCTCATTTAAAGTCATACAGTTATTTTATCATTATAAGAAATACAATCGGTTAGCAAAGATTTAGCATGAATTGCCCATTGTTTTGCTGACTGTAATATTTTTTTCAAATGTATTTCATAATGTAGGTCGACGTGCACCATCGGACAACTTACGAGTATCGTGTTAAACAATACGACATTCTTCATCGCTTCTTGTCTGCTCTTTGGTACTCCTTGAGTTTATTCTAACCGATATCATTGTGGTGAAGATGACCACAGTCATGCGGCAGGAGTGCTGGACGTATAACACGATACTCTAACCTGAATAACGTATTCCGTCGAGCTCTCACGGCTAGCGATTGTACTCAGCTTGAATCTCATGGTTTGGTATACGATTTTAGCACGCATGTACACGTATGTTCTGTCTTAACTACGATGGCAAATGGATAGCCCTTCGGAATGTGCTTAGAAGTATAAGAACGCCGGCTGGCCTTGTTCTAAAAAGTGGCTACTGGTAGCTGCAGCAGAATCAGTACCCTGCCACGTAAGAATACAAACAAATTGAGCATTGCTTCAGGCATAGCAATTATATCACAAAATATGTAATTTTGACTTATGCCATCAGTGGACGGTTCACGTCTATTTTTCTAGCATGATACGTGTTGATGATCAAACCGTACGTGTAAGATTATCTAAATGCACTATAATAATCTACATTTTTTGCACTAAATGCAAACAAGCAATGTTACCTATTATAAGTGAAGCTTTCAGAGCAAGTCAGTCGCTAGAATAATTATTAATTGTATGTATTATTTTAAACGCTCCTATTATTAGTACTTACCCCGCTCGCGCTGGCTAACGAGGTAGTGTCTAGCCACCCGGGGTTCGGCTCGTAGTAGGCGGGCAGCACTGGAAATATAACTGTCTTATTAGTACATAAACAGTATATTGTCCTACCGCTAGTTATAATTTATATGGAATATGTATGCAGATTATAAATAAGATGATATTACCTCGATAAAATGTTTACTCTATGAATCATATTGCGTTGTCATGTGCGTACGTCAAAGAATACAGTATTTTAATATTTATATAGCACTAGTCTGACAAGACGATAGTCGGTTAGCTGGACTTAATATAAAAGTGGATATTAATATAAATCTGTCTAACCCATCGGGATTTCAGCGTCATAATGATCGGCCCGGACAACATAAACTTACCACGGGCTCAACAGGACAGTCGCATTACACAAGACACAATAACACGTACCTATGGGTGGTCTCACGATGCACACCGGTAGCTCGCCTGCAGACGTTCTCAGTAAATTTTCAGCCAATGCTTTTGTAAACGTATAGGTATTTGGCCAACCTCGGCATAAACTGTAAGGAATATTTGATTTTAATAAATGAACAATGTCTTTAATCTAGTCAGAGAACGTTCTTCTGGACTTTCCCTTCCGTCTCCTTCCGACTGTCCTATTAACATAAGCCTTATATATGTCTTGGAAAATCTTTATTTGTCCATTTTTCCACCGACTCTAACCTTTTGCAAATATTGTCACTTTATTGTCTTTACGTCACATCGCGCCCTTCACATACAATTTGTCGTTTTATCATATAAAGACACGTCGTGCTTTTTAATGACCTCATTTTTGCTGCGTTAATACTTAACTTTTAGCGCCATGTTACATTGTAAGTGGAAGCATCAATAATCCTTTATGCACAGCCAATCGCGTGTCCGTACAAGCATGTGGGGAGAACTTTACTAAAAAAGTCTAGTTAATAAATGCTAGCATTTATTCCCCTTAAAATATTTGCTTTATTCTAGACGTCGTAAAAAAGTACCTAAATACGCATTCTTTTACTTGTTTTATTATATAATAATATATGCTTAATTAACCGCTATTTGTGGTACCTTAAGGATCACCAGCTGATCAGTGACCAGTGGTATCGGTGACGGTCGGTCAGCGAGTGATCTTCTATTCTACCACAACCTAAGATATTTGACAGGGACTAGCACAGACCACTTCCATCCAAGTGACTATTTTAACGTCATCTACGAGTGTCTCTACCAATAGATCGCCAGCTCTCTGGATGGTCTGAGCATCAAAATCATTGTAAATGGTTGCTGTTTTAGATAAAACCTTGAATGCCTGCGCACTACAAGACTCAGTACTCTCCCAACGTTATTTAGTCTGCTTATCAACGACCTGCTGTCAATTTATTGAAAAACATGCAATGTTAAAAGAATGACAGCGTAGGTATCATAGCGATCACAACTTGAGTCTGAAATCGAGAACACTCAAAGGCGCGTACCTAATGGGGTGAAAACAACTTAGTTCAGTTCAATAAGAGTTTGCATTCACTGCAAATAAGGGCTTTAATGTCACAGTTCAAAGAAGTAAATTTTCATATTGCCAAACGGCAATGAAATTTTTAATTTTGGAGGATTTTTAAATAAAAGCCGAAATTGGCGAACGATATGATGGACATTTTAAACAGAGTCGAGTGCTTTTTTAATACTATTTTGCTTTACGTAGGGTAAGTCTGGGTACACGATCAACACAGGCTTTGGTTTTTAAATACTACTCTTCTTCGCTCTATGATTCGCGGGGGACTCAACAAACATTCAAATAACGGACACAGAGAACACCCAGACTTGAAACAACTATTTCTAGATCACACAAATTTTTATCCTGAGTGGGGATCGAACCCACAACACTCGGCGCGGCGGCAGGGGCGAGGCAACCACTTAAACACATACGCCATTCATGCACTCTATACCCTGATATAGACTGCATGGATGGCGTAATTCTTTAAGTTCCCTGAATACCAGCGATCTATTTGACTCGTCGATGATCCAAATCTTACGGATGGATTGGAGACACTAGAGTAACGGAGAGATTGCATGTCTTTTATTAGGTCTCTTTCACAGGCAATGCCGAGGCTTTATTTCGTTTGGACTATCGTCGTACCACACAACTCTGCAGTACGGTTAATAGATACTTCCCACCGGTAACATTCCCGTCCAGCACGGTCCGCTTTGAGCGATTATTTCTTCCACTAATGTACAGGCTTTGATCTATGTACATACAACGGAATTGCCCTAGTGCTATAACTTGTTCTTTCTCGAACAAGATTTAAAAAGAGTGTTATTTTCGCAGTAAAATGTAATTTAACTTAGGGCTTGATATTTTTCAAACCAGAATCAAACCGATCAGATCGGAGACGTTCTGGACAAAGGCCAGGTTAAAAGCACCTTGAACCGGCGAGCGTGTATGAGGAATGTGATGAAAGTGAATGAAGCCAGAGAATTGTGTCAAGATCGTCGCAAATGGAAATCCGTAGTCTCTGCCTACTTCTCTGAATGACAGGCGTGAATCTATGTATGTATGTAGAATGAAACCTAAATGCGCAATATAAATTAATTTTGTAATGCTTTCGTCTCTCACTCAGCGGTAATATCGTCCAGTCTCTTTTCCTCGAGGCTTTCAGCAAATTGTATCATGGCTTCAGGTGACACTGGACATGGATAGAACTGCTCCAGCAACTCTGTGCCAATGCGATCTCTGGTGGCGTGGATGTACTGCGATGACACGTGGACGAGTTTTCTGAAACATGTCATTATTATATTTACATTAGTAGTAGTTTTATTATAGTTTAAGTACCATGATAGTAATCACCAATCTATATTTCAAATGGTTTCAGTGCCTATTTTAGTTATTTAGGAGTCGGTTAATCATTTTTAATTGTATAGATATCCATTGCCGATCTCAGCTACTAGTACAGCCCAGAACTTAACGACTAGTATAGGTGAGTTGTAGGCTCATACACTCTAGGTCACCGTCGACCAGTAAACAATAAGAAGTTCCTCACTTGAAGTTGGCGCAACGATTGGCGAGCGCAAGTACCTCCCTGGTTCCCCGCACATTGGTGAGTGTCGCCGCTCGCAGGACCTGGTCGAACCGAATTGTCGCAGCCACGTGGAATATTATGTTCACCTAAAATAACACAGATCATTCATGTGCCCTGGGAGCATATGTCCAAGCTCTGTGGGTGAGATCAGATATTGGTTCCCTGAGCAGGCAATAATTAATGATCAAGGATTACTGTTTAGAAATTCTTAATGATATTAGCCGAATCCTGTGAATCCTGTGAATGCTTTGAGGTACCGTGTAACTTAAACATTGCTTCAATTTGCGTCATCCCTTCGGTGCAATGTGCCTAAACAGGCCTGAAGCTAGATAGCCTCCTAAACCTGTGACTAATGAAGAAACACTCTATTAATTTTGGTTAAATATTTATTAGCCGTCTCTGTAAGTAAATCTACCAATATTAAGTTGAATTTAATGAGAGTACCTCTTCTGTGAGCATGTTCCTGTCTTCGTCGGTGAGACCGAGCCCAAGGAGCGCTACATCCCCTCCCACCGGGACGATCCGATCTGCGAACTGCGGCTGCTCCTCACGAAGAGTATTGTATACCTGCACCACCAACTCACATGTTATGATGTGTCGAAGAATAAAGGCCAGTCTTGCCCAAATTCTTCAATAACATCTCAATGTAAGGACATTAAAATGTGACTCCAAGAATAATTATTAATTTTACCTATACAGATTCAAAGCGAACCAGGGACACGCAGTTCATGATAAAGAATCTGTGGCAAAATATAAAACTGTACGGACAGCTAGTGATTTAAGTGGTAGCCTCGCCGCTGCCACTGCACCGAGTATTGTGGGTTCGAATCCCACGCGGGACAAAACTTTGTGTGATCCACATCCATCTTTGTGTCCGTTGTTTGAATGTTTGTAAAATCTTCCGCGGAGCATGAACTATTCCTAGTGTGGGAATCGTCTTTTTAAACAAAAATAAAAGAAAGTAAGGCGCTATATATTTATAAATCAAGCCACGATTCACAACAGTGAAGATGGATTAAAAAAGTAGCGATTTTTACTCACGGGATCTTTCAACATGTGCTGCAGTCTCTCGTGTATCGTTTTATCTCTCTTGGACCTCAACAACAGGTATATCTTCTTTATCTCACAAGATCTAGAAACGTACAATATTATATATCACTTCGCAAGTATTCTCTGTTTACAACATGTTTTCTTTCTGCTCGCTGAATACACGTTTTATAGTGAGTCAAATGAGATGTTACAATATCGTGTGAGATATAAATAATTTTCGGTCTGTTAATACTGTGATTAATACCTTACATACCGAGTTTAGCTAGTATGCGGGGAGTATAAAATGGTGTCATTCTTATCTTATATTACTCTTATCTGCGCACGTTCTACAGGGAGGGAAATTGGGTCCCTCCCACTAGTTCACCTGATTAGTTCAACCGTTGAACTAGTGAGCCATTTTTTGTTTCTAGTTCAACTGCGTTTTTCTAAGAGTTGAACAACTTGGACATTGACTTTACAACCCCACCCCAGGAAGTATTGCAATAAGTTAGTATGGATGGACACAAAGCTTAATCTGTAAAATCCTGCTTTATTCATTTATGATCCGCTATATTACAAATATTTTTAAATATGATATATTAATTAACGTATCTAGTACATAATAAATCGATGCTTAAATTAAAGTTGAGATTTGTGTTACAGGTGGTATTTTATATTGGTTGCAGTGGACAAGTGCATGCGATGTCAGCGTTATTTCTACAGTTACGTGTGTTTGTGTTAGTACAGAGTTGGCGAGTTAGTGTTCCTCGTTGTAAGTGAAGTGTAAGTAAAAGCCGGATAGTTGCCTCGAGGGGATACTTGTCTCGGTTTTGAATACACTATGTTAAGTATGTTGGTGGCGTTAGCGCTTGTTCATAATTCGAAACGCCCGCCACACAGACCGCAATACCATGTAAACCATTGGAGTAGGCGTTAGCATTTTGTCCGTGTAAGCAAAAATCTTCCGTGGCGAAACTTTGACAGGCGTCGAAATTATATTGAAATATTTTTATAACTGATTGTGGTTTCAGTCAACTTTTTATTTCTTTGCATATTAGCGTTTAAATTACACTATTGATTACGTTTTATTGTTGAATAGTTTTTATTTATTTCGAAAATAGGATAGTCACCCTATTTATTTTTATTAACTATAAATTCTTTACCGTTTTAATTGTTTCATGCGCTCATTGTAGGTGAATAAAATGCTTCGCAAGTTTAAGCGAAAGCAGGGGTGGTGCCACGCCATATCAACTGGACAGAAGACAGGAAGAAGAACTAATGGGAAAACCAGCTAGTAGTAAAAAAAGCATTGTGAAGAGAAGAGGAGAAACAAAAAAATTAAAAAGATAATAAATATATCAATACTACCAGCAATAAAATAAAATCCGATAAAATCTTTTCGGATTTCAATGAACCGATTAAAGGAGGAGCTTTAAGAAAGAGAATTATACAAATTTACACATCAGACAGTGAAAACAAAGAAAATGTAAGAAGATCAAAAATAAATAATGGAAAAGCCACTGAATGGCTACGAATCAAAGGAAAAAACAACAAAAAGCCCATAAGAGGTACCTGAAAAGATGATAATACCGAAAAATATTAAAGTAAAAATAGAAAATACGAATAAAAAAATGAAGATGAGAATGTTTTCAGAATAATAATTTTATTAAATATGAATCAGATTGGATCCAACTTTTTCAATTCAAAATTTAATTCAATTCAAAATTCTTTATTGCTAACTATGTGTACATAAATAAAGTTCTTAACAGAAGATATCAGTTCTTAGAACATAGTGGCCCTGTTAGGGCATTGCAATTTCATCATACATGTATGCTTATAATTGTAACAGTTAAACATGCAATAAATTGATTTACATTCATTACCTAATTAAAAAGAAAAAATTTATAAATATTAAATTTTAGATAGGTCATCGTTTTAATTACATTATATCATTTACATCATATTAATTATAAATTGTTAAAGTCATACCCAAATAAAAATACACCTGTCATGAGTTACCTGATTTAAAAATTATCATTATTCATTAATTCAATTATGTCACAGTATTGTAATCATTTAATATTAATTATCATAATCCTTTTAAAAAATATTTTACAGAATTATATTCACTTTAGTGATAGGTACTTTATTGAACAAAATTATTTTTCCTCAAGAAATTCTGCTATTGAGTAATATGCCTTTTTAATTAAGAAATTTTTCAGCATTCTTTTAAAAATAATAATTGAATTTATAATCTTAATGTCCATAGGTAGCTTGTTATAAATCTTTGTGCTCATACAGAAAATACTATTTTTGTACGCTCTAGTGTGTGACGCTTTATTTCTTAAGGTATTTTTAAGTCTCCTGCTTTTTAACGTATCATAGCTTGTAATGTTTGATTTAACTAAAATTGAGGCCAGGTAGATAAATAGAGCAGGGAGTGTTAAAATCTTGAGATTTACGAAATGTGGTTTACATGAATCCGTTTGGCGTAACCCACATATAGACCTAATACACTTTTTTTGGGCTTTGAACGCAACTTCTTTATCAGTCGAGTTTCCCCAATATATGTAGTAACCCATATGACTGAGTGGATCCCACATACGCATGGTAAGCCATGACATATTCGAATCCATATGGATTCCCAGAAATTTTGTATTTGCTACCTCAGCTACAGTTTCATTATTGTGTGCAATAGTTAAAGGAATAGACGTCGCGTTTTTATTTTTAAAGTTCATGTAATGCGTTTTTGTGAGATTAATTTTTAAATTATTCATTTGAAGCCAATTTATTAATTTAGATAAGGAGTCATTTATTTCTTGCTCATGATTTTTGTTTTTATTATTTGTGAAAAGAACCGTACTGTCATCTGCAAATAAAACCATAGGTTGCCGAATAGCATTAGGTAAATCGTTTATGTAAATGAGAAACAATAGTGGTCCCAGTATTGACCCTTGAGGTACATCATATTTTATAAATCTAGGACTCGATGTATACTTAATCTCTGTCTTTGTAAATGGACATAACTGTGTTATTTCAGTGAACTGTATTCGGTTACATAGATATGATTTGATTATTTGTAGTGCTTTACCTCGAACTCCGTATATTTCCAGTTTTTGCAACAGAAGTTCATGATCAATATAATCAAACGCTTTTGTCATGTCCATGTATAGAGCTGTAATTTGGTTTTTTTTATCTAGTTCTGTAAGTATTTTTTCTAAAAACTGATGAATTGCTGAATTTACCGATTTCCCTTTTCTGAATCCTACTTGATTATCTCTTATTATTTTATTTTTCTCGAAATATTCAGTAAGTTTATTATTTAGTACTTTTTCGATTTCGATATTTTGGCGAATATTGGAATGAGAGCAATCGGCCTGTAACATCGTACATCTTCTGGGTTTCCTTTTTTAAATAGTGGTGTAACCACCGTAGTTTTTAAGTATGTTGGGAAAATTCCTTCCTCAAGACACTGATTTATAATATGAGTTATGATTGGGGCAATTACGTACACTACGCGCTTTATTATTTGCGTTGAAATTCCATCATAGCCCGTACTTTTAGTGTTTTTAATGCCATGATTATTTTTACAACATCGTTTAGGGTAACTGGGGTTAAGAAACAGGAGTTTGGTTTATTATAAGTTAGAATCTTTGCGTAATTTATTTTATTGTTTGTCAGTTTCGAGATGTCATCAATAAAGAAATTGTTAAATGTTTGTGCTATAGTATCAGGGGCCGTTATAACTTGGTTATTATATCTTAATCTATCAATTTTTTCAGGGGGATTATTGTTTTTATTTTTATTTATTATTTGCCATATTGCTTTGGGTTTGTTTGTGGCTGTTTGTATATAATAATTATTTTGCGACTTTTGAGTTAGTTTTATAATTCTTTTGAACTTTTTTGCATAATTATTAAAGTTACCCTTATCTGATTTTTTACCTGAGAGTCGATATATTTTAAGAAGCATTCTTTTACGAAGAGAACATATTTTTAATCCTTTACTAAGCCATTTGGTTTTACGAATAATTGGAACTTTATTTTTGATGTTTGGAAAGCAGAGGTCATAAAAAAGTTTAAATACCTTATGGAATTCTTCAAAAGAAGCATTTGCGTCACTTTTCTCATAGCATTCAGTAAAATTTAGGGCTTTTAGACATTCAATAAATTTCTCAACATTTTCGGTGCTAAAGTCTCTTCTGAATTTATACCAATGGGTTATTGAGTACGTTTTCCTAACTGGACATGAGAGAATTTGTGCTGTATGATCAGACAGAGCTAGTTCAAGAACGCTTTGTTGACAGCCTCTAATATTGTGTGCAATGTTATCAATGCACGTTTTACTTTGCAAGCGGGTTGGCTCATTTATTGCAAGTTTTAAGTTAAAGCTCTGTAACAAGTTTTCAAACTCTCTTGAAACAGGAGTGTCTTTCAGTCGATCAATATTATAATCGCCACAAATAACAAGTTTCTTAAATTTACTACATAGTTTTGTTAGCAAAGCCGCTAAACGGTCGAAAAATAATTGTATACAATATTTTTTTGTCTTTGGAGGTCTATATATACATACAACAATCAATCCATGCTCTAACAATTCAATAGCCGAACACTCTAAAAGGTTGGGTATGCTTACAAGTTTTGCTTCCTGTATAGTCTTAAATTTATGATTATTTCGAACTAGGATACATGACCCACCATTTCTATTTGTCCTTGTGTAGTTTGCCGCTATAGTATAATTTGGAATGTGGAGATGTTTTAAATCGTCTGTTATCATATTATGCTCGGTAACACATAGCACATCAATCTGGTTATTTATAATATTATTTAGATTTACAGTAAATTCATCAGCTTTGCGTAATAAACCATTGATATTCTGGTGAAGTATATGGATTCTATTATACACGAAAAAAGTTATTATTAGACTTATTATTTACTAAGTTTTCCAATATACCATCAGCGTCTGTTACTTGTTTTTCTGTATCACTTGTATTTAATGAACTTATATCTAGGATAAGGTCTAGTAAATCACTTAAAATAATATTCAGGCCTTTGTTATTTAAACTTCCATTTCTTAAGGTATATGTTTCGTAAGTGTATGGGAGATTTAAGTTGGAATCCAGTATATACGCATATTTATATGTCTCAATATCCATGCATAATAAATTATTAAAGGTATCGATTCTGCTGTTGATCATAACATTTTTATTTACCATATACTTAAAAGTCGGCAGACATACTAAAAAGTTTGTGTGGGTTAGGAGTTGTAATTTTTCGCGAATGAAAGCAACTAATTCTATATAATTATGCGTCCTTCTAAAATCCTCTTCCCCTACATAAATGACACAGTAGTCTGAGCCTGTGAAATCTTGCACTTTTTTATCAATATTATCAAGCAGTATTTTCAATCCACAGTTTGGCATGCGATAGTGACATATATTAAATTTACATAAATTAGTTTTTTGACAAATTGTGTATAGTCTATTCGATGTTTCACTACTTATAATACATAAATTATTCTTTACCAATGACAACAATTGGTTACATTTATCAAAATTTTGTGACGTATATTGCGACGCTTCAGTTCTAGAATATTCAGCAGTAGCAGACGTGCAACCAGGAACCTCGAATATCTGAGAGTTATTTGACGACTTGTTTGAAGGAATAATTTTATTTCTCTTTGGTGTTTGTATTTTCTTCTTTAAGGGACTACTGGTAACTTTTTTATACATCTCATTTTTCTTTACTAAGTCAGCATTAGCTTGTTTTAAAGAGCTATTTTCCACAGAGAGAATCTCAATTTCTTGATGCGCGCTCCTTAACGGAGACTTCAGATCCTCGATCTCAGTTTTAAGAATATCTATTTGTTTTTCTTCCTCGTCTTCTGACATTACCGGCATACTATTTGTTGTATCATTGAATGTTTGAGAAATAATTTCACTGTTGTCATTAGTAGGTTCTGATATAGTGCGCGCGCGACGGAATGTGATATTCTCGAGGAAGTTCATGATTATTTTACTTTAAATAATCACAAAAAGTTGACTGAATATTTTTATTTTCTACCAAAAAACAATTTTTTTTTATTCTGGTATCATAAGTTTTTTTGTGGCAACACTTTTAAATTTTTTATAATGTCAACACAGGCCAGTATGTCAATTTTATTTCCGCTACTTGACAATAGATGGCGCTGTTCGGTATCAAGTATTTGTTATTTGTAGTAGCAACCCTAATGTTAATGTCAATTTTATACGTCAATGTCAATATTTGTTTCGCTACTCACTACTAGGGGCGCCACTTATGGTACAAAGTTCACTTTTTAAAACAAAACATTAAACTTAACCTTTTTATATACAGTTATTAGTAATTAATTCACCACTTATTATGTTTTTAAGTGTTCTATTGATGAGAGTACATTTAAATAGTTCCAATACACTGGCTTTATCCGTGATTAGCACTGTTTTGCACTGTTTTGAAGCACAATAATGTTTAATAGTCCAAATATTAAATACAAAGTTTTTATTGCATGTCTTGGTCTATAGAAGTCACCAACAATTTCACTTATGCAGTTCGATACGTCTATTAAGATTTGCTACCATACACATCACTTGTAGTATGGTTTACTATTTATTTCGAGTTTTAAATACGCGGGCGATGTTTACTTAATGCTGTGTTGCCAACCAACGTGAGATGTGTTGAATGTGTTTGCATGAAACTTGTACAACATTCAACGACCATTGCGAGAGATATGGAATATTGAAAACCCTAGCTTCTGGTAACAATTAATGCTAATGCCAAAGTTGATTGTCATATTCTTCTATCTTTAAATAAATAATAATATTTAATTAATGACTTGCCTAATTTAAAGTTTGGAGTATATTTTCGTTGTAATTTTATAGCTTATAACGTTAAAACGTAATACAATTTTACAATGTTAATTAATATTTGGATAAGTACTGAATGAAGGATCTCAGTAAATAATAAAGATTGATTATTTGAAATAATATTACCTAATTTGTTTTTATTTGATAGAATCATAGAAACGCGTCTATCCCTACGTCAGGCAAATCCCCTGAAGTATTTTAACGCGAGGCTACTATCCGTCACAGTAGGCAATTATCCCATTTTTGAGAGGTCAAATAAAGCAGGATGTATTCAAAATCAATTTAAATTTTGTTAATAAAAATGGGCTTCTATAAAAGTTCAAAGACCTATGTTTAAATATAAATGTACATTTTTCTTAAGAAGTACATATTTTTTAATAACAAAGCCTTTTTTGGAAGTGAGGCATCTATCCGGTTTTTATCTGGCACCTTATGGCGATATATCACCCTGACCTGAACAGTTTATGTACGAGGTGCTTGCCGAGGAAGCCGGTGCCGCCGGTGAGCAGCACGGTGGCGCCGCGGTAAAAGCACTGCACGGCGGAGGGGCCACCCACTAGCACCGCCTGGTGACGCAGGGCATGCAGCTCCACTTGTTGAGCGGGATCCATGCTCAACTACCTTCATATACAATAAATTTCTTTTAAGTTTGTTTTCTATTATTAACCCTTTGACCGCTACGTCAAAAGAGCAATATTGCGCTCTCGGCGCCTAGCTACGATTTCATCCTTTATTACCTACATCGTTTTTGTAATCTTATGCTATGGATGAAATAAATAGTAAGCAACTCACATAATATTAAATGGGATGAGGCTAGTTACATAATTAACAACACAAATAAGAAGAACAATACGTTTTAATAATATTATATTAGCGTTTAAAAGTCAGCCATGTAGTCGTGACCGTGGCGTGCTTGATACATTTTGCTTTGTCATGTATACACGACGGTGGCGTTCAAAAGGTTAATCAAATTCGTTGTCCTGTAGAAAATGTTTGCGTTTGACGTCTCGAGTGTATTGCCCAAATCGGATTCAAATACTAACACCACGAAATCTGGCAATATGCCTGATAAACAACAATGGGCTTGCCCATTACGTTGGATCTGCAGCACCAATTGTTGAAATGTTCTGCTCATTAGGTCAAGCTGCGATCAGTACTGCAGCAGATGCGACCAATTTACTGCTATTCTAGTATGCACATACTTCGAGCTATGTCGGTAACTTTGGTTCTTTTACAGATAACCACGTTCGGCAGTTTATCCCTCAAAGAAACTCCATGCATAGCTTCTTCGATAGTTTGCCGAATGACTTTCATTTTGTGGAATATTGCACATTAAATATGCCCATTCGTAAGTATTATAAGTTAAAACAGGTAAGCCAAGCATTGCAGTAAGGCGTTTTGGAAACTCGATGTACCTTGCGAACTGAATTACTAGTTCAATCGATACTTCTGTCTACTGCTTTCTGGAGGATGTTTCTACCCGATTAGATTGTCCTGAGTAATATTCCTCAAATGCTTTGATCATGATAATATATCCAATAACCATGATTTTGGATTTGTTCATGTACCTCCGAATTTATGATTATATTCTTATACCCATTTACATTAATTTCCTGTCTAGTCCAGAATTGTGCTGAAATACAGCATCCAGAATATCGTCCTTACCCATCTCATACAACACAGAGTGCACAAACAAGGGATACAAACAAACTTAAAGAACTCAACCCGTGACTCTAACCTAAATACTGTAGCCCAAATACAGTATGCTCTAATAAAGTAGAATATAATAAAATATATAATAATCTTACCTGTTATTTATTCCTGACTGTACTGGATGATGTGTGTGTGTTTTTTATACGTTATTTTGCGCAACAGCAATACAACCCGTTAAAATACCTTTTTGTGAAAACAGTATGAAAGTTGGTTGCAAAATGAAAGTTGAGGCGTAGGCGGAGCGAGTATCTCTATCTCTCTCGCAAGTTAGCACTTAAATAATGTTACGTCATAACACAGTATCATACGTTTCTTTTAATAATTTTAAAATTACACGTGCGACCATATGTGAAAGGTTTAATAGTGTAGAATTAGTATGTACTTATTTAAGTTTCATGAATTATTTTTACGTAAACGTAAGTTTTACTAAACTCAATATTTTGAGGACGGTTTATTTCTGATAAAATGTGGTCCGTTGTATATGCAGTGCAGAAATGATTCGCTTAAATAAACTATTCTATAAATATGTTTTATAACACTGCCGACAGTGATTCGAGAGAAAGTTATAAAATTGTAAAATCAGATAAAAAAGTGCTAGAAACAACAAGTTAACCGACCGAACTGACGAACGTTGATACAATATAGGAGGTATATCAATAATACATGTAATGTATAATCGTTTGTCGTTCATTCAATTCAATTATATCTGAATTGTTATGTATGTTATTCTAAACTGCTTTAATTAGTTAATGCGATTGTATATTTATTCGTTTAATGAGTCCTATTGTTACTTAAGGTATTGTTTGTGTATCACCACTTTATTCGATTTTTATGAATAATTGTAATTACCTAAATACGTATTCTATTATCCAAAAAAAACAATTACATTCAGAGATGACTCACGTTAAGAAGCTGTGGTGCAGTGCACCTCTCTAATAATTTATTACTACGTATTAAATATATTTTTAATATTACGTTATCAATTCATCGGTTCATTCATTGCGTTTGGAACGCATGCAAAAGCGTTTCGTTTGGCATCTAGCGTTTTCTACTGACATAGCTAAAACAATTAAATCATATAAGAATAGGTTAAAGCATTTTAAAATAAATATATTAGACAAGCGCAGATGCCTCAATGACGCAATGTTTGCAATCAAAATATTAAATCATAAAATTGACTCTCCTCGCTTATTAGCACTATTTAAATTCCGTGCACCATCCAGGATACCACGCAGCTGTATCACTCCACTTTGCCCACCACTAAGAAGGACGGTATTAGGCGCTAATTCCCCTTACGCGAGAATGTGTAAGTTAATCAATGGCTATAGTGATTGTATAGACTTACACTGCAACTCTGTTGCCAGACAAAGAAGAATACTGATCAAACAGCTGCCTAATTAGCATTATTATTGTACATACATATCTTTATATATATATTTATTCTGTACGTGTGTTGACAGTGAACTCCTCCTAAACGGCTGGACCGATTTGAATGAATTTTTTTTGTGTGTTCAAGTGGTTTCGAGGATGGTTTAGTTATGTTATTTTTTTTTTCTTTTCTACGTGTTTACAGTACAACGTCTGTCGGGACAGCTAGTATATATATAAACCTGTAATATTCATGACACACATTCATACATTGTCACTTTTGTAAACGCTGAATGTTGATTACCGCACTCATAAAAATCAGATGTGGTGTTTGCCTATAAGTGTTTGTTACACTATTGCTATTGTTCGTGCTCCTTTTATTGTGTATAACTAGTGTAAACAAATGTTGGTGAACCAAATAAATAAAATAAAATCAATATTATTGCTTCGATAGCCCTTTGCGATTTGCCTTTACCTAAGTTATGTAATGTCTTGTTAGTCAAATTTAGTTATAGAAATTTAACCTTCTTCCTGTCGTCAGATTGATTTAAAAGGAAGGAATGACACCATATATCCCTAGATAGGGATTATCATAATCAAAGTAGCCTTATTTGACAGATTATATTTTCTGTCAACTAACTAACTAACACCCTGTTAACTACCAAGCCGTCACAAAAAATTTGGTGATACTTAGCTTCCCAGTGATTAAGTTATGTACAATGTAGTAAAAGTGACGTTATGTGACATTTATTAGTTTTCTCGATGTTATGTGTAGAATAGTTTTGAATGAGTGTTAATTTTGAATAGTTAGTTTTGTTATGGTTTTTATGCATAGAGTGCAAAATACGCGCCCCTATTAGTAACGCATAGATCTTTTAAGACATCTGGTATATCCTCCACAATCACCAAGTCGACAACAATTAATCTCTGCACGTACCTACCTATCTATCTAGAGCTTGCTATGAGTGAGTATTTTGTCATTGCGATGCTACTAGAAGTAACTTCAGAGAGGCATGTCATGTTGCGCACCAGTTTCAAGCGCACTCGTCTAAACTGCACTAAGATTATTCCATACAGCGCACCTACTTGGTGCGCAAACATTAATCCCCAGAATAAAGACGTCGCTTCTTTGTCTATCTGACTGTATTTTTTTCACTACTCGTATTGACGAACGTGATGCAAAAGCATTAGGCCGATCCGATCCGTCCGATAATCGATGCGATAGAACTGCTCCAAGTCCAAAAGGTGAAACATCTGTAGCGAGAATTAAGGGTTTCTTTGGGTCAAAATGCATTAAAACTCTTTCACTAAGGATTTCCTGTTTAATTTTCTTGAAACTTTCATTGCATTTGTGCGTCCATTCGTATTTAATGTCCTTCTTGAGTAAGTTATTACGAGGGCTGGATATTGAAGCTAAATTTGGTATGAACTTATTGTAATAATTAGCCATTCCTAGAAATGTCCGCAGTTCGTTGATGTTGCTGGGACGTTTTATATCCATAATAGCGTTCACCTTATTTCTATTTTTGTGCAATCCATTTTTATCAATGTTATGATCCAAGTATTCGATTCTATCTTGAAAAACATTACATTTATCTTTATTGAGTTTCAAATTCTTTTCTTGTAATTTTTGTTATATCAAGCGTAGTCTTAAAATAAGTTATTCTTCTGAATGTCCTTGAATAAATATGTCATCAAAAAAGCATTTCACGCCAGCTACTCCTTAGAGCAAACGATCCATAAATTTTTGCCTTAATTCGGGGCAACCTTGACGCCAAACATAAGTCTATTTACTTTGAACGTAACCTTGTGGGTACTTAATGTTTGCATTATAGCGCTCTCCTGGTCCATCATCATGTTTAGATAAGCTTGACTGATATCAAGTGTGCAAAATATTTGACCTCCGTTCATCTCTACCAGAATGTCCTCTATGATCGGAATAGGGTATCTATAATAGTTCATCCCTTATAACTTTATTTAAGGTCACTTTGTAATCCGCACATAAGCGTATACTGCCATTTGGTTTGACAATAGGAGCCACTGGTGTTCCTTACTCAGAGCGATCAACGTTTGTAATTACTCCTTGTTCGCAGAGTCGTACTATTTCATCATCAACTTTATTTTTAAGAGCATATGGTTATACGTCTTGCCTTAATAAAAATTGGTGACGCTTCTTCCTTTAGGGTCAAATGAGCTTTGTAACCAGGTATGCACCCAAGGGAGTCATCAAATACCGTCGAATATTCAGAAAGTAGCTTATCCAGTTTTTAATGTTCTGCATTAACTGCGTTTATATTTGCCAGATCCAAATTGATTGCTCGTATCGACCGAAAATAGGGTCAACGTCTTGTTTGATAATGTATAATTTTTCCTCAAGTATTTGGTCTTTGTATTTACACGTAACGTTGGCGATTTCTCCTGTATATGTTTTCATTGTGATATTAGTCTTATAAATCTTACATACAGTTTGCAATGTTTTAAAATCTTTGTAAGATATAGATGACAGAGCAGCTCCTGTATCTACTTCCATTTTCAGTTTCGAGTCATTGATGCGTACATTTATCATAAACTTATCTCTGTTGTTAGATCGTTTTAAATTCATATCCCAAGGAGTGGTGTCATCGACTGTATCTGAAGAGTTGTCCGTGTCCTGCACCTCCACGTGCTCAGGCTCCAGTTGGTTGTTCCCAGGTGTTGATTGTAAGCAAACGCGAGCAAGGTGAGGTCTTGCAGCAAGTGCAAACGAGTAGGTAGGTACTCGTTTGCACTTGCTGCAAGTATCCTTGATGCTGCGACATCTGCTAGCTAAATGTTCCTTGCTTCCACAACGAAAACATTTCCCTCGTTAGTCTTTAATTGTTAAAGATTTATTCTCTGGCCGTTGATTGCGGTGTTTAGGGCCAGCTTGAACATTTTTCACACGTAGTAGACCTTGTTTTGAAGAGTGAGCTAGTGACATAGCTGCTGTCAGATTTTGCTAGTTCAATCGTGGTTGCTTTATTTATTAAGTCAGAAAAATCGGTCACTATTGTTTCCTGTAGTATTTTGGTTCGAATATCGGTGTCGTTTAATCTATACTTAATATTATACAGCTGAAGAGTTTGTTTGTTTGCTTGAATGCGCTAATCTCAGGAACTACTGGTTCGAATTGAAAAATTATTTTAGTGTTAGATAGCCCATTTATTGAGGAAGGCTATAGGCTATATAACATCACGCTATGACCAATAGGAGCGGACTAGCAATGAAAAATGTTGCAAGAACGGGAAAATTCTCTTATGTGAAGCAGACGAAGTTGCGCAAGTCAGGTAGTCCTCTTATAAATTGTAAGGTAAGAAAATTATCACAAATCGACTCTTTACAGTTATTGCACGTGAACTCGCAATCGTGAGCTAAATGTTTCAAGTGTGACGAGTATGACATAATTGTCTCATCAGAGCCTTGAAATCGTAAAATAAATTTATGTTTACGAGCCCAAATGCTAGGTTTTGGATCTATATAGTGTGGTAATATTTGAATCAAACTTCCGAATTCCAGTTCACAAGGATCGTTTGGTGTGCACAAGTCGTAAGCTTTCTGGTGTAATTCTGGTGGCAATAAACTAAGCAGCGTGAGGGTCTGGATTTGTGAATTGTAACAATTATTTAGCTTCATGAAGTTTTTTAATCTCTGAACAAAATTATTGAAACTTTACTGTAACTGTTGAAAATTAATTCTTGGTGTTGTTTCCGGTATACTTACAAGTGAAGCCGTGACGTAAGTCAACGGTGCGTCCGGTGATGTAGGGCATAAGCTATGCAACTTTAGTTTTAATTATAATATGCACTCTTCTGTAGAATGCCGTTGTTCAATTTCAGCTTTCGCATCATGTGTTTGTAATAATTCAATTTTATTTTGTACTTTTTCAAATTTTTGTTCATAATTTGTTACACTTGTCAAACGTGAACTTACTTCGTAATCCCTTCGGAACTTAACAACTAGACGGTTTGGGACGGAGGTTTATATATGTGGCCTCTTTGCTTCAACTTCATTTATTCTCTCATATACTTCTTTTTCCACATGGGTATGTGATCGGGTTATCATTGCGTCTAATAATGATTAAGTGTAGTATGAATAGAATTTTTTAATTAGTAAAAACATTATAGAAAGCTTTAATTTGCGTCAAATTCGCCACATTTACATGAATTTTAGGCACATTTGCGTAATACGCGGCCTTGTAGCTCTACCCGCTGACGGCTAGCGACACATTAAAGCGTCATTTAATAATCTAATTAGATTTTTTATGCCACTACACCGAAATAAATTGTATAAAGATACTTTGTATTCATAGTAACAATAGCGGACAACGCAACAATGTAACTATGTAATGAATTGAACGTAACAATTTATAAATATAATTTATATTGAATCGAAGTGGGCGTTACTTGGCGTAAGTCCATTGCAAGAAGACGCATATTTTGTGTTCGAAGCGGAATACTGAAAGTCGGAGTACGTCCAGATCCTACGTCGTTGCTATCCTTATAAAGAGAAGTCCGATATTGACAATCTTTTTCTACAAAGGCTGAGGTGTGCAACCAACTCTTCCAAAAAAAAAATTTAATTACACTTTAACACCAGTAAAGAATTATCTAATTCTTGCAAATAGTCTAATGCAACCTGTGTTAGTTAGGGGTCTTCTCAGCGGGCTATATTTGTATGTAGTCTGGGTATCTCAACAACATTTGAATGCATCGGCCATGCTAAACATATAGGCGGGTTTAACATAGAATATTGCTGGTAACGTAGCGCTTACTATATTTATTTTTATTTATCTTTATTGGCCAACCAACAATTGTTTACACTTAACATTATAATAAACAGTTTACTTAAGTACTTTAGCTATTGTAACAATATCTTATAGGTTACCACCGCCTGCACAAAATACAATAATATGTTCACAACAGCATTTTACCAGTATAGGTAAATTTTATTCATAATGAAAAAATAACTAAAACATCAATTGTACAGTGTAGTAAACTGTACACTACTATTAGTTTTTAAGTTATGTAGTTGAGAGTGTGCAGGTAAGAGAAAACTCTTTTCGTAGTATAGCAAAGTTTATTATTCACCAGTTACGTAAATACAATATAATATTATATAGAGTGATTCTCACATAGGTACGTTCGTTAGGTAGTTAAAGTGCACACTGAGTCAAATTAATTATTGCGACAGTAAATAATCGACCGATTTGCGTAATCAGCTAAAGTAAATGTTATACCTAAGTGTACGTAAACCGTACATCAATAATACATTTAACGCATTACCAGCCGGCGGGCAGGAGCCAGGTCCGTAGCTGGTAACCATTAGGGTTATATTGAAACACGCAGACTGATTCAACTGAGAATATATTTATAATTTTTCACCTATCTTATATCCCATTTATTAGTCATGCAAGTAACGCTAACACTAATGTGTACAATAATCATTTACACCAATCAGCGACAAGTAAACAAAAATCTAACATTTACGAATGATTTCTTGGAAATCCTTATGCGTGTGTGCGTCCAGCGCGGCGGTCCTTACGCGACTGTTCGCGAGTATAAAAATAGTGCTACGTATAAAAAGCAGAGGGAAGCTTCGCGCGTCACCAGTTCGAAAGTTGATATCGTCGCGGCTAGACGTATGATGCTCCGTTCGATCGCCTTCGCGCGTCGCTTGGTTTCGGCGCGGCTAGTTGTACGATGCTCCGTTCGATTCCAGGTTTCTCGTAAAGTTATATGTTGCCTGTGCGTATATACATACGCCACATACAATTAAAAGTAATTAAAATCTTAACACAAAATAAACAGGTATATAAAAAAACAGAGTTAATGAAAATTAATATTATATATGGTCAATAATTATTTTGCAGAATTTGCCAAGTGAATCGGAAAATAAGTCAACTAAGTCACTGCAACCATTAATTACCTTACATAGCCGAGGAACTATTGAACGTGCACCAAATACTGTTTTACGGAGTGGAGGGTGACGGGGAGTAATGCTAGTACGGGGGTATCTAGTAGGCGCACGGAAAAGAAACTTGGTTAGTAACTGGAGCAGTCTATCTTACCTCTGAGTATTTCGTATAAAAATATTGAATCAGATATTCTTCGGCGTTTCTCTAATGATAACATTCAAAATGGGCGATCTTACTTTCATATGATCGCTCTTCTTTAGCGATACCAGAGATGTGTAAGCCTGATGCCAGAAAAATCATTTTGAAGGCATTCAAGTCTTAAGTTGTGGGCAGCATAGTGTGATCGCCAGACTATACTGCAGTATTCTAGTGTACTGCGCACGATGCAGTTGTATAATAGTACTTTGGTACTAGTGTGTTTTTACCCGACTGCGCCAGAAGGAGGGTAATGTTTTTCGAGCGTATGTACCTATGTATGTATATATGTGGTTATGTATGTCCATTTCTTTGGCACGCCCTACAGCCCAAACGGCTGGAGGGTTTTTAACATATGAGGTGTCGTTGAATTCATCAGAATTGTGGTAGTGACATAGGCTATATAAATTTTCTAAATGACGCCAGCAAATGAAGAAAAAAGGGGAAGGAAGTTTGTTTCTTGTCTTACCTTAGCAATATGGGTATCAAATGAAAGATCGTGAAAATAACCTTTCAAAAATATGTATATATATCATTGAAATTAAACTACTATATACGGATTTTATCGCGTTGTTTATTTATCACTGTATTACATAATTTTAAAACTATTATACTACTCCTACTACTATTGAATTTTACTCATTTATAAGCTCCCCGTGACCATGGCTGCTGAAAAGCAACCGAAACGTCGGGGAAAGTGTAAACCTAAATATAAATAGATTTAATAGTTTAAATAATTTTATTAGCTTATAAATTAGTGCATGCGGCACTATAAAGTATTTAGTTTAACTAATTTGAATATACATAAGTAGTTATTTCATTATTTGATAAAGTAAGCTTACAAAACAATGCATTAGTCAGTCGAATTTTATATAGATATTGTGATACTTGTTTTTCTCTTTTCAGTTCATTACTTTTAAGAAGTCGGGTTTTTTGTTTTTATAATAATAATTTTATAATCCAGATACGTTTCAAATAAGAAAGACTAACATTCTAGCTGCTTTTTTTAATTGTATTTTCTATATGCGGAACAAATGTCAATGCAAATCTTTTATCTGATTAATCTCCTGAATATTGGTTGACTCCACTTTATATACAGATGACACAAAGTTCTTTTCCCTAGAAAATGTTACATGGTAGCATTTTTGAACATTTAATATCATTTTGTTATCGCTACACCGTTGAACGAGTGAATCGATATCCCTTTGAAGTAAAGCCTACAAAATTAAAGATCTTCCGTGTACATATAACATTTAGAATATTGAAGGTGTTGTGGAATATCATTAAAATGTTAAATAATATACGACCAATATTAAAACCTTGGGTACTCCTGAAGTAGTCATATAAGTCTCAGATTGGTAACCGTTAATGGCAACAGAGAAGAGACGATTTTCAAGATAAGGTCTTAGCCAGTCTAGTAGCGTGCCGGTGGTTCCATAGACAGATAGCTTGTATAAAAGTATGTCATGCGGGACACGCTCTAAAGCCTTACTAAAATATGAATACATTACATCGATTTACTTATAATGGTCTATAGCATTCGCTTATGTTTTTGTAAACGTCGCGTTTTAAATTCACGAATCCGTGTTGCGAATCGGTCAGATAAACTTTAAGATGAGTCTGAATATATGGACAAATTAAAGACTCAAAGACCTTTGCAAAGGTAGATAGCATAGAAATAGGCCTATAGTCTCTCTTTTAAGCGTCTGGAAAAATGCTTGTTCCTCCAAGGTTTGTTATATATTATGATTAAAGAGGATACTACACAGCAAGTACATCTGGCAATGAATATAGGAGGAATACCGTCCGGGCCTGCGCCCTTACGAGAGTCCAGTGATATGAGTTTACGCAAAAGAGTCTCACGATCAATCAAAGGCGCCGTTAATGGTATTCTTCGTGTTATGTAAATAATTTGAGGTTGGGTAGCATTTGATTGCTTTTTGTATATACTAAAGAGAAATGGGCAGTAAACGTTTCGCATATTTTAGAGCCACCAGATATTGCAGCCACGTGTTGTAAAGCATCTTTAGAGATAACGTTTTATTTTTATTTCTACATTTGTTTTCTTCTTTTATATATATCTTGACAGAAATACCTAATAATATTTTGTCCGATCTAGGAATCGAACCCGAGATCTCATTTTCATTCAGCAGTAGCATCCACTACCGCTACTAAAACATATACTTTAACATCAGAAATGATAACAAAGCAGTTTTGCATTACTAAATTGACTTACATAATACAAATGTAAGGCTCAAGTAACTCTTTCCATAAGTTAAATAGTCGACAACATTTTCGTATTAGCTGCCATTTAACACCACTTTTAAATTTAAGATTTCATCGAGTATTATATTCATAACACAAAGTAACACTTATGAACGTCAAAGTTTATAAATTTTCATTTAAGTTAGTTGCTAGATTCAGGCAAAGGCTTCAGCCAATGAGAAGATACCAACAGTGTCAACCCGCACTGGACCAGCGTGGTAGACTTTGGTCTAACCTGTGGGACACAGTGAGAAGAGGCCCGTGCCCAGCAGTGGGACAGTTTAATACAGAGTGTATACTAATACAGGCTGTTTCCTAGTACAGTGAAACTTTTGTTCTGGGACATTGCCGAAATCGCGAAGAAAAACAGCTATTCCATACATTTTGTCGAGGTCAGAGTCCAATTTTGTATGGAACAGTTGTTTTCCGTGATTTCGGTAATGTCTCAGAACAAAAGTTGTTCATAATCACAAGTATAATCACTCCCTGAGAGGTTTTTACTATACTAAGAAACACCCAGTATTATTATTATTATTTCAAAATTAAATAATGACTAAATAAAAGGTGGTTCTGTCGACCAGATCTACGAGTACGAAAACATAGTCATGCAGTATAAGGGACACAGAGGATATAGGAGTAGGTGTTCCGTTATATCAAGTTTCAATTATTAGATTATGATTCGATTTATAATCAATGACAACGAATTGATCAAGATTCGAATGCACGCTCCTACAATTTATGAAATTCCTTTTTCGTTGTAATTTCCCTCCGCTAATGTCAAGCGGGAGTAAGCCAGTTACGCTATAACATTTTTTTCGAAATGAAAACCACTGTAGGGTTAATTTGCAAGTTTTAGTAGTAGTAGAAAGCTGCCATGATGTATTAGACATTTTCATAAAATACGAGTGTGTCATGTTATGAAAATATCAGCACCTATATGCCTATTAAAGTTCAAAATGGTATTATGGTTCTCTTTAAAGGTCGCACAGACAAACGGACTGACACTGTAAGTAATAAAGTGCCGACGGCAACACAGGAATACCCCTTATGCCTTCTAAAAATGAATAACTATTATTGATATGTATTGTATTTGAAATGAAATGAAAATAGTTTTTACCATTAAAAACCAAAAAAATCCAAAATTACATATATGTACATATATTATCACCAACCTGGCAGACTTAAGCATAAGGTTTTCCCAGTAGATTTACATAGAACTTCTTTTGCTAAGAGACAAAACCATGACAACAATGGCAGTAAGTTATACAACCATTTAAATAAAATTCTAGGTATATATTAAAAAAATAAATATCAGTTTAAAATAACTATAAAAGAATATCTACTTAAATTAGATTATCGTAATACTGAGGATCTTCTATAGGACGCTTAGGATAGGATAGTTACACGCACATATACACACTTACACTCACACACACACTCTCTCTCTCTCTTTCTCTTTCTCTCACACACACACACTCACACTCACACACGCAAGTTATATCGCTCATGCGCGCGCTTACATAGACAGACACATTTATTTTATTTATAATTTCTTATTTTAAGTAAACATTTCATTATTATTGTTTTCTTCTGTTGTTTCAAAATAATCACTTGTTACTGTTACAAGACTCACGGGTAGCACTGGTCTCTAAGATACAGGTATATACCTAGTTTAGAGATCAGCGATTTTTATAATAGTACATAAATGTATATCAGCCATTTTTTTCTTTCCTTTTTTATTTAGGGACTTTTATTGCTATGGCAATACGCCAGTCCCATTGTAACCAAAACTAAAACTACAATAAAAATAAATATAATTTAAACTACCAGGCTAGAATTTCTGTTTATAATGTGCATTTTTTGAGAAATAGACATTATTATTATGTTTCTCTTAACACAGGTATTTTCTAACATATTATATTAGAAAATACCTGGCCCTTTGGGAGGCTTATACGGTGACATGGGTCCAACGTGAAGAGGATCTTCGAGAGTTTTAATCAAATAAGTGGGATGGAACACCGACAGCGGCACTAGCCGCAGCAGACGTAAGACTATTGCTACGTATGGATTCTAATGTATGGGCTATGGGTATGGGTGTTTGGTGTACGGTATATTGGTAACTATGGATGAAAAACGGCGTCTGCCCTGAATCCTCTAAAAGCATCAATGCAATGGGCAGACGGTGATTCGCCAACTCACTAGATGAATAGCCACCATAGGCACACAAGCCAGTAGTCAGTAGGCATTAATTTGTTAATATTTGGGCTAGAAGAGAAATAAACTAGAGTACTATGAGTCTATTCGAAATAGTTAACAAGAAATTATATGTGTAATTTCTTGTTTATAAGATTTTTCATCTGATGAGATGATGATTAAATGGGAATGTCCCATTGATTCACGAGACATCACAAATGCACATCGTTTGGGCATGAAAGACAATGGAAAAATAAGACCAATAGCTTAATATCATTGGCCAGTTATTAGCAAAGAAATGAGATTCTAAAAAACAAAGCATAATATTAAAATGTATACTTCAAAGGGGACTTTTCTAAAGAAGTTTTGGAAATAAGAAAATCTTTGCAACCCAAGCTTAAAGAAGAACGAGAAAAAGGTGACTTCGCAAGATAAAGATAAAGATATACGCAAAAAGGAAATAGAGTGAACTGTTATACCCTTAACATGCTAGGGATTCGGCTGAGCACTGTATCCACCTCACTTTGTTGCCATGTCAGCAGTTTTGAGAATAGACGCCGATATTCAGGGCTCGAGAGCCAGTTCGTTCTCATTCTTGATACGGGTCGGAAGTCTCATTCTTAATTGTTTTGATATATTTCTAAATAAAGTGTATCAGTTCTTTTGACATTGCACTTATTTTCTAGCTTATAAAATAGTTTTTTTTTAAAACCAATTTTCAATAACCCGTATAATATTTGGTGGCAGCGGTGGGATACGAAAATCCCCTACCTACCCGAATACGTCTCCGAATCAGACTTTACGTATTCAGTTATACCTTGTGAAAGTATCGGAACAAATTGTGCGGAAGTGTTAAACGAATATTACGTCGCGATACGATACGAGCTTACGCGTTTTGCAAGTGTCCTGTTCCTGAGAATACGGCAGGCCATGCTAACGGCCATTTGATCGAGGTGACCACTGACTCAGTGGTCCTGCTGCTGTGATGACTTCCGCAGCCCTTATAGCAGTCCTGGCAGCGCTATTGTGAGTGATAACTTACCAAAGTACATTAAACCGCTAAAAACAGAGTCGAACTCAGAGTCAATTCAATCCGTTATAAAACAACGGAATATATTTCTTGTTACTATATCACGTCATTGTTCTAAGCTTAAATAAGTGTTCCTACATTGTATTCTACATACTGTTCATTCATAGTCGTCGAGACGACGCCCAACATTGTTTATATTCGACATCCGTAGTGCGCACTGATAAGCTCACAGTCACCGTGTATTATTTCTCTACTGACTAACTTAGTCAAGGAGCTAATCTCCTTTCTATTGTTTTATAATTTTATTTTACTGCTACTTTTGTATTTTCTTTTGTGTTGTGTTTGGTTACGTAACTAGTTACCGTCATGACTTCAAAATACGAATCCAAAGAGGATATGCCTAGTGCCTCTAAAAGTGTCGCGCCCCGCGCTGAGTCTGAGAAGCTGAGAAGAAAAGATAGAACTTAACATTCTTTTAAAATTCATTAAACCCTTCGATGGTACAAGGGATAAGTTAAATTCATTTATATCTAATTGCCAAAATGCCTATAATTTAGCTAACAAGGCTCAAAAGCCCATACTATTCAAATACATCCTTAGCCAAGTGGAGGGTAGAGCAGAATTAACGTGTATATGTGATAATAATCGGTAGGTTGAGTCACATAGCCGTCAGGAACATTGCTTAGTACTAAGTCAAAGATCTTATTGTTATGGTTGACAATATTATTAAATTGAGCAAGATTATTAACATTCATAAAATCAGTGAAGTTTCGTTCAATACTACTATTACAGTTAGTAGGATTCATATGACTGCTATTTTGATTGATTGACCAATGAATATTACTAAAGTTAAAATCGCCGAAAATGACTACATTGTGTACATGACTCATAACATCGGCAACATTCTCAATTAATACTGTTTGCGTCTGTAATATGGCAGGAGAAGGCAGGTAAACACCGCATATGGCTAGTTTAGTTTGGCTGTAATTAAGATTGACTGTAACCCATATATCTTCACAGCTACTCTCCCAATTTGTAATACGGGATGATTGAAGGTGTTTAGACACGGCTATTAACACGCCTCCTCCGTCAATTTTAGAGCTATTTGCCATGGAACGATCCCGCTGATAAACAGTATATCTGGTATCAAAAATTTCATTACTGTGTATATTTGGATTGAGCCATGTTTCGGTAAAGACAATTATATTATAGGCACACATTAGAATATTATCATGCAGTTCGTTAATTTTGGTTCTCAACCCACGAATATTCTGATAATATATATTGAGCATTTTTATATGGTAACACTAAAGCATTCAAATTAGAAAAAAGAAGAAACCATAATTAAGTTAATAATTTTAAACTTTCAGACGAACGAATAAGTATTGCCTGGGCTGCTTTCATTTTGCGCACATAGATCCGGTCATTTCGCATCCACACAAACTTATAACCCAGATCCTTAGCTCTCTTCCTGGTTTCAGCGTGTAATGACTTATTCGACGGTGTGAGGTGCTCCTGAACGTAAACTGGGATGCTTGTCCCGGCGATGCCTAGATGTCTGCTTTTTGTCTGAATTCTTCCTGTTGAAGTTATATACAGCTGCTAGGAGCATGTCGCGAATACGTGGGCTACGGAACTTAGCGACTATCGTTCGGGGTCTGTTACTATCCTTGTCAAGTTTGGCAACTCTTGTAATTTGCAATACGTCGTTATCCTCAATCGGTGCATTTACAGTAGATGCTAGTTGTTTTATGAAGGTTACAAGGTTCTCTGTCCGGTGTTCAGGTATACCATTAATTTTGACGTTGCTTTCTCGTATGTTGCTCGGCACGATTTAATCTGCTCGTCAGATCCTTTACCGTAGAAATAAGAGTTGTATTGTCGCTTGCGAGTTTCTAAGTTATTGTATTATTCTTAATAACTTGGGATCTAATAGATTCGATCTGTTCGTTAAAAAACGTAAGCGAGTCATGAAAAGTTTGAATCTGTTGCCTTATCGCATTTTACTTTTCATCCACAACATCCGAGATAGTTTTGCGAATAATTGAAGACATCTCTTTCTTTAAGTTTTCAATCATAGTTCCCAGCATACGTTCCGTTACATAATCATTTTTGTCCTTGGGGGTACCATCAAGAATTGCGTGCGACGGTTTTTTAATGCGAGAAGTGACATTGTTTACTTCAGGCGACGGAATAAGCATAACCTCGCTCTGTTGACTTTGAGTTTGACGGATAGGCGTATTGATATTCCCGGTTTCGGGCAACTTATTGCGACAACTCTGACAGCGCCAATCCTTTTTATAATCTGGGTTCATTTGGCTAAATCTTTTCTCTGAGTTGTTCGCACATAGCAGATCATAACATGAACCGCATTCAAAGCATGTGGCGAATTTCTTGACGACAACCGGTACAGTATGTGTTAGGCATGATTATGTAGCAAAGTTATGCAAAATATGCCAAGGTCTAACAACACAAACAGCGTAATACTGGATATTATACAAACTTGACAGTGCACTGATCCAAAGTGTCCAAACAATAGCAAGCAGTGAACGCTAGCACGACGCAGGTCTCGGCAAAAAGGTCGTAAGCGCCTGGGAATCGGCGTCGCTTACACGTTCGGATTAACACTATTCACGATCACAGTAATATTGATTAACAATTGACTGTTATTTTTGTTATTGTATTTTGTTTTATATTAATCGAATATGTAACACATTGTCGCTGCAAAAGTTTTAGTATATAACAACCTTAAAATTATGAACACCTTTTTCAAAAAGAAGTCTTCAAAGAAATGGACTTGGATTTCTCCAAATGGAAGAAGTACAAATGACATTGATTTTACAGCTCATAAACATGCATATTATTACCGATACCTGAAAACACCATAACGGAACTAAATAAATCACTGCAAGCAACTAAAACTTTAGAAATAATTCAAGCCGTTAACGATAATTTTTTCGCGTTCTGTTAAGGAAGGAATTGTGCCTAGTATATGGATGTACGCGTACATAACGCCGGTACTCAAAATTGGGAATAAAGGTGATATCAGTAACTACAGACCCATATCCAAATTATGTCTGTTTGGAAAAATACTTGAACGCCTTATTTACACGCAAGTATATAGCACTTTCTCTTCGGCCTTCATTCCCGAACAGCACGGCTTCCTTAAAAACCGCTCGACCACCACTAACCTACTTTCATTTGTCGACTACACTACAAATTGTATGGACGATGGTGGTCAAGTAGACTGTATTTTTACAGATTATAGTTAATGTTTCGATCGTATTGACCATTTTTTTTTTAATGTCCTCCAGACCGATTTTCGTACACGGCGGCCAATCTTAACGGAGACTGGCCATCTGCACAGGAGATATTATAGTGCACAAGTATGTGCGCAAACACAAGTGCTCTGTTCCCTTACGTTACGTTCCGATGGGACGGATAATCCGACACGAGCGGAGAGAGATCAGGCGCAGGACCAACGGCTCTACGTGCTTTCCGAGGCACGGGGGTGTCTAACACCGCCAACTTCCTAACTCCGGGCTCGTATTGAGATTTCTTAACAGAAACACCCAATACCTTTCATGTCGGCCCGACCCGGGATTCGAACCCGAGACCTCATGCACAGCAGTCGCATTCACTACCGCTGTGCCACAGAGGCAGACCATAATATACTTTTACAGAAGATTTTTTACGCAGGCATTTATGGCAACTTATACCGGTGCATGACATCTTATATACAAAATCATTCCCAGGCTGTTGCTTTCAACGGCGTTGTGTCTAAATGGCATGTAGTCCCTTCAGGAGTTCCCCAGGGATCGCTTCTCGGGCCCTTTTTATTTAATATTTTCATTAATGACATTCATACATGCTTTCAAAATTCATCATTTTTACTTTACGCAGATGATATGAAAATTTTCAAAAATATAGACATTGTTGAAGACTGCTACTCTTTACAACAAGATCTCGTAAGACTTGAAAACTATTGTCAGTTAAATAATCTAGAACTCAACGTAGCTAAATGTTTCATAATTACGTTCACTCGCAAGAACAACAGCATACCCTACACATACACTCTAAAGAATGACCATCTGAAACGAGTAGATTACATACGAGATTTAGGTGTGATACATGACTCTAAAACTTACCTATGAGAAGCACATAGATCACATAGTAAATAAAGCTAACAAAGCCATGGGGTTTTTAAAAAGATCTTGCTCCCAGTTCACGGATGTTAAAATAATCAAAATATTGTTCTGTTCCTTTGTACGTAGCTCATTAGAATACTGTTCGCAAGTTTGGAATCCTATGTACGACGTTTACATTTCAATATTGGAATCTATCCAGCGAAACTTTAAAAGATACCTGCAGTACAAGTGTAAAACCCGCGATCGCAATTATGAATCGAGATGCAAAAGGTACCATTTACTACCACTTAGGGAGAGAAGGAGTATATCAGATATCTCTTTTCTCGTTAAGTGAGCACAATTTTACATTGACGCCCCACAACTTCTCTCCAAGATTCAGTTACGTCCCCTACTAAATCCGTTAGGATACCTTTTCTTATTCTTAACGTCCCTCGCTGCAGCACAAATTACAGACAAAATTCTTTCTTTTTAAGATCCGCTAAGTGTTACAATAAATTGGTTGACTTTTCTGAACTTGACTTATTTACTACTAAGCCGCATGTATTTAATCAAATACTTGCCAAACATTGGTACGAATTGGTTTAATAACTGTTTATATTGCACTTCACGACGTATTATTGTATGTCATGTTTAATTACTGTTATAGTGTGTATCATAATTTTAATAATTTCTATATTTTTTTATTTTATTATATGTGTATAAACAAGTAAGCTCACATTGTTATCTAAATGCGAAAACATGTAATTGGTAGCTAGTTATATTATTTGCTTTTATCTTTAAGTTGTCAATACTGTTTGTTTTCCGATTATAATAAAATAAAACTAAAATAAAGTATAATTTCATAGAAAAAGAGTTACTGTGGTTAAACCAAATATGCACTAAAAAGGAAGAAAAAGATAAATTAGGACCAGAGGCTATAGTATTAAAAGAAGAAAGGAAAAAATACTTACAAAATAGAAAAGAAAATAAAAAATATATTGCTGATATTAGTAAAAAAAATTACACGTCTGTAAGAAACTACAGGAAAAAGCTTAGATTAAATACACTCAAGGAAGAAATAGCAAAAACAGGTGGAATTAAAAAAGCTTTGAAACAGTTAGGAGAACGTATATCATGGATACCAAGTCAAAAGAAAAATAATTAATTAACGAGAAAATATCACAGCAAAAAGAGTAGAAATTATCCAAACAGCTACAGATTTTTAAAAAGAATTATATACAGCTAATAAAGAAAGTACGGCTCCTAGAAAGAATAGCTTTGACAATTACAAACATTATTGAAACGAACGAACGACTGATGTTCAAAGAGCAATTCAGTCTCAAAAATCAGTCAAGGCGCCAGGACGATAAAATTACAAACGAACTATTAAAAGGCACTATAAACGCTTTACTTGCTCCACTCACAGACAAATTTAACGATATACTTGTAACTGAACGATTTCCAATCCAGTGGACAAAGTCCACTATAGTATTGTTGTTTAAGAATAGTATTGTTGTTTAAGAAAGGGAACCGAAACCTTATTAACAACTATAGACCTATCAGTCTCATGTCCAATATATATAAAGTGTACGGGTCAATAACCGTACAACACGTGTATATTATAAATCATTTTTTTTATTGCACTTTACGCAGCAATAATTAACTAGTTCATCGTTAGTCGTCATATCGCGCGCGTGACTTAAATCTCTTACCTTTCATTATTTTCACTCATCCTCATTCTTTAATTAATTTGATCTTTATTATTTTATTGTGGACTTTAAATATAGCAATTTTATTATCTTTTATCTTAGTTTATCTTTATCTCACCCCAACCCCGAACATTGGTCCTTCGAGCCGGATCCGTGACCATTACGCGTGTGCTTTATATTGTGTACTGTGTACGTGTCTCGCGAAGCAACGAAATAACTAGACTTTGAAGTACATCGCGCCCCTACGTTCTTCAACTCATCTCGTTGATCTTGTATGACCCCGGTGCCTAAAAGGGGTGCCCCCTTTAACCAGCTATTGATCCTGTGAGATTAGTGCCTAAGCAGGCGCAAAGGAACCTATCAGTCTCCGGTTTGTACCGCACAGCTCTCGGACTTCGGTGCTGATTTACCATCGACCCCAAAGAAGCCTATACAAGTAAGGTATTTTTATTCTATTACGAATATGTCCACAATGGAAGATATCTTAGCTACACAGCAGCAAATCATCGAAGGAGTAGATAAACTCTACACCAACTTCAAAAAAGATAGAGCTGAGAGAAAAACTAGAGAGCTCAGAGACTACATACGTCGACGATTAGAGAGCTTGGAACAATATTTGACTGAATTTCATAATAATCATATGACTTTAATATCTTTTGGTGATCGATCTCATATATATTTTACTTCATATCAATACGATCAAATGAAAATGAAATATAATAAAATTAAAACAGCTATTCAGAACTATACACCTCTCACTGGCAGACCTCAAACCCCTGTACTAAAACCTCCAACATTTCAACCATCTTCTTCCCAAGCATCTCCGAATCCCCTTCTTAAAGATAGCTCACATTCGAGCAAGACTGAAGAGCTCTTAAGGAAACAAGCTACGAATTTCCGAGCTTTTTCAAGAGATGCTGCGGATATTGATCTTAATCTTATCACTGAAAAGTGGGAATTTGAAGACCTCCTTAAAACCTTAAAAACCCGCTGAACTGCAATTGATTCTGGCACTGGGAGCTAGACAACGAGCTCAACGGCTCAAACAGTCAGTATGAGGAGCAATTTACAACCTATGAGAAACATTACAAAAATCTTAAAAAATAAATTAATAAGAAAATGTGGTCTGTGGCACATATTGAGAAACCAACTCCCAAGTTGGAAATCGCGACCCTTGAAGGAAATTACACTCAATGGGTTTCATTCAAGGACCTCTTTACTGAAACAGTGCACAATAATCCCTCTCTCTCGAACGCGCAGAAAATGCAGTTCCTTAAAAGTAAAATTAAAGGCGAGCCCGAGAAATTGATTCAACATCTTCAAATAAGTTCCACTAATTATCCTGTTTGCTGGAATATCCTTAATCACCATTACGAAAATAAGCGACGTATATTTTTATCTCACCTCAAGAACATCCTAAACATCCCTACATCTCAACAAAAATCAGTGAATCATCTTAAACGCATCCACGATATACGATACGAGAGCGTGAATGCTATAAAGAATCTCGGTGTTGACGTTTCTACTTGGGATCCTTTCCTTGTGTGTATTTTAGCTGGAAAATTAGATTCAGAAACGAATGATGACTATATCGAATCTTTGAAAGCTCCGAGAGAATTACCTGTGTTAGAAAGACTTTCTCCAATTTTTGGAAAACAAGTTTATGTCGCTTGAAACTTCCCGAAAAAGGAAAAAAACCTTTAAAGTCATCTGTCAACAATCAAACACCTTTTTCGCCATCTAGAGGCTACCATTATAACCATCAATCATCTTTAAAGGGTTTTATACCTAAGAAACAAAGTTATAAGTATCCTAACAACACTTATGCAAATCAAGTAATTTCGCAATCGCCAAAGTCCAATTGCAAAAACAACGGCGGTCGTAAACCTTGCGTAATTTGCAGCGCAAGCGATCATCGCATACACTATTGTCCAAAGTTATTGAAAATGCAACCTTCTGCGCGGCGAAATGCAATTACTGATTTAAATCTTTGTATAAACTGCTTACACTACCACGAAGGTAGAAAGTGTCTTTCGGAGTTAAGGTGTAAAGAATGCCATAAAGATCACAATACTGTTCTTCATGAATCTTTTACGTCAAGAATTACGACACCGAATGTGTCACAGTCTAGATCGAATGCGGCCACGACTGCAAAATCAGCAACTCAGCAACAAGATATGAATGTACTTGATTCTACGCAAAATAATTCCACAGAAATACTACTTACGACAGCAATAGTTAAGGTAAAGGCAGTTGACGGGTCTTACCAAAGGATGATAGTACTTTTAGATCAAGGATCTCAAACATCTATCATAACCGAGAGAGCCGCTCAGTTGTTAAAGCTGCTTCGACAAAAATGTAACAGCTACATTTCAGGAGTTGGTAATAATGAAAACCCTTGCAAAGGCACGATCTCTATTAAATGCATGTCAATTATTAATGACTTTACATTTGAAACGGACGTATTTATAATGAAACGACTAGTCAACCATTTACCAAGTCATACCTTTACAAAAACCAAACTGGCCAGCCTTAAATCAAATAACTCTCGCAGATCCCGAATTTTACAAAAGTAGGCAAGTCGACATTCTGTTTGGCGCGGATAATTATTCCCTGATCCTTTTGGATGGTATTTGTCGATCAGGAGGTATATTACCAATAGCTCAACAAACACAGTTAGGATGGATATTGAGCGGTAATTGTAAAATCTTTCAATGTAATGTAATCCTTAACAACATATCTGATATTCAACAGTTTTGGGAATTGGAGGATATTCATGAACCCTTAACTATATCCGAAGAAGACAGAAAATGTATCGATTTTTATCAGTATTCAACCTCAAGACGAGATGATGGCAGTTACGTCGTGAAAATACCATTCAAGGAAAATTTCGAGGAAAAATTAGGCGAGTCAAAAACAAAGTCGGTAGCACAATTCTTTCGAATGGAAAATAAATTGAATAAACAGCCTGACTTAGCACGTGACTACAAGTTGTTTATAAATGAGTACATTGAGCTTGGACATATGACACCTTTAGCAATAAACACTGACGTGAATACAGGTTGCTACTTATCGCATCATTGTGTTCAACGCGCGGAGTCATCAACTACTAAACTTAGAGTTGTTTTTAATGCATCGGCCAAAACTTCTACAGGTTACAGCCTCAATAATCTCATGTGCAGCGGGCCAAATCTGCAACAAGACCTTCTAAGTCTTATTCTTAAATGGAGGCAATTTAGATATGCATTTACAGCTGATATTGAAAAAATGTTCCGCAATATTTGGCTACACACTGATCACCAAAATTTCCAAAAAATAATCTGGTGAAATCATCAATCCCAACCATTACAAAAATATCAGCTGGCAACCGTAACTTATGGCACAAAGGCCGCACCATTTCTGGCCATGATGACTCTCAAACAACTTGCCTTCGATGAAAAACTAAATTATCCCAACAGCAGCGCTCCTAGTGTATTAGAAAACTCCTTTTATATGCATGATCTTATGCATGGGGCTCACACTAGGAGTGCCGCTACACAGCTCAAGATAGAGATGACAAATCTTTTAAAGTCAGGTGGATTAAATCTCAGAAAATGGCATTCGAACTTACCTGAAATTTCAGATGACCATAGTGCTTCTCAGAAGGAGGAAGATTTCCATTTTAAGCAGCCAGAGTCTACAAAGGCTTTAGGTCTTCGATGGAACCCTAAAGACGATTTATTTATCTTTCACCCCATCGAAATCACCTCGGAATACATTCCTACAAAACGCCAATTTCTATCTGATATTTCCAAAATCTTTGACCCCTTAGGATGGATATCTCGTCACCATAAAACTTAAAATGCTATTTCAAGAAACATGGAAAACAGAATTGCGTTGGGATCAACCTGTTTCACAAGAGCTTGCCCTGGAATGGAATAAAATAAAAACTGATCTACCCCATATATCAAAATTTAAAATACCCCGTTGGATTAAAACTAAAGAAAATGATGTCATTGAGATGATGCCATGGTTTTTGCGACGCTAGCACCAAAGTCTACGCATGTGTCGTCTATTGTAAAATCCATAGAGGCTCTACTACTCAAGTATCTTTGGTAGCCGGCAAGTCTAAAGTAATACCCCTGAAAAAACTTCAATCGATACCAATAACAAAACTGATACAAAAAATAATCTCATCTCTACCGGACTTTAAGGTTCAAGTTTATGGATGGGTCGATTCTATGGGAGTGCTAGGATGGATAAATGGAGAACCACACAAATGGAAACCCTTTGTAGGCAACCGCGTGCAAATGATATGCGACATTATCCCGAAAGATAGGTGGAGATATGTTAAATCTAAAGAAAACCCCGCAGATTGCGCGAGCCGTAGTTTAACCGCATCTCAGTTGGCTGACCACTCACTTTGGTGGCAAGGACCAAATTGGTTGCCAACGTATAACCCCGAAAATTATCCTGAAAAGACATCCTATTTTACAACTGAAGATCTCAAAAAGAATAAATTAGTAAACGCCGTGACTAACGACAATTCTATAATAAAACGATTACTTACAAAATACCATACTTGTAGAAAGGTAATTCGAATCCTAGCCTACGTTAACAAATTTGTAGGCATTTATGTTTTAAAGAAAAAACATGAAAGCTATCTTAATCTAAACGATTTGAAAAATCACATGAAATGTTGATAAAGCATGTGCAGAGAGAACACTTTTTCAAGGCAATATCTCACCTTGAAATAGGTTTACCCTTGAGTAAGAAAAGCACTATTTTGAATCTCAGTCCCACTTTAGACGCCCATGGAATACTCCGCGTTGGCGGTCGCCTTAAATATTCGAGCATTCATCCCGAAATGAAGCATCCCATTATAATCCCGAATCAATTATTTCACGGCGGAGTAAAAATGACAACAGGTTTATAAGGCAAAAGTACTGGATTCTTGGTGGAAACAAAGTTACAAAAAAACGATTAAGAATGTGTGTAAAATGCAGAAGAAACGATCCCATAACACAACACCAACTTATGGTTGACTTACCTTCATCCAGGTTAAATCCTAGTCGGCCCTTTTATCACACTGGAATCGACTATACTGGATATGTTGCGGTAAAAGCAAGCAGAGGTCGCGGTATTAAAACCACTAAAGGCTATGTCGCAGTATTCGTGTGTATAGTAGCGAAAGCCATACACTTAGAAATCGTGTCAGATCTCACAGCTTCTGCATTTATTGCCACGCTCAGACGCATGTCAGCCAGAAAAGGAGTCTCCGGCCACATCTACAGGGA
The DNA here is from genome assembly GCA_963675205.1 of Catocala nupta. Classification (NCBI taxonomy): domain Eukaryota; kingdom Metazoa; phylum Arthropoda; class Insecta; order Lepidoptera; family Erebidae; genus Catocala; species Catocala nupta. The sequence continues at coordinate 2,518,852 of OY776104.1, read as the reverse complement.
CCAGGGCACACATTTTATAGGGGCCAACAAAATCCTTAAACAAGAACTTGAAATAATCTCGGAAATCCTAACAAGCCAAGAGAACATCTTGAGTGGCATTTTAATGCTCCGTCATGGCCATCTGCAGGCGGACTTTGGTAACCCGCAGTAAAGAGTTTAAAACATCATCTAAAGCGTGTTGTCGGGGAGCAAAAACTCACGTATGAAGAGTATAATACGCTCTAATCTCAACTTGAAGCTTGTTTAAACTCACGACCTCTTTGTCCGTTGATGGAAGATCCCGAGGATATAGATTTCTTGACCCCAGCTCACTTCTTAGCTAGTGGGCCCAATTTAACGATCTACGAAACTGAAAATGATCATAAAACTAGATGGTACTTGGTGCAAAAGATTTATAAAGATATTTGGGTTCAGTGGAAAAACGAATACCTTTCACAGTTATCCATTAGGACTAAATGGAAGCAACCTCAAAAGGATCTATGTCTCAACGATATCGTCATCATAAAGGACGAAAACCTACCGCCTGGAAAGTGGGCTTTAGGCAGGGTAGTAGAGCTTCATCTCGTAAGTGACGGATATGTGAGAGTCGTCACACTTAAAACTAAAAATGGTTTATTAAAACGCCCGGTTGTCAAGCTGTCGTTATTGCCAAGAGTGGAAGCAAACATCGTCCTCATGAACCAAATTGTGATAATAAAATGCCAAAGAAAACAAAATCAAAGCGTATGTCATTCTTAGCTATAGCCTTGGCCTTGACCGTATTCCTTTTGTCACTGATAAACTTATCTCAAGCGGCTTATGACACTACCCCATTGAATAACAACAGTATCTACCTCGACAAAATCTCAGATATGCACCTTATTCGAGACGATTGGCATTTAATAGTCTATTATGACACATATCCCCACAAAGAAGGTACGACGACACTTAAAAAGTATATTAAACATCTTACTACATTATGCTTTACTATAAAGAAACAGATATCTTGCGACAGTATCATTTTACAACTCGAGCACGAGTTCGAAGAAATAAAACATTATAATAATATTATTAAAATGAATGAATAATTTGTAACTGGATACGAAAGGCGGCGCCGGCGCCGTGGCTTGGTAGACGGAGTGGGCTACGTAGCTAATAGCTTGTTTGGTGTGTTGGATCAACGATTTGCTGCACAGTATATGAAAGACATTAACCTTTTGAAAGAAAATGACAATCATTTGTATAACCTCTGGAAAAATCAAACCTCCGTTGTGGAAGCCGAGTTCAATGTTATGAAGAGAATGGAGAGTACGATTAACAAACATCACAAATCCATAAATCAGAAAATTAATTCCCTCCAAGATTCTATTTAAGATCTTCAACGTCATGTACAAAAGGTCACGCTTGTTTCAGAGTTCTTAACTTCCGCATTCTCAGCAAATAACTTATTGTATAATTTAAGAAGAATACAGGATTCCATTTTAGACACGGTGACTAACATTTACAATGAAAAGTTAGATTTTCATTTAATATCTCTGAAACAGCTGAGAACCGAGTTAAGTTCGATATCTGCTCAAATACCAAAAGATTTAGCGATTCCTGTAGACAACTTGCATGTAAAAGATCTTTACAATTTGCTTAAAGTGAGAGCAAAATACTGCAATAAGTACCTGATCATTGAAATGAGAATACCTTTAATTGAAAGAGACCTGTACGAAGTATTTAATCTTATCCCAATCCCAAAATCCTTGAACAACTACATGATAAGTGTAAAGACAATATCAAAATACGCAGCTATTAACATCAGAAAGGACTCTTATATAACCATCTCCCCGGCCGACCTCCAGTTTTGTATAAAACAAAATCCTATGATGATCTTATGCCACATCAGAAATCCCATTTATCATTTGAAAGACGATCGCAGCTTGTGTGAGACGATTTCAACCACACGAACCTGTAAAACCATAAGAACTCCTTGCAAAAATGTATGGGAAGAACTAACATCTCCACATAAGTATTACTATTTTTGTTGTCATGAATGCCTCATTAAATTTATTTGTTAAGGTCTAATTACCGCCGCAAAATTGACAAATGCCGGTTTATTGAACGTAGAGGAAGGCTGTATGATAAAAATCTTAAAATTTTATTGTGCATTCAAGCAAAATGCTGTCTAGCAGAATTAGTACAAGTACAAAGATTGATGCGCCTATAATTTCACCGATAAATCACATCTTAAACATTTCTATCCCTGAGACCACCGAGATCGATCCCAATAAATCAGAAACATAGTGTCAATTTGAGGCTATAAATAAAAATATTGAGATCCTGAAGCATAGTGATCCTTTGAGTGATAAGGTATCCTACCACGATGTACATCACTATGCTGTTATATATATTCTTATCTTTGGAATCCTGATTGCCGCTGTTATAATCTATTGGCGGCGGCGAACACTGAGAGCGCATCGTTCGTCCTTGATACCTATGGGAGAGGCGCATGCGTCGGCCCCGGACATGCCGATGACACCCGGCAAAAGTGTTTTAAGTGCGTGTTGTGAGGCTTGGGAAAAAAGGCAATCTGTAGTTAAACTAAAAAGTGCAGTGAGTGAGTGTTGTGATCTTAGGGAAAAAGGGCAATTATCTCTTTCAGTGAAAAGTGATAACAAGGGACTAACTAAATCTCATGATCATTTACAAACAGAGGACAGAGCCTCCTCACCCATATTTCGCGATTTTTCTCTTCCCGATTTAAAAACTTATGACAATTTATGAGTCATGTCTCTCATGTCACATGACACGCGTGTGTTCTGCTTATGCAGTTTTTATTATTAATCATTTAATTATGTAGGTACTAACCATTTCAATCATTTATTATTTTTAGTTGAAAATTGTTTCACCTTGTTACTCGCTATCCATTCATCTTACTAACCACATTTTTTGACCCCGGGAGCATGTACGGGTCAATAACCGTGCAACACGTGTATATTATAAATCATTTATTTTATTGCACTTTACGCAGCAATAATTAACTAGTTCATCGTTAGTCGTCATATCGCGCGCGTGACTCAAATCTCTTACCTTTCATTATTTTCACTCATCCTCATTCTTTAATTAATTTGATATTTATTATTTTATTGTGGACTTTAAATATAGCAATTTTATTATCTTTTATCTTAGTTTATCTTTATCTCACCCCAAACCCGAACATAAAGTATTTTTCAATGTGATATTAGGTAGATTAACTAGACGCTTAGATGAAAATCAATCAAAAGATCAAGCTAGTTTCCGCAAAAAAATTTCAACGATAGATCATATACATGTATTGAAATTAAACTACTATATACGGATTTTATCGCGTTGTTTATTTATCACTGTATTACAACATTTTGAAAATATTACTCTACTACTACTATTGATTTTATTTGACTAATTTATAAGCTAATAAAATTATTTAAACTATTAAATCTATTTATTTTTGGTTTACACTTTCCCCGACGTTTCGGGTGCTTTTCAGCAGCCATGGTCACGGGGAGACAAATGTCTCGCATAAATAGATTTAATAGTTTAAATAATTTTATTAGCTTATAAATTAGTCAAATAAAATCAATAGTAGTAGTAGAGTAATATTTTCAAAATTTTGTAATACAGTGATAAATAAACAACGCGATAAAATCCGTATATAGTAGTTTAATTTCAATGAATAACATTCGCGTAAACAGAAGACAATATCATATACATGTAGTTTACTACATATATATGACCTTTCGTTGAAATTTTTATTTTTCTTGCTTTAGCATGTTATCGAAAATGTTATGAATTCCAACAGTCTTATAACAGTCTTAGTTACTTAGCCTTTGTTGATTACAATAAGACTTTTGATTCTTTGAACCACGACTACATATGGAAAACATTGAACAATCAAGGCATAGGAAGTAGATACATAAAACTAGTCCGAGGTCTACAGAAACAGTACTGCAAAAGTTCAGCTTGAAAGAGCAGGTGAAGAATTTGAAATTCAGAGAGGAGTTAAGCGAGGTGACCCTCTTTCACCAAAACTATTTACAGCAGTATTGCAAAATATATTTCAAAACTTAAATTGGAACATGTATGGGATAAGCATAAATGGAACGGATTTGACCCATCTAAGATTCACAGTACTATTCGCTAAAGATGCCGAAACTCTTGAGCTCATGCTGCGATAACTAGTAGTGGAAAGCAAGAAGGCTTATCAATGAATGCGAGTAAAACTAAAATAATGACTAACAAAGACAAAATCAAGATATCCGTTAACAATGATGATATTGATAAACTACTATATACGGATTTTATCGCGTTGTTTATTTAGTATATAGTAGTTTAATTTCAATGAATAACATTCGCGTAAACAGAAGACAATATTACATTTATTTAGGACAATTAATATCTACAAAAGACATGTTTCAAAAGGAAATAGTGAGAAGAACCTGCAATACTTGCAATACCTGTGGTGGATATTACAATTGGTATAATATAAATTTTGTTGGATTTCTTGCTATTTCTTCATTGAGGTCTATGTATTTGTTGTTGTATTTTAATTTTCTCAGTTATTGTTTATAAAACGTTGTGTGTATTTAGAACAGGTATATCTATAATATTGTCTTCTGTTTACGCGAATGTTATTCATTGAAATTAAACTACTATATACGGAGTTTATCGCGTTGTTTATTTAGCACTGTATTATAAAATTTTGAAAATATTACACTACTACTGATTTTATTTTACTAATTTATAAGCTAATAAACAACGCGATAAAATCCGTATATAGTAGTTTAATTTCAAAAAAAGGTATATCTATAATATATACCGTATTTTCAGATTTATTGTGTAATGTAATATCTCGTCTATTAAAATGAATGGTCTTATCGGTGAGAATGGCTTGGTCATTATTCATATTACATTTTGTGGGTGGTGTTTTCGAATACGGAGCTAGGGTGTTATTTATAATAAGGTGTGTGTATTTTGGCTGAGTTTATATTTAATACCTAGTTTCTGTTGGATAATATTTACTATTTGATTATGACGATGTGTGTAGTCAGTTTGTGTCAGTGTGGCGCAAGCTCCTGTTAGGTATATGTTGTATTGTTTCTGGCTGTCTCTGGCATTTATCGTCTATTGCAATGGGATCTTTTATCATATACATACATACATACATAAATTCACGCCTGTTTCCCAGAGGGGTAGGCAGAGACAACAGATTTCCATTTGCTACGATCCTGACACACTTCTCTGGCTTCATTCACTTTCATAACATTCCTCATACACGCTCGCCGGTTTAAGGTGCTCTTAACCTGGCCTTTATCCAGAACGTCTCCGATCTGATCAAGAAACGTTCGCCTAGGTCTTCCCCTTGCGACTGTTCCATTTACACTAGCCTTATAAATTTTCTTAGTCAGTCTATTCTCGTCCATTCTTTCTACATGCTCAAACCAACTTAACATACCCTTTTCTATTCTCGTCACTATATCCACTTTTATGCCGCATCTCTCTCTAATCACACTATTCCTTATTCGATCTTTCAGTGGCACACCACATATATTTCTCAGCACTCTCATTTCTGCAGCATTTATTCTGCTCTCATGCTTCTTTTGCCATACCCAACTTTCACTTCCATGCATAAGTGTAGGCACTAATAGTCTTCTATGAACAGTCAAACGTGCCTTTTCGGATACATTTCGACTGTTCATAAAAGCGCGTAGAGCGCCATTCACTTTATTGCCAGCTATCGTTCTTCTTTCAATATCTCCCTCATGTGTAGCATCCCTTGTAAACAAAGTACCCAAATATACAAACTCTTTCACTTGCTCCACTTGTTCTCCATCAATCATAATATTGCACATCGTCACGCATTCCTCCCTTTCAAATACCATTACTTTCGTCTTGCTTACATTCATTTTCATTCCTTTAAAGCTAAGTTGAACTTTTTCCTTTATCTGGTGATCATATCAAAATAATTAAAACAAATAACAGTTGAATGAAAATATTTGAATACTCGGTTCTTGATCTGGCATTATATCCAACAACTAGCGCCACTATTCCAGTACATATGTCAATGTGACGAATAGCTGCAACTTTAACACCGCTACCGGGTACAAGAGGGCGTTATAAATGATACCACAGTAGAAAACCTTAGTAATTATATTGAAATTTTACTCTTCAAGAACCGACAGTCACAAAGTGGACTAAAGAAGAATTGTTTTTATATACGTATAAAAATGGACACCGATAATATAACAGTCAGAAACCGAAGGCGATGTCAATTACGATCACTGTCTACTGAATCAGATGATTCCCTGGAATTGTCCTCAAATGTTAAGAGCAGAAGTATGCTAGATCTATCAACTCGTCTTCCAAATGACGAAATAACTGCATTACAACATTCACTTGAGGAGTTGAAGAATCAGTTATTAATTGCCCATAATGAAATAGAGAATCTTAATATTGAAAATACTACTTTGAAACAGAAACTGGATGAACAAATGTATAAAAATGGACAACTCAAAAAAATATGCATTTCTGGTTCTAACTCAAAGAAGCAAAAGAGTAAGAAAGATCTCAATATTACAAAAGCAAACGTTTCTGCAAGAAAATTAGATTTAGATTTAGGATTTGAAACTCCCAAGTCTTCCCCTATAAATCGAGCGTATGCGGAACACAAAGATAAGGACGACCATACGAATAAAATAAATGACAGTACTGAAAGTAAACCAGAAATAAATTCTCCAATCAACAAAGGCAAGAATATGTATCTGATACCAGAAAATAATGTTTCCCCAAATAATACCGCGAAGTTATCTAATGCAGAAACAACGAAAAGAAAACTACTTATATTTGGAAGTCAACAATGTGTGGGATTAGCATCTACCCTTATAAAAACAAGGATAAATACTAAATATGAAAAGTATCATATTACAGCCCATACAAAGCCATTTGCTTCATCTGAAGAAGTTTTAAAATGCTGCAAGAATTTGAACCTAGATAAGGATGATAAGGTAGTTATAGGCGTCGGTGAAAATGACACCAATCCATATAAATTGATTATAGAATTGTCAGCAACTTTAAAAAGTCTATACAATGTTACGGTTATTGTGTTACAAATAAAATTTAATAAAACATTGAATGTAAACCTGCTAAATAATAATGTCAAATTAGTATGCAATAACTTTACAAATTGTATATTCCTAAATAAGTGTAAAAATAGTTTTAACCTGTCTAAACAAATAAATTATCTTATAGACAGCGTAGACTATAACACTAAATATTTACATTTTTATAATTACAATACAATAAACGTACCGAATAAAAATACTAATTATATTAATATAGCACATAACCAGGTAGTTTTGACGCAGAAATCTATATTGGATTATTTTTCTAAAAAGAATAAACCTCAGACATGTACAGTATTAGACCCACCAACAACAAACAATTGTATGTTTTTTCGAAAATAACTTAAATGTCAGCAGGAAACTAACACTTTTACATCAAAATATAGCCGGCCTATTAGGAAAAACTGATATACTTAAAATTACATTGCTTGAATTAAATAACAATGGCACAGATATAGATGTATTATGTTTTAGTGAGACATTTCTTAAATCAGGTGAAGAAGCAAACCTGCATCTACAGGGTTATAAACTGGCAAATTTTTATTCAAGAGGTAAACAACGGAGAGGTGGCGTTGCTATATTATGTAAATACAACTTATGTACCAACCCAATAAAGTGGATCAAAGACTTAGCCAGTGAATTCAATTTTGAATGTTGTGGAATAGAAATACCAACATATAACTGTATAATTATATGTATTTACAGAACACCAAATTCGATAATAAATATTTTCTTGGAAAATATTGAAAAACTAATGAGCAAAATTCGTAGGAAAACTAACAAAAAAATTGTCATCTGTGGAGACTTTAATATAAATATTCTAAAAAGCTCTAAAGTTTTAAATGAATACTTGAGAATAACACAAAATTACAGATTCCATATTCATATTAAACAACCTACCAGGAAAAACGCGTGTTTAGATCAAATAATTAGTAACGTCAAACAAGCAGAAAGCAAGATACATTTCTTAGGATTATCGGACCATGAAACTGGCCAAACAATTAGTATACCTGTAGAACCTACTGAAATACCAAAAAAAGCTTATTATGTACAGAAACGTGATTTTTCAGAGTCAAATATTAACAAGTTTGTTGAATGTGTAAGTTCTTTATCTTGGAAAGAAGTATATGACATGCCTAATCTAAATTTCGCGTTCAATGTTTTTCATAGTGACCTTATTCTGTTTTACAACTTATGTTTTCCATTCCGCAAAATTAAGATCAATAATAAAATAAATAATAACATATCTTGGGTAACTACTGGTATTAAAAAATCATGTATGAATAAAAGGAAGCTTAGATACTCTTACTTAAAGAATAAAACAAATGCAATTAAAATTAAATATATTAAATATAACAAAATATTAAAAAAATGTATACTTACTGCACAAAAAATTAAGAACGAAAATTATATTAAGAAATCAAATAATATATGTAGGGCATCTTGGCATATAATAAAACAGAATGATAATAAAACGGCTACTAATAGGGAAAATAATATAAAATTAATTTTACACCACAATAAAATACACACTAACTTGAATGAAATAGCTAATATTTTCAATACTCGTTTTATTGAAGTAACAAATGCAACATATCAAAAGAGAAACCCTTCACACGTGATAAAGGTAAACGACACAGATAAATTAAATTCAAGCATATTTTTAGTACCTGCCACGTGTCAAGAAATTCATAATGTTATTAACTCCCTTAATAACACCATGTCTACAGGATATGATGAATTGCCCACATTTATATTAAAACGCTGTGCAATAGCTATCACTCCCATATTATGTCACCTAGTCAATCTGTCACTAACTGAAGGAACTTTCCCCGACAAAATGAAAATTTCTGTTGTAAAACCTATATACAAGAAAGGGTCGAAGGAATGTGTTGATAACTATAGACCGATAACCTTAATACCCATACTTGCTAAAGTGTTTGAAAAAATCATGCATTTAAGACTCACATCTTTCTTAAACAAATTCAATATTATAAAATCTGAACAACATGGTTTTCAAAAGGGAAAATCTACCACATTAGCTGCTTTTAAACTTGTTAGTACCATAACGGAAAAAGTAGACAAGAAGGTACCGACAGTAGGAGTGTTTTTCGATATGTCCAAGGCATTTGACTATGTAGACCATAATATATTGCTCCACAAATGTAATAACTATGGTATCCGAGGAATAGCTGAAAAATGGTTGTACACTTATCTAAGTAATAGAAAACAATATGTTGAAGTAAAGGATATTAATAATAAAAATGAAGAAATATCTGTAAAGTCCTCATTAGAATATAACAGGGTTGGTGTGCCCCAAGGAAGCATTTTGGGACCGCTTCTCTTTATAATCTACATTAATGACCTACCTGATTATATAAATTACCCATGTAGTCTATTCGCTGATGATATTGCTGTAGTAATTTCACGGAATACCACGCTTAATTTTAACGAGCAGATAAACTCTACTGTTACTAAAGTAGTTGAATGGATGGAAATTAATAATTTAAAAGCAAACATAGAAAAAACTAAATATGTACAATTCTTCAACCGACACAAAATAAATAATAAATTAAATATAACCTACAATAATCACTCATTAATAGAAACTAACAATGTAATGTTTTTGGGACTAAATGTGGATAATCAATGTACATGGAATCTGCACATAGATAATATATGCACCAAGATCAACAAGTTTTCATATGCACTTTGGCGACTTACAAAAATATGTAACGTAAAGATTGCACTACAAGCGTACCACGGATATGTAGCATCAAACCTGAGATACTGCATACCTCTGTGGGGTAATTCTGTAAATATAAATAGAGTGTTCATTGCTCAGAAACAGTGCATACGCGCTATGTGTAATGCGGAACCATTGTCTTCTTGTAAACCGCTTTTTTGTAAACTCAAAATTTTAACTGTGCCCTCAATGTACATATTTGAATGCAGTGTCTTTGTTAAAAAATATCCTCAATTATATAATATCCTCAATTATATAAGTCTTTTGGCGAACACTGTAATTTCAATACCAGGTATCCCTCTAGACTAATACTTCCAAATATAAAAACGAGGTATTATAATGTGAATTGTTATCCTATGACAATAAAAATATTTAATAAGATTCCAAACAATATAAGAAATCTGCCCCTATCACTCTTCAAAGTTAGGCTGTATTCGTGGCTAGTCGAGAAATGTTTTTATAGTATTAATGAATTTTTAAAAAGTACTCATGCATAGTAATTACATTAATTTATATTGTTAATAAGAAGATAAGATATTATAATAAGTAATAATAGGCTAGCAATACTGTTCTTGAGCTATGTAAACATTTATTTATAAGATTTTAGTATTCGCATGCCTAGAAAAGGCGAAATATGTTGTGGACATGTTCTTTTTTTCCAACAACCTTGTAACCATGTTTCGTGCGAATAAATGTTTCTTTCTTTCTTTCTTTCTTTCTTTCTTTACTCTCAAAAGCACCATGCATAATAGTTACCATCGCCTGCAACTCTTCCGCCGATGACGGAAATATTACTTGGTCGTCGGCATAAAGTAGACATTTGACAAGTAACTCATTCATTCTTAATCCCCATTCGCAATCTTTTAAATCTTTCAAACAATTGTCCATGTATAGGTTAAACAGCCAGGGTGACGCTACACATCCTTGTCTAACACCTTTTTCGATATTAAACCATTCTGTGTAAGTCCCATTTATCCTAACACAAGCTCTGGAATCGTCATAAAGGGATTTCAGAGCTCGTGTGAGGTTGTTATTCACTCCATACATGGACAAAACCGACCAAAGTTCATTCCTCACCCCTTTATCATAAGCCTTTTCCAGATCCACGAATGCGCAATAGACCTTTTGACCTTTGGCTAAAACTTTCTCGGCTATGCTCCGTAAGGTAAAGACCTGATCGGTACATCCCATACCCTTTCGAAATCCCGTTTGTGCATCCCATATTTTCTCGTCGGTTACTTTCACAATCCTTTCAATTAACAATGTCGCATACAATTTACCGACGGCGCTGAGCAAGCTAATGCCTCTATAGCTTTTGCAATTTTGCTGTGAGCCTTTTCCCTTGTATAAAGGTACTATGACGGCCTTGCACCAATCACTAGGTTCATGGCCGGTATTCCAGCACAAGTTAAAAAGGTGGCACAACTGATTTACTATGAGACCCTGTCCAGCTGTCAGCATTTCGACTGTAATCCTATCATAACCACCAGCCTTTCCTAATTTCATGCTTTTCAATGCTTTCATTATTTCATCTATACTAATAGGGCTTTCATCATTCCTATCATTATCATTCATTTCGAAACTTTGCCCTTGCCTTTCCTCTCTTTCAAATAAACTTTCAAAATATTTCTTCCATCGATTCAGTACGCTCTTTTCTTCATTCAGTAAACTTCCATTCTTGTCTGATCGATTTCAGCTCTATGGTTAGGGATTTACCTCGAACCGAGTGAATGGATTTCCAGAAAAACTTTGCATTAGTCCGGAAATCTTCAGATAATCTTCTATCAAACTCGTCTTTCATTTCCTCTTTTTTCCTTTTAATCACATCTTTCACTATCTTCTTCATTCTTATAAACTTATTCCTAGCTTTATTTACATCCTCATTCGTTGCTTCTTGTATTCTTTCATTGGCTCGTTGCGTGCTTCTTCTCACGTACTACCCCTTGCACATCTTTATCCCACCACGCATTCTTACATATTATCATTTTCCTCCTCTTGCTGACACCGCACACTTCTGACGCTACAACAACCACTTCATACTTAAATGACAACAGACTATGTTACGTAGAAGTATCTATAGTTATTTATATGTACCTATGCATATGTCTATGGTCCACATTACTTTAATTTAGTGCAAGATAAATCATCAAACAGTTCACACGTAGTTTTTTGTGCGAAGTCTAACGAGCGAAATACAATCTTATCGCCGTTATCATATGGTCCTAATTCGAGCGGATGTTTATCGCTAACTGGTAATGGACAAGCGCGTCGCGTAGAATAATAGAAAGTGATAAGGATTCTAGGAAGTTTTTATTGCTATGCTATATAAGTGAATGCAAACTGTTGTGAACTCGTGTTTGTTAAGAACAGTATTAAAAACATAAACATAACTAAGTACTTATAATTATTCTGTGGGTGATCGGCTAACGATTTTAACGACAAATAAGTGCGTAGTTAACAAAAAGTGCAACATACCTTCTACTTGTGGATATTGTTAACAATAGTTTTGCCGTAAAAAAAAATAGATATTCGTTGACTGTTCGAGTTTTATTGTTGTGTGAAGCATATTATTGTTGAGAATATTAACTTACTATGGAAGATCTTCTGCCTTATCAATATGAATTACTAGAAAACCTAAAGAATGCTGAAAAGAATTTTAAAAGTCGCCAAAAGATAGGGTTAAAAGACCTTACTTGGAAACAAGGTTAGAATTGCTAGAAGAGCTTTGGCAGAACTTTAAGGATGGACAAAAAAGTATTATTGAGAGTTTGAAAAAGGTGAAGAAAGAAAAGATCCGTTCTTTAAAGACCTACGATAATTTTCAAGAATTGTATGTGCAATATAAGGCAGCTATGAAGGAAGCTCTTCAGCCGTTTCTTGATTCAACGGTTCAAGTTTCAATGCTCGGTACTGTTGTAGGTCAAAGGTCATCAGCTAACAACGAAATTAAATTGCCAAAAATTAAAATACCCACTTCAGCGGCAAATATGAGGAAGAGCAGACATTTTTGACCTCTTTTCTACTTTAATTCATAGAAATACAAAACTGTCACCAGTACAGAAGCTGTATTATTTAAAAAGCAATTTATCAGGAGAACCAGAAATAATATTGCGAAATTTAACTACTACAGATGCGAATTATGATGACGCCTGGAACGAGCTAGTGAAACGTTATAACAACAAGAGGTTCAATTGTAACGCAATTTTGAGAGTTCTGTTTACACAAAAATATGTACTTATCGAGTCTGCAAGTTCGATTAAACACCTGGTAGATACGACATCAACTTGTTTAAAAGCATTGAAAAACTTAGGGGTTGAGTCTGACAAATGTATAAAGCAGACAAATGGGATATGATTATTAACTATCTAGTTGTGTCCAAACTTTATCCAGAAACAATGAAGCAGTGGGAACAACAACTTTGTACAACTAATTGCGACCTGCCCACTTGGCAAGATTTGAGAGATTTTTTGGAGTCAAAGTTCAGATCGCTGGAAATGATCGAGGGTAACAAGATAAAATCTTTGCAAACGATACCAGCAGTTAAACCTCAGGCCTTTCATTCTAATGTCAACAAGGATGGAAAACAACGCGAAATTAAGTGTGCGTTATGTAATAGTGAGCACTATATCTACGATTGCAAAAATTTCGCCGATATGTCTACCAAGGCAAGACAGGAGTATGCCCATATGAACAAATTGTGTTTCAACTGCCTTGCGCCATCACACTCGGTGAACAAGTGTCGACAGTCAGCGTGTTGCAGAAGGTGTGGACGACGACATCACTCCCTTCCCCACTTCGAGAGAGAGAGAGCAAAACACGGAGAAATCAGAGGAAGGAGAAAACACGGCTACAGGTACCGTTAGTGAGGAGTTTAGAGGTAAGTTCACTCCTTCAACTGACGCAAATATTGTTTCTTGTCATTGTGAGCATATAAAAAAATTCTGTATTATTAGCGACTGCTAAGGTGTTGGTAAGTAGCAAAAACGGTTGCAGACATGTAATTAAGGCTTTGTTAGACCAGGGGTCGCAAGCATCATTCATAACTGAGGCGACCGTTCAGTTATTAAATCTAACACGTAAATCAGTGAGTGGTTGGGTGTCCGGTGTGGGAGAGTGCCAAATGAGATTTAAACACATGGTTTCACTCTGCATGAAATCACGCCACAATCCCAGAGAGTCAGTTCGAGTTAATGCGTATGTATTAAGTACAGTAACAAAACTGCTACCAACCATTAATCTCAAATTGTCTGATTGGTCCAAACTTAAGGAATTAGAGTTGGCTGATCCAGAGTTTACAACACCAGGTAGAATAGACATTCTGCTTGGAGCTGAGGTCTACAGCGACATATTGTTAGACGGCATTATTAAGCACCCAAGGAAAATCTATTGGCACAAAATACAACCCTTGGGTGGGTGATCTCTGGAAGAATTTTACAAGCTTCAACCTCAGCAAAGACACACGTTACAACCCTTCACGTTCAAGTTAGAGAAGACGACCTACTACGTCAATTTTGGGAGATAGAAAAGAAACCTAACAGCATACGCAAGAAGTTTTTAAAAGAGGAAGAAAGGTGCGTAGAATGTTATGAAGCCACACCGGTCAGAGACGAAGAAGGAAGATTCGTGGTAAGGTTACCGTTTCAGAATACAGAACCAGAATGTCAATATGGTGGGTTGAAGGAGACCACTAAAAGGTTTAATTACTTAGAGAAAAAGTTGTCAAAGGATCTTAAGCTTCGGGAAGAATACCATAAAGGTGTGGGAGAATACATTAGGTTAAATCACATGGTACAAGTTGATTCTTCTGAGATTGATAACTCTAAAGCTGTCTATCTTCACATCATTCTACATCTTTTGTATAAAAATTGTAATGTATTAACTGTCCGACAGCTTTTTATAATGTACACCGTACTTAAACAGCACGCAACGCTTACGTATAACATCAACCTTACTAACACTAAAAGACGAAAAGATATTGTCTGTACCACACTTTCTGAATCAAATTTTGTTTTTACAAATAGATTTTTCGCATTCTTAGGGCCTTTTCTTTATAACAAGATAAATAAACAAACAGCTATATATGACCTAAGTTATATAAGATCTAAGCGGATAGTCTGTCAGTACTTACAAACTTTAAATTATGAGGTTACTGAAGATTTCTTGATTGTTGTTAAATAAGTAATAACAAGTTCCATGATAATAATTATAATCTTGGCCTATTTTTGCATATATTTATATAATAAGTATGGTTAATTGTATATAATTTAGTTCCTAGTAGTATATTGTAAGTGCCCTTAACGCCTGTGGCACAGGTTTACCCTAGTACAGGCACCCATATTATATTACCTATATTAAGTACTTTATGGACTGTATTCATGTTTTACCACTGTAATCAATAAATAAATTATTATTATTATTATTATCTTCCTCACCATGCCGTCGTTCGAGAGGACAAGACTACCACAAAGCTTCGCGTGGTCTTCGATGCTTTGTGCAAAGGTTCTAATAACATTTCTTTAAATGATACCCTATGTGTTGGTCCTTAGCTACAGTAGGAGTTACGTCATATATTAATGAGATGGAGGACACACAAAATCTGTATTACAGCAGATATCAGTAAACTGCCTCCGTGGCGCAGCGGTAGTGAATGCGACTGCTGTGCATGAGGTCTCGGGTTCGAATCCCGGGTCGGGCCTACATAAACTTATTGAGTTTTTCTGTTAAGAAATCTCAATAGCAGCCCGGAGTTAGAAAGTTGGCGGTGTTAGACACCCCCGTGCCTCGGAAAGCACGTAAAGCTGTTGGTCCTGCGCCTGAACTCTCTCCGGTCGTGTCGGTTTACCGTCCCATCGGATCATGAGAATTAGGGAACAGAGAGTGCACTTGTGTTTGCGCACACGCTTCTGCACTATAATATCTCCTGCGCAGATGGCCAGTCTTTGTTAAGATTGGCCGCCGTGACCGAAATTCGGTCTGGAGGACATTAAAATGTACAGAATGGTGCGTGTAGCGGAAGAAGATACGGACTACCAGAGGTTATTATGGAGATCTGCACCTAAAGAGCCAGTAAAGCACTTTAAACTTCTAAGCCTGACCTTTGGTACACCATGTACGCCGTACCTTGCAGTAAAATCAAAAATAAGAACTAAGAAAATTGTGGCTTAAGATTATTATATTATCAGTGTTTTATCGTCTTTATTGATACATATAACAGTAAGTAATATCATTTCAACGCATTTTTTCCTATTTACATAATAGAATTTATAAAGACAAAAGTAAATAACAGTAAATTCGTAGACATAACAATCAGTTACTTGAAACGGTATGGTACAATGTAACGTTATATCATGCAGGTGTGCGCGATACTCGTAAGTAATATAGGATAAGCTAAGTATGTTCTTATCGTATTATAATATTTTAATAAGGTATTTAGAATGTAAGTTACATGTTGTGTATGTTTATCCTAGTGGTCTTCTGACTGATCCCAAGATGAAAATCGTACGGCTAGGTATATGTACAACTACACTGTCTGTAAGTATGCGGTACAATTTAATACTTACCCATTTAATTGTAAAGTAGTACTACTACTTCAAGTAGTTTGTGTTAGACATTATAAGAATTATAAAAAGTTAGTGACGTATTCAAAAAACAGAAAAAAAATTGTATTCTTTTTCTTTTTTTCTCTTTCACACCTTTGGTGTAGTGATATTATAAATGTACGATCTATGTGTAATGTGTACAATGTGTTGGACAGAAATAAATGTTCTTTCTACTCAAACGGACGTTTCCATTATTACTCCCATGTACCACACTATTCCATTGTTATATTGGATGCGCAGCGCGTTGACAGGTCTCTAGGTATATCTGACCCACAGGCTACTCGTGTAAAATGTTCGGCAATAGGCCTTAAAGAGAGTAATTTTAACATCTTCACTACAATGAGCAAACCTGCGAGCCAGCATATTACTCTTGATAGCCATCGCCCTACGCTCCCTTTCAACGTCCGCTTGGTCGTCAAGATCGTCGGTTACAACATGACCGAGATACTTAGATTTATAAACTCTATTTAACACTACTCCATTTAATTTCACTAGTGGCACATTTAATGGACACTTGCTGGGTGCTTTGAAAACCATATACTCAATTTTTAGACAGTTGTATATTAAGCCATGTGTATGGCTATACATCTCACAAATAGCTAACAGTCTCCTTAGTGCATTGATAGTTGGACTCTTGGACTCAACAATACCATATCATCTGCGTAGCTAAAATTGTTCATACAAACATTGTCAACAGAACACCCGACTCTGGTGCTGCTAAGCTCAATCAGAAGCACATTAATTTTAGGTTGATAATATAAGGTTGAATAGCTTGGGAGAACTCAACCCACCCTGTCTCACTCCGCACTCCATTGTGTACGCGTCGGAGAAACTGTTAGCCCACTGAACACTGTTTATTTGATTTTTGTACCAGAAGTGTAACAGCCTTTGTACCTGTGTATGCACATCTGTCTTTTTGAGCTTTTCCCATAAAACGTCATATGATGTGTCATAAGCTCAAAAGCTTTTTTCTGGTCTAGGAAACATGCATTAACAAGTGTGCCTCTCTCTGTATAGTATGGTATAGTGTGCTTGAGACTTAGTATGGCGCTTTCTGTAGAAAGTCCGGGAGGAAAGCCGAACTGAGCATCATGTAGTTTTAAATGTTTCCCAAGTTCAGAGTCAAGCACACTGTCCAGTACCTTGGCCACCACTGTAGCAAGAGATATTGGTCTATAATTATTTATTTGTGATAGATCACTAGTTTTATTTTTTACGATTGGCGTAATAATAGTTCGCATGAGGTCAGCAGGTAGGTCGGAGTGACTCAGGCACAAAGTGAAGAACATCGAGAGTACGCGTGGTAAGTGAGGTCCTGCATGCTGCAAGAGCTCGATGCTGAGTCCATCGTGACCAAGCGACCTCTCTTCATGCCAGATATGATATCACGAATTTGTTTGGCTGTCACATAAAACAAATCGCTTGGTTCAATGACCTCAACATCAGCATACATCCTTGAAGGACCTAGTGTTGAATTTACAGTAAACTGTTTCCTAAATAGCTCGGCTATACCTTTGCTGTCACTTACACCTTCCGCGCTCACGAGAAGGTCAGGCCTATGATTCAACTTATTTGTCTCCATCCAGAAATCAGCAAAGTTCTTAGAAGCGCGGTGCTCTGCAATAATATCCATTTTTTCTACGTCAGCCATTAAGATCTATTTATGCTGCCTAAGACGCAAAAGAATAGATAACAGATCATCCTGTACAGTAGAACCCACCATTTGTACACTATTATACGTAATACCGCTAGTGGTAGGACTACTGGCATTAAATACTGCTCTTAATTTAGTAGTTGTGCTGTCCTCCCTTAAAACGCCGTGATGAGGTATATAGTGCGCATTATACTCAGAATCGAACTTACATTCCGACATATGGTCCAACGTTTGGTATTCCGACATAAACTCGCGATACATCTTACATAAAATAGGCTGCTTCATTAGTCTACGCTCTAAAGAGAAAAAACATTGTTTAGCTCGATGTAACGACTCACCAAGTACTCGCAGATTATCTTTTAAAGGGATTCTCACACAAAAACGACCATCTACCAAACGTGTGGTATTATTAATGAAGTGCTCCTCACATAATTTTTGTTCTGGGGAATAGCTGGAACTATAATTAACTTCCTCTAAAGTCCAAAAACGAGTAAGATGCTGCTGTATTTCCTCGTTTAGCTTATCAGTAGCGATTGAGTTCATTTGCACAAAATTACACTTAATCTGATTAGATATAACAGGTTGCAGGCTACTACTTATTTGTCCAGAATCAACCCATCTTAACCTAGTTTCACATAGCAAAGGTTTGCCAATGCCTAAAATTTTCTTTTGTGACCCAAAATATCCTAAAATATGTCAGCGCCGATTATCATATCAACTGCAGCCGGAGTATGAAATTTAGGATCTGCTAAGCACATATCGCTAGGTATATTAATGTTAGATAACTAAATTGATTGAGCGACATGGTACGCTATCTGTTATCCAGGGCAAAATAAAACATCTCAATGTCGCTGTAAAACGTTCGTCTAATGACTTGATAGGCACAAAACACATTTTATTTATATGTGACGTATTTATGCCTAAAACTGATTTGTGAATACGACTATAGGGCAGATTTAATTGATGACACAATTTAGCCGTTATAATGCAGGAAGTACTACCACAATCGAAAATAGCTCGAACTATATGCACATGAATATTTGAATCCCCAGGACCCAGTTAGGGGTCACATGGCGGACAGAGCTCCCCGATTTCCGCAGTGGGCTGTGGGTCGTTTGAACCGGGACCTGTTGGAGGAGGCAGCCATAGTGCAGTCGTGGCTGTCTCCAGTGCCTCCTGACGAAGGGTTTGATGCTGCGGTGGGCCGTATTCGTGTTGCGTTTACGCAGGTTTGCGATGCGGCCATGCCGCGCGTCCGACGTCGGCAGGAGGAAGGAAGTCTACTGGTGGTCCCGGGAGTTGGTGGACCTCCGCGAGACCTGCATTCGTGCCCGGAGGTCCTACATCCGCAGCCGGCGGCCACGCCGCAATGATAACGGGGAGGGCCAGCTGTAAGAAGCGTACCAAGCAGCGCGTGACGCTCTGAAGCTGGCCATCTGTCGCACAAAAGAGCAGTCGCGGCAGGAGATGCTGGAGGGACTCGATCGTGACCCCTGGGGTCACCAATACCACGCGGCGCTAAACAAGCTCCACGCGACGGGCCTCCCTAGCTTCCTCACCGAAGTGGTCGAGGGCCTATTCCCGCCACAGGCGGAACACACGCGATGGCCGCAGAGGCCGAAGTCTGGGAGGACGACGAGGTGGTGGTTCCGCCTGTCACGGAGGCGGAGATGGGGGCGGCCGTTCTGCGCATTCGCTCGAAGCGGACCGCCCCCGGGTTGGACGGAATTCCGGCCCGAGTATTGGCCCTTGCCCTTGACCACATGTGCAGCCGCCTCAGGGAACTGTTTGACGCGTGTCTGTCGTCGGGGAGGTTCCCTGAGTGCTGGAAGGTGGGGAAGCTAGTGCTCCTGCCCAAACCGAGGAGAGCCCTGGACTTGGTCGCGGCCTACAGGCCTATCGTACTGCTGGACGAGGCGGGGAAGTTGCTGGAGAGGACTCTCGCTGCCCGCATCGTTCGGCACCTCGAGGAGGTGGGACCCGATCTATCGGACGCCCAGTTTGGTTTCCGCGCCGGGCGTTCGACGATTGACGCCATTTTGGCCCTGAGGGCCGCGACCGAGGAAGCCGTCAGGGGAGGCGGCGTGCTGTTGGCGGTGTCCTTAGACATCGCCAACGCATTTAATACTCTGCCATTCAGCAGCATCGGGGAGGCACTCCGATTCCATGGGGTGCTCGCATACCTGAGGCTGCTGATGGCAGACAATTTGGAGCGGAGGTCCGTGTTGTGCGAGGACCGAGCAGGCGACGTCATGCGCAGGGTGATATCGTGCGGTGTTCCACAGAGGTCCGTCTTTGGCCCTCTCCTGTGGAACATTGGCTATGACTGGGCCCTGCGCGGAGTCTTACTCCCCGGGCTGAGAGTTTTTTATACTACAAAAAGAACATTAAAAATTCGTCAAAGAAATGCAAATTTTTTAATAAATTGTCAAAATTTGTCTCAAATTATTCAAAGTTATTCTCTGAACCGTCATTAAATAGCGCCCGGAGTTGTACCCCGTCGTTTGGTACCACTCTCGACCACCGCCTATTGTGGGAAGTGCAAAGCTTTTGATTTTTACATCTAACCTAACCTAACCTTCCGTACCTAAATATTCATATTTTTCAGCGGGTTTTTTGTCATATCTTGTACTCTACGTTGTCTTGATCAACGCTATAGAAATTTTCAGTGCTGCCAAAATTTAAGAGTTTTATACTACAAAAAGAACATTAAAAATTCATCAAAGAAATGCAATCTTTTAATAAATTGTCAAAATTTGTCTGAAATTATTGAAAATTAATCTCTGAACCATCATTAAATAACGCCCGGAGTTTTCCCCGTCATTTGGTATCACTCTCGACCACCCCCTATAGTGGGAAGTGCAAAACTTTTGATTTTTACACCTTTTTTTTTTTTTTTTTTTTTTTTTTTTTTTTTTTTTTGATTCCCAGGAAAAAATGCTTGATGCACTACCCGCCGGCTAGGGGACGGCACCGGCGGGGCGTGTGGGACTCACCAGCCTATTGCTGGTATACCCACTAAAAAAACCTGGGGTGTTCCCTCTCTCACCCAGTGGGGGGGGCCTGTTGGGAGTCTAAAAAGATTCATCCATAGCAGGCCCCCCCGTGTGGGTGCCGGCCGGGTCAATGGGACCCGACCTCCTCTCGTCCCCGGGGGAGAGCATTTCACCGCTCTCCCCTTTCGACGTTAGAAGGCGCGCGGGAACACCGCGCGCGCCCTCTATGGGTTCTTACTCACGGGTGGCAGGGTCCCCTGAGGCCTTGCCACCCAGAACCCTTGATTTTTACACCTTTTTTTTTTTTTTTTTTGATACCCAGGAAAAAATGCTTCATGCACTACCCGCCGGCTAGGGGACGGCACCGGCGGGGCGTGTGGGACTCCCAGCAAGAAAACGCGCTGGTCTACCCACTAAAAAACCTGGGGTGTTCCCTCTCTCACCCAATGGGGGGGGCCAGTTGGGAACTTAAAAGATTCAACCATAGCAGGCCCCCCCGTGTGGGTGCCGGCCGGGTCATTTTTTTATTTTTTTTTTTTTTTTTTTCGGACCCGACCACCTCTCGTCCCCAGGGGAGAGCCTGACTGCTCTCCCCTTTCGACATCAGAAAGGCGCGCGGTAACACCGCGCGCGCCCTCTCGGGGCTTTTAGTTTACGGGTGGCAGGGTCCCCTGAGGCCCCGCCACCCGGAGCCCCTAGGTGGGGGGCAGGAGAGCGACATAAGCGCGTCTCCTGCGCCCCATCCTCCGGCGGCGGACGTCCGGGGCGTAAGGATCGTCCTCACGCCCCCGCTCCGCCGCCTCCTTCTGCGAGATGACAGTCTCGCAGAAGGAACTCATTGCGCCCCAGCACCTGTCGTCGCCGACCATCTTGGATATGACGGTCGGCAACGAGAGGTCGGGGCCAATCACGGTGACCAGGGCACAGCGCTCCGCGGCCCACGCCGGGCACTCCTCCAGCGTGTGCTGCGCCGTGTCCCGGTCACACACCTCACAATGGTGACATCTGGTTGTCGGCTCCCTACCGGCTATCTTGCAGAGGTACTCTCCGAAACACCCGTGTCCGGAGAGCACCTGAGTAAGCCGGTAGGTGAGCGGTCCGCGCCGTCTGTCCGTCCACTCCCTTAACACTGGACGGACAGCCTCGACTGTCCTCACCCCATAGCGGGGCTGGGCCAGCCTCTCCTGCCATTTGGCCTCCAGGACCAATCGAGCCTGGGACCTTCGCGTCTCCACCGCCCTGTGCGTGGGCTCCTCGCCCTGGAGCCGGAGGTCAGCGCGCCAGTAATACACTGACGCTTGGACCGCCGCCTCCAAATCCCAGGGCGGCGATGCCGCCAAAACGCACGCCGCCTCGTAGGAGACGGTGCGGTACGCCCGCGACACCCTGATCGCCATCGCCCTCTGAGGTCTCCTTAGGAGGGCGACATTTCGGCGATCCAGGGCGCCAGCCCAAATGGGCGACCCATAAAGGGCCATCGACCGCACCACCCCCAAATAGAGGCGGCGGCAGATGACACTCGGCCCCCCGATATTCGGCAGCAGAGAGCTAAGCGCTCCCGCCGCCGACATCAGCCGGGGGGCCAGGCGGCTAAAATGGACGCGAAAGTTCCAGCGGCCGTCGAGGTGGAGCCCCAAGTATTTCATACTCGGCTCCACCCCGATGCGGACCCCTCCAACGATGATGTGGGCATCTGGTGGCGGCGCCCGCCGAGGCCCGTGAAATAGAAGGGCCTCGGACTTTTCCAGCGCCACCTCCAGTCCCAACATCCTAATCCTGCCGACAACCAGAGCCACTCCAGCCGTGGCAAGACGGGCAGCTGCCCCGTAGTCCTCTCCCCGGGCCGTAACCAGCGTGTCGTCGGCGTAACAAGTTACGCCGACGCCCGGGGGCAGGGCGCCCCGCAGCACCCAGTCGTAACCGATGTTCCACAGGAGCGGACCCAGAACCGATCCTTGTGGAACACCGCACGACACCTCCCTCCGGAACGTCTCTCCGTTCCGCCCCACACAGAATACACTCCTTTGGTGCAGGTAGTCCCCGACTACTCGGCGCAGGTAGGGAGGCACCCCATGAAATCGGAGCGCCTCCCTAATAGTCGCCCACGGCAGGGTGTTAAACGCGTTGGCGATGTCCAAGGACACCGCCAACAGCACCCCGCGCGAGGCGACCGCCTCTTCCGAGAGGGCCTTGACGCGGCTAATCGCGTCAATCGTCGATCGGCCCTCTCGGAATCCGAATTGGTGTTCGGATAAGTCGGGGCCCACCCGCACCAGGTGCCTGGAGAGACGGGCAGCCAACACACGCTCAAAGAGCTTGCCCACCTCATCCAACAGCACTATGGGGCGGTACGCGGAGGGAGAGTCCGCGGGGCGGCCCTCCTTTCTCAGAAGGACCAGCTTGCCCGTCTTCCACATGGAAGGGAACCGTCCCGACTCCAAGCAGGCGCTAAACAGCCTGAGGAGTCGGTCCCCTAGGGCGTCAAAGGCCAAAACCCAGGCGCGGCCAGGAATCCCGTCCGGCCCCGGAGCGGTGTTTTTGCCCCGGAGCCGTACCATTGCCGCGCTGAGCTCCGCCATTGTTACTACTGGCGCCCCGGCATCAGCACCGCCCTCCTCAACTTCGGGCGGCGCCATTATGGGAGGCGTGTGCTCCGCCCTCGAAGGAAAGAGAGCGGAGACCACCCCCTCCAATTGCCGGGGCTGGAGACTCTCGGTGACCGGCGGGGCCCAGGGGCGCAACTTGCCCCTGACCGTCTTATACGGACGGCCCCACGGGTCTGCCTCGAGAGTCCCCAGGAACTCTTCCCATCTTTGGGCTTTGGCCTCACTGATGGCGGACTGCAGGGCGTGCTTCCGCTGTACGTATTCGCCCCGCAGCCGTGCCTCCACGGTCGGGTCACGGTACCGCCTGCGTCGGCGGTACCTAGTGTACTGGCGACGCGCCGCAATGCAAGCGGCGCGTTTCTGACTAATGTCGTCAGACCACCAGTACACCTGACGCCTTGGAGGTCGAGCACTGGTCCGGGGCATCGACGCGTCGCAAATCTGCGTCATCGCGCCCCGGAACCACTCCGCCTCCGACTCAACCTCCACAGGCCCTTCACCCATCGGGGTCCAGGCCTGGACGATGGAGGCTTCCACCAGCACGTCTACGTCGAGACGTTTCAACGCCCATCGTGGGGACGACGGGGTGTGCCCTCTCCTCGGGCGATCGTCCGGGATCGCCGGCGAGGCGGAGATGTCGAACCGTACGTAACGATGGTCCGACAGTGACTCCGCCTCGACCAGCACTCGCCAGTCCCGGACGTGGCGCGCTATGGCAGGGCTTGCAAACGAAATGTCCACAATGGACTCGCCCTGCCAGCGCACGCAAGTGGCGACCGACCCCCGGTTAAGAACCACGAGGCCGGTCGCAATCGCCCACTCCTCCAGCGCGTCGCCGCGAGCGTTGGTGACAGGGGATCCCCAAGCCGACGATTTGGCATTGAAGTCCCCCGCCACCACGACCGGACGCGATGGGTACCGATTAATCACGGCCCCCACCGCGCCTAAAAATCGCTCAAACTCGGCGAGGCGCCGGTTTGGAGAAAAGTACACCCCGATCAGGACGGTTCCCTCCCAATCAACACAAATATACCCCTCGCCCCTGTCTGTCATCACCAGGAGCGAGGGTCCGGACGAAACAATGGCCGCCGAGCCCCCGAGGTCCCCAAACCAGTTGTATCGGCTGGGGATGCAGTAAGGCTCGGCGACCACGGCGATGTCTATTGACCACTCCGCCATGTGCTGCAGCAAGATATCCTGCGCCCTGGCGGAGTGGTTAATGTTCACCTGTAGGAGGCGATGGACCATAATTAATTAGGTTTCCATCGCCTCCCTACTGCTCCCTGTTTGGGACGGGGCTGGAGCGGCCGGAGTCCCGGCAGCCGCCCCTCTGGCCCTTCGTCTTTTGGGTGGGGAGCAAGATTTGCTCCCCATCCGGTGCCCCGCCGGCCTTCCTGCAGCCAAACAGATGCTGCAGGAAGATTTAATAGCGGAGCAGGCGGCGGCCTTGTGGCCGGGCTGACCGCAGCGAAAACAAAAGTCGCTGCGATCAGTTTCGGCGGTGCATTGCTGCCTCACGTGCCCCGGTTCGAGGCAGCGGTAGCACCGCCTAGGCCTCGGCTCCAGGAGGTTCACCTGAGCCGAGACCATCCCGACCAGCAAACGGCCGGCCGCCACCTTCTTCGCCGCGGCGATGGGGCAGCGCACCATCACTGTGCACAGACCACCATTGCAACGGCGCACCTCCCCCACCCTGACCTGCGCCTGAGGGCAGGCGCCGGTTTTTGCCACCGCAGCGGCGACATCCTCGGAGGAGGCCGAGTCGTCCAGCCCGGTTATACGCATTTCCGCGGACTTCACCGGGCGGGAGACCTTGACCTCCTCAGGCGTGAAAAGTGACCGAATTTTTTCGGCCACCCTGTCCGCCTTGTCGCCGGAGGTGGCACCTGGGACCTCCAGTATTCTGGCCCCAGTGGCGGCAACCTTGAAGAGGACGCCTCCGGCGAGGCCCACCCCTGCGAGATCGCCTTTTATGGCCTCAGTGGCCCGCCGGAGGACGCCCGCATAGCTGACGCCTTGCCGGAGTCCCTCCTCCGTCAGCTCCACCACAACGGCGGTGGAGCGCGGGGGGCGCAGGTCAGCCGGGGTGGGGCCCTTCTTTTTATTTGAAACCGGGGGAGCCCGGGAAGCCTTCTTCTTCCTCTTCTGTCTCCTCTTCTTCCTCCCGACGACCTCTGTCCATGGCTGCTCAGCCGAAGCAGAGGCCACCGGGGCGGGTCGGGGCTGGTAGGCTTGGCGCCGCGGCGCTACAGTGGCGGTAGCCCTCCCTCCGCCCCTCCCCTTCCTCTTAGAAGAGGAAGCCGATGGTGCGGGGGCAGATGTCTGCCGCGGCGGGCCCGAGGTCGTCGGGCCAGCCGGCGTGCCCCCGACCATCCGGGGACGGCCCCCGAGTGGAGGGCCTGGGGTCGGAACGGGTGCGAGGCCATAGTTGGCCAGGCACGCTTCCACCACGTTGCGCGCCTGAGCCACCGTGGCCCGCATTAGGTCGTTCGCCCAAGCGGGTCGCTGGTCCTCCGCGGAAGCGAGGGGCCGCGTTGTGCGTCGCGGGAGAGGCGGGAAATCCTCCCGTGGCCTCCCGGCAGGTGCCCCGGCGGCGGCCGAGGGCGTCTTCGCGACCTTGGCCCGAGTGGCAGTGGCAGCGGCCGCCTTCATGGCCGCTACCTCCGCCCGGAGCTCCGCCAGCTGCCTATGCAGCCCCTCATTCTCCGACCTCCAGCGCCTCTGAAGGTCGGAGGAAGTCCGTCCCCACAAATGGAAGAAGGCTTCCCTCATCTCCTCTGTAGCTTGCTTAAGGTCCCGGACGAACTCCCCCTTTAGGTTACCGGACCGGGCCGCCACCCTCAGGACGGTCCCGGCGCCAGCCTCGAACCGTTGCCTGAGGTCGGCAACCGAGTCCTCTCCCAAGGGGGACGCATCCGCGACCCCAGCCGTCCTCAAGATGGCTCGACGGGCAGGCAGAGGCTGCCCGAGGAGCTTCCCCGCAGAGGGAGGTGGCATCGGGGAACCGGCCCTTCCTCCACAGGGCATCCCCTTCACCACCTCCACCTCCGTGTCCGACCCAGAGTCGGACAGCGCATGGTGCGACGTCTTCTGGCGCTTTGCAGAAGCGCCGGGTGCACCCCAGAACTTGAGGGTAAGGGAAGCAGGGCTATCCCCCCCCTCCTCTCTCTCCCGTCGTGCCGCCGACGAGCACCGGCTCTGAGGCCGACTGGCCTCCGATTGATTTTTACACCTAATCTAACCTAACATTTCGGTACCTAAATATTTTTAGTTTTCAGCGGGTTTTTTATTATATCTTGTATTCTACCTTGTCTTGATCAACGCTATAGAAATTATCAATGCTGCCAAAATTTAAGAGATTTTTATACTACAAAAAGGAACATTAAAAATTCGTCAAAGAAATGCAAATTTTTAATAAATTGTCAAAATTTATCTCAAATTATTCAAAGTTATTCTCTGAACCATCATGAAATAACGCCCGGAGTTTTCCCCCGTCGTTTGGTACCACTCTCGACCACCCCCTATTGTGGGAAGTGCAAAACTTTTGATTTTTACACCTAATCTAACCTAACCTTTCGGTACCTAAATATTCATAGTTTTCAGCGGGTTTTTTATTATATCTTGTATTCTACCTTGTCTTGATCAACGCTATAGAAATTTTCAATGCTGCCAAAATTTAAGAGATTTTAATACTACAAAAAGAACATTAAAAATTCGTCAAAGAAATGAAATTTTTTTAATAAATTGTCGAAATTTGTCTCAAATTATTCAAAGTTATTCTCTGAACCATCATGAAATAACGCCCGGAGTTTTCCCCCGTCGCTTGGTACCACTCTCGACCACCCCTTATTGTGGGAAGTGCAAAGCTTTAGATTTTTACACCTAACCTAACCTAATCTTTCGGTACCTAAATATTCATATTTTTCAGCGGATTTTTTGTCATATCTTGTATTCTACCTTGTCTTGATCAACGTTATAGAAATTTTCAATGCTGCCAAAATTTAAGAGCTTTTTACACTACAAAAAAACATTAAATATTCATCAAAGAAATGCAAATTTTTTAATTAATTGTCAAAATTTGTCTGAAATTATTGAAAATTAATCTCTGAACCATCATTAAATAACGCCCGGAGTTTTCCCCGTCATTTGGTACCACTCTCGACCACCCCCTATTGTGGGAAGTGCAAAACTTTTGAATGTCACACCTAACCTAACCTAATCTTTCGTTACCTAAATATTCATATTTTTCAGCGGGTTTTTTATTATATCTTGTATTCTACCTTGTCTTGATCAACGCTATAGAAATTTTCAATGCTGCCGACATTTAAGAGTTTTTTATACTACAAAAAGAACAGTAAAAATTCGTCAAAGAAATGCAAATTTTTTAATAAATTGTCAAAATTTGTCTCAAATTATTCAAAGTTATTCTCTGAACCATCATTAAATAACGCCCGGAGTTTTCCCCCGTCGTTTGGTACCACTCTCGACCACCCCCTATTGTGGGAAGTGCAAAACTTTTGATTTTTACACCTAATCTAACCTAACCTTTCGGTACCTAAATATTCATATTTTTCAGCGGGTTTTTTATTATATCTTGTATTCTACCTTGTCTTGATCAACGCTATAGAAATTTTCAATGCTGCCAAAATTTAAGAGATTTTTATACTACAAAAAGAACATTAAAAATTCGTCAAAGAAATGCAAATTTTTTAATAAATTGTCAAAATTTGTCTCGAATTATTCAAAGTTATTCTCTGAACCATCATGAAATAACGCTTGGAGTTTTCCCCCGTCGTTTGGTACCACTCTCGACCACCCCCTATTGTGGGAAGTGCAAAACTTTTGATTTTTACACCTAACCTAACCTAATCTTTCGGTACCTAAATATTCATATTTTTCAGCGGATTTTTTATCATATCTTGTATTCTACCTTGTCTTGATCAACGCTATAGCAATTTTCAGTGCTGCCAAAATTTAAGTTTTTTATACTCTACAAAAAGAACATTAAAAATTCATCAAAGAAATGCAATCTTTTAATAAATTGTCAAAGGTGGATGCAAATTCCGGTCCCACCTTCCAATAGCTATGTGTGTTACATCGTTGGATAGGTATTTTTGAGCTGAATATAAGTTACTATGGCGCCAAGTTCCAAATCTTAGTCCGTTCAGAGTTATTCTTTAATAAACATGATAGTTTATTCAGTAGGCAAGTAATGCTATTTTTACTTAATAATTGCATTTGTGCTTTATACACGTAGTGTAGACGGTAACGCAAACCTTTTTATCGGTCTGTCTCACTCGCACTCGTTAAGTATGCTTAGAACAATGAAACTGGTTAGCGGCACGGATAGGCGGCGAGAGTGCGCGCAAGCGCAGGTAGTCGTTCGTTTGTAATACGTGTGTGACTACGTCTTTTCATTCCGTTCGTTTACAGTTTATTTTTATTTGACCCCGGCTATCTCTTGGACTTTTTTGGTATCTGTTTATAATTGACATTCGGCTTGTATTAAGGATTATTGAAGTGCTTTTCGATTGGACTATTGTTTGTTACTATGGATGTTTCACGGAACTGTGTCATGTGTCGTAGAGGATTCTATCGCGGAAGATACCAGCAACATCTTTTGACTAATGAACTTACAAGAATGCGACCAGAGTTTGCAACATACATTCAGGAAAATGCATTGTTGGAGGTAAGTACTTCAAGAGATATTGCGCTAGACACAAAATAGAGAGACTACAGAAGTTAAGCATAGTACTACGCGCGCTCGAGCAACGCACACACACATGAACACGCACTCATTTAAGAATCCGGTTTCCTAGTTTAAGTTCCGGTGTATTCCGTGTCGGTGGGTGGGAGGATGTCTATGTGTGCGTTGTTTGAGCGCACGTAGTACTAAGCTTAACTACTGTACTTTATATTTAGACTATGATGTATATATAAAAAGAAATAATGTGTTTATTAAGTATACTTTTTTACAGGTTGTATTTGACAACACGCGGAGTGTGTGCCATCGATGTTGGCAAAGAGTTGAAAGTGCAGTCAGACCGCCTCCTCCATTGCCTCCTCCTCAAGAAGCAAACGACGAGCCACAAGCACAAATCTCAACAGCAATTCACGTTCCCGAGTATTCACGAGCACCAAATACTGCTAGGCATTGTATTTTCCTCAACTGTCGTAATGTCACTCGTCATAGAATACCAGAAGTCATAAAAATACACACTTTCTGTGAACACAAGTTGTACATCCCCAATAGCGCCAGAGTTTGTCAAGAACACCTAGAGAGTAACAGTTGGGACGAATTACCTCAATATTGCAATGTCACCCATGACTTCAATGCAGCACAATTCAGTGACATTAGTGACATTATGAGAAAAGCTGTACAAACAGGTTCGAGATTAGATTTTAACACGATTGGTGCTGTTACTAGCGAAGAAATGCACTTTTGGACCGGCCGTAGTTTTGAGCAATTCCAAGAGATGTTGGAACAAACTCCATCATTGAGCCAGAGATGTAAAAATCCTAGAACCGCTTTAGGTATCTTTCTAACAAAGCTGCGAACCGGTGACCCAAATGAGAGGCTCGCGACTTTATTCAATATGTCGAGACAAAACCTTGAGCGATTGATGGCCATAGCTCGTGAGCGTCTCACCAATGAGTACGTTGATCATCACCTAGGGCTCGACCATATAAATAAAGATGATATTTCACGTCGAAACCTGATGATACCAAAAGCTTTATTTGGAAACGATGAAAATACGAAAGCTATCTTAATATGCGACGGGACATATGTTTATATAAATAAAAGTTCGAACTTCCTGTTTCAACGACAGTCTTATAGCTTACACAAGTTTCAAAATCTTTTAAAGCCGTTTGTTATAGTCACAACGGATGGCTATATAATTGACGTCACAGGGCCCCATGCTGCTACAAAAACAGACGCAAACATAATGAGCGATATTATGAATAATGGTGAACATCCAATTCACTGTCTCCTTGAAACTAATGACGTATTTATTTTGGATCGCGGATTTAGCGACAGCTTGGATGATATGGAAGCCTGTGGTTATGAATACCATGTCCCGCCTTCAAAGGATAGACACGAATCCCAACTTACTACTGACCAAGCCAACGAATCTCGATTGGTCACTATTTGCCGCTGGGTAGTGGAAGTGGTTAACGGTAGGTTCAAACGGGATTTTAA
Organism: Catocala nupta; assembly: GCA_963675205.1. Taxonomy (NCBI): domain Eukaryota; kingdom Metazoa; phylum Arthropoda; class Insecta; order Lepidoptera; family Erebidae; genus Catocala; species Catocala nupta. The sequence goes on along the minus strand of OY776104.1, from coordinate 2,487,929 downwards.
ACTGTTTCGCCAAAAATATTTCAACAATGCGTTGCCGCATATGTTTTCTGAGTTTAGGATAGCTGCTGCTATCACAAACCACTTTCATATACCCATCGAAGATAGTCAATATGCAGAAGCTATCGTCACCGAAATAAGGCTGAAGTTACATACCCCTAATATTTTATATGAATATGTGGAACGGAAACGTTTAAACAGCAGAAGAGCGGATTTTACAAGAATAGAAGCAAGTGATATTGATTTTCCGCGATTCAGTGAAGAACAAATAATTTTGTTAGCTTTGGGAACCTATCAACTGAAGTTAGTGAAATCTTACTGCAGCGAACATCTACAAAATGGAATGTATACAATAGAAATATACCGAGAAGCTGCACTGGAGGATTTACCTGATTTTGGCATTGATGAGGATGCTTGGCTCTTACGTGGTCGTATACAGTCGCGACACGTGAGAGCTAGAAAGTACTACTGTTACTTATTAGTTCGCAACAACGATATTATACAAAGATATTGTACCTGCATAACGGGACGACGTACTGTAGGAACCTGTGCGCATATCGTTTCAATCATTTGGTACCTAGGGCACGCCAGACATGAGGGATTTGTAGGCCCAGCCTTATTTTTAAATAACGTCATTGTAGACAACGATGATTAAATAAATGTAAAGGTTTAAAATACGCTATTGTGTTTTATTTGTAAAAATATAGCATTTTGTCAATGTGGACATCTGTTTAACTTTTTGTCATAAGGTTTGCGACTCAGTGACGCAATTGATAACCGTAGGTTAGTATCTACACTACGTGTATAAAGCACAAATGCAATTATTACGTAAAAATATCATTGCTTGGCTACTGATAAAACAACCATGTTTAATAAAGAATAACTCTGAACGGACTAAGATTTGGAACTTGGCGCCATAGTAACTTTTATTCAGCTCAAAATTACCTATCCAACGATGTAACACACATAGCTATTGGAAGGTGGGACCGGATTTCATAGAAACTCTGGCATCATCCTTTGTCTCAAATTATTCAAAATTATTCTCTGAACCATCATTAAATAACGCCCGGAGTTTTCCCCGTCATTTGGTACCACTCTCGACCACCCCCTATTGTGGGAAGTGCAAAACTTTTGATTTTTACATCTAACCTTTTTTTATTTTATTTCTTTTTTACTTGGGGGAATGCTAGGACGCATATCCCTCCGCGGGGGCGGGCGGAGGGATTATGTCGGACTCGCCGGGGTAAACGAAAGATGGATAAGAAATAATGTACCTCCCGGAATACCGACTAAACCTACCACGGTGTTCCTCGACAAAACCACTATCGACGGGGCCGCGCGAATCACTAACGCATGCGGTCGCGACCCCGCCGAGGTTACGGCCCGCCGTATGAAACGGCAGGCCCCTACGCAATAAGACCTACCCAAGATAGGCACTACTCAAAATAAAGGCCCTACTGTCTGGGACGTGTCTCTACGTGGGAACACGCACGCCGCCTCTCGGACATGGTGCTGAACGGATGGCGGGCAGGCCCACAAAGCCCGCCACCCCCAGGTCAAACCTCAGGGTGGCTGGAGGTCATCGCGCGCCCTCCGGCGCCCGGCTCTGCGGTTGAGGAGAGGGTTTAAACGCTCCCTCTCCCGCTCCGCCGCCTCCTTGATGGAAATTACTTCCACACAGAAGGAGGCGATGGCGTTCCACGACCTCTTACTCCGGACCATAGACTGAACTACGGCCGGGAGCGAGAGGGCAATCGATCTGACTGCCGTGATCAACTCACGGCGCTGCGATGCCCAGGCGGGGCAAACATCTAACCTTTTTTTTTTTTTTTTTTTGATTCCCAGGAAAAAATGCTTGATGCACTACCCGCCGGCTAGGGGACGGCACCGGCGGGGCGTGTGGGACTCACCAGCCTAGTGCTGGGATACCCACTAAAAAAACCTGGGGTGTTCCCTCTCCCACCCAATGGGGGGGGCCAGTTGGGAGTCTAAAAAGATTCATCCATAGCAGGCCCCCCCGTGTGGGTGCCGGCCGGGTCAATCGGACCCGACCTCCTCTCGTCCCCGGGGGAGAGCATTTCACAGCTCTCCCCTTTCGACGTTAGAAGGCGCGCGGGAACACCGCGCGCGCCCTCTATGGGTTCTTACTCACGGGTGGCAGGGTCCCCTGAGGCCTTGCCACCCAGAACCCTTAGGTGGGGGGCAGGAGAGCGACATAAGCGCGTCTCCTGCGCCCCCTCCTCCGGCGGCGGATGTCCGGGGCGTAAGGATCTTCCTCACGCCCCCGCTCCGCCGCCTCCTTCTGCGAGATGACAGCCTCGCAGAAGGACCTCATTGCGCCCCAGCACCTGTCGTCGCCGACCATCATGGATACGACGGTCGGCAACGAAAGGTCGGGGCCAATCACGGCGACCAGGGCACAGCGCTCCTCGGCCCACGCCGGACACTCCTCCAGCGTGTGCTGCGCCGTGTCCCGGTCGCACTCCTCGCAGTGGTGACACCTGGTTGTCGGCTCCCTACCGGCTATCTTGCACAGGTACTCTCCGAAACAGCCGTGTCCGGAGAGCACCTGAGTAAGCCGGTAGGTGAGCGGTCCGCGCCGTCTGTCCGTCCATTGCTTTAGCACCGGACGGACAGCCTCGACTGTCCTCACCCCGTAGCGGGGCTGGGCCAGTCGCTCCTCCCACTTGGCCTCGAGGACCAGTCGAGCCTGGGACCTTCGCGTCTCCACCGCCCCGTGAGTGGGTTCCTCACCACGGAGCCGGAGGTCCACGCGCCAGTGATACACCGACGCTTGGACCTCCGCCTCCAAATCCCAGGGCGGCGATGCCGCCAGGACGCACGCCGCCTCAAAGGAGACGGTGCGGTACGCCCGCGACACCCTGATCGCCATCGCCCTCTGAGGTTTCCTCAGAAGGGCGATGTTTCGGCGATCGAGGGCGCCGGCCCAAATGGGCGACCCGTAAAGGGCCATCGACCGCACCACCCCCAAATAGAGGCGGCGGCAGACGACACTCGGCCCCCCGATATTCGGCAGCAGAGAGCTAAGCGCTCCCGCCGCCGACATCAGCCGGGGGGCCAGGCGGCTAAAATGGACGCGAAAGTTCCAGCGGCCGTCGAGGTGGAGCCCCAAGTATTTCATACTCGGCTCCACCCCGATGCGGACCCCTCCAACTATGATGTGGGCATCTGGTGGTGGCGCCCGCCGAGGCCCGTGAAATAACAGGGCCTCGGACTTTTCCAGCGCCACCTCCAGTCCCAACATCCTAATTCTACCGACAACCAGGGCCACCCCTGCCGTGGCAAGACGGGCAGCTGCCCCGTAATCCTCTCCCCGGGCCGTGACCAGCGTGTCGTCGGCGTAACAAGTTACGCCGACGCCCGGGGGTAGGGCGCCCCGCAGCACCCAGTCGTAGCCGATGTTCCACAGGATCGGTCCAAGAACGGAACCCTGCGGAACACCGCACGACACCTCCCTCCGGAACGTCTCTCCGTTCCGCCCCACACAGAACACACTCCTCTGGTGCAGGTAGTCCCCGACTATTCGGCGCAGATAGGGAGGCACCCCATGAAATCGGAGCGCCTCCCTAATAGTCGACCACGGCAGGGTGTTGAACGCGTTGGCGATGTCCAAGGACACCGCCAACACCACCCCGCGCGAGGCGACCGCCTCATCCGAGAGGGCCTTGACGCGACTGATCGCGTCAATCGTCGATCGGCCCTCTCGGAATCCGAACTGATGTTCGGACAAGTCGGGGCCCACCCGCACCAGGTGCCTGGAGAGGCGGGCAACCACTACTCGCTCAAAGAGCTTGCCCACCTCATCCAACAACACTATGGGGCGGTACGCGGAGGGAGAGTCCGCGGGGCGGCCCTCCTTTCTCAGGAGGACCAGCTTACCCGTCTTCCACATGGCAGGGAACCGTCCCGACTCCAAACAGGCGCTAAACAGCCTGAGGAGCCGGTCCCCTAGGGCGTCGTAGGCCAAAACCCAGGCGTGGCCAGGAATTCCGTCCGGCCCCGGGGCGGTGTTTTTGCCCCGGAGCCGAACCATTGCCGCGCCGAGCTCCGCTATTGTTACCTCTGGCGCCCCGGCATCGGCACCGCCCTCCTCAATATCGGGCGGCGCCATTTCGGGAGGCGTGTGCTCCGCTCTCGAAGGAAAGAGAGCGGAGACCACCTCCTCTAATTGCCGGGGCTGGAGACTCTCGGTGACCGGTGGGGCCCAGGGGCGCAACTTGCCCCTGACCGCCTTGTACGGGCGGCCCCACGGATCTGCCTCGAGAGTCCCCAGGAACTCTTCCCATCTTTGGGTTTTGGCCTCACTGATGGCGGACTGCAGGGCGTGCTTCCGCTGTACATAATCGCCCCGCAGCCGTGCCTCCACGGTCGGGTCACGGTACCGCCTGCGTCGGCGGTACCTAGTGTACTGGCGACGCGCCGCAATGCACGCGGCGCGTTTCTGACTAATGTCGTCAGACCACCAGTACACCTGACGCCTTGGAGGTCGAGCACTGGCCCGGGGCATCGACGCGTCGCAAATCTGCGTCATCGCGCCCCGGAACCACTCCGCCTCTAGCTCAAGCTCCACAGGCCCTTCGCCCATTGGGGTCCAGGCCTGGACGATGGAGGCTTCCACCAGCACGTCTACGTTGAGACGTTTCAACGCCCATCGTGGGGACGACGGGGTGTGCACTCTCCTCGGGCGATCGTCCGGGATCGCCGGCGAGGCGGAGATGTCGAACCGCACGTAACGGTGGTCCGACAGTGACTCCGCCTCGACTAGCACTTGCCAGTCCCGGACGCGGCGCGCTACGGCAGGGCTTGCGAACGAAATGTCCACAATGGACTCGCCCTGCCAGCGCACGCACGTGGCGACCGATCCCCGGTTAAGAATCACGAGACCGGTCGCAATCGCCCACTCCTCCAGCGCGTCGCCGCGAGCGTCGGTGACAGAGGATCCCCAAGGCGTTGATTTAGCATTGAAGTCCCCCGCCACCACGACCGGACGCGATGGGTACCGGTTAATAACGGCCCCCACCGCGCCCAAAAATTGCTCATACTCGGCGAGGCGCCGGTTCGGAGAAAAGTACACTCCGATCAGGACGGTTCCCTCCCAATCAACACATATATAACCCTCGCCCCTGTCTGTCATCACCAGGAGCGAGGGTCCGGACGAAACAATGGCCGCCGAGCCTCCTAGGTCCCCAAACCAGTTGTGTCGGCTGGGGACGCAGTAAGGCTCGGCGACCACGGCGATGTCTATTGACCACTCCGCCATGTGCTGCAGCAAAATATCCTGCGCCCTGGCGGAGTGGTTAATATTCACCTGTAGGAGGCGATGGACCATAATTAATTACGTGTCCATCGCCTCCGTATTGCTCCCTGCTTGGGACGGGGCCGGGGCGGCCGGAGTCCCGGCGACCGCCCCTCTGGCCCGACGTCGTTTCGGTGGGGAGCAAGATTTGCTCCCCATCCGGTGCTCCGCCGGCTTTCCTGCAGCCTCTGTTTTGCTGCGGAGCAGGCGGCGGCCTTGTGGCCGGGCTGACCACAGCGATAGCAGAGATCGCTGCGGTCAGTTTCGGCGGTGCATTGCTGCCTCACGTGCCCCGGTTCGAGGCAGCGGTAGCACCGCCTAGGCCTCGGCTCCAGGAGATTCACCTGAGCCGAGACCATCCCGACCAGCAAACGGCCGGCCGCCACCTTCTTCGCCGCGGCGATGGGGCAGCGCACCACCACCGTGCACAGGCCACTATCGCCGCGGCGCATCTCCCCCACCCTGACCTGCGCCAGGGTGCAGGCTCCGGCTTGTGCCACCGCAGCGGCGACATCCTCAGAGGAGGCCGAGTCGTCCAGCCCAGTTATCCGCATTTCTGCGGACTTCACCGGGCGGGAGATCTTGACCTCCTCAGGCGAGAACAGGGAGCGGAGTTTATCCGCTACCCTGTCCGCCTTGTCGCCGGAGGTGGCACCTGGGACCTCCAGAATTCTGGCCCCAGTGGCGGCAACCTTAAAGTGGACGCCTCCGGCGAGGCCCATCTCGGCGAGATTATCTCTCATAGCCTGAGTGGCCTGCCGGAGGACGCCCGCATAGCTGCCGCCCTGCCGGAGCCCCTCCTCTGTCAGCTCCACCACAATGGCGGTGGAGCGCGGGAGGCGCAGGTCGGCCGGGCGGAGGCCCCTCTTTTGGCTGGGGGCCGGGATAGCCCGGGAGGCCTTCTTTTTCCTCTTCCTCTTCCTCTTGGTGACCTCCGTCCACGGCTGTTCAGCCGAGGTAGAGGCCACCGAGGTGGGTTGGGCATGGGGGCCGGGATGCGGTGGCGCCTCAGTGGCAGTCACCCTCCCCTTGCCCCTCCCTTTTCTCTTGGAAGAGGAAGAGGAAGCCGGCGGATTGGGGGCAGATGCCTGCCGTGCCACCGGTCGGTCGGAGGGTGCCGGGTCAGCTGGTGCACCTCCAACTATCCGGGGGCGGCCCCCGAGCGGAGGGCCTGGGGTCGGGATGGGCACGAGGCCGTGGTTGGCCAGGCACGCTTCAACTACGTTGCGCGCCTGAGCCACCGTGGCCCGCATTAGCTCCTCCGCCCAAGCGGGACGCCGGTCCTCCGCGGGAGTGATGGTCGGCGCTGTGCGCCGCGGGAGGAGCGGGAACTCCTCCCTCGGCCTCCTGGCAGGCGCCCTGGCGGTGGCCGGGGGCGTCTTGGCAGCGCTGGCCCGAGCGGCAGTGGCAGCGGCCGCCTTCATGGCCGCCACCTCCGCCCGGAGCTCCGCGAGCTGCCTATGCAGCCCCTCGTTCTCCGACCTCCAGCGCCTCTGGAGGTCGGAGGAAGCCCGTCCCCACATGCCGAAGAAGGCCTCCCTCATTTCCTCCGTCGCGTTCTTGAGGTCCCGGACGTACCCTCCCTTTAAATTGCCGGAAGCAAGCATCTAACCTTTTTTTTTTTTATTTTTTTTGATTCCCAGGAAAAAATGCTTGATGCACTACCCGCCGGCTAGGGGACGGCACCGGCGGGGCGTGTGGGACTCACCAGCCTACTGCTGGTATACCCACTAAAAAAACCTGGGGTGTTCCCTCTCTCACCCAATGGGGGGGGCCAGTTGGGAGTCTGAAGAGATTCATCCATAGCAGGCCCCCCCGTGTGGGTGCCGGCCGGGTCCATCGGACCCGACCTCCTCTCGTCCCCGGGGGAGAGCATTTCACCGCTCTCCCCTTTCGACGTTAGAAGGCGCGCGGGAACACCGCGCGCGCCCTCTGTGGGTTCTTACTCACGGGTGGCAGGGTCCCCTGAGGCCTTGCCACCCAGAACCCTTAGGTGGGGGGCAGGAGAGCGACATAAGCGCGTCTCCTGCGCCCCCTCCTCCGGCGGCGGATGTCCGGGGCGTAAGGATCTTCCTCACGCCCCCGCTCCGCCGCCTCCTTCTGCGAGATGACAGCCTCGCAGAAGGACCTCATTGCACCCCAGCACCTGTCGTCGCCGACCATCATGGATACGACGGTCGGCAACGAGAGGTCGGGGCCAATCACGGCGACCAGGGCACAGCGCTCCTCGGCCCACGCCGGACACTCCTCCAGCGTGTGCTGCGCCGTGTCCCGGTCGCACTCCTCGCAGTGGTGACACCTGGTTGTCGGCTCCCTACCGGCTATCTTGCACAGGTACTCTCCGAAACAGCCGTGTCCGGAGAGCACCTGAGTAAGCCGGTAGGTGAGCGGTCCGCGCCGTCTGTCCGTCCATTGCCTTAGCACCGGACGGACAGCCTCGACTGTCCTCACCCCGTAGCGGGGCTGGGCCAGCCTTTCCCCCCACTTGGCCTCGAGGACCAGTCGAGCCTGGGACCTTCGCGTCTCCACCGCCCCGTGAGTGGGTTCCTCACCATGGAGCCGGAGGTCCACGCGCCAGTGATACACCGACGCTTGGACCTCCGCCTCCAAATCCCAGGGCGGCGATGCCGCCAGGACGCACGCCGCCTCAAAGGAGACGGTGCGGTACGCCCGCGACACCCTGATCGCAATCGCCCTCTGAGGTTTCCTCAGGAGGGCAATGTTTCGGCGATCGAGGGCGCCGGCCCAAATGGGCGACCCGTAGAGGGCCATCGACCGCACCACCCCCAAATAGAGGCGGCGGCAGACGACACTCGGCCCCCCGATATTCGGCAGCAGAGAGCTAAGCGCTCCCGCCGCCGACATCAACCGGGGGGCCAGGCGGCTAAAATGGACGCGAAAGTTCCAGCGGCCGTCGAGGTGGAGCCCCAAGTATTTCATACTCGGCTCCACCCCGATGCGGACCCCTCCAACTATGATGTGGGCATCTGGTGGCGGCGCCCGCCGAGGCCCATGAAATAACAGGGCTTCGGACTTTTCCAGCGCCACCTCCAGTCCCAACATCCTAATTCTACCGACAACCAGGGCCACCCCTGCCGTGGCAAGACGGGCAGCTGCCCCGTAATCCTCTCCCCGGGCCGTGACCAGCGTGTCGTCGGCGTAACAAGTTACGCCGACGCCCGGGGGTAGGGCGCCCCGCAGCACCCAGTCGTAGCCGATGTTCCACAGGATCGGTCCAAGAACGGAACCCTGCGGAACACCGCACGACACCTCCCTCCGGAACGTGTCTCCGTTCCGCCCCACACAGAACACACTCCTCTGGTGCAGGTAGTCCCCGACTATTCGGCGCAGATAGGGAGGCACTCCATGAAATCGGAGCGCCTCCCTAATAGTCGCCCACGGCAGGGTGTTGAACGCGTTGGCGATGTCCAAGGACACCGCCAACACCACCCCGCGCGAGGCGACCGCCTCATCCGAGAGGGCCTTGACGCGACTGATCGCGTCAATCGTCGATCGGCCCTCTCGGAATCCGAACTGCCGTTCGGACAAGTCGGGGCCCACCCGCACCAGGTGCCTGGAGAGGCGGGCAACCACTACACGCTCAAAGAGCTTGCCCACCTCATCCAACAGCACTATGGGGCGGTACGCGGAGGGAGAGTCCGCGGGGCGGCCCTCCTTTCTCAGGAGGACCAGCTTACCCGTCTTCCACATGGCAGGGAACCGTCCCGACTCCAAACAGGCGCTAAACAGCCTGAGGAGCCGGTCCCCTAGGGCGTCGTAGGCCAAAACCCAGGCGCGGCCAGGAATTCCGTCCGGCCCCGGGGTGGTGTTTTTGCCCCGGAGCCGAACCATTGCCGCGCCGAGCTCCGCCATTGTTACCTCTGGCGCCCCGGCATCGGCACCGCCCTCCTCAATATCGGGCGGCGCCATTTCGGGAGGCGTGTGCTCCGCTCTCGAAGGAAAGAGAGCGGAGACCACCTCCTCTAATTGCCGGGGCTGGAGACTCTCGGTGACCGGTGGGGCCCAGGGGCGCAACTTGCCCCTGACCGCCTTGTACGGGCGGCCCCACGGATCTGCCTCGAGAGTCCCCAGGAACTCTTCCCATCTTTGGGTTTTGGCCTCACTGATGGCGGACTGCAGGGCGTGCTTCCGCTGTACGTATTCGCCCCGCAGCCGTGCCTCCACGGTCAGGTCACGGTACCGCCTGCGTCGGCGGTACCTAGTGTACTGGCGACGCGCCGCAATGCACGCGGCGCGTTTTTGGCCTATGTCATCAGACCACCAGTACACCTGACGCCTTGGAAGTCGAGCACTGGCCCGGGGCATCGACGCGTCGCAAATCTGCGTCATCGCGCCCCGGAACCACTCCGCCTCTAGCTCAACCTCCACAGGACCTTCGCCCATTGGGGTCCAGGCCTGGACGATGGAGGCTTCCACCAGCACGTCTACGTTGAGACGTTTCAACGCCCATCGTGGGGACGACGGGGTGTGCACTCTCCTCGGGCGATCGTCCGGGATCGCCGGCGAGGCGGAGATGTCGAACCGCACGTAACGGTGGTCCGACAGTGACTCCGCCTCGACTAGCACTTGCCAGTCCCGGACGCGGCGCGCTACGGCAGGGCTTGCGAACGAAATGTCCACAATGGACTCGCCCTGCCAGCGCACGCACGTGGCGACCGATCCCCGGTTAAGAACCACGAGACCGGTCGCAATCGCCCACTCCTCCAGCGCGTCGCCGCGAGCGTCGGTGACAGGGGATCCCCAAGCCGTTGATTTGGCATTGAAGTCCCCCGCCACCACGATCGGACGCGATGGGTACCGGTTAATAACGGCCCCCACCGCGCCCAAAAATTGCTCAAACTCGGCGAGGCGCCGGTTCGGAGAAAAGTACACCCCGATCAGGACGGTTCCCTCCCAATCAACACATATATAACCCTCGCCCCTGTCTGTCATCACCAGGAGCGAGGGTCTGGACGAAACAATGGCCGCCGAGCCTCCTAGGTCCCCAAACCAGTTGTGTCGGCTGGGGACGCAGTAAGGCTCGGCGACCACGGCGATGTCTATTGACCACTCCGCCATGTGCTGCAGCAAAATATCCTGCGCCCTGGCGGAGTGGTTAACATTCACCTGTAGGAGGCGATGGACCATAATTAATTACGTGTCCATCGCCTCCGTATTGCTCCCTGCTTGGGACGGGGCCGGGGCGGCCGGAGTCCCGGCGACCGCCCCTCTGGCCCTACGTCGTTTAGGTGGAGAGCAAGATTTGCTCCCCATCCGGTGCTCCGCCGACTTTCCTGCAGCCAAACAGAGGCTGCAGGAAGGTTTTGCTGCGGAGCAGGCGGCGGCCTTGTGGCCGGGCTGACCACAGCGATAGCAGAGATCGCTGCGGTCAGTTTCGGCGGTGCATTGCTGCCTCACGTGCCCCGGTTCGAGGCAGCGGTAGCACCGCCTAGGCCTCGGCTCCAGGAGATTCACCTGAGCCGAGACCATCCCGACCAGCAAACGGCCGGCCGCCACCTTTTTCGCCGCGGCGATGGGGCAGCGCACCACCACCGTGCACAGGCCACTATCGCCGCGGCGCATCTCCCCCACCCTGACCTGCACCAGGGGGCAGGCTCCGGCTTGTGCCACCGCAGCGGCGACATCCTCAGAGGAGGCCGAGTCGTCCAGCCCGGTTATCCGCATTTCTGCGGACTTCACCGGGCGGGAGATCTTGACCTCCTCAGGCGAGAACAGGGAGCGGAGTTTATCCGCTACCCTGTCCGCCTTGTCGCCGGAGGTGGCACCTGGGACCTCCAGAATTCTGGCCCCAGTGGCGGCAACCTTGAATTGGACGCCTCCGGCGAGGCCCATCTCGGCGAGATTGTCTCTCATAGCCTGAGTGGCCTGCCGGAGGACGCCCGCATAGCTGCCGCCCTGCCGGAGCCCCTCCTCTGTCAGCTCCACCACAATGGCGGTGGAGCGCGGGGGGCGCAGGTCAGCTGGGCGGAGGCCCTTCTTCTTGCTCACCGGGGGAGCCTGGGAGGCCTTCTTCTTCTTCTTCTTCCTCCTCTTCTTCCCGACGACCTCTGTCCACGGCTGCTCAGCCGAAGTAGAGGCCACCGGGGCGGGTTGGGGCTGGGAGGCGGGGCGCCGCGGCACCACAGCGGCGGTCTCCCTCTCCCGTCGAGCCGCCGACGAGCACCGGCTCTGAGGCCGACTGGCCTCCGAACCGGAGCCCGCCTCGGACCCAGACTCGACGCTGACGGAGCTCCTCCGGCTTCCGTCAGGCGTCGACGCGCTAGTGGGCGTGCATGCCCCCGTTTCTCCGCCATCGCCAGCGCGTGGTCGTAGAGGGCGTTTAAAGCGCCCTTTGGAGTCGCGCAATACGCCTCCACGCTCCTCCGTCTTCTTCTCATTAGGTTTTTGTTTTATAAAATTTTCCATATTGTTCCCACGTGTGGAGCCGATCTAAACTCGACCCCCGGGTGACGCTCATTCCGGGGGAAGGCCTACATACTGCTGGGGGACGGCAGGTACCCAGAGGTTTTTACAACTTCGCTGTTGGGTGGTGTGAGTTTTCCTTCTCGCGGGCCGGCCAACTAAGGCAAGCCCCTCGGTCCCGTTGAGCCGCTAGACATGATCAACGACACTCAACGGGTAACGAGTTCATTGGAGCAGGGTTGGGTTTCCCCTCCCCTATGTGCTCCCGCCCGGGCCTTACAGGCCCCACTGGTGATTTTTATAGAGGTTTTCTTCCTCGCAGCCCGAAGGCCCCCGGTCCTGTCAGTTCAGGATTACGGGTTGGGCCGGATGGGGGTCCATGCTGGACCGATCCACCCGCCCCAAAACCGCCCGACTGGGCAGGAAGCCTAAGCTTCCCAAACCGGTCTAACGGCCACCACTAGTGATAGAGGAAGACAACCTCTCTAAAAAATAGAGAGGTTGTCTTCCTCCATCGCCCCGCGTTTTGAGCCGGATGGGGGTCCATGTTGGACCAATCCACCCGCCCCAACACCCCAAAACCGCCTAACTGGGCAGGACGCCTACACCTAGACCTAAAAACCTAACAACCCTAACCTAAAACCCTAACATCCTAAATATATATATATATATACATACACAAACACATATATATATATATACATATATACCTATCCTAACCCTACCACCCTACCTACCTAGGCCTGCCCTGGCCTTACGGGCCCCTACTTGTTATTTTTTACCGAGGTTTTCTTCCTCTACCCTCCCTGTCTCAAATCCACGTTTCCTCTGCTAATCAGAGGAACACGTGGAGAGACCCCCAAACGCGGCCCTCGCGGGCCGATGACCCCGAGACAAACTGCCTCGGGTTCCCTACGCGTGTGCCAGAGTATTAGCCACGAGTAATAATGCCCCCGAAAGGACATTATTACCCGTGTTGCCCGGGGTGTACCGGCCCAACGACTGCTGTTCCCATCCACTAAAATGTAGAAAGGACCAGCAGCCGTCGGGCACACGGGGAGGTTCTCTGGCCACACACCCCAGCAAACATCTAACCTTTTTTTTTTTTTTTTTTTTTTTTGAGGGGGGAAATGCTCCTGATGCATACCGTTCCACTCGGGGGGCAGTGGGACGGTTATGTCGGGCTCACCGGTCAAGATGACACGACCGGCATACCGACTAAAACCCCCCTGTGCACCGTCACCTCACCTTGACGGGTGGGCCGTTGGAACCTGATACGACATCAACGACCCACCCAGTGACTGCCCACGCCCTGCGGGCACCAACAATGGCGGCGGCGTCTGGGTGCACCAGAGACGCCGCCACTACGCAGAAGGGTGAGGGTGGGAGAGTAAATACCCCGATCTCCCACCCTCAGCCCTACTCAGGGTGGCATCAGGCGCGCATCGGCGCGCCGACGCCGCCCAGTTCGCCGGCGACGGATCGGGTCAGCGAGGAGACTTTCCTCCCTGGCCCGCTCCGCCGCCTCCTTCTGCGAGATGACGTTCTCGCAGAAGGAGGCGACTGCGTTCCAATTCCTGTCGCTATCGGCCATGGAGCGGATTATGGCCGATAGCGAGAGATCCGCACCGATGGTCTCGACGAGGGCACGACGCTGCTGCGCCCACGCCGGGCAGAACTCCAGCGTATGCTGCGCCGTGTCCTCGTCACAATCACAGTGGTGACAGGCGGGACTCGATTCCCTCCTCGCGACCTTGTGCAGGTAGTATCCGAAGCACCCGTGCCCGGATAATACCTGCACCAGCCGGAAGGAAAGGGTCCCGTGCTGTCGCCACACCCACAACGAAAGGACCGGCCGGAGCGCCTCCACCGTGCGAAAACCCGCACGTGGAGCCTCCAGCCGGACTGACCATCGGGCCACGATGGCTCGTCGAGCGGCCTCGCGCCACTCGCGCACCTGCTCGAGCAGAGGGCGACCGCCTCCGCCTGCCCGAAATTCGGCCGCTCGACGATAAACGTCGGCGAGCACTTCCGCCTCCAAATCCCACGGGGGAGTACCGGCCAGGGCGCATGCCGCGTCTGCGGACACGGTGCGGTAACCGCGTATTGCCCTGACCGCCAAAGTGCGCTGCGGTCGGCTTAACCGCGCGCGGTTCTGGGCGGTCAGGGACCCCGCCCACACCGGTGCGCCGTACAGCGCCATCGACCGGACTACCCCCGTGTAGAGCCTCCGGCACGCCAAACTGGGTCCGCCCAGGTTGGGCAATAATCGCCCCAGGGCGGACGCCGCGCCGTCCAGCTTGGGCTCGAGCTGACGGAAGTGCTCGTCGAAGAGCCATCGTCCATCCAACACCAGGCCCAGATATCTCATCTGGGCCTGAACCGGTACGAGGACCGAGCCGACGGTGATCGAGGCGCCGGCAGGTGGCCCGCGACGGGGCCCATGGAACAACAGGGCCTCCGTCTTGGTGAGGGCCACCTTAAGCCCCAGCGCCTCGATTCGCCCGACCACCTGAGAGACCCCCGTGGTGGCCAGGCGAGCCGCCTCCTCAAAGTTGCGACCCCGGGCTGCTACCAACGTGTCGTCAGCGTAACAGAATACGCTCAGCCCGGGGGGCAAGACTCCGCGCAGGGCCCAGTCATAGCCGATGTTCCACAGGAGAGGGCCAAGGACGGACCCCTGTGGAACACCGCGCGAAATCGCCCTGCGCACGACGTCGCCTGCTCGGTCCTCGCACAGCACGGACCTCCGCTCCAAATAGTCTGCCATCAGCAGCCTCAGGTATGCGGGCACTCCATGGAACCGGAGTGCCTCCCCGATGCTGCCGAATGGCAGAGTATTAAATGCGTTGGCGATGTCTAAGGACACCGCCAACATCACGCCGCCTCCCCTGACGGCTTCCTCGGTCGCGGCCCTCAGGGCCAAAATGGCGTCGATCGTCGAACGCCCGGCGCGGAAACCAAACTGGGCGTCCGACAGATCGGGCCCCACCTCCTCGAGGTGCCGGACGATGCGGGCAGCGAGAATCCTCTCCAGCAACTTCCCCGCCTCGTCCAGCAGTACGATAGGCCTGTAGGCCGCGACCGAGTCCAGGGCTCTCCCCGGCTTGGGCAGGAGCACTAGCCTCCCCACCTTCCAGCACTCAGGGAACCTCCTCGACGACAGACACGCGTCGAACAGTTCCCTGAGGCGGTCGCCCATGTGGTCAAGGGCAAGGGCCAACACTCGGGCCGGAATTCCGTCCGGCCCAGGGGCGGTCCGCTTCGAGCGGATGCGCAGAACGGCCGCCCCCATCTCCGCCTCCGTGATAGGCGGAACCACCACCTCGTCGGCCTCCCGGACTTCGGCCTCTGCGGCCATCGCCGGGGGCGTGTGTTCCGCCTGTGGCGGGAATAGGCCCTCGACCACTTCGGTGAGGAAGCTAGGCTGAAGGGACTCGGTAAGGGGGGGGCCCGTCGCGCGAAGCTTGCTCAGCGCCGCGCGGTATGGGCGACCCCAGGGGTCACGATCGAGTCCCTCCAGCATCTCCTGCCGCGACTGCTCTTTGGCGCGACAGATGGCCAGCTTCAGAGCGTCACGCGCTGCTTGGTACGCTTCGTACAGCTGGCCCTCCCCGTTATCGTTGCGGCGTCGCCGCCGGCTGCGGGTGTAGGACCTCCGGGCACGAATGCAGGCCTCGCGGAGGTCCACCAACTCCCGGGACCACCAGTAGACCTCCTTCCTAGGAGGCCGACGTCGGACGCGCGGCATGGCCGCATCGCAAACCTGCGTAAGCGCAACGCGAATGCGGCCCGCCGCAGCATCGACCCCCTCGTCGGGAGGCACCGGAGACAGCCACGACTGCACTATGGCTGCCTCCTCCAACAGGTCCCGGTTCAAACGACCCACAGCCCACCGCGGAAATCGGGGAGCTCTGTCCGCCATGTGACCCCTAACTGGGTCCTGGGGATTCCGGGAGATCTCTGCTCGGATATAGCGATGATCCGAGAGAGTCTCGACCTCGTCCAGGACTCGCCAGTTCCTTACGTTGTGTGCGACAGCAGGGCTAGCGAACGAGAGGTCCACTATCGACCCGCCCTGCTGCCGAACACAAGTGTCGGTGGTGCCTCTGTTGAGCAGACAGAGGCCCACCGAACTCGCCCACTCTTCCACCGCTCTACCGCGGGCGTCCGTTCTGGGAGACCCCCACGCTTCGGACTTTGCGTTGAAGTCTCCCATCACCAGGACGCGGCCTGATGCCAAACGCCGTATCGAGGTCTCCAAGGATGTGAGGAAGACCTCGAAATCAGCCAGACTCCGGTTGGGGGAGAAGTAGACCCCGAAAACGAGTAATCCCCCCCATTCGGCTGCCACGTATCCCGAGCCCTTGTCTTTGAGCGACAAGGGCGGGGAACGCGGAGCCGTGGAGCTGACGACTGCCACGGAGCCGTCCCAGTCACCCACCCAATTTGGGCGGGGAGGAACATAATAGGGCTCCGCGGCTACGGCCACACCGATCGACCACTGCGCCATGGATTGCAGGAAGAGATCCTGCGCACCGGCGCAGTGGTTGAGGTTCGCCTGGAGGAGGAGGGTGCAGTCGTGGTCCATTATTGGGCCGACGTACCTGCAACCACATCCTCCTCCATCCGCGACGGTGGAAGAGCGGCGACGACGACGGGGGTAGCTTGGGTCGATTTGCTACCCGCGACGTTTTTGGGCTTGGAAGCCCGGGGAGGGTTGCATCCCCTTCGCCCCATTATGTGATTGGCGGGCAATTTACCCGCCGCACACGCGGGGCAATGGGGGGCGGCGGAACAGTCCGTCGCCTTGTGCCCCGGCTGGCCGCAGCGGAAGCACAATCCGCTGCAGTCGAAGCCACTTCTACAAGCGGCGCGCACGTGCCCCTCAGCCATGCATTTATGGCACCTCGCGGGCCTAGCCGCCAACGAGGAGACCTTGGCGGAACTCCAGCCCACGAGGAGCCTTCCTGCAGCCACCAAAGTGTTGGCTGCTGCGACGGGGCACTGCGCTACCACGGCTCCGACACCGCCGGGACCGGGGCGGATGGCGCCAACCTTGACGTCGTTCAGGCGGCATCCAGTTTTGACTTGGATAGCCTCCCGGACGTCGTCAGGCGTGACCGAATCGTCCAGGCCAGCGACTCGGAATTCCGCGCACTTCACGGGCCTGGCGATCTTGACGCCTTCTTCCGCCCCGAACAACCCTCGCAGCCTTTCTGCGACTGTGTCCGCCGTCTTTGCGCCCTCCGCACCGGGGAACTCGAGAATTCGAGCCCCCGTTTGGGCGAGGCGGGTCCTGGCACCGGTGGGGCCCAAGTCCGCCACACCGACGCTCTCCCGCGCCTTCTTAAAGACGGCGGCGTATGAAAGGCCGCGCTCCACCGCCTCTGGCGACACCGTTATGACAACGGCGGCCGATCTTGGCGGCCGGAGCTTCCCGGGCCTCTTCTTTTTCGCCTTTTTGCTCTGCCGTTCCTTCCGGTCGGCAGCCGCAGCTCTCGCAGCGCTCCTGCGCTCGCGCCTCTTCTGACGCCGAAACTCCTTCTTCTCCCCAGCCGTCTGCCAGCCCTCATTGGCAGGCGCAGACGGACCAGGGACTGAGGCCTGTCGCGGCGCACCCGTGGTTGACGCGGGTGCGCGTTCCTTCGGCGTCGGAGCGCGAGTTGGGCCCGCAGGTTTCGGCCTCAAGGGCGGGAAGTCCCTCTGGGACTGGGAAGGGGCTTTGGAAGTCCCCTTCTTCCCGGCCGCAGGTCTCGACCCTGCGGGGACGCCGACCGACGCTGACGCCGCCGTCGCATAGGACCGCTGGCCCGACGTGGGCACTGGGTCCCTAGCAGCGGACGCATGGTTGTCCGCTGCGAGTGGTGGACGGCGACGCGGTTCTGGAGGCAGTCTTGCCTCCAGGCTCCCCAGCCGCGCGTTGATCATTGTCCCAACGGACGACATGACCTGGCGCAGCTGCGCGTCAGTCAGCAGGGAGCGCTGCTCCTCTGCTTGCCGAGGAACGGCATTCGGCTGCCGCATGGACTCCCGAAATTGGCTGAGCTCAGCGCGGAGCTCAGCCACCTCCCCTGCAAGGCGGTCGTTTGCCGCCCGCAACCGCCTCGTCTCGTCGGAGGTGGTGCGCTCCGCGAGCGTATGCACCACCTCCTGGAGGTGAGAGGCCGCCTTCTTGAGGGCATTGGTGAAAGTGCCCTTCAAGTTTTGACTCTTTGTGGCCACCGTAATTATGGCGGCCACAGAGTCTGCGGCGGACTGGACGAGGTCTACATCCGAGCTCGGGTGCCGGGTCTCGTCCAGGAGCTGCGCAACAAATTGCTCTGCTGCGCGCTCCCCCTCTTGTCGGTTGCGGGCGACCAATGCCCGCCTATTGAACGGGGTCGGGGTCACGGATCGTGACGGCGATAACCCCCGGTTCGCAGGCACTTTAGTGGCTGGTGCGCTGCTCTCCACTACTTCTTGCGACCTGCTGCGCTTCCGGGTCATAGAAGCCCGGCCGCTGAGGTCGTGGGAGTCCAGGTCCTCGGACCCGGACTCGACGCCGAGGCTGACAGAGCTCCTCCGGCTTCTGTCAGGCGTCGACGCCAACGACGTGGGCGTACATGCCCCCATTCCTTTGCCATCGCTGGCAAGTAGTCTTGAGGGACGCTTAAAGCGCCCCTTGGAGTCCCGCAATGGGATTCCGTGCTCTTCCATATTCTTCTCCTTAACATCTACTGGTGTTTGTAATTTTAAATTTTCCATGTTATACCCACGAGTAGAGACGAATTATACTCGACCCCCGGGTGACGCTCATTCCGGGGGAAGGCCTACATACTGCTGGGGGACGGCAGGTGCCCAGAGGTTTTTACAACTTCGCTGTTGGGTGGTCTGAGTTTTCCTTCTCGCGGGCCGGCCAACTAAGGCAAGCCCCTCGGTCCCGTTGAGCCGCTAGACGTGATCAACGACACTCAACGGGTAACGATATGAAGACGGAGGCAGGGTTAGGTTTCCCCTCCCCTATGTGCCCCCGCCTAATGCGGCCAATAGCCAGAGCTATTGGCAGCCCTCAACCCTGCGCGGCAGGGTAGCCTCCAGTAGTCGTTCCCTTGCCAGCCCTGATAACAGAGGAGTGCAAGGGAACGTGAAACTGGAGGGGGCCCACTCCTCCCCGGGTCCCCCAATGTGGGAGAGCTGAGTTGGAGTGGACGGTCGGTCCCGCAACCTCGGAGTCCCCTGCTACAGGGGAGCTGAGGAGCGGAAACGAAGCTAGTGATTTTTTAAGGAGTTTTCTTCTCCGCGACCCCCACCTCGAAAGGTGGCGGCCCTCGTTCCGGACGCCTACGGGTCCGGGTTACGAGTTGGCGGTCTCGCGAGAGACCCCCTCTTGTTGGGCCTTACGGCTCCCACTGGTGATTTTTTAAAGAGGTTTTCTTCCTCTATCCCCCCCGTCTCAAATCCATGTGTCCTCTGCTATTCAGAGGAACACGTGGATTTGAGACCCCCGAACGAATATCGGGGGGACGACACTCGGCCCCCCGATATTCGGCAGCAGAGAGCTAAGCGCTCCCGCCGCCGACATCAGCCGGGGGGCCAGGCGGCTAAAATGGACGCGAAAGTTCCAGCGGCCGTCGAGGTGGAGCCCCAAGTATTTCATACTCGGCTCCACCCCGATGCGGACCCCTCCAACTATGATGTGGGCATCTGGTGGCGGCGCCCGCCGAGGCCCGTGAAATAACAGGGCCTCGGACTTTTCCAGCGCCACCTCCAGTCCCAACATCCTAATCCTGCCGACAACCAGAGCCACTCCAGCCGTGGCAAGACGGGCAGCTGCCCAGTAGTCCTCTCCCCGGGCCGTAACCAGCGTGTCGTCGGCGTAACAAGTTACGCCGACGCCCGGGGGAATCTTTCGGTACCTAAATATTCATATTTTTCAGCGGGTTTTTTGTCATATCTTGTACTCTACGTTGTCTTGATTAACGCTATAGAAATTTTCAGTGCTGCCAAAATTTAAGACTTTTATACTACAAAAAGAACATTAAAATTCATCAAAGAAATGCAATTTTTTTAATAAATTGTCAAAATTTGTCTCAAATTATTCAAAATTATTCTCTGAACCATCATTAAATAACGCCCGGAGTTTTCCCCGTCGTTTGGTACCACTCTCGACCACCCCGCCGTGCCACAGTATATATATATACAGTATTGTAACTCGGTCGTATCCTTGAAATTAATGCGTACAGCCGTGCGGTACGTAAACATGCGATAGGGCTGCCCACCTACAGCATTTTAATTAAATCTGCCTACTTTGAGTTTCTATCTATTTTTGTGTTTGTAAATATTTTTTATTTTATTTAAACAAATAAAATACTTTGTTTCTTTGTATAATATGTATGTATTTACAAAAAAAAAGTATATATGTATGTTTATCCATTGTCTAGTACCCATAGTACAAGCTCTGCTTAGTTTGGGCTCGATGGTGTTGTGTGTATGTGGTTGAATATTATTATTATTATTGTATTATTATAGAGATAATTTCAACTATCTAGCTATCGTGGTTCATGAGATACAGCCTGGTGACAGACAGATGGTCAAATATATATTTTCTAGTATTATTCATACACACAGTACAATAAACAACTATTATACATAATAAAATACCACGTACGCGACGAGCGGCCAGAGATCACGCACACACGCCCCAAGGTTTTAATACAAGCGTACCTACCGTATTCATGAACCGTCTATAACTACCTAGTTCACTCGTGTCAATCACTTTTATTTACTTGTTCACTTTATTAATTAGTCCAGGCATTTCTTTTTCGGAAGGGAAAAAAATCCTTTAAAAATACTTAAATTACGCACCTACCTACTAGTAAGTATAATCATTTTATAGTCTTACCTTTCGGAGTTTCCAGGTAATCTAAAAAAAGTTATCTCTGGGTGCGTTATTGAGGAATTCATGCAACCAAAAACAGCACAATATATTCTACTTATCATATTAAATAGCCTATACTTATACTTATTTTTGTTAAAATAATCGCGCGGTTACTGTTTAAAAAACAACACACCGTCAAATTCAAATTCAAATTCAAATAATTTTATTTTGTGAACATAGGTTTACAAGATGTTATACAATCGTTTATATAGTGCGCTCCATGTCCCGCCGATAGGCATACAAAATATTAGATGGCAACATTAAAATATAATATGTTATAGAGATAATATTCAATTTCAGATTAAATTTTAATATTGCATGCAATTACAAAAATAATGAATTAGAAATGTCAATTTTAAAATGTCACAATGATTAAAAAGATATGTCAATTAAAAATGTCACAACGCTAAGTAAAGGATAGGTCTTACTGTAATAATATGTCATTTAAAAATTCATTAATAGAGTAATATGCCTTGTGAACATTTACTTAAAATTATTTGTTTTGGTAACCTATTAAATATTTTAGGTGCCATAACATAAATGCTTTTATGAAAAAAAGTAGTTTTCGCAGGTAATAAATGTAACTTGTTTGAGCGACGTTGACTTTCTATGGGTTTAAACAAGTTTAGATTACTTTTCACAAAAACGCAGACTTCGAAAATATAAAGAGATGGTACAGTAAGTATGTTAAGATTTACAAATTCAGGTTTGCAGGAGTCTGTGGTTTTTAGCTTACAGATAGCTCGTATACATTTTTTCTGAGCGATTAGTACATTTTCAACATTAGTTCCGTTGCCCCAAAATATAAGGCCATATCGCAAAGTAGAGGCGACATAGCCGTGGTAAGCTGCTAATAAGGCGTCTTTATTAGCTACTTTACTGAGCATGTAGAGTGCGTAGGAGAATTGATTTAATTTCATGCATATATTTTCAATTAGATTTTTCCAAGAGACATCATTATCAATATGAAGCCCAAGAAATTTCGTGGTATCTGTTTCTAATACCAAGTCGCCATCGTGGTCAATTTGCAAAATATTTTGTATGGATTGTCTTAATTTAAAAATCATTATTTTGGTTTTAGATAGATTAATTTTAAGGTTATTAGCATTCAACCAGTCAATTATAGAATCAAGACTTGAGTTAATATCACTTTCAATTTGTGTATTAATCCCAGTGTTATAGATAACTGTACTGTCATCAGCAAATAAGGACATCTGGTGCTTGATAGCCTTAGGCAAGTCATTTATATAACAGATAAACAAAAGCGGTCCCAATACAGAACCGTCCGGTCGTAACTACGGCGCATTCGCGACTGGTTGCGTGTCGAGCGCATACCAACGCCGAGGCGCGTAGGTATGACTCGAGTTCCGACCGTTTGTATGAAGATAGGTTACTGTATATATATGTGCTGTGACGGCGGCTAGTGTATGGCGGCTTTGTTCAAAGGATTCAGCGTGGCGCGCCGCGGCGACGCGGGCGGCGGTGATCCTTTATGACTTTTAGTGATACCTAGATATTTTGATTTATAATTTGTCGGTGTTGCCATGGGTAATCTATTAAGATATTATTTTAAATAAATTAAATTTACCGGCATAATTTTCTTGATTAATTTTTATACAAAGATGAGACCTACGTGCTCATAATAAGCTACTATATAACACCTTTAACGATCGGACAGGGTTTATTATACACATTGTATAATTTGTTAGACAAAGATAGGGAAAATACCTCAAACATTGATTTATGCACGATACTTCTGTTTATGACTGGTTTACGTAGATTATTCACTGTTAGTTACCGACACAATGCACTTCATAAAATTGCTTATGCTATATAGCTTATTGCGAATGTCCTCACAGTGGTTTCTAATTAATCACGCGTTACTCCATACCCTTTCCTTATTCCACTTGGCTTCCAGTGCCATGAATTTGGATGCCAGGAACTCCAGAAATTCTCCTAAGTCAGGAAATTGTCTCGGTTCTTTGAGATCCTTTATATATTCGTTGTAAGTCACGCTATCCAACTTCTGAACCATAAGGTATACAATAATGGGATCCGACTTAGAAATATCCGGTCCAATGTTCTTGAACCCGTTAAGACATTCCACTATGACGTCATGCAAATTTCTTATATTACAGGCGCTCGCTTGTTGGATGTTTTGTTGATTTATGAGCGTATTTATATAAGAAGTAAACAGCAATCATTTGTTATCATACCGGTGGATAATTATCTCCCAGTATGCAGTATAGTTTTCTGCGCTAATACCAAGATGATGCACCAGCTTTCCTGCTTCGCCCTTGAGTTTGGATTTCAAATGATGCATCTGCGCATTTGAAAGTACAGGATTGTTGTGTACACACGGCTACACATCAAGTTAGACACCCTATATACGCATAACTACACTATATACAAAATAGAGAATTGTCGCAAAGCGACAGTGCATAGTGGTGTTGACATATTGGTAAGGATAGAGTGTAACAAAAATATAATGCACTCTCTCGCACGATTCGCAGCGTTCAACTTCTAATAATTAAAAGTCCAAACAGTCTAGGTTGATGTGTCGCTGTGTGTACACTTTCGGTGTAGATGTCTCGGAAGGCTAGCCATTGATTGTAATTGCCATAAAAATCAGGTAAAACGATAAACGATTTTTGATGTTGATTTCGCGTAATGTGCATTATTCCAAATGTTACGTTGAATTTTCTTGCGCAAGTCATCATATATGCTTTCAGCCGCATCATATTTTCTTTGTATATCGAATCTTCTTCCGGCAGTATATAATCTAGTTCCCAGTTCCCTTTTTCAATAAGTTTTCTTGGTTCTAGAGCGTTTAGATTATCTTCTAACGCCCACTTTTCCATCATAATCTAAGTCGATCTATTCCACAGTATGCTGACAAGCTTTAAAGTTACAGTATTGGCGACGCAAAAGATCCTGTTGCTTCTCAGTTGTCTCAGTTGTCTCCCGAGGAATTACCTGAAACTTTATGTCATCGAAACTAAATCTCGAAGTTAATTTACCTTTAGTAGGTAACGCAGAGGGTGACTGCTCCGCGATGCTTGTAGATGCAGCCGGAAACTCAGGCCGAGTTCTTGAAGTTAGAGACGGCAAACGCGCTTGCCGTTTCAGCATATCTTGTAAAACCTTTTCATAGACTGCCTTAGTGCTGTTAGGGATATCGTCGGCAAAATACTGAAGGTCCGTTGCTCCGGACTCTTCCAATAGTTGGTAGTTGTGTACAAACTGCTCCCAGCTCTGCTAAGGCGCGAAAGACGTTCCTCCAGATAATCAGCATCTTTCCTGCTAGGACTGTCCTTTTTATAGTTGATACATATTTGTTTCAATTGCCGAAAATTGTTTCTTGACGGCTAATAAGTTCTTCCACACTCTGAGCTATGTTTGTTGAGATCTTAGTTAACTTTGGCCGGAGGCAAAGTAGAGGTATATCACCACAGGCACTAAGTTCACTTATCTATTAACGAAGTATTCGCAAATAGTTACTACTTACTCAGTGCGCTCGCGCTCCAATACCGATATGTGCGTTCTCGTCTCAATACAGGCGATTAAAAAGAGTGGCCATGAGGTTCTTGCCCTTTCTTCTAATGAGCCCTACACCCTTGCTTGCTGAACGTGGCAGTAAATGTAAATTCACAGGAAAACTTTAGTATAACTTTGACAGTCATAAGTGTTACCTTGTAACCTAACGTGAATAAATTTATTATTGATTATTTTTTATAACTGGGGCGACTCGCTTCTGGGAGACCAGTTGCACCGATTCGCTATTGAACTGAAATTACTACACGTACTTTGTATCCACTGTTCACTGCTCGAAGGACCAAAACGAGATGTATGGCCAAAAGGTATGTTAAGTTATAACGGAGTTGACGTAAACCACGGATTAATAAGAATAAAAAGTTTATTGCGATAAATGTACAAGTTAGTTATTATGGATGCTAATTCGTAGCGAATGTTATAAGTTTTTAACCAACTGAATGTATTTTAAAGGAAACGCGGAAAGCAGGTTACAGGCGATGTCTGTAGGTACGTTAACCGTACATGGGACCAGAACTAGCAGAAAGAATAATTGTAAAGCGATGACAGAAGTCATCGAGGTCGCGGGCCCGCCATGCGGTCCGGCTTCACGGATTGACTTTTGCCTCGTTTATCAAGTATTTGTTAGCTTTGTCATTGTTACTGATCGTAACAATCGATCGTATCTAGGTTACACAGACATTATACGTGCGAGTACTTTAATCTCTTTGAACAGGTGCTAGTGCACTACTAGGGCTGATTGACGTTGTTTACTTATTTGTTAGGTACTTATGGTGATTACGACTACCAGTGCGCACACGCACGGTTCAAAGTGTCGAGGGAGAGGACATGGGATTCAAAACATCGATCTTATAATTTGGTAAATACTTTAATAATAATTTAACAAAAATATGACTTATACGTTGTTATTTATGTGGTACATAAATGTCCAACATCTGAATAATTAATATTATGCAGTGCATTTAAACAATAATGTTTGTACGAACAGGTACAGCGTATCTATGACTTCAATATGCAACATTTGGTTTATAATTGCTGTGAAGAAAGCTGCTCTTCTAAGTTAGACGCGGGCACAACTCGTGGCATCCAGTGGAATCGTGAGTGTGATCTAAGGCATGAGGATCTCGTAGTCTGGGAAGCCGAGCTCCTGTCCCGCGAAGGCGATGTAACAGACGCCGTGGGACTGCTGCACTTTGCCGGTGGTGAGGCTGCCCTCATGGTTGACGCGGCCCACAAACAGCGGCTCGCCGTCCTCCGACTCTCCGCCGGGGAACGCGCCGGGCGGCACGTTCGAACCGCTCGTCGCCACCCAGTTGTTGGGGCCGCCCACCAGCACCTGCACCAACACAAGTTTCATCTTAACACAACACAAGCTAACGATGCTCGTAAGCTTGTGTTGTGTTCTATAGTGTACCTGCATATATACCTATTTTACACTGGATGTCTGAACAATCTGAATCCTATATGAACACATATATTACGGCAATTTATTTTGGTTTTTGGCGCCAGTTAACAAAGATAAATCATGGAAATAATTCAAATTAAATTAGTACCCATTCAGTCTTACTAATATTTAACTTACTAATGTGAGAGTTTGTAAAGGTATTTGAATGATTGATACTCAATCATCTATAAATCGCAAACGGATCTGTATATTAGGTTCTATAGGTACTAAGCACACAGACAGACCGTGACCGTCTCAGTCACTGAGACAGCAGTGCACAGTGCTCCCCTGGGCATCACGCGGTAGTAGCCGCGCCGCGAACACAACCAATATCAGTAATATAATATAGCAAATAAATATCAGTAATATCGATTATTATTTTTTATTTTCTTGACACGTACGTATCATTTAAAGAAAGAAAGAAGAAAATACGTTTATTTGCAACAGTACACTTACAAATATGGTTAGCAAAAAGTTAAGTAAAAAGGAACAATAACATTACTGCAGCAAATAGGTCGCAACTCAGCAAGATGCTAGTTGTAAACAACTAGCGCTGGTCTTCCGTTGCGACTTTGTTTATAATAATAATATATAATACATAATATATATAATACTAATAAAATGATTATGATATATATATAATACTAATAAAATGATATTATAATATTTATGTTTAAATTAAACTAATTTTATTTGACAAAAGCTATAATAAATAACTGATGTGTGAATCCGAACGCATCCCCATGTGTCAAGACTGACAGTGAAAAACGACAAATAACTGACTGCGCTAACGCAATAAATTTTGTTTTTGCTATGAAGAAGAAGATTATGATATACAAAAATTATAACTAATGGCACCATACAGGTAAGAAAAGTTCCGCTCATTGTAATGATGATTTTTGTTGGAATAGCAGAATTTCTTTAAATTTACTTTGGAATGTACGTAATGTTTTCAGGCTACGCAAAGGCGGCGGCAGATCATTCCAACATTTAGTAGCGGCGTACCTGAAACTACCCCTAAAAGCTGTCGTTCTGTGCCTCGTAATTATCAAAAGATGTGGAGTGCCCCTTGTGCTGTATTGATTAATATTCCGAGACCACGTCAACTTATCAAAAAGGTATTTGGGCTTATTATTCAGAACAATGCCAAAAAGTAAAGTTGCCAAATGAAGGTGTCTACGGGTAGACATGTTCATGAGGCCCCCACTGATTAGAAATGGAGTGACATGGGAACGGGGTGGGATGTTATAACAGAATCTAGCACAAGCATTCTGTACCCTTTGTATTAAATTTTGGGTTCTTTGCAACAAACATGGACCAAACACTGTATCTGCATAATTTAGTTTGGATAATATAAGAGACTCACAAAGCATTATACGCATATCTGTGCTGAGATTTTGGCGAATTCGGTATAGCAGTTTGAGACGGTAAAAACAGTTTTTGACAGCTTCAAGAATATGTGTCTCAAAATGCAGTTCACCATCCATAACTAAACCCAAATTGCGAGCTTCATTGACCTGCTCTATAGGACATCCCTCAACCATTAATACAGGTTTCAATTCTTGTATCCTTTTGATACATATTTTAGAGCCTAATATTAAAAATTTTGATTTAGCAGGGTTAAGTACTAATGAGTTCTTTCTTGCCCAGTCTGATATTCTGTCTAAATCTGCATTTGTTTTATTTACAGCCTCTTGAGAATCATCTGGGTGAAAAGATATGTATAACTGAAGATCATCAGCATACATATGGAATTTAGTATTGTGGATATGGTTGGTAACATCAGCACTGTATAATATGAAGAGGATAGGGCCGAGCACTGATCCCTGAGGAACGCCACGAGACACCTGGCAGCAAGAGGAGTTGACCTTGTTACCATCCCTGCCATTATCCAGTTGGTCAAATTGAGATCTGTCAGTCAGATAGCTATGGAACCATTTCACTGTACCTGAATTACACCCATAGTAAGAAAGCTTAGCCAGAAGAAGAGAAATATTGATTGTCTCAAAGGCACGGGAAAAATCAAGTAGAGTGAGCAGAGTACCCATGCCCTGGTCTCTAGCCTCCAAAACATCATCTACTACATCTAGAAGAGTGGTGGTAGTACTGTGGCCTTGTCGAAACCCTGACTGTGTGTGTGGTATGATGTTATGTTTCTCAAGATACTTTCTCAACTGATTGTTGACCACCCGTTCCAAGACCTTAGATAGGCAAGGAAGCAAGCTAATCGGTCTAAGATCTTTGGCGACCGTTGGATTGGGAATTTTGGGTATAGGTTTGACTATAGCAGTTTTCCATACAACAGGGAAGGTAGAAGTGGTAATAGATTTGTTTATGATTGCTGTAATGTAAGGAAGGCTATGAGGGAGCGTCATCATCAACATTTCCAGTTCCGTTTACTAAAAAGTAATGACATAGTCACCATTATTCATATTTTCTTTTTATACTTATTACGTATTTACTCAACAACGAGTATTTTTACCGCGTAGGTATCTAATAACATCGTCTAAATAATATAAAAACGATGTTATGAGATTTCATACCGGCCTCCATGGCGTAGTGGTTAGTGTATCCGACTGCAACGCCTAAGGTCGCGGGTTCGATTCCCGATTCAAATATTTGTGTGCATGAACATGGATGTTTGTATGGTATGGTATTTCTATGTATAATATATAAGTATTTACAAAAAAAAGTATATTGTATGTTTATCCATTGTCTAGTACCCATAGTACAAGCTCTGCTTAGTTTGGGTACTAGTATAATATTATATTATCTGTGGCTAGCTAGATGGTGTTGTGTGTATGTGATAGAATATTATATTATATTATATTATACCGAATAGACAATTATACAAAAAGGTGTACAACACTCATAAGTACTCGTACAAGTGAGGCTGTAAAGGTTGCGCGCTGCCACAATCGTATTTACCTGATATTTAGGTTTTCCGTACTCGTGTCCTCCCCACGCCACGAAGGTGACGCCGTGGGAGGCGACTAGCTTGCCGGGGATCATGGCGCCCTCGTGCTGCGCCCTGGCGACGTAGATGGGCTCGCCACTGCAGTCCTGTCCCCCGACGACAGCGCCGGGCGGCACGGTACCGCCGGCCGCGTCCACCCAGGTGCCGCCACTCGCCGGCGGCGCCGCGTACAGGGGCGCGGCCACCGGAGCGGACGGGGGCACTGCAACATGCACAATGTCACTTGTCTACACTAATCAACTTCTATAATAGAATAATAAGCAGTAATTGTATCATTTTAGTGTATAATAGTCTGTCAGACAGGCGGCGAATAAGTGCAGTTAAAAGTGGTGTTAGCGCACAAACACCGATGCAAAACAGAATCCATTAAATTTAAGTTATTACGATGGCTTTGAAGCTTTATTTGTGAAGGTTAGATGTAAGAAGGTATTAAACGCCTTCGTTGTAACCAGCAGAAAAGTAATTATATTAATAACATGCATAATTCTGCGTGCTGTTATATTACAAATGAACAGCAATATAGCACGAGGCAACGGAAAAATGTAAAGAAACAAAAAAAGTATCGCAAATGAAAATCGAAAGAATAAAACACCTTAGACACAAAATGTACCCAACATAACATACCAGAACTCGTACCAACGACGAGTGCAAACACATCCAGATACAGCAGTCGAGTCGTGGTGTTAACACTAAGTACCAACTAGCACAAACAACACGAGAAACATCAAACACGCTACTTCCTTTGCTATAACACCATTTATTGTTAGTCTCGAGTAGATTACATCGTGTGAGAATTAGTGATTTTGAGTATCAACCTAAAAGTGGCCTAGCCTTGTCAATCGTGAATTAAGTTTTAGCAAATAACATCCAAAGCGTGTCAAGTGTATGGAGACTCAACGTGAGAGCGCGGCGGGTCCCGCGGGCGCCGAGCTGTAGTAGTGGGCGAGGCGTCAGCGGCCGCGCGCGCCCCACGCCGTGCGCACGCCGAAGTGCGCACGCCGAAGTGCATGACATTGAAGGGCGTGGGGTCCACCCACTCCAGCAGCGTGGCGCTGGAGGTCGCGTCGCGAACCATCAGCCTGCCGCACCTCCATTGAATTACGAAGCTTCTGAACTCGTTAGGATTCATACGTCCCGGGGTTGGAACCACTACCTACGGGTCAATCATTTGTTTTATCACCAGCCTCAAGACCTTGGAAGAACACACGAACACGACATACTACACATAGTACCTTATCTGGTTTCTGTTTGCAGTATCTAATAAACAACTGGGTGTTCTCCCAGCCGCCGAGGATGATCTCATACATGGGGTCCACCTCGGCGGGGGCTTGCGTCAGACAAACGTGGCAGTTGTGTGGACCGCAGAACTCAAATTTCAAGGAGCCCTCGGCAACGGGCCCGAACTTATATTCTAACTTGTCCGGAGTATTGAATTCGTCTCCATATGCGTCGATAATTTTGTGTGACTTTATATGTGTTGTTGGGTACATTTCATGAATGATTAAGTAAAACCTTGACGATGACATACCTTCAATCTTCCAGGTGCCGCTGGCCCCCCAGCCGGTGCACACGCCGACGAACGCGATGGGGAAGGGCTCGGGGTCCGCCCACGAGATGAAGGGGATGGCTTCTCCATCGCGGCCCGCAGAGATGATGCCGCCGTCCCATTGAACCCAGAAGCCGCGGAATTCACCTCCGTTAAGTATTTGTGGTGTTTCAATTTCTACTTTTTCTGGCTTAGTTCTATTTCTCCTAATTACACTTTTTGTGTTACTCCAACCGCCCAGGAAAATCTGTCAATTTAATAGAGTATCCAATAAAATATTTGTCTATTAACATTTTCTTGATATAATGTATGTAATTATAAAGATTGAAGTTGATTGAACCCGCCCAAATTCGTCCGTTCCAAATCTATACTAATATTTTAAGCTGAAGATTTTGTTTGTTTCTTTCTTTTGTTCAACGCGCTAATCTCAAGAACCACTAGTACGAATTGAAAAATATTTTAGTGTTGGATAGCCCATTTATCGAGGAAGACTATAGGCTATACTACATCACGCTATGACCAATAGGAGCGGAGCATTCATAAAAAATGTTGCGAAAACGGGGTTCTCTCATGTGAAGCAGACGAAGTTGCGCGGGTCAGCTAGTTAACATTAAAGTAAGGACGAGAGAAGGTATAATATATTATTATTGGATAGATAAACTTCATATACATAACAATGTTTATGGATATGACACATTAGCATCGGGTGTGCGGCTGTAGCGCCAGCAATGAGCTGATTGTTGGCAACACTACCCGCGCTACAGCGTAGCAGCTTTTACCAAACAGTAAACATTACACCAAGCTATATCTTCTCCCTAGCCTTTATTATTCCCAAGTCACTTGGGGTCGGCTTTTTTAGTTTAACCGGATTTGACTGGATATCAGTTTTTACACGGAACGGCTGCCACCTGACCTCCAAAACCCGACGGCTAACGATACCCTAAGACTAGACCAGTGTCAGGATATTATAGGGCACTGACTTCCCAGTAACGACTGCCATAGATGTTCATGGCAGCCGGGACCGACGGCTTAACGTGCTCTCCGAGGCACGGAGCAGGCGATAATTGTCAATCAATACGCACAGCATTTCGAAAAGTCATATAACTTCCGAAAGTCAGAGGTGCGCGACGTGGGTTCGAACCTGAGACCCTCTGCATTGCAGTCTGTTGGTCTCCCCACTGAGATATCGCTATATCAAACATTACACCAAGCTATATCCAAGTATTATTTTACTTATTAGCTAGTTACTGAAGTAATTAATTAAACTGATGCCTACGTCTGTATATTTTCGCGAAGTGATCACGCCTTCGTGTCGCCAACTATTATCGTGTACCGGGCCATTTCTAGTCTCTCCAGACAAAGTGCCGCTAAAGAGAACTTTTGGAAACAAAAGAATGTCTAAACTGGAATTCGCATCCAGGGCTTCATAATGGTCGGCTTACGTATTTCATAAATATATTGCACGGAACTAGGCAGACAGGCAATGATAAAAGGAAATAAATGAAAATATAAACAGATAGGTAATTAGAGACGCTTACTTCAACCATGGGGTCGGACTCCTGGGGTCCCATGGTGAGGGCGATGTGCGCGTCATTGGGCGTCCTCACTTTGAACTGCACGGAGCCGCTCGACACCGGGAAGAATTGGTATTCGAGTTTGTCCTCGGTATTTAAATCTGAAAGACAATATTCAAATGGTTAAGTGTATTTTTATAGAAGAGTGCCCGTTTAAGTAGAATATGCTTTAATCTAACGGTCTGATTTGCGTTAAATAACAGTGAGATCGAAGCGATTATTATAGGATATCTTAAAATTAGAAATGGGGATGAGGGGTCGATGACACATTAACATGTTCTTAGTGCTTTCTACAATTCCATTAAGTATAACGATATACGGTCGTTGCCTTGGCATTCGAGGCTTTTCGAGGCGATTCTATATATAGGCTGCAATATTGGTATGCGAGCAAGGAGGTGTCTCGTGACCAACTCGCCCGTCACCCACGAATCCATAACACGCATGGAGAACAAAAGCAATGCACATCGAATGATATTCATTGCCGTTTTTCTAAATCTCGCTTTAAGCTAAAACAGTAGAAACTACGTATTGGCGTCTGCGTACTGAACTTGTTTTGTTCTCAGTAGTCCAACCCGATGATGTCATCCAATCAAATCAATGTTGCTCCAATCTACATACTCACGTCGTACATGTTACAAACTACAGTTTTGTGTCTCGCACATTGTGAAGTAGGATGATAGTGCACACACGAGTTTAGAACTGAAATGTACATATTTGTGTAAATATTATCCTTAATGCTTATTCACGTACGTAGCTGTGGGTACCTTACTGTAGTGTAAATAAATAATCGCAATACTTATTATATTATAACTTATAACGGTCAAATAACAACTTTTAACACATTCCTCATTTACGTTGCATGTACTGAGCGGCCAATGCTCGTACGCAAAACAATTAAAATGTTTGATATCAATCAATTTGTTTAAAAATTTCGCTATTTAGGTAGGTAGGTATATGGCATAGGTATTTTACTAACTTAATCAAATGAATAAGATATTATTACATTGGCATCCATAGAACTATAAGGTGGGTTCGTGTTACAATCATAAGCACAAACTATAATTATTCAGCTGCTAGGGTACGTAGTAGGTGGTGGTCGCTGCCACGGCACGGCACTAGGTAGCACCTACTAGTCTCACCACCATGTGGATAATGATCAGATCCGTGAGTGCGCTGAGTGGGACTTATGTAGGTACCGACCTGCCGATGCCGCAACCAACTATTACAAGTAAGTAGGTAGTTACCTATGATGCTACTAGGTATAACGTAAAATGAAGGTATATGTGTGTATTGATATAATTAGACTTTTTTTTTAAGCTGGCAACTGTAAACGTCAGACGTCGAAATTGTGCCTTAAGAACTTATTTTAATTTTAAATTAGTTTTATTCAATAATAAATATATTTAGTACAATAAAATAGTATATTTGTGACCAAAGAACTGTTTCATGCTGTGTCTTAAGTCGGATCCACGAATCTACATAAACTACTGGTCGTAGGAGTTCATCACTGTGACAACGGACGAAATTTGAACATTCATCGTGTAAACCTGGGGAGTATTCTACTTTTTAAAGCCCTAACATACACTCCACAACATTTGTTTACTCTGCTCATTATACTGTGAGCTTCGTCCACCATACACCGGCACAGTTTTGTCTCCTTTTGCTTGACAATAGGTGGAAGCAAAATTGACGACTAAACACTCGCCTCACGCATGCATTCACTCATATTTCTACTTCACATCCAGCTACTAATACTTCTTTAGTGCTTTAGCGTGCATTCTTATGTACATTTTTCATTGAAATTTCACCTTTTCCATTAAATTAATTTTTTTAGTTTGACCCTCCATATTGAAAAAAAAAAAAAAAACTCAATAATTATCTTTTACAACTTAATAACTTAACATCTCTTATCAATTTCTCAACTAATACTAGTTAAAGCTTTTCTTTCTTTTTACATTACTGTATGTTTATAGTAAATTTTCAATAATTAGATTATGTATAACTAACTGTCCCATCCCACTTTCCTTTTTCTATCACTCAGTTGTTTCTTTCTCTATAATTTTCAGGTGCTTGGTGATTTATACACTCTTCTTCACGTAGTTACAATGAGTACTTACAATATGATGACCCGTAAGGCAACAACCAAGGACTTGGAGAACAAACTAAAATACACACTAACTGAACTGAAGAAATGCCAAGAGGAAAACAGTCAACTATTGAGGGAACGTACTGATTGTGAGGAAGACATTAAGGTTGTTAATGACAAGGTCTTTTATTTGAAAAATCAACTCGCTGAACTCCACATTGAGCACATGGACATTCTGGATCAGCGGGATAGACTCTAGGAAGAAGTTAATTCCTTAAACACTTGCAATCAGACCTATTCATGTTCTTTAAGTCGCATAACAGAATTAGAACTTAGCTTAAGTGAGGCTCAAATAAAAATTATTTCATTACAAAATTACATACAGACATTGAATAGTAGTGCGACCCAGACCCTTTACTCAGATGTTTTAGGTAACAGGCACAACTTACAAAATAAGAACTATTATAAGCAATGTAAAATTAATATTAATAGCCATAAGAAAATTAGGAAATACTTAAAACTACATAAACTAATACGAAACCTAGATTCTAAGCTTAAAAAACACAACAAAATTCAAGTATTGACCCAAACAAACCAGGAAATGATCATAGAGCGTAGGGAGTTATTGTCAGATCTAGATAACTACAGTGAACAATTAGCTATAGGTAAATTACAGTATGACCAGCACACACAAGATCTCGAAAAAGAAATAGATGAATTACAATCACAATTAGGTAGTCTCAACATTAAATATGACAAAGAAGTCTGTGATTATATAAGGAAGTATGATGAGATTGCTCGAGTAGGCAAAGAGAACTTGGAACAAGTCTTAGCTTTAAGTAGCGGTAGTATCTGTCCAAATTGTTTAACATCAAACTCAAATATTTGTCAGTCTCAAGCAATCAAACATGAATCTAGAATATGCAGTCCCGTCTCTGATCAGATAGGTAGTGCTTTGTCAGTGGTAAATAGTAATATTGAAAAGGTATATATTTTCTCTGATCATTTAGGTATAGGTTTTGGTAGCTTAATTAAAAGTCACATAAAACAGCAGATTATTAACTTCTGTTTCCCTAATATGACTTTCTCCAAACTTATTCATAAACTAAATACAGCTAGTTTAGATATTAACTCCACAATTATATTTCTATATGGGGATAGCTTATTAGTCACAAAAAAGGATATTATCAATCTGACAGAGGTAATGCTGTCAATACAAAATAAATTAGGATGTAAATTTATAACATGTGCATTACCTTACTCAAATAGATTTAATTATCATGAAAATAAATATATCCATGACATGAATTTATGTATGTATAATCTGAAATGTCAATATAAGGACATTTTATTTTTTGATACTAATATATTTATTAGTAATTTTATTTTGACAAAAGATAATATGTATCTTTCATTATATTACAAACGACAACTTGCTAAATTATTAGCATATAATATACAAAATGACACAGGTACCTGTAGGGTATCCATGAATTTAATTTCTGTAAATAACTCTATTTCAATAAATTCTTCTATTATAAATAATGACAAAGTTGATTTAAACTTAAGGTTGGGACAAAGGATAGAGGTTATCAATTGAGTGTTGCTCACCAAAACATACAAGGACTATCCGGCAAAGATTTAGAGTTAAGTTTATTTCTAGAGACCCACAATGTTCAAGTTATGTGTATAACAGAACATTGGCTCAAAAGCTATGAAGTAAGTTTTTTAAATAGTATGAATTATATGGTACATAGCGCCTTTTCAAGAACACAAGCCATTCACGGTGGTTCTTTAATACTTGTTGCAAACACAATAACTTGCAGGGAACGTAAAGACATAACTTGTCTGTCTATAGAGCGTAGCATAGAACTGTCCTGTGTTGAGCTTGAATGGTATATAATTATTTGTGTATATCGCCCCCCATTGAGTAACTTTAATCTGTTTGAATCAGTGATGGAAGATGTAATTACTAAAATCAGAACTAGTAGGAAATACATATTAGTATGCGGTGATTTTAATATTAATATACTAGATGGCTCTTCCTTGGCTAATAGACTTATAAACTTATTTAAATTATTTAATTTAACGAATTTGTTTTTGGAACCAACAAGAATAACTGCCACGTCTTCCACTTGTTTAGATAACATTTTCAGTGATTGTAACGCTTCATACAAATTAGTTACCACTGACTTAACCTCAGATCACTGTGGACAATTAGCAATGTTTCCAAACATTAATAATAATAATATTAAACAAAAGATACTTGTTAGGCCTTTAACAAATAATCGCTTCAAACATTTTAGAAATAAAATTTCATGTAATATGTACTCTAATATAAGGGAAGATAAATCTCCTAATAAGGAGTATGACAGCTTTTTTGGTATTGTTAAGAAAGAATTTGATAATACGTTTAGGTTTAAAGTAAAAGTTATTAAAGGAACTAGGACATTTAACGAATGGGCAACCGTAGGTATTTATAAGAGCAGAGTGAAAATGTATGAGTTATATAGTATGAAGAAATATAATTTTGATCCTACTTTTACAGAATATGTTAAGAATTACTCCAAAATTTTTAAAAAGGTATGCAAATTAGCTAAGTCCAAGTTCGTCAGTAACAAAATCAAACAGTCCTCTAATAAAGTTAAGGCTACCTGGCGAGCTATTAACGAAGCTAGTGGCAAGATAACTCAAATAGACAATAGTATTAGTCTGATGGATAATAATAAAATGATCAAAAATAATGCCGATGTAGCATACGTGTTCAATAATTTCTTTGCTAGTGTACCGATTACCACCACGAGCGCATTAAATTCTTCATCTATAGACGCAGAGAGGTTATTACATTCCAGCGTAACAAAGTGTAGAGTATTATTTAGATTTGATTATGTTAACGCAACTGATATTATCAACGCTTTTCAATCTCTGGAATCTAAAAATACGGGGGATCTCTGGGGTATCTCCGTTAAGGTCGTAAAAAGTATAATAGATATAGTTGCTCCTTATTTAAGTGGGTTATTTAATAGGTGTGTAGATTCGGGAACTTTTCCAGATTTGATGAAAAATAGTAAAATCATACCTTTATTTAAATCCGGTAGTAAAACTGATCCTAGTAATTTTAGGCCTATATCAATTCTACCAGCTTTTAGCAAAATATTTGAAAAATTAATACTCAAGCAATTACTTAGACATTTTAATTTAAATAGCCTCTTTCATGACAACCAATATGGCTTTACTAAGGGTCGTTCAACAACGGATACAGGAGTAGCTTTACTGAAACATATATACAGAGCGTGGGAAAACTCACAAAATGCTATTGGTGTTTTTTGCGACCTCTCAAAAGCATTTGACTGCGTCTGTCATGATACGCTCATACGGAAACTAAGGCATTACGGTGTTCAGAGTAATGCACTGGATGTAATTACGTCGTATTTGAATAACAGGATTCAGTGTGTAGATGTCAATGGTACAAAATCAAATAGCTTACCTGTAAAGCTAGGGGTGCCGCAAGGTTCGATTTTAGGCCCATTTTTATTTTTAATTTATATAAACGATTTACCTTTTTATTTGAACAATATTTGTGACGTTGTACTGTTTGCTGACGATACTTCCTTAATATTTAAAGTAAATAGGAATAGGGACCATTTTGACGAAGTAAACAGTGCATTGATTCAAGTAACAAAATGGTTTACTTTAAATAATTTAGTACTGAACCCCAAAAAAACAAAATGTGTTAAATTCATACTGCCTAATGTAAAACATCTTGGTCCTAGCATAACATTGAACGGTGAGGTACTGGAAGCAATAGAATCCACAGTATTCCTGGGCATTACACTTGATTCAAAGTTACAGTGGGGTGCGCAAATATCTTGTCTCTCAGCGAAACTTAGTTCGGCCGCTTACGCCGTTAGAAAAGTCCGTGGATTAACTGACGTTGATACAGCTAGATTAGTTTACTTTAGTTACTTTCACAGCGTTATGTCATATGGAATATTATTATGGGGAAAAGCAGCTGATATACAAAGTATTTTTATATTGCAAAAAAGAGCTGTGCGTGCAATTTATCAATTAGGAACTAGAATCTCGCTCCGCTCCGGTATTTTAACTGTAGCATCACAATATATTTATTTTAATATCATGCATGTCCGTCAAAATATATATTTATACATAAAAAATAGTGACATACATAACATCAATAATAGAAATAAATATAAATTATGTGTTCCATTCTACCGTCTACATAAAGTTCATGGTTCCTTCATGGGTCTTGGTATACGTTTTTATAATAAAATCCCGAGTAATATTCTAAAATTACCAGAGAATAAATTTAAAGTTAAAATTAAAACTTGCTTAATTTCTAAAGCATATTATAATATAGATGATTATTTAAATGACAAACATCCATGGCACTAATATTTGCATTAGATCACAGGATATTAAATGACCAATACTAACACTTATGTTTTTTTTTTTTATATATGTATATATATATATATTTTTTTTTTGTAATATTACACCTTGCTTAAGCTGGAATTTGCATTACTGTTACATTCAGTCGTATTTTAATCAAGAAGAATGTGCAATGAAGACAACTCGTGATTATGGACAGTTCCGTTAAGCTTTCTTTTGAGTCTTATCCTGTATTCTGGTTTAGTGGAATTCGATAATTTACTTCTACATTTTATTTAAACAATTAGATTAAACTACGGACTATAATCACGTCTTGTCTTGATTATTTATGTACATGTAAGTGGATGCTCCTATTTACCATACTGCTGCTTTAGAGGCTACCATCAATTTTTATCAAATGCTTGAGTATGTTGAGTAGTAGTTCATGGAGAAATGGTTGCAGCACCTTACAGTTATGATTTGTAAATGAAATATTATTGTACACTTGGCGATTAAAAAGAGTGGCTATGAGTTTCTTGCCCGTTCTTCTCATGAGCCCTACACACCCTAGCTTTGCTGAACGTGGCAGTAAATGTAAATTCACAGGAAAAAATTTACGTGTAACTTTGACATTCATAAGTGTTACTTGTAACCTAATTTGAATAAATTTATTTTGATTTTGATTTGATTAGATATATGTAAGTCCCTAACGTAGAAGATTATTATCTCCAACTGTTATATCATTCTCGCCGTACACAATAGGCTCGATATTATAGGTAAGTACACATAATTATGTTTTGTCATGTTCTTTTATTGTCGAACGTTATCTCCCGTAGTATCCTGTACCACAGGCTGATCGTCGGTATACTCTTATGGAATTATTAGATCGATTAGAGCCAACTAACAGATTGATCTGATGTAGTTACATCGGCAGCTATGTATGTATAAATTATATTATGGTATTTAAGTAGGTACCTATTCATTCGTGTAGGTACATTTAATTATGTATTCCTAGATATCTTACGTATGTACCTACACATACCTACATGCATATATGCCATTTTAATTTAAAATTCTATAATCTCTTCAGCAAAATTTAAAATAAATACATTTTATACATATAATTCCATATTATAAGTAATAATTTAATTCCATGGTGAAACATATCGATTATCTAGTAGAGGTATGGAGATCAGCCGCCAAATCACATCTTGACAAATTACAAAGAGCACAAAATAAATTAATTAAAGACCTTTTTCATTAGGTACCTACAATCATTTTAACCCAACGAAAAGAAAAAGAATTATACTACAGAACTTAGAAGTTTAGTGGTAACAGGGCCTTTCAAAGTGGAGCCTTATATACAGAATCCTTCAGTTAGTGTAAATTTACAGAAAATAGTATAGAAATAGATAGAATATTAATAAAAAATTTAGAAAAATTACAGTTAGATCATATGAATCCAGAGGAACGTAGGGTTATTGGGAAC
Source organism: Catocala nupta (assembly GCA_963675205.1). Taxonomy (NCBI): domain Eukaryota; kingdom Metazoa; phylum Arthropoda; class Insecta; order Lepidoptera; family Erebidae; genus Catocala; species Catocala nupta. Next base: position 2,448,215 of record OY776104.1, on the reverse strand, counting down.
ATATGTAAAGAATATAAGGATATTTTTTATTGCGAAAATATTCCATTAACCTTTACTAATCAGGTTAAACATAGAATAAGAACAAAAAATGAGGATCCAATAAATATTAAAGCACATAGATTACCACCTGTTCAATCGAAAGAAATTAGGAATCAGGTAGATAAGATGTTAAGGGATAACATTATCCAGGAATCACATTCTCCCTGGAGTGCTCCTGTACATCTCGTGCCTAAAAAGATAGATTCGTCAGGGCAACAAAAATGGAGAATGGTAGTCGATTATAGGCGGCTTAACGAAATCACTACCGACGATAAATATCCTTTACCTAACATTAATGACTTATTTGACATGTTAGGCAAGAGTACTTACTTTACAACGCTTGACCTGGCTAGTGGGTACCATCAAATCGAGGTTCAAGAGGAGGATAGAGCGAAAACAGCATTTAGTACACCCTCAGGACATTATGAATTTAACAGAATGCCTTTTGGATTAAAAACTGCACCAGCTACATTTCAGCGGGCGATGGATAACATCTTAAGAGGCCTTCAAGGCTTGCTGATCTATCTCGATGACGTAATCATATTTTCAAAAAGCTTGCCAGAACATGTAGAAAAGCTCAGAGCAGTTTTTGATCGCTTTCGAAAAACCAATTTAAAGATACAACTTGATAAGTCGCATTTCCTAAGAAAAGAAGTACTCTACTTAGGTCATACTATTACTAGCGAGGGATTGAAGCCAAACAATGACAAAATTGATGCCGTTCTGAGGTACCCCATACCAGAAACAGTCACACAAATAAAAAGCTTTTTAGGACTTATAGGTTACTATAGGAAATTATAATAATATAATATTCTGTCACATACACACAACACCATCTAGCCCAAACTAAGCAGAGCTTGTACTATGGGTACTAGACAATGGATAAACATACATATATACTTTTTTTTTTTTTTTTGTAAATACATACATATTATACATAGAAACACCCAGACCAAGACAAACATCCATGTTCATGCACACAAATATTTGTCTTGTGCGGGAATCGAATCCGCGACCTCAGGCGTGGCAGTCGGTTACACTAACCACTACGCCATCGAGGCCGACGAAAGAAATTTATTAAAGATTTCGCAAAAATTACTAGACCATTGACAGATTGTTTAAAGAAAGGCCGTAAAATAATTATTAATGATGAATATAAGGAATGTTTTGAAACATGCAATAAGGTTTTAACAAACTCACCCTTATTACAATTCCCTGACTTCATTCCTTACCAACAAATAATTATAAATTAATTAAAGACTTTTTGAAGGAGTATGTAGACCCTAAACATAAATATTTTATATACTTTGAACATTAATCTTTTAGAAAATCCTTTTCAAATATGGTTATTAAATTGTTTAAAAAGGATTCGGTAAAATTAACGGAGTGTACAGAAAGAGTAATTAATCTAACAGAATCAGAAGACGACCAGAAAAATGTTGTAATTAAGTACTATGAAGGTAAGACGTGCCATAGGAGCATCAATGAAACTTTGGCTAAACTTAAAAGAAATTGGCGAATATGAAAGAATTCGTTACCGCTATTATTAACAGTTGTGAAGCCTGTAAAAAAATGAAATACGATAGGAAACCGATAAAACCTTACATTAAATTAACACAAACCCAAATTAGCCTATTCCAAGAAGTATTCATGGATTTATTATATATTGAAGGAAAATATTATCTAACTATAGTATAGCCTTTAGTAAATTAGCTCAAGCCATTGAAATACCCAATAGGAGTACACCGCAGATAGTTAGAGCATTAATAAAATACTTCAGTATGTATGGTACACCTAAAAAAATTAATTGCGACTCGGGTTCAGAATTTAATAATATGTTAATTAAAGAGATGTTAAGTTTATACAAAATTGAACTTCATATAGGGACTCCGAACAATCCTAGTTCAATGGCAATGGTAGAAAGATTCCACTCAACTATTATCGAAATTTACCGCTTAGCTAAATATGATAAAAGTGATTTAGATACAGCATCCGTCATGACTTATGCGATCCTAGCGTACAATAATACAATACATTCGGCAACAGATTTTACACCATTCGAGTTAGTGTTCGGACACACTGATTCGGGTGATGTGTTTAATATAGATAGAGAAAAGAACCTAACACAAAAACTATTATTAGATCATAGGAAACGTTTGAAAGTGCTCTACGAATATGTATCAGAAAAATTAGAGGCCGACAAACTTAAAGTGAGAGGTAAAAAAGGAGGCGAAGAAACCCCAGTCCTTACAACAGGTGACAATATTTTCATGAAAAATACTAGAACTTGGAAAGCGAAAGAAAAACCGCGATACGAGAAAGCAAAAGTAATTGGTAAAGTTCAACATAATAGTATACCTGTAGAGTTAAATAAACGGTCTACCAGAGTGGCGGTAAAGAATATTAAACGTCCTTCACTGATCGTGCCTAGTACTTCTGGTACTAGTGGTGACAGCGTCCACGCTGGACCTTCAAAACCTCAGTCAAAACCCCGGAATAGCGTCACTGAAGATGGGAGTAGCTGTGAAGAGGACTAGTTTTTGGACTATATTTAAGAAATTAGACTTAAAATCTATAGGTTTACAGATAAACAGTAATATTCAAGATTTTAGTAATTTAAAGGTTAAAATAAGAGAAAGTAAGTTAAGTAATGAAACCATAGGAATAGAAAATCAGATTGATTATTTAATTAAACTTACTAAAGATAGATTGTCTCAAATATTATCTTTTAATGTTATGACCAAACGTGCTTTGTTTAGCCCATTAGGTACATTAGTTAAGTCTATTTCAGGTAATTTAGATGAAAACGATGCAATCCTGTATGATAGAGAAATACAAATGATACAGAATAGGGAGCATGTAGTTGAACGTAAAGTATCACTAATGCAAAAAGCTTTTGATAAGTTAGTAAATGACTCTGAAATAATAGATTCAAACATTAACAACTTAGGTTTACAAACCAGTGAAATTGAAAGTCTTGTTAAAAACGAATCCAAGTTCAACAGATTATTTCATGTTATGAATACTATGTACTTAATTTTGAGTAACTTTCGATCTTGCTACGAAGATATACAGGAGATTGAGACAGCAATTGCATTCAGTAAATTAAACATATTACATCAATCCATTATAAATAGTACAGAGTTATATAGAAATTTACAAGTTATTGGTAAACATGCTAGAACAATATATCCAGTTAGTATTGATAATTTAATAAAATTAGAGCGTAATATCATTGTTAAGTCATATTTAAGCGAGGTTAATTTAGTTTTTGTCTTAGAAATCCCAATAAACACCTGTACGAAAACCGTATTGAGATGGTGCAATTAGGTTGTATTTATTTAGATAGATAAGCACCTTTTTATTCAACAACTTTTCAATTATTTTAGAAAGTACAGGCAGTACGGAGATGGGTCGATAATTATTGACATCATCCCTGTCCCCACTCTCATAAACAGGCGTTATAATAGATTTCTTCAGAGCTCTGGGGAATATACCAGTTCTAAAACAAAGATTAACCAGATGGTCAAGTATGGGAACTACTATAGACCTTGTAAGTTTTAAAAATTTTGTCGGAATATTGTCCCACGCAGGAGAGCTATTCGAGTCAAGGCTCATCAGTACACTATCCACTTCCATTGGATCTGTCTCTAGTAAGACAAATGAAGATGACATGGAGTTATTAGGTGTCGATGGTAAATCAGGACACTGCCCATCGCGGCCATTCAATATACATTCTGCCAGATTTTTACCTACAGTGACAAAAACCTATTTACAGAGTTAACCGAATCATCGGGGTTTGCATAATTATATAGTAAATTTGTATTAGGTATTTTTGAGGGCTTATAATGTGTGATATTATTTATAGATTTCCATAGAGTTTTATTGTTGTGTATTGATGCAGTCAGTTTATTTTTGTCATATTGACGTTTTAATTTCTTAACCAGATTATTACAATAATTTCTGTAGCGCCGATATGTAATCTTCAGTACTTCATTAGTTGGGTCATTCTTTAATGACTTTTGCATATTGTTTCTATTTCTTATACACCTAAGAACACCCACGGTAATCCAGGGCTTTATTATCCATTTAGTATATGGAATAGGTATAACTTTTGTGTGAAGCGTAATAGAACCTATAATTTTCTTGAGAAGTATATCAGTAAGATAATCAGGATTGTCATAACACAATAATTCTTCAAGATTTGACAATTGTAAGGTGCTACATGCTTTATCAAAGTCTATTATTGTTTTAATTTTTGGCGGAGAATATATTTTTTTTATGTTAGAGAGACTTAATATTATTGAGTTATGGTCTGTGATGGAAGTATCGAGGATGGCGGTAAATGCGATGGTATTACATTTTTCAATTTTTATTAAAAAATGATCTAGGCTATTTTTGCCTCGAGTGGGGAAGTAGTGAGCCGGCAATAAGCCGTGATGTGCCATTATATTTAAATAATATTCTCTATTATTTCTTGTATACGTAGTTTCCAAGGGATCAGATATTAAATTTATATTTATATCACCAGCAAGAATTATGCGTTTGTGAGTTTTAATTTTTTCTAGATATAAATCAACAGAGGTAATAAAATCATTAGCGCTAAGATTGGACGGCGACCGATAAATACCTAAAATGGTAAATTGAGAAGTTGAAATTTGAAGACATGAGGCATGCTGAAGGATAACTTCTTGCACCTTTGTGTGCAAATTATTTTTTATATACACTACCACACCATCATTCTGATTTAGCAAGTTAGTAGTGTTATATGAGTAATAGTTATTTATTTCAGGTATCTGTTTATTTGAAACTAGTCAGTATTCTGTAAGAATCACAATGTCTATACTGAGGTGTAGCTGAGACAGCATAATCTCAAAATCGTTGATATTGCTGTAAATGCTTCTTATATTTTGACATATAATATTTAAGGTAGTGTTAGATAACTGGTGGGTGTATTTTTTTGGGAAGTCTTCTATGGAACATTCTACAGCGTTACCAATCTGCATATTATCAAGTTCTTGTAGATTAGATAAGAGATTAGCCATAATTAGTGTTAGTTTTTGGTCTAGGAGGTCGTATCAACGAGAAATAGCTTTTTACGTAAGAACTTAACAATATAATATGTGAATGAATAATAACAAGATTAGTATATAGTGTAGATTTATATATTTGAAACCAAATGGCGGGAAATTTATTTGCAAATATATATAAGTATTTTTGTAAGTATTTAATAAAGGTTTTAGTTACCTGCAAATTGCTTATAGTGTAAAATGGTTTATATGTACATAGTACATACATTATAATGGTAAATGAAGGATATATTATTTGTTTGAGATAGTTAGCTCCCACGTTAGTGATAGTACTGCTAATCGCTATGTTGCTGGGCACTTCACAAACGTTGAAACAACGGACACCTACAATGTAATGATTTAGTGCAGCAATTTGTAGATTAGACAAATCTTTAACCTGCGCGAGATGTGAACCCACTACACTCGGTATTGCGCGGTAGCAAGGTGACCACTTAAACCACTGCGCCACTCGTACAAACAGATTAATATATCTGTTGTATATTGTAATATATATATTGTATATATGTGTGTAAACGTAAATATTTTGTAAGTATAAAATATATAAGATATCTATTTGAATGTGTAGTGTACGTTTGTAGAGATATGTGTTTACAATTTAAGCAATAATATAATGAATTTATAAACGAAATGAGATTTCTACAAAAACTTAAAAGGACATTTAACAACTACTCTTCTTGTTGTAGGTAAATGACCTGCCTTCAATTACAAAGTACCAGCTCATTCTTTACGCAGACGATGTTTCTGTAGTAGTACCGTATCAGAAAAATCTAGTCTATGTTGAAGAGTTTAATGGAACAGTAACTATTCGTGATATTGTTAGTTGGATGACTGATAATAATCTTAGTGCTAATATATCCAAAACCAAATATGTTCAGTTTCATAACAAAGGTGCAAAAAAACAAGATATAATGCTAAAGTACGACGCTCAACAACTAACGGAAGTAGATGAAGCACGCTTTCTTGGCATAACATTGAGATTGAGGATTTATATAAAAAAATAAATCGCTTTGTTTATGCACTTTGGCGACTCACTAATATTACTAATAGAGAGACAGTATTAAAGGCGTATCATGCATATGTAGCGTCTAATCTCAGATATGGCATCACAGTTTGGGGTAACTCCGTAATGTTAGGTACTATTTTTGTAACACAAAAACAATGCGTAAGAGCACTGTATAACAAGCGCCCATGGGAAAGTTGTAAGCCACTATTTCGACAGTAATCGCTACTTACTGTTCCCTGTATGTATATTTTTGAAATATGTGTTCTTGTAAAATCTAATCCCGACCTTTATATTTGTAAGAAAGAAGTGTGTAAATTTTACACTAGGTACCCTAATAGATTGGTTTTTCCACCCATAAAAACGGATATCTGTAGTAGAAATAGCTACGTTATGTCTATCCGAATTTATAATCATCTACCACAAAGTGTTAAGGATCTCACAATTAACAGATTTAAAAACCAATTATTTGGATGGCTTTGTGGGAAATGTTTCTACTCAGTCCAAGAATACCTAGATTTCAGAATGTACGATTTTACAGTAAATAAATAAATATAAAAGGTCTTATCTATCAATCATGATCGTGACTAATATAAATTTGACATTTTGCTTCTAATTGTAATGATGAATTATAATCTTGACCATCGTTTTACATACATTTGACATTAACTTTTTGATATTCCTGATTTGCTATTGACATTATATCATGTATATTTTCAGTTGGTAATTAATATAATGTAATAACTTTTGGTAACATTACTTGCTGTTGTTATTAAATGTGTGATTCATTTGACATACCTAATAATTTCAAGATGAATAAATAATGTGTATTATTATAATGTAAATTGATGCAAGTTATAACATAGATATAAAATTACCTTATATATTTGTATGCCATATAAATGGTAAATGTGCAGCACCAATTTTCTATAACATCCTATTGTAACCACATTTATGCAAATAAATGCATTTCATTTCATTTAATTTCATAGTGGCATAATCTGCAGTCAATCTTCGATTAATAACTTATGAATTTGGGCTTCATTTTTTATCATTATGGTAGGCGAAACATCGATTCTTTTTACGAAAACTCAAAAGAATTGACCAGGAAAATTTTAGCTCCCACACTGGTTAATTCGGAAGTGTCGTGCAAGTCCGACGCAGTGAACGCTTGGAAAATGATCTGTCCAAGCTCTGATTTGTCATCCGATCTATTCTCTCAGAGTCGATGGGACGGGCCGCTCTGCAACATGGTGAGAGAACATCTCATGAACACATCTCCTAATGTTGCTGAGCGTGCCCGTTTATTGGCTGTGGGGGAATGGGAATCGGGTCTTTGGTTTCAAGCACTCCCATCGTCCAACATAGGCACTATGTTGGATGACACAACGTTCCGCATCGCTTCTTGCCTTCGTTTAGGTGCTCCATGTGTCACTCCGCATCGATGTCACTGTGGTGAAGCCGTCAAAGGCCTTGGCCACCATGGCCTATCATGTAGCAGGAGTGCCGGTCGTTTTTCGCGGCACGCCAACCTTAATGACATTATTCGTCGTGCTCTTGTCACCGCCGGCGTGCCAGCTCATCTTGAACCTAATGGTTTGGCACGTGACAATGGAAAGAGACCGGACGATATGTCATTGATGCCTTGGAAGATGGGAAGGCCCTTGGTGTGGGACGCAACGTGTGTAGACACCCTTGCGCCATCACATCTTCCCAGTACGGCGGGTTGTGCTCGTAACGGCGCAAATACAAAAACCTGGCAGGGGATTATGTTTTTTAAACCGTTTGGGGTCGAAACGCTAGGGTCATGGGGTCCCAGTGCTCGTGCTCTTTATAGAGACATAGCAAAAAGGTTAATCGACGCTTCCCGTGACCGGAGGGCTGGCCTTTATTTCGCGGAAAGGATAAGCATTGCCATTCAACGTGGCAATGCTGCCAGTCTTCTGGGCACACTACCAGTTGACTGTGATGCGGAGGAATTCTATGACGCCTATTAGAGGGTTTTAGTTTTCTTTTTTATTTCTCTGTTTCATAATATTTTAGGTATAAGTTAGTTTTAAAGAATTGTTTATATTATGTATATAATTAATAATTTGTATTGTTATTAGTTAATAACATCTGAATATAGAAGTTTTTTATTGCCTATTCAAAGGAATATCGCAAAAGTTTCTGAACAAATATGATAGTTGGTAAAATATTCAAATCCAGAAAACAGAGCCAGAAGTTCCTGCAGGTACTTGCAATAAGCAAATAAATTAGGTAGAGCACACGAGCGCGGTTTGATGATATGATAAGGAGACAAAATAATCGACTTACCCATAATGTTAGACATGGTTAATGATATAGAGGGTCCTTCACAGTGTCTGACTGTAGGAGAGGCGGGTACGCAGTGTTCAGCTCCACTGCTCCGTAGTGACTGAGTACTAAGTATAAGTAGCGAGTGCCGCGAGCCGTGAGCGGCCCGGAGCGGTGCGGGTGCCGCGCGCGGGGCCGCGGCTCCGCGCGCGCCACTACGTAACTCGAGATGATGTCATACTATAACTTTTGAAATAAAATTCTCACATCAAAGATTTAAGCGTGTTTTTAAGTGGCACTACATATCTATTAAGATTTGTAGTGCCACTTATCGCCTTTTACATTTAAGGTTGGATCATTGCTGTAACACGGTCTGCTGTGCGTTCAATTACCTACGCAGACAAAAAGTTGTACGTTAAGGTAAATATAGGGTAATCTCGATAATGCCGCTACTGGCCAGTTTTAAATAAATCAAACAATGGACAACTTTCGCAGAGCCAGAGGCTCGGTCAAGGTCCCTCTGTTACGTAACAGTTCGGGGCGCACGACTACGAGCACTCGCTATCATTGCATCTATTTTAGTTTATTTACACTTACTCTGTCTACTTACTCATTTTTAGATTTTCAAATCTACTGGAATGCACGCAAGATCATGACCAATGGCATAATATGTAAAATTCTTGAGACTCAAAAACCCGTAGGTATTGCTTATAATAATATCTCGGTTAGCTTACCTACGCATGTCAATATACCTAGGAACACATTTTTCTTCTATAGGCTTCCTTATTTATTTTGTAATACTTATTTAATTATATTTACTCAAAGTAAGTGATAATACTAATGTTATTTGAACGGGCGGGTGCTGATTATCAGTAAGTCATGTACAATATGCTGTCTCGTTGACCCTGGCGACCTATACTGTGTAAGTACATATCTATCTACTTTGTTTGCGTTACGTCGTCACAATTTCACTCGCTGTTTCATTTGTAAGAATTTACCTAATAGTTCAACTGTTTGTTTGGATTCGAAACATTTTGTACAATATGTTAGATATATCAAGTCCACGCTGAGGTTATTTTTCAAAACAAATAAAATCAACGTAGACGGGTATGGAGCATGGGCTACCAATAATACACAAGGAAAACGCTCCACCACGTCCTCTTGTGATATCGACACACCAACATACAGACTTGCTCAGCACGTAGTGAACATACTCTCACCACTCAGAGGCAACTCGAGAGCACATGTGAAGGCTTCATACCATATTGTGAATGAGATTAAATACCTACGTTCCACTGACAAAGTAACAATGGTTAGTTTTGATGGGCAGTCATTATTTACGTACATACCTTTACATGACTGTATTGAAATAAATAGAAGGAAGCTAATTGAGAACAATATGCCAGAGGAATAAGCAGAAATAAAACATTACTTAAAAACTTGTTATCTGCCGCGGGACAATAAAGTCTACATACATGTACCTGTTGTTGCCGATTTGATATATGTGGCGGACTTCGAGGCTCGATCTTTGCAGACTACTAACCATCACACCCAGGATTTATAAGAGTTATGCAGATAATATTTTTATAATATTACCAACAGATAGTGTAATTGTATTTCTAAAACATCTTAATTCCATTTATAACAACATACAATTTACTATGGTATTAGAGCCAAATAATTTATAAGCTTTCTTAGATGTACTTGTCATCAGGAATTCTGGTCAAACCTTAAGCCACACTGTGCGCAGTAGAAAGACCAATAAAAATAGGTACTCAAACGGTGAATCTCAACGCCATCCTAACAGGTAGCTACCGTGGGAATGTCTTTGTTTAAGAGAGGCCATGGAATCTAAGACAAGCAACACCTGGACCCCGAACTTTAACATGTCAAGCAAGTATTCAGTAAGCAGTCATCTGTCATCATAGTCATAGTTATCCACAGTTCTAATAATTAAAATTAATTTACGACATAATTAGTGCTTCTGTTATATGTGCAGTGTAAACAAATAGTTAATCACCAATAATTACATCACAAACAAAAATTGACTCAGTGGAACCAAACAATACGATTAACATAATTATTATTGCAAACAAAATAAAAGTGCAAAATCACAGTGCGAACTTGCGAGTGCGTAGGATTTGCGCGGTTCTGTAGCGGTAATAGGAGCTAGATCGCTGTGCACTTCACCGCGCCGCCGGCACCGCCATTAGCGAGCGACAGTGCTACCAACATTTCGCACCACACCGACGTTCTACCACAGATTACTAAATAGTGTTCTACATCGCGTTCCAGGCTCAACATTAGTTACGTCTTTGTGCATCATTTTGTTTACAAAATGCAGCGATCGCCGTCTAACCACAATGTTACTTTGCGTCACAATACTAAGTCTAAAAAGGTGTCTAGTACAGACACAATACCTAATCCGAACGAACAAATATCCCACGAAGCATTACGCGGTATTATTAGACAAGAACTGGAGACAGTGCTAAAATCAACTATTAAGGAATTAGTTACAGAACATATCGTCAACATTAATGGAAAAATTAACTGCTTCGAGGAATCGTTATCCTTCAGTAACACCATACTGGAGCAAATGAAAAATAAACTGGAGGAAGAAGTCTTTATCATAGAAAAACTAGAAAAAGAAAATTTTGAACTTCACTCCACAGTCAAAGAATTATCAAGTAGACTCAATTCAATTGAACAGCATATGCGTGAGTGCAATGTGGAAATTAATGGCATTCCGGAGCACAGAAACGAAAATTTACCGAATATTATGCAGCAGCTTAGCAAAATTGTTGAATGTCCTATTACTAACACAGATATACAATACGTAACAAGAGTGGCGAAACTGAACAAAGACAGCAAGCGACCCAGAGCAGTGGTACTAAAGCTGTGCAGTCGTGAGACATGTGACAATATACTGGCAGCGGTCACCAAGTTCATCAAAGCGCATAAAGATGACAAGTTATCATCGAAACACCTGGGCATAGGTAACAAGCGTGAAGCGGTTTTTGTATCCGAGCATCTGAGTCCGCAAAATAAACATCCGCATGCTGCAACACGCCAAAAGGCCAAAAAGGCTGCATACAAATTTGTCTGGGTTAGAGACGGCCGGATCTTTGCCAAAAAGAAGGAAACGAGCCAAGCCATACACGTTAGATCTATTGAGAGTCTGTCGTTACTCAAATAATCTAATGAAAGACCACTGGATTGATCTAAAGTAACAACAATATAATTCGATTGTCTAAATATCTATTATCAGAATCTAAGAGGTATGCGTACTAAAACTAATGAAGTTTATGTGAACGCAACCGAATGTAACTACAACGTCATCACCCTCTGCGAGACTTGGTTGCTCAAATATTGAAGACAGCGAAATCTTTGACAGCAGGTACATAGTTTACCGAAGAGATCGTGATCTCTCTGCAAGCTCCAAATCGGATGGCGGTGGTGTTCTTATTGCCGTCTCACGCTCAATCCCTTCATTCAGAATGTACGAGTGGGAAAGCATCTGCGAGGATATTTGGGTAACCCTAGATATAGTTAAAAATAACTCTCGTAAAAAAGTTGCAATTTGTGTAATTTACTTACCACCCTGTTTTTCTAAAACGTAAATAGAGTTTTAGAATTAAATTTAGTAGATGATATTTTAATCAAATCAAATCAATCTTTATTTGTATTAATGTGGTGTATACAGATGTTTGGTTTAGTTTACAGAGTTCAACATTAGTCATATATTCATGACATACAAATATAAAATACACAAAAATAAAAAAACAAAAACTTACAACTAAATTAATTTAAATTCTAACTTAATAAATGTAGACTATCACACTGTATCTTACACGCAAAATATTCCTGTAGTGTGTAGAAACATTTATTGCAGAGCCATCGAAATAATTCTGCTTTGAATTTATTTATACGCCACTCATAAACACCCTGTGGCAAGTGATTGTAGATGCGCACCGCCATTGTGTAGCTATTCCGATTACATACATCAGTTCTTATGGGAGGAAGCATTAGTCTATTTGGATAGCGGGTGTTGAAGTGGTAATTATCCTTTTTTAATGAAAACAGGTTACAGTTAGACTTAACAAATACACATATTTCGAATATATAGAGACTTGCGACGGTTAACAAAGACAGTTCACGAAACAAAGGTTTACAGCTTTCCCATGGAGCCTTATTGCATATACCTCTGACACATTGCTTTTGGGCTATAAATACCCTGTTAATATTTACAGAATTGCCCCAAAGAACAATAGCATATCTCAGATTAGCGACAACAAAACCATGATAAGCTTTTAATGCAGTCTGTTTATTTGTAATTTTGGTGAGTCTCCATAAAGCATAAGCAAATCTATTTATACGATTACAAATTTTATCTACGTGTAGTTTCCAATCACATTTATCATCCAAAGTTATACCCAAAAAAACAATGTCTGAAGCCTCAGTTAATTCCTGGTCCTTGTAATTTAAAGTAAGATTAAGCTTCTTGCCACACCTATTATAAAATTGTACGTATTTTGTTTTATCAATATTTACATTCAAGTTATTATTATTCAAATAGGTAACTATATCAGAAATTGTATTATTTAGTATATCATTATAATTATTTTTCGAATTATTTGGTACTATTATAGATATATCATCTGCATAGAGAATGGATTGATGTTGTATCACAGATGGTAGGTCATTTATGTATAGTATGAATAAAAGAGGGCCCAGTATACTGCCTTGGGGTACTCCGACTTTATTATGTCTTAGTTTGGATTTGGTAATTATTTCTTCGCCTTTTGCATTAATATTTGTAATTTCTACATACTGTATTCTATCAATTAGGTAACTTTTCAACCAGTCCAGAGCAGCGCCACGTATGCCATAGCGTTCGCATTTGTAAAGTAATAGACGATGAGAGACAAAATCAAATGCCTTGCTCATGTCAAAGAAAATGGATGTGATATTTGTTTTGGCATTAATATGGTTTATTATACTGTTAACTAGTTTGAAGGCTGCCAGAGTAGTTGATTTCCCTTTTAAAAAGCCATGTTGTTCTGGACACAGGATATCAAATTTATTCAGGAACGATATTAGTCTATTGTACATAATTTTTCAAACAATTTAGCTATAGTAGGAATAAGGGCAATAGGTCTATAATTACTTATCAAGTTTTTGTCACCTTTTTTGTGTAATGGCTTTATAACGGTTGTTTTTAACTTATTGGGAAACTTGCCTTGGCAGAGAGATAAATTTATTATGTATACTAATACTGGTGTAATGATATTACTACACGTTTTGAGCAACTTTGTGGGGAATTGGTCATAGCCCACTGAAGGGGTATTATTCAGTGAATTTATCAATTTTTCTACTTCGTTTATATCGGTGGGGAATAAAAATATACTAGCATTATTTGACTTGATATTACTTGACATTACACTTTCATGATCATTATTTTGTAATTGTTGTATATGTTCATTACCAGACGCTCTATTTGTAAGATCAATAAAGTAATCATTAATTATATTTGAAATTTCTTTAGGGTCATGTATGACCTTATCCTTATAAAATATTTGCGGAATAGCCCTCGTAGTAACAAGCGGTTTTATATTATGATTAATAATTTTCCAGGATGCTCTGCAGATATTCGGAGCATTGTTAATATAATTTTTATTGTGTAGTCTCTGGGCAGTGACTATACATTGCTTTAATAGTTTATTGTATTGTGTATATTGCACTTTATTTGAATGCATCCCAGGTTTATAACTCATGAACCGCAATTTACGCTTTTTATCTACAGATTTTTTTATTCCCTTTGTGATCCAAGAGTTATACTTACTTTTATTATTTATTTTTACTATATAAGTGGGAAAACATAAATTATAAAATAATATAAGATTATTGTGAAAATTGTTAAAAGCAGTGTCAGTGTCAGTGTCACTATAGGTATCTGACCATGAAAGTTGGCCAAGACAGTATAAAAACTTTTCTATATTATCAACTCGCATATCCCTTTTTACTTTAAAAATAAACGAGGAACTAACACCCTTATTATCCACTGGAAAACTAAGCAATTGCCCTGTGTTGTGATCTGAGAGTTCTAAGGGTAATACGCTCCCAACTGCGTCAGGAATATTACTTAATATTTGATCTATACAAGTATTTAATCTGGTAGGTATATTTATATGTATGGTAAAATTATAGTTTTGGATTAGTCTATGAAATTCAGTCAAAGGATAAGAGTTTTTTAAAATATCTATGTTAAAATCTCCAGTAATAATGATCCTGTTTTTTGTTTTGTTGCGCATTTTCATCATTAATTGCTCTAGTTTTCCAAGAAAAATATTAGGATAATAGTTAGGTATTCGATAAATACAAATTATAATACATTTATATCTAGGAATTTCAATGCCACATGCTTCGAAAGTTAACTCAGTACATAGATCATCTAGTAATGAGATCTTTTTAAATTCAATATAATTTCTACAAAAAATGCAAACGCCTCCTCGTCGCTGTTTGGCTCTTGAGAAGTAGTTTGCTAAATGGAATCCATTTAAATGCATATTAAGCTCTTCACCCGATTTTAAAAAGGATTCACTGATACATAATACATCTATATAAGTACCCGTTTCAGACAATTTGGCGAGTGTTATCTGTAACAAATCTTTTTTACTTAAAATACCAGCAATGTTTTGATGAAGGACTGAAAGCTTACTCATGTCATTGTTATTAGTCACGAAAAAGGTTTCTCACACTTTTGTTACAGTTACCTGGCAATGAGTTTTTTGTGGCAGGTATAGTTGTGAGATTTGGAGAGATAGAAATAAAGTATTTATGTAACGTTGCCTGTTTCAAAGTTCTCTTAATTACATCCAATTTTGGCGTAGATATAAAGTATTTATGTAACGTTGCCTGTTTCAATGTTCTCTTAATTACATCCAACTTTGGTGCAGTGGGCTGCGGAGTCGCTTTTACTTTATTCAATTTAGACAAATCAGCACAATTTGAGTGTAACTTAGCCATTTGTGACACTATGTGTCGCGTACTAGGGTTAATATATAAATAATAATAATCTATACTATCTATAGTGAAATTCAGTCTATTACAGGTGTCATATAATAAGTTACCATATTATATGACACCTGTATATTGGCACCATCGTATAGATGCAAAATCACTAGTTTATTCAACGAGTAGTTTTAGCATTATGTCTATGACGACCTAAAATATGATGTTGAAATACATCAAGGAGTGGCCGTCACCTCTATTGATACTTCCCATGCTTTGCAGCGCCAGCGTCTTGCGAGGATCACATCGCTGCGCAAACTCTTACCGGCCACGACAACTTTAAGAGCAAATAGTAATTATTTAAGCTAGACACGTTACGACTATGCTAATGTTAGAACTTGTTTAAAACATTAACATAGCATCGGCGGTGACGCGGTGAGGCGGTCCGCTTAAGCGTTGTCAGTGGCAGACCACGGCACTGAGCACTGACTACAATCAGCCCATCACATTCTGTGTCGATGCGCGGTGTAGCCTGTGGTAAAGTGTACCTAATACTCATCACATTCATAACATGTCGTATGGTATACACATAAGACAATAACATACCTAACTGATGTCATAAACTTTCAAAATAACGTTTATTAAAAATTCTGGAACACGCCCTTACAGTGTTTATAATAATAATAATAATACCAGCCCTGTATTAAACTGTCCCATTGCTGGGCACGGGCTTCTTCTCAGTGAGAGAAGGTTTAGGCCATAGTCCACCACGCTGGCCCTGACCGGGTTGGCAGACTTCACATATCTTTAAGAACTCTTAGACATGCAGGTTTCCTCACGATGTTTTCTATCACCGAGCGAGCGATAATTAACTATTCAATACGCACATAACTTCAAAAAGTCAGAGATGCGTGTCTTGGGATCGAAATCAATCCCTCTGTGTGGCAGTCCAACGGTCTCCTACTAGGCTATCGCTGCCTGTACAGTGTTTAGATAGGTACACAATTCGTGTAATATTAATAAGCATCAAAGTGAGGTGAGTTGTCCAATAGCTCTGTGGTCGTAAAGGGCAAGGTATCGGCAGTATGACGTCAGCACTACACCCAGGTCACCTACATAGCTAGCGGCGATGGCGGCGGCGCGGCGCGGCGTGGGCACTCGGGCACACACAAACACGAAAATCAGCTATAGTTACGCTACAACTACCTGAGATCAATATAAAACAACTTACAAGGTGTGATTTCACCAATCTCTGTCTATACTGGATGCTATCTTCGTTCTAATGTAATACCTAATAGGCTACAATACGATAATTATTGTGATCGTTATATATAAAGTTAATAGGTACAAAAGGAGAACAATAACTGAAGATTTACGTTAAACGCTACTGAAAATATGCTAAATACTCTTTATGGATTATGTGCGTTTGTAGCTTCTTAGCTGCCATGCGCAATGGTTTCACACAGGTTTCAGGTGGACAAGGAACGGTTAGGTTTATACAATCAAAGTAGGTATCCGGCACGTAGATATCTGGCGGGATTTCTAATTTTGTTGTTTGTTTGTCTTAAAAAAATAAAATGATTAACCCACAAGCACGCATGTTACAAATGTAACCAAAATAAATATTATTTTGTTTACATAAAGCATATAATAGTCGAACAACTAGAACAACGTACTATCATCAAAACTAATCATCCCTTTACGGCCTAATCTTACTTCAGAATTTCGCCTACTAGTAGTCAGATTCTCCTCGTTACTGCTTTAAATGTAAAATCGATGATATTTTAAATGTCCACGTGTGATCTGACATAATTATGTTTTAAATGTCCATATTCATCCGTGTGATTCCTGAAAATCTGAAAAAAAAAATTGTATATGTGGCGACTCAATTAATTTATTTTTATTAGATAGATGTGATATGATAACTTGAACTAGGAAAGCAACATGATTTGGTCCTTAAATGCAAATGTATGTATGAATGCTGTGGAATGTAGGCGTAAGTGTCAAACTAGCGTTCACCTTGTTTACTTGCGCCTGATCGAACGTGTACATACGTGAGCTACATTCGGAGCAGTGAACGTCAAACGCGATTTTTTCGGCGCATAAGTTAGCGAGGAGCCCTTCTGCCACTCTGGATCATTCACCTTATCCTCCGACACAATCAGCTGGCGGCTGATCGGACACCGCATGCGCTGTTCACCATTGTCGCTCTGCCTGCACAGCATTGCATAACATTTACAATTAACTAATTATGTTCTACTTATGTCATATTATTTCAATTGTTTGTTCCTAATGATAAGGTTGCAGATAACACCGAACATTTTTTTGACGTGGGGTATGCTGTGACGCATTTCCCTCCGCTGAGGCGAGCGGAGAGGTTATGTCGGGCTCACCCGGGGAAAGATTGAAAGTCCCGGGTCCTACCGACTAAACTTACCACGGTGTTCCTTTACACAATCTATGGCCGGGTTGCAGGGATCGCTCGCGCACACATCCTGCAAAGATAACACCAATCTGCTATAATAACAACAACTATAATAGAATAAGCAGCATACACTTGTTGAATAATACTTATAATATATCACACTTTCACTAAATGTATCTAGTCAACCGTGCACATACAGGGTGTCCGGTAATTAATGGATAACCTGGAAATGTCTTATAGTGGAACTGATGGCCCTTCAGAAAAAAATATGTAAAATCTATCCTAACTACTACCTGAGACATGTGTTTTTTTTTTTAATTACCATGTATAATTTTCTTGTATAATGAATGAAATCCATCGGTTTTTTGTTTTATTATTAAACACTAATTATGCTAATAGATAGACAGTCAAAAGTATGCTATGCTGTATAGCTTGCACTTTTTAAAAAATTTTAATTTTTTATTCTTTTCATTTTTCTGAACGGCCTTCAGTTCTACTAGAAGAGATTTCAAGGTTATCCATTAATTACCGGACATCCTGTATATATATGTACTTGCCTAAGTAAATGTTTATTCATCAATTTCAAAACGAAGCTATACAGCTAATAAAGTTCTCTGGTACTTGTACCAAACCTCTTGGGATACTTTGTTTGTTTACCATATTTACTTTACCAGTATACATACTATCTGGACATATTTATTATATTAAGCTATTTTACAAATGACTGACACATTATTAACCGTTTCAGATCTAGATAATATTGAAATTGCCCGCTCCATTGAATGCGACTCCTCAAATGTCGATAAATATATATATGTAAATAGAAATGACCTCACTATTTTATCTCAAAACATCAGGAGTATTTACTGTAATTTTGATAACTTTTTACTAACTTTGGCAGATTTTAAATTCCAAACAGATGTTATTGTCCTCACGGAATGTCGGCTACACAACAACAAACCTATACCGCAAATAGACAAATATACGTCTTACTCTACTAGAAGACAGCTAAACCAAAACGATGGCATAGTTGTGTACGTTAAGAATTCACTCAAACACAAATTAAAGGAAATTGAGCTTTCTCAAGCATTTTTTTTACAACTTAGTATACTATATATAGTAGACAGTCTAATCCTATGTGTATATCGCTCACCATCGAACGCAAATACTGACATCTTTCTTAATTCACTCAGCGAGCATTTGGAAACGCTAACTTCTGAAAAAACCTTAATAGTAACAGGTGACATAAACATCAATATTAAACCTAAACAAACAGAACCAAATCACGAACTTAGGAATAGGATGAGTTATCTAAACATGCTTTCAACCTATGGGATACTCCCGGGACACACGCTACCGACGAGAGATAGGAACTGCCTCGATCACTTCATGCTTAAAATAAACAAAAATAAGGTATTAGCTTCAATTGCCATATTACATACTAGCATCACTGACCACTATACAACTTTTCTATCTATATCTAAGTGTTACAATGCATCTGCCGTCAGGAAAACCAGTACTTCCATAAACTTAGCACAAGCCTTAAAAGACTTACAGGAACAAAATATTTCACAGCTTCTGTTTTGTAATGACCCTAATATCCTAGCACACCAACTAATTAATCACTTAATTAATACTATAAATAAAAATATTACTACTAAAATCATACCTAACAAAAAAATAATCATTAAATCCTGGATAACACTGGGTTTATTACGGTGCATAAGGAATCGAAATAAACTTCAAAAGCAAAGTCGTAACGATCCTTTTAATGATATTCTAAAATTAACCTACAATAGATATCGAAATTATTGTAACGCATTATTAAAGAAACTAAAAAGAAAATATGAGAGGGAATTAATTACAAACTCTATATCAAATAGCAAACTACTTTGGAAAAATATAAAAAAGATTACGTATACAAATAAATTAAAGACCCAAAACTCAGACCTCCTGAACATAAAGTCGTCTCCCATTGAGTCAGTCATCTATATAAACAACTGCTTTGCTAACGTTGGAAAACAGCTAGCACAACAGATCACGGCGCGGACTGATTTCAACACTTATCCCAACAGGCAACTAACCAAACAACCTACACAATTATCCTCCTTCGTTTTGTTTGACACCGACACTAAAGAAGTGGATACAATATTAACGAGTTTAAAGTCTGAAAGTGCACCGGGCTGGGATGATATTCCTACCAAATTCTTGAAGCACATAAAACGATCATATCGATCGAACATCTAACAGCACTAAGGCAGTCTATGAAAAGGTTTTACAAGATATGCTGAAACGGCAAGCGCGTTTGCCGTCTCTAACTTCAAGAACTCGGCCTGAGTTTCCGGCTGCATCTACAAGCATCGCGGAGCAGTCACCCTCTGCGTTACCTACTAAAGGTAATTTATTGAAATTAAACACTTTATACGGATTTTATCGCGTTGTTTATTTTACTATAAACACTGTTATTACATAATTTTGAAAACTCTAACACTACTATTATTGAATTTTACTACTATTTAAGCTATATATTTTTTCTAATTAAAAACTATTTGTATTTAAGTTTACACTTTGCCCCGACGTTTCGGTTGCTTTACAGCAGCCATGTTCACGGGGAGACTCGAGATTTAGTTTCGATGACATAAAGTTTCAGGTAATTCCTCGAGAGACAACTGAGACAACTGAGAAGCAACAGGATCTTTTGCGTCGCCAATACTGTAACTTTAAAGCTTTTCAGCATACTGTGGAAAAGATCGACTTAGATTATGATGGAAAAGTGGGCGTTAGAAGATAATCTAAACGCTCTCAAAATCAAGAAAACTTATTGAAAAAGGGAACTGGGAACTAGATTATATACTGGCGGAAGAAGATTCGATATACAAAGAAAATATGATGCGGCTGATTTGATTGACTAACCTACCTTACCTTTTTTTTTTTTTTTTTTTTGATACCCAGCAAAAATGCTTCGTGCACTTCCCGCCGGCTAGGGGACGGCACCGGTGGGGCGTGTGGGACTCCCAGCAAGAAGACGCGCTGGTATACCCACTAAAAAAACCTGGGGTGTTCCCTCTCTCACCCAATGGGGGGGGCCAGTTGGGAACTTAGAAGATTCAACCATAGCAGGCCCCCCCGTGTGGGTGCCGGCCGAATCATTTTTTTTTCGGACCCGACCACCTCTCGTCCCCAGGGGAGAGCCTGACTGCTCTCCCCTTTCGACATTAGAAAGGCGCGCGGGAACACCGCGCGCGCCCTCTCGGGGCTTTTAGTTTACGGGTGGCAGGGTCCCCTGAGGCCCCGCCACCCGGAGCCCCTAGGTGGGGGGCAGGAGAGCGACATAAGCGCGTCTCCTGCGCCCCATCCTCCGGCAGCGGACGTCCGGGGCGTAAGGATCGTCCTCACGCCCCCGCTCCGCCGCCTCCTTCTGCGAGATGACAGCCTCGCAGAAGGAACTCATTGCGCCCCAGCACCTGTCGTCGCCGACCATCTTGGATATGACGGTCGGCAACGAGAGGCCGGGGCCAATCACGGTGACCAGGGCACAGCGCTCCGCGGCCCACGCCGGGCACTCCTCCAGCGTGTGCTGCGCCGTGTCCCGGTCACACACCTCACAATGGTGACATCTGGTTGTCGGCTCCCTACCGGCTATCTTGCAGAGGTACTCTCCGAAACACCCGTGTCCGGAGAGCACCTGAGTAAACCGGTAGATGAGCGGTCCGCGCCGTCTGTCTGCCCATTCTCTTAGTACTGGACGGACAGCCTCGACTGTCCTCACCCCGTAGCGGGGCTGGGCCAGTCGCTCATTCCACCTGGCCTCCAGGACCAGTCGAGCCTGGGACCTTCGCGTCTCCACCGCCCTGTGCGTGGGCTCCTCGCCATGGAGGCGGAGGTCAGCGCGCCAGTAATACACTGACGCTTGGACCTCCGCCTCCAAATCCCAGGGCGGCGATGCCGCCAAAACGCACGCCGCCTCATAGGAGACGGTGCGGTACGCCCGCGACACCCTGATCGCCATCGCCCTCTGAGGTCTCCTTAGGAGGGCGACGTTTCGGCGATTCAGGGCGCTAGCCCAAATGGGCGACCCATAAAGGGCCATCGACCGCACCACCCCTAAATAGAGGCAGCGGCAGATGACAGTCGGCCCCCCGATATTCGGCAGCAGAGAGCTAAGCGCTCCCGCCGCCGACATCAGCCGGGGGGCCAGGCGGCTAAAATGGACGCGAAAGTTCCAGCGGCCGTCGAGGTGGAGCCCCAAGTATTTCATACTCGGCTCCACCCCGATGCGGACCCCTCCAACGATGATGTGGGCATCTGGTGGCGGCGCCCGCCGAGGCCCGTGAAATAGAAGGGCCTCGGACTTTTCCAGCGCCACCTCCAGTCCCAACATCCTAATCCTGCCGACAACCAGAGCCACTCCAGCCGTGGCAAGACGGGCAGCTGCCCAGTAGTCCTCTCCCCGGGCCGTAACCAGCGTGTCGTCGGCGTAACAAGTTACGCCGACGCCCGGGGGCAGGGCGCCCCGCAGCACCCAGTCGTAACCGATGTTCCACAGGAGCGGACCCAGAACCGATCCCTGTCAAACACCGGACGACACCTCCCTCCGGAACGTCTCTCCATTCCGCCCCACACAGAATACACTTCTCTGGTGCAGGTAGTCCCCGACTATTCGGCGCAGGTAGGGAGGCACCCCATGAAATCGGTGCGCCTCCCTAATAGTCGCCCACGGCAGGGTGTTGAACGCGTTGGCGATGTCCAAGGACACCGCCAACAGCACCCCGCGCGAGGCGACCGCCTCCTCCGAGAGGGCCTCGACGCGACTGATCGCGTCAATCGTCGATCGGCTCTCCCGGAATCCGAATTGGATTTCGGATAAGCCGGGGCCCACCCGCACCAGGTGCTTGGAGAGGCGGGCAGCCAACACGCGCTCAAAGAGCTTGCCCACCTCATCCAACAACACTATGGGGCGGTACGTGGAGGGAGAGTCGGCGGACTGCAGGGCGTGCTTCCGCTGTACGTAATCGCCCCGCAGCCGTGCCTCCACGGTCGCGTCACGGTACCGCCTGCGTCGGCGGTACCTAGTGTACTGGCGACGCGCCGCAATGCACGCGGCGCGTTTTTGGCTGATGTCGTCAGACCACCAGTACACCTGACGCCTTGGAGGTCGAGCACTGGCCCGGGGCATCGACGCGTCGCAAATCCGCGTCATCGCGCCCCGGAACCACTCCGCCTCCGACTCAACCTCCACAGGCCCTTCACCCATCGGGGTCCAGGCCTGGACGATGGAGGCTTCCACCAGCACGTCTACGTCGACACGTTTCAACGCCCATCGTGGGGACGACGGGGTGTGAACTCTCCTCGGGCGATCGTCCGGGATCGCCGGCGAAGCGGATATGTCGAACCGTACGTAACGATGGTCCGACAGCGACTCCGCCTCGACCAGCACTCGCCAGTCCCGGACGTAGCGCGTTACGGCAGGGCTTGCGAACGAAATGTCCACGATGGACTCACCCTGCCAGCGCACGCACGTGGCGACCGACCCCCGGTTAAGAACCACGAGGCCGGTCGCAATCGCCCACTCCTCCAGCGCGTTGCCGCGAGCGTTGGTGACAGGGGATCCCCAAGCCGATGATTTGGCATTGAAGTCCCCCGCCACCACGACCGGACGCGATGGGTACCGATTAATCACGGTGCCCACCGCGCCCAAAAATCGCTCAAACTCGGCGAGGCGCCGGTTCGGAGAAAAGTACACCCCAATCAGGACGGTTCCCTCCCAATTAACACAAACATACCCCTCGCCCCTGTCTGTCATCACCAGGAGCGAGGGTCCGGACGAAACAATGGCCGCCGAGCCCCCGAGGTCCCCAAACCAGTTGTATCGGCTGGGGACGCAGTAAGGCTCGGCGACTACGGCGATGTCTATTGACCACTCCGCCATGTGCTGCAGCAAGATATCCTGCGCCCTGGCGGAGTGGTTAATGTTCACCTGTAGGAGGCGATGGACCATAATTAATTAGGTTTCCATCGCCTCTCTACTGCTCCCTGTTTGGGACGGGGCTGGAGCGGCCGGAGTCCCGGCAGCCGCCCCTCTGGCCCTTCGTCTTTTGGGTGGGGAGCAAGATTTGCTCCCCATCCGGTGCCCCGCCGGTCTTCCTGCAGCCAAACAGATGCTGCAGGAAGATTTAATAGCGGAGCAGGCGGCGGCCTTGTGGCCGGGCTGACCGCAGCGAAAACAAAAGTCGCTGCGATCAGTTTCGGCGGTGCATTGCTGCCTCACGTGCCCCGGTTCGAGGCAGCGGTAGCACCGCCTAGGCCTCGGCTCCAGGAGGTTCACCTGAGCCGAGACCATCCCGACCAGCAAACGGCCGGCCGCCACCTTCTTCGCCGCGGCGATGGGGCAGCGCACCATCACTGTGCACAGACCACCATTGCCGCGGCGCACCTCCCCCACCCTGACCTGCGCCTGAGGGCAGGCGCCGGCTTTTGCCACCGCAGCGGCGACATCCTCGGAGGAGGCCGAGTCGTCCAGCCCGGTTATCCGCATTTCCGCGGACTTCACCGGGTGGGAGACCCTGACCTCCTCAGGCGTGAAGAGTGACCGAATTGTTTCGGCCACCCTATCCGCCTTGTCGCCGAAGGTGGCTCCTGGGACCTCCAGAATTCTGGCCCCAGTGGCGGCAACCTTAAAGTAGACGCCTCCAGCGAGGCCCATCTCGCCGAGGTTGCCCTTCATGGCCTCAGTGGCCCGCCGGAGGACGCCCGCATAGCTGACGCCTTGCCGGAGTCCCTCCTCCGTCAGCTCCACCACAACGGCGGTGGAGCGCGGGGGGCGCAGGTCAGCCGGGGTGGGGCCCTTCTTTTTATTCGAAACCGGGGGAGCCCGGGAAGCCTTCTTTTTATTTTTCTTCTTTCTCCTGGTGACCTCTGTCCACGGCTGTTCAGCCGAGGTAGAGGCCACCGGGGTGGGTTGAGGCTGGGTGGCGGGGCGCGGCGGCGCCACAGTGACGGTCACCCTCTTCTTGCCCTTCCCTTTTAGTACGGGAGACAAGTGAAACAAGTGATAGCTATTGACACACTCATTTATTCGTCGTAGACGAACCGCGCGGGCGCAGCCACGCACACATAGACGTCCTATGCACACATACACAACAATCCCTCACCCTATTTAAGATACATATAAAAAAACACAAATTATTAAAAGAACTGTTTATAATCGACCCTGGGTATATTCCGCAACAGTCTACTGGAACATCTCGAATTCTGAGGGGATGAGGATAACAATTCCGCCTCATTCCTTTCCCCCTCCCCACCATCCGACGACTGAGAACCACTGGGTTCGCTGTGGATTGGGTCGCTGTCCAACACAAAATCGTCAAGGTTCCCCGATTGAGTCATACCTTTATATAAAACAATTTGATTTTTATGTTTTTTGACATCACAAGAAGAGACATGGTCTTTAATCAAATACAACACTTTACCAAGTCTTTTTATAATGGTTCCTTTGCACCACATAAATTTACAATTATTCAAAAATTTTTTAAACATAACCTCTTCGCCTGGTTTATACACTTGTATATTATTGCCGCCGTAGCACTTAATTTGCGAGCACTGCTTTTGTTTAACATCGTCAGCGAGTGATGTGGGTGGGGTCGACTTTAACTATGGGTTAAGTAAATCTAACCGCGTTCTGAGCTTTCGCCCAAACACCAACTCAGCCGGTGAGAAACCCGTGACAGAATGAACTGAATTGCGGTAGTCAAACAGATATTTTAAAATATTAAGCTTACACTCACGCCTATTGCGAGAACTTAAAACACTTGACTTTATACCCTTTTTGACTATTTTAACAAAGCTCTCTGCTTGTCCATTACTGGCAGGATTGTAAGGTGGTGATGTAAGATGGGCAATACCATTAAGTAAACAAAAATTTGTAAACTCCGCGGATGTAAAGGCAGTACCGTTATCGCTAACAATTGTGTGGGGTAATCCGTACTTAGACATAAAATCATAAAGATTTTCAATAACAGCTGCCGAGGTTGTAGAAGTACTCACGTCGTATACTTCTAACCATTTGGTATGCGCATCTACCACTACCAAGAACATTTTATTATTCAGTGGGCCCAGGAAATCTATATGTAACCTATGAAATGGTGTAGGAGGAAACTTCCAAGGGGCTAACGGCGCCCGGGGCGGCGAAGGCCGCAGCTGTTTGCATATTTCACACGAGTATATCATTTTCTCTAGCGCTGCATCAATACCTGGGAACCAAACCCGTGACCTAGCCTCTGACTTCGTTTTTACGATGCCTAAATGCGAGCTATGTAATTCCGACAAAACCTTCGACCGCAAAGATTCGGGCAGTACCACCTTGTGACCCCTCATTAAACAACCGTCTTCATATGATAGTTGTGTCTTACATAAATGATAGGGTTTCAACTGCGCGTCCACAACCTTTCTAGGCCAACCATTTTGAATATATTTTACAACTAACTGCAATAAAGTATCCTCGTTAGTAGCTTTGCGTAACTCGTTCAAGGTCAACGGCATGTCGCCTTCGACAACAAAGTTGACATATGATGCGCGATCAATGGGAGTAGCGGCAGCGGCGGCGTGTGCGCCGACGTTGTCTCCCTCCCTCTCGGCCGCGACGCCTGACTCACACTGCAAACTCGCACGAGATAGGTAATCCGCGTTGTTATCGGCGCTACGAACATACTCAATTATATAATTGTATGCACTTAAAAACATCGCATATCTCTGCAATCTATTAGCGGACACCTCCGGTATACCTTTATGTGTGCCGAAAATAGAAATTAACGGCTTGTGATCCGTTCGTAATATAAAGGGATCTGATCTGCCATATAAATACTGATGGAACCGACGTATTCCAAATATTATCGCGGTCGCCTCTTTTTGTATTTGTGAGTAATTCTTCTCAGCTGAGTTCAACGTGCGGGACGCAAAAGCTACCGGACGCTCTAACCCGTCATAATCTATTTGGGACAAGATTGCCCCCAAGCCACACGGGGAAGCATCGACAGTTAAAACTATTTTGGCGTTAGAATTAAAGTGTGCTAAAACCTGATCGGAAGTCAAACGTTTCTTGATTTCATGAAACGCTTGTTGATGTGACGTAGACCAGTCCCACTTAACTCCTTTTTTTAATAAGTCATACAAAGGACTCAGGATACAGGATGCTCCAGACACGAAATTCCTATAGTAGTTTACAAGCCCTAAAAATGATTGCAATGTATTAACGTCGGTAGGAACAGGCGCATCAGCTATGGCTTTCACCTTTGCCGGGTCTTTCTGTAATCCCTCCTTGTTAATTATATAACCTAAATATTTAATTTCGTTTTTAAAAAAATCGCATTTTTCTTTCTGTACCGTTAACCCTGCATCCTGAAGTCTTTGCAGAACTAGGGTTAACTTTTCCAAATGGCCCTCAGGCGTCCCGTCACTACTAATTAATATGTCATCAAGCAGGCATAGAACTCCGTCTAGTCCCGCAAGCACTGTTTCCATAGCGCGTTGAAATATAGACGGCGCACTAGACAGCCCGAAAACTAGTCGAGTATAATTAAACAGACCCCGATGCGTATTGATACATGTCACCGGTTGAGACTCCTCGTCTAATAAAAATTGATTATATGCCATAGACAAGTCAATTTTTGAAAACTGATGGCCCCCGTACAGTCTTGAAAATAGTTCGTGCACCGTAGGTAGAGGATATTGTTCTATCATCAGTTGTTTGTTGATAGTAACTGAATAATCAGCGCACAATCTAACCGACCCGTTGTGCTTAAGCACGGGGACAATAGGTGACGCATACTCAGAGTGCGCAACCGGTTTAAGAACACCTAAGTCTACTAAACGAGTTATCTCCTTATCGACCTTATCACGTAACGCGAACGCAATTGGACGCGCTTTACAGAATATCGGTTTGGCATTATCCTTTAATTTTAATTTAACTCGATATTTTTTAAATTCACCAAGCTTATCCGAAAATACTTCTGGAAAACGCATTTGCAATTGATCCACCATACTCTGCTCGCCCTTTAGATAGTGGCAAGGCGTTAACTTAAGTTTGAATCTCGCAATAAAATCCATGCCTAATAACGGTGGTCCGCCATTGCGGATGACGTACACGTCCAATGGATGAGTGTGTCGCATGTACGTCACAGGCAAGTTCATGTACCCTACACAGTTCATCGTATTGCCGGTGTAACTAAAAAAACTTTTTTTCGAATCTCGTAACGAAATATTACTGAACATGTTTTTATAGGTACCCTCGGATATAACCGTCACTGCTGATCCACTATCTATTTGAAATTGAAATTTTTTACCGTTGATTTTCACTGTTTCTGTCATAGGTTCCCCACGGACTGAGCGTATGTTAAACAATGGCTTACCATCGTCGTCCTCACTCACATCACCCGTCAACACGTAATTAACCTTTTTGTTACACATTTTTCGCAAATGACCCTTGGTGTTACACTTATTGCAAGTATAGCTTGCAAACCGACACTGGGATGAGTCATGACTATTACGACCGCACACTGAACACTTTAATTTACCGGCACTCATCGTTTTAGCACTATTCGCTTGTTTGGCGATCTTGAAAACTGGCGTCTGCTGTCCAACGACAGCCGTAGTAGCGGCCGCTCCTGCGCGCGCGCACCGCACGCTCTCCGCCAGCTCCACCGCCTTCGCCAGGGTCAGCTTGTCGAGATCCTGCGCGAACAGCTTCTCTCGTTCATGGCCTGCTACCATTCCCATCACGAACCGATCTCGTAACGCTTCCTCGACGTTACTAAACTTACAATGTGCTGTAAGTCCTCGTAGCCTTGACGCCCATTGCGTGTACGTCTCGCCCAGCTGCTGCACCGCTGCGTAAAATTTGTAGCGCTCGCTAAAGCCACATACCTTTGGAAGAAAGTGCTCATCCAATAGCTGCACTACGTCGTCATACGGTACCTCCTGGATGTCCTTTGGCAGGGCTAGATCCGCTGCCAAGTTATACGTAGCGTCGCTCAATCCGCTGAGCAGGACCGCCCGTCTCTTGGATCCAGTTGCATCATTCTTCGGGAAGATGTCGTTTGCAATAAACCATTGCGTAATTCGGCCTTTGTACGACTTCCATTCTTGCACATTGTGGTCGAACGTGGATAAAATTCCAATGCAATTCATTTCTTAAGAATTTATTTTTTAGATGTGGGTATCTCGTCGCCACTGTTAGGTATTTAGTACGGGAGACAAGTGAAACAAGTGATAGCTATTGACACACTCATTTATTCGTCGTAGACGAACCGCGCGGGCGCAGCCACGCACACATAGACGTCCTATGCACACATACACAACAAAGGAAGAAGCCGACAGTGTAGGGGCAGATGTCTGCCGCGGTGGGCCAGAGGGCGTCGGGCCAGCTGGCGTTCCCCCGACCATTCGGGGCCGGTCTCCGAGTGGAGGGCCCGGGGTCGGGACGGGCGCTAGGCCATAGTTGGCCAGGCACGCCTCCACAACGTTGCGCGACTGAGCCACCGTGGCCCGCATCAGGTCGTGTGCCCAGGCGGGACGCCGGTCCTCCGCGGGAGTGAGGGGCTGCGCTGTGCGCCGTGGGAGGGGCGGGAACTCATCCCGCGGCCTCCCGGCAGGTGCCCCCGTGGTGGCCGAGGGCGTCTTGGCGGCGCTGGCCCGAGCGACAGTGGCAGTGGCCGCCTTCATGGCTGCCACCTCAGCCCGAAGCTCCGCGAGCTGCCTATGCAGCCCCTCGTTCTCCGACCTCCAGCGTCTCTGGAGGTCGAAGGAAGCCCGTCCCCACAGCCCGAAGAAGGCCTCCCTCATGTCCTCGGTTGCAACCTTGAGGTCACGGACGAACCCCCCCTTCAAATTGCCGGACCGGGCCGCCACCCTCAGGACGGTCTCGGCGCCAGCCTCGAACCGTTGCCTGAGGTCGGCAACCGAGTCCTCTCCCAAGGGGGACGCATCCGCGACCCCAGCCGTCCTCAAGATGGCTCGACGGGCAGGCAGCTGAGGCTGCCCGAGGAGCTTCCCCGCGGAGGGAGGTGGCATCGGGGAACCGGCCCTTCCTCCACAGGGCATCCCCTTCACCACCTCCACCTCCGTGTCCGACCCAGAGTCGGACAGCGCATGGTGCGACGTCTTCTGGCGCTTTGCAGATGCGCTGGGTGCACCCCAGAACTTGAGGGAAGCAGGGCTATCCCCCCCTCCTCTCTCTCCCGTCGTGCCGCCGACGAGCACCGGCTCTGAGGCCGACTGGCCTCTGAGCCCGAGCCCGCCTGCGACCCGACATCTATATCAGTGCCGGTGCCGGCGCCAGACATGCTCGACACGGAGTCGCTGCGTGCCAGCGCCGCCGCCCGACACCTCGACCGTGTCCTTGGCACGGCCGGGACACCATCCCGGATTGACGGCGGGGTCATACCACCAAAAAGGGGAAGGCAGGGCCTTCCCCTTTTTGGGATCTTCCAGTCTTGCCTTGTTCGGGCCGGAGCCCAAGGCCACTCTCATCGCAGAGTCAGCACTTGACCCTGCGGAAACTTTGGTGCCGGATATTTCGCGCGGCACTGCGCTGTGATGGCGGGTGCCTCCCCCCAGAATACGAGGGGCAGACGGAGCCAGATGGCTCCGTGAGGGATTCTCCGGGCGTGGCGCACCCGGTACCCTCCTGTGGTAGTTCAAAACCTTTACCGGACATCTTCATAGTTTTAGTTTTTGGGTGGCCCTAATGACTGGGTTCCCCCCAGCCATCCAGCCCCTCGCCGGCCACCAAAAACTTGGGCTTTGGGTAATTTTTATAGAGGTTTTCTACCTCGCAGCCCGAAGGCCCCCGGTCCTGTCAGTTCCGGATTACGGGTTGGTCTGGATGGGGGTCCATGCTGGACCGATCCACCCGCCCCAAGACCGCCCGACTGGGCAGGAAGCCTAAGCTTCAAACCCTGGCCTAACGGCCACCACTGGTGATTTTTTAGAGAGGTTGTCTTCCTCTATCCCCCCCGTGTTGGGCCGGATGGGGGTCCATACTGGACCGATCCAACCGCCCCAAAGCCGCTCGACGGGGCAGGACGCACACGCAACCCGCCCCGGCCTTACGGCCCCCACTGGTAATTTTTTAGAGAGGTTGTCTTCCTCTATGCCCCCGTGTTGGGCCGGATGGGGGTCCATGATGGACCGATCCACCCGCCCCAAGACCGCCCGACTGGGCAGGACGCCTACGCTCCCCACCCTGGCCTGACGGCCCCCACTGGTAATTTTTTATAGAGGTTTTCTTCCTCTAACCCCCCCATCTCATCCACGTGTCCTCTGCTAATCAGAGGAACACGTGGAGAGACCCCCAAACGCGGCCCTCGCGGGCCGATAACCCCGAGACAAACTGCCTCGGGTTCCCTACGCGCGTGCCAGAGTATTGGCCACGAGTAATAATGCCCCCGAAAGGACATTATTACCCGTGTTGCCCGGGGTGTACCGGCCCAACGACTGCCGTTCCAATCCACTAAAAATGTAGAAAGGACCAGCAGCCGTCGAGCGCACGGGGAGGTTCTCTGGCCACACACCCCAACCTTTCGGTACCTAAATATTCATATTTTTCAGCGGGTTTTTTGTCATATCTTGTATTCTACCTTGTCTTGATAAACGCTATATAGATTTTCAGTGCTGCCAAAATTTGAAAGTGGTTTATACTACAAAAAGAACATTAAAATTCATCAAAGAAATGCAAAGTTTTTAATAAATTGTCAAAATTTGTCTCAAATTATTCAAAATTATTCTCTGAACCATCATTAAATAACGACCGGAGTTTTCTCCGTCGTTTGGTACCACTCTCGACCACCCCGCCGTGCCACAGGATATATATATATACAGTATTGTAACTTGGCCGTATCCTTGAAATAAATGCCTACAGCTGTGCGGTACGTAAACATGCGATAGGGCTGCCCACCTACAGCATTTTAATTAAATCTGCCTACTTTGAGTTTCTATCTATTTTTGTGACTGTAAATATTTTTTATTTTATTTAAACAAATAAAATACTTTGTTTCTTTGTATAATATGTATGTATTTACAAAAAAAAAGTATATATGTATGTTTATCCATTGTCTAGTACCCATAGTAAAAGCTCTGCTTACTTTGGGCTAGATGGTGTTGTGTGTATGTGGTAGAATATTATTATTATTATTATATTATTATAGAGATAATTTCAACTATCTAGCTATCGTGGTTTATGAGATACAGCCTGGTGACAGACAGACGGTCAAATATATTTTTTCTAGTTTTATTCATACACACAGTACAATAAACAACTATTATACATAATAAAATACCACGTACGCAAGGAGCGGCCAGAGATGACGCACACACGCCCCAAGGTTTTAATACAAGCGTACCTACCGTATTCATGAACCGTCTATAACTACCTAGTTCACTCGTGTCAATCACTTTTATTTACTTGTTCACTTTATTAATTAGTCCAGGCATTTCTTTTTCGGAAGGGAAAAAAATCCTTTAAAAATACTTAAATTACGCACCTACCTACTAGTAAGTATAATCATTTTATAGTCTTACCTTTCGGAGTTTCCAGGTAATCTAAAAAAAGTTATCTCTGGGTGCGTTATTGAGGAATTCATGCAACCAAAAACAGCACAATATATTCTACTTATCATATTAAATAGCCTATACTTATACTTATTTTTGTTAAAATAATCGCGCGGTTACTGTTTAAAAAACAACACACCGTCAAATTCAAATTCAAATTCAAATAATTTTATTTTGTGAACATAGTTTTACAAGATGTTATACAATCGTTTATATAGTGCGCTCCATGTCCCGCCGATAGGCATACAAAATATTAGATGGCAACATTAAAATATAATATGTTATAGAGATAATATTCAATTTCAGATTAAATTTTAATATTGCATGCAATTACAAAAATAATGAATTAGAAATGTCAATTTTAAAATGTCACAATGATTAAAAAGATATGTCAATTAAAAATGTCACAACGCTAAGTAAAGGATAGGTCTTACTGTAATAATATGTCATTTAAAAATTCATTAATAGAGTAATATGCCTTGTGAACATTTACTTAAAATTATTTGTTTTGGTAACCTATTAAATATTTTAGGTGCCATAACATAAATGCTTTTATGAAAAAAAGTAGTTTTCGCAGGTAATAAATGTAACTTGTTTGAGCGACGTTGACTTTCTATGGGTTTAAACAAGTTTAGATTACTTTTCACAAAAACGCAGACTTCGAAAATATAAAGAGATGGTACAGTAAGTATGTTAAGATTTACAAATTCAGGTTTGCAGGAGTCTGTGGTTTTTAGCTTACAGATAGCTCGTATACATTTTTTCTGAGCGATTAGTACATTTTCAACATTAGTTCCGTTGCCCCAAAATATAAGGCCATATCGCAAAGTAGAGGCGACATAGCCGTGGTAAGCTGCTAATAAGGCGTCTTTATTAGCTACTTTACTGAGCATGTAGAGTGCGTAGGAGAATTGATTTAATTTCATGCATATATTTTCAATTAGATTTTTCCAAGAGACATCATTATCAATATGAAGCCCAAGAAATTTCGTGGTATCTGTTTCTAATACCAAGTCGCCATCGTGGTCAATTTGCAAAATATTTTGTATGGATTGTCTTAATTTAAAAATCATTATTTTGGTTTTAGATAGATTAATTTTAAGGTTATTAGCATTCAACCAGTCAATTATAGAATCAAGACTTGAGTTAATATCACTTTCAATTTGTGTATTAATCCCAGTGTTATAGATAACTGTACTGTCATCAGCAAATAAGGACATCTGGTGCTTGATAGCCTTAGGCAAGTCATTTATATAACAGATAAACAAAAGCGGTCCCAATACAGAACCGTCCGGTCGTAACTACGGCGCATTCGCGACTGGTTGCGTGTCGAGCGCATACCAACGCCGAGGCGCGTAGGTATGACTCGAGTTCCGACCGTTTGTATGAAGATAGGTTACTGTATATATATGTGCTGTGACGGCGGCTAGTGTATGGCGGCTTTGTTCAAAGGATTCAGCGTGGCGCGCCGCGGCGACGCGGGCGGCGGTGATCCTTTATGACTTTTAGTGATACCTAGATATTTTGATTTATAATTTGTCGGTGTTGCCATGGGTAATCTATTAAGATATTATTTTAAATAAATTAAATTTACCGTCATAATTTTCTTGATTAATTTTTATACAAAGATGAGACCTACGTGCTCATAATAAGCTACTATATAACACCTTTAACGATCGGACAGGGTTTATTATACACATTGTATAATTTGTTAGACAAAGATAGGGAAAATACCTCAAACATTGATTTATGCACGATACTTCTGTTTATGACTGGTTTACGTAGATTATTCACTGTTAGTTACCGACACAATGCACTTCATAAAATTGCTTATGCTATATAGCTTATTGCGAATGTCCTCACAGTGGTTTCTAATTAATCACGCGTTACTCCATACCCTTTCCTTCTTCCACTTGGCTTCCAGTGCCATGAATTTGGATGCCAGGAACTCCAGAAATTCTCCTAAGTCAGGAAATTGTCTCGGTTCTTTGAGATCCTTTATATATTCGTTGTAAGTCACGCTATCCAACTTCTGAACCATAAGGTATACAATAATGGGATCCGACTTAGAAATATCCGGTCCAATGTTCTTGAACCCGTTAAGACATTCCACTATGACGTCATGCAAATTTCTTATATTACAGGCGCTCGCTTGTTGGATGTTTTGTTGATTTATGAGCGTATTTATATAAGAAGTAAACAGCAATCATTTGTTATCATACCGGTGGATAATTATCTCCCAGTATGCAGTATAGTTTTCTGCGCTAATACCAAGATGATGCACCAGCTTTCCTGCTTCGCCCTTGAGTTTGGATTTCAAATGATGCATCTGCGCATTTGAAAGTACAGGATTGTTGTGTACACACGGCTACACATCAAGTTAGACACCCTATATACGCATAACTACACTATATACAAAATAGAGAATTGTCGCAAAGCGACAGTGCATAGTGGTGTTGACATATTGGTAAGGATAGAGTGTAACAAAAATATAATGCACTCTCTCGCACGATTCGCAGCGTTCAACTTCTAATAATTAAAAGTCCAAACAGTCTAGGTTGATGTGTCGCTGTGTGTACACTTTCGGTGTAGATGTCTCGGAAGGCTAGCCATTGATTGTAATTGCCATAAAAATCAGGTAAAACGATAAACGATTTTTGATGTTGATTTCGCGTAATGTGCATTATTCCAAATGTTACGTTGAATTTTCTTGCGCAAGTCATCATATATGCTTTCAGCCGCATCATATTTTCTTTGTATATCGAATCTTCTTCCGGCAGTATATAATCTAGTTCCCAGTTCCCTTTTTCAATAAGTTTTCTTGGTTCTAGAGCGTTTAGATTATCTTCTAACGCCCACTTTTCCATCATAATCTAAGTCGATCTATTCCACAGTATGCTGACAAGCTTTAAAGTTACAGTATTGGCGACGCAAAAGATCCTGTTGCTTCTCAGTTGTCTCAGTTGTCTCCCGAGGAATTACCTGAAACTTTATGTCATCGAAACTAAATCTCGAAGTTAATTTACCTTTAGTAGGTAACGCAGAGGGTGACTGCTCCGCGATGCTTGTAGATGCAGCCGGAAACTCAGGCCGAGTTCTTGAAGTTAGAGACGGCAAACGCGCTTGCCGTTTCAGCATATCTTGTAAAACCTTTTCATAGACTGCCTTAGTGCTGTTAGGGATATCGTCGGCAAAATACTGAAGGTCCGTTGCTCCGGACTCTTCCAATAGTTGGTAGTTGTGTACAAACTGCTCCCAGCTCTGCTAAGGCGCGAAAGACGTTCCTCCAGATAATCAGCATCTTTCCTGCTAGGACTGTCCCTTTTATAGTTGATACATATTTGTTTCAATTGCCGAAAATTGTTTCTTGACGGCTAATAAGTTCTTCCACACTCTGAGCTATGTTTGTTGAGATCTTAGTTAACTTTGGCCGGAGGCAAAGTAGAGGTATATCACCACAGGCACTAAGTTCACTTATCTATTAACGAAGTATTCGCAAATAGTTACTACTTACTCAGTGCGCTCGCGCTCCAATACCGATATGTGCGTTCTCGTCTCAATACAGGCGATTAAAAAGAGTGGCCATGAGGTTCTTGCCCTTTCTTCTAATGAGCCCTACACCCTTGCTTGCTGAACGTGGCAGTAAATGTAAATTCACAGGAAAACTTTAGTATAACTTTGACAGTCATAAGTGTTACCTTGTAACCTAACGTGAATAAATTTATTATTGATTATTTTTTATAACTGTGGCGACTCGCTTCTGGGAGACCAGTTGCACCGATTCGCTATTGAACTGAAATTACTACACGTACTTTGTATCCACTGTTCACTGCTCGAAGGACCAAAACGAGATGTATGGCCAAAAGGTATGTTAAGTTATAACGGAGTTGACGTAAACCACGGATTAATAAGAATAAAAAGTTTATTGCGATAAATGTACAAGTTAGTTATTATGGATGCTAATTCGTAGCGAATGTTATAAGTTTTTAACCAACTGAATGTATTTTAAAGGAAACGCGGAAAGCAGGTTACAGGCGATGTCTGTAGGTACGTTAACCGTACATGGGACCAGAACTAGCAGAAAGAATAATTGTAAAGCGATGACAGAAGTCATCGAGGTCGCGGGCCCGCCATGCGGTCCGGCTTCACGGATTGACTTTTGCCTCGTTTATCAAGTATTTGTTAGCTTTGTCATTGTTACTGATCGTAACAATCGATCGTATCTAGGTTACACAGACATTATACGTGCGAGTACTTTAATCTCTTTGAACAGGTGCTAGTGCACTACTAGGGCTGATTGACGTTGTTTACTTATTTGTTAGGTACTTATGGTGATTACGACTACCAGTGCGCACACGCACGGTTCAAAGTGTCGAGGGAGAGGACATGGGATTCAAAACATCGATCTTATAATTTGGTAAATACTTTAATAATAATTTAACAAAAATATGACTTATACGTTGTTATTTATGTGGTACATAAATGTCCAACATCTGAATAATTAATATTATGCAGTGCATTTAAACAATAATGTTTGTACGAACAGGTACAGCGTATCTATGACTTCAATATGCAACATTTGGTTTATAATTGCTGTGAAGAAAGCTGCTCTTCTAAGTTAGACGCGGGCACAACTCGTGGCATCCAGTGGAATCGTGAGTGTGATCTAAGGCATGAGGATCTCGTAGTCTGGGAAGCCGAGCTCCTGTCCCGCGAAGGCGATGTAACAGACGCCGTGGGACTGCTGCACTTTGCCGGTGGTGAGGCTGCCCTCATGGTTGACGCGGCCCACAAACAGCGGCTCGCCGTCCTCCGACTCTCCGCCGGGGAACGCGCCGGGCGGCACGTTCGAACCGCTCGTCGCCACCCAGTTGTTGGGGCCGCCCACCAGCACCTGCACCAACACAAGTTTCATCTTAACACAACACAAGCTAACGATGCTCGTAAGCTTGTGTTGTGTTCTATAGTGTACCTGCATATATACCTATTTTACACTGGATGTCTGAACAATCTGAATCCTATATGAACACATATATTACGGCAATTTATTTTGGTTTTTGGCGCCAGTTAACAAAGATAAATCATGGAAATAATTCAAATTAAATTAGTACCCATTCAGTCTTACTAATATTTAACTTACTAATGTGAGAGTTTGTAAAGGTATTTGAATGATTGATACTCAATCATCTATAAATCGCAAACGGATCTGTATATTAGGTTCTATAGGTACTAAGCACACAGACAGACCGTGACCGTCTCAGTCACTGAGACAGCAGTGCACAGTGCTCCCCTGGGCATCACGCGGTAGTAGCCGCGCCGCGAACACAACCAATATCAGTAATATAATATAGCAAATAAATATCAGTAATATCGATTATTATTTTTTATTTTCTTGACACGTACGTATCATTTAAAGAAAGAAAGAAGAAAATACGTTTATTTGCAACAGTACACTTACAAATATGGTTAGCAAAAAGTTAAGTAAAAAGGAACAATAACATTACTGCAGCAAATAGGTCGCAACTCAGCAAGATGCTAGTTGTAAACAACTAGCGCTGGTCTTCCGTTGCGACTTTGTTTATAATAATAATATATAATACATAATATATATAATACTAATAAAATGATTATGATATATATATAATACTAATAAAATGATATTATAATATTTATGTTTAAATTAAACTAATTTTATTTGACAAAAGCTATAATAAATAACTGATGTGTGAATCCGAACGCATCCCCATGTGTCAAGACTGACAGTGAAAAACGACAAATAACTGACTGCGCTAACGCAATAAATTTTGTTTTTGCTATGAAGAAGAAGATTATGATATACAAAAATTATAACTAATGGCACCATACAGGTAAGAAAAGTTCCGCTCATTGTAATGATGATTTTTGTTGGAATAGCAGAATTTCTTTAAATTTACTTTGGAATGTACGTAATGTTTTCAGGCTACGCAAAGGCGGCGGCAGATCATTCCAACATTTAGTAGCGGCGTACCTGAAACTACCCCTAAAAGCTGTCGTTCTGTGCCTCGTAATTATCAAAAGATGTGGAGTGCCCCTTGTGCTGTATTGATTAATATTCCGAGACCACGTCAACTTATCAAAAAGGTATTTGGGCTTATTATTCAGAACAATGCCAAAAAGTAAAGTTGCCAAATGAAGGTGTCTACGGGTAGACATGTTCATGAGGCCCCCACTGATTAGAAATGGAGTGACATGGGAACGGGGTGGGATGTTATAACAGAATCTAGCACAAGCATTCTGTACCCTTTGTATTAAATTTTGGGTTCTTTGCAACAAACATGGACCAAACACTGTATCTGCATAATTTAGTTTGGATAATATAAGAGACTCACAAAGCATTATACGCATATCTGTGCTGAGATTTTGGCGAATTCGGTATAGCAGTTTGAGACGGTAAAAACAGTTTTTGACAGCTTCAAGAATATGTGTCTCAAAATGCAGTTCACCATCCATAACTAAACCCAAATTGCGAGCTTCATTGACCTGCTCTATAGGACATCCCTCAACCATTAATACAGGTTTCAATTCTTGTATCCTTTTGATACATATTTTAGAGCCTAATATTAAAAATTTTGATTTAGCAGGGTTAAGTACTAATGAGTTCTTTCTTGCCCAGTCTGATATTCTGTCTAAATCTGCATTTGTTTTATTTACAGCCTCTTGAGAATCATCTGGGTGAAAAGATATGTATAACTGAAGATCATCAGCATACATATGGAATTTAGTATTGTGGATATGGTTGGTAACATCAGCACTGTATAATATGAAGAGGATAGGGCCGAGCACTGATCCCTGAGGAACGCCACGAGACACCTGGCAGCAAGAGGAGTTGACCTTGTTACCATCCCTGCCATTATCCAGTTGGACAAATTGAGATCTGTCAGTCAGATAGCTATGGAACCATTTCACTGTACCTGAATTACACCCATAGTAAGAAAGCTTAGCCAGAAGAAGAGAAATATTGATTGTCTCAAAGGCACGGGAAAAATCAAGTAGAGTGAGCAGAGTACCCATGCCCTGGTCTCTAGCCTCCAAAACATCATCTACTACATCTAGAAGAGTGGTGGTAGTACTGTGGCCTTGTCGAAACCCTGACTGTGTGTGTGGTATGATGTTATGTTTCTCAAGATACTTTCTCAACTGATTGTTGACCACCCGTTCCAAGACCTTAGATAGGCAAGGAAGCAAGCTAATCGGTCTAAGATCTTTGGCGACCGTTGGATTGGGAATTTTGGGTATAGGTTTGACTATAGCAGTTTTCCATACAACAGGGAAGGTAGAAGTGGTAATAGATTTGTTTATGATTGCTGTAATGTAAGGAAGGCTATGAGGGAGCGTCATCATCAACATTTCCAGTTCCGTTTACTAAAAAGTAATGACATAGTCACCATTATTCATATTTTCTTTTTATACTTATTACGTATTTACTCAACAACGAGTATTTTTACCGCGTAGGTATCTAATAACATCGTCTAAATAATATAAAAACGATGTTATGAGATTTCATACCGGCCTCCATGGCGTAGTGGTTAGTGTATCCGACTGCAACGCCTAAGGTCGCGGGTTCGATTCCCGATTCAAATATTTGTGTGCATGAACATGGATGTTTGTATGGTATGGTATTTCTATGTATAATATATAAGTATTTACAAAAAAAAGTATATTGTATGTTTATCCATTGTCTAGTACCCATAGTACAAGCTCTGCTTAGTTTGGGTACTAGTATAATATTATATTATCTGTGGCTAGCTAGATGGTGTTGTGTGTATGTGATAGAATATTATATTATATTATATTATACCGAATAGACAATTATACAAAAAGGTGTACAACACTCATAAGTACTCGTACAAGTGAGGCTGTAAAGGTTGCGCGCTGCCACAATCGTATTTACCTGATATTTAGGTTTTCCGTACTCGTGTCCTCCCCACGCCACGAAGGTGACGCCGTGGGAGGCGACTAGCTTGCCGGGGATCATGGCGCCCTCGTGCTGCGCCCTGGCGACGTAGATGGGCTCGCCACTGCAGTCCTGTCCCCCGACGACAGCGCCGGGCGGCACGGTACCGCCGGCCGCGTCCACCCAGGTGCCGCCACTCGCCGGCGGCGCCGCGTACAGGGGCGCGGCCACCGGAGCGGACGGGGGCACTGCAACATGCACAATGTCACTTGTCTACACTAATCAACTTCTATAATAGAATAATAAGCAGTAATTGTATCATTTTAGTGTATAATAGTCTGTCAGACAGGCGGCGAATAAGTGCAGTTAAAAGTGGTGTTAGCGCACAAACACCGATGCAAAACAGAATCCATTAAATTTAAGTTATTACGATGGCTTTGAAGCTTTATTTGTGAAGGTTAGATGTAAGAAGGTATTAAACGCCTTCGTTGTAACCAGCAGAAAAGTAATTATATTAATAACATGCATAATTCTGCGTGCTGTTATATTACAAATGAACAGCAATATAGCACGAGGCAACGGAAAAATGTAAAGAAACAAAAAAAGTATCGCAAATGAAAATCGAAAGAATAAAACACCTTAGACACAAAATGTACCCAACATAACATACCAGAACTCGTACCAACGACGAGTGCAAACACATCCAGATACAGCAGTCGAGTCGTGGTGTTAACACTAAGTACCAACTAGCACAAACAACACGAGAAACATCAAACACGCTACTTCCTTTGCTATAACACCATTTATTGTTAGTCTCGAGTAGATTACATCGTGTGAGAATTAGTGATTTTGAGTATCAACCTAAAAGTGGCCTAGCCTTGTCAATCGTGAATTAAGTTTTAGCAAATAACATCCAAAGCGTGTCAAGTGTATGGAGACTCAACGTGAGAGCGCGGCGGGTCCCGCGGGCGCCGAGCTGTAGTAGTGGGCGAGGCGTCAGCGGCCGCGCGCGCCCCACGCCGTGCGCACGCCGAAGTGCGCACGCCGAAGTGCATGACATTGAAGGGCGTGGGGTCCACCCACTCCAGCAGCGTGGCGCTGGAGGTCGCGTCGCGAACCATCAGCCTGCCGCACCTCCATTGAATTACGAAGCTTCTGAACTCGTTAGGATTCATACGTCCCGGGGTTGGAACCACTACCTACGGGTCAATCATTTGTTTTATCACCAGCCTCAAGACCTTGGAAGAACACACGAACACGACATACTACACATAGTACCTTATCTGGTTTCTGTTTGCAGTATCTAATAAACAACTGGGTGTTCTCCCAGCCGCCGAGGATGATCTCATACATGGGGTCCACCTCGGCGGGGGCTTGCGTCAGACAAACGTGGCAGTTGTGTGGACCGCAGAACTCAAATTTCAAGGAGCCCTCGGCAACGGGCCCGAACTTATATTCTAACTTGTCCGGAGTATTGAATTCGTCTCCATATGCGTCGATAATTTTGTGTGACTTTATATGTGTTGTTGGGTACATTTCATGAATGATTAAGTAAAACCTTGACGATGACATACCTTCAATCTTCCAGGTGCCGCTGGCCCCCCAGCCGGTGCACACGCCGACGAACGCGATGGGGAAGGGCTCGGGGTCCGCCCACGAGATGAAGGGGATGGCTTCTCCATCGCGGCCCGCAGAGATGATGCCGCCGTCCCATTGAACCCAGAAGCCGCGGAATTCACCTCCGTTAAGTATTTGTGGTGTTTCAATTTCTACTTTTTCTGGCTTAGTTCTATTTCTCCTAATTACACTTTTTGTGTTACTCCAACCGCCCAGGAAAATCTGTCAATTTAATAGAGTATCCAATAAAATATTTGTCTATTAACATTTTCTTGATATAATGTATGTAATTATAAAGATTGAAGTTGATTGAACCCGCCCAAATTCGTCCGTTCCAAATCTATACTAATATTTTAAGCTGAAGATTTTGTTTGTTTCTTTCTTTTGTTCAACGCGCTAATCTCAAGAACCACTAGTACGAATTGAAAAATATTTTAGTGTTGGATAGCCCATTTATCGAGGAAGACTATAGGCTATACTACATCACGCTATGACCAATAGGAGCGGAGCATTCATAAAAAATGTTGCGAAAACGGGGTTCTCTCATGTGAAGCAGACGAAGTTGCGCGGGTCAGCTAGTTAACATTAAAGTAAGGACGAGAGAAGGTATAATATATTATTATTGGATAGATAAACTTCATATACATAACAATGTTTATGGATATGACACATTAGCATCGGGTGTGCGGCTGTAGCGCCAGCAATGAGCTGATTGTTGGCAACACTACCCGCGCTACAGCGTAGCAGCTTTTACCAAACAGTAAACATTACACCAAGCTATATCTTCTCCCTAGCCTTTATTATTCCCAAGTCACTTGGGGTCGGCTTTTTTAGTTTAACCGGATTTGACTGGATATCAGTTTTTACACGGAATGGCTGCCACCTGACCTCCAAAACCCGACGGCTAACGATACCCTAAGGCTAGACCAGTGTCAGGATATTATAGGGCACTGATTTCCCAGTAACGACTGCCATAGATGTTCATGGCAGCCGGGACCGACGGCTTAACGTGCTCTCCGAGGCACGGAGTAGGCGATAATTGTCAATCAATACGCACAGCATTTCGAAAAGTCATATAACTTCCGAAAGTCAGAGGTGCGCGACGTGGGTTCGAACCTGAGACCCTCTGCATTGCAGTCTGTTGGTCTCCCCACTGAGATATCGCTATATCAAACATTACACCAAGCTATATCCAAGTATTATTTTACTTATTAGCTAGTTACTGAAGTAATTAATTAAACTGATGCCTACGTCTGTATATTTTCGCGAAGTGATCACGCCTTCGTGTCGCCAACTATTATCGTGTACCGGGCCATTTCTAGTCTCTCCAGACAAAGTGCCGCTAAAGAGAACTTTTGGAAACAAAAGAATGTCTAAACTGGAATTCGCATCCAGGGCTTCATAATGGTCGGCTTACGTATTTCATAAATATATTGCACGGAACCAGGCAGACAGGCAATGATAAAAGGAAATAAATGAAAATATAAACAGATAGGTAATTAGAGACGCTTACTTCAACCATGGGGTCGGACTCCTGGGGTCCCATGGTGAGGGCGATGTGCGCGTCATTGGGCGTCCTCACTTTGAACTGCACGGAGCCGCTCGACACCGGGAAGAATTGGTATTCGAGTTTGTCCTCGGTATTTAAATCTGAAAGACAATATTCAAATGGTTAAGTGTATTTTTATAGAAGAGTGCCCGTTTAAGTAGAATATGCTTTAATCTAACGGTCTGATTTGCGTTAAATAACAGTGAGATCGAAGCGATTATTATAGGATATCTTAAAATTAGAAATGGGGATGAGGGGTCGATGACACATTAACATGTTCTTAGTGCTTTCTACAATTCCATTAAGTATAACGATATACGGTCGTTGCCTTGGCATTCGAGGCTTTTCGAGGCGATTCTATATATAGGCTGCAATATTGGGATGCGAGCAAGGAGGTGTCTCGTGACCAACTCGCCCGTCACCCACGAATCCATAACACGCATGGAGAACAAAAGCAATGCACATCGAATGATATTCATTGCCGTTTTTCTAAATCTCGCTTTAAGCTAAAACAGTAGAAACTACGTATTGGCGTCTGCGTACTGAACTTGTTTTGTTCTCAGTAGTCCAACCCGATGATGTCATCCAATCAAATCAATGTTGCTCCAATCTACATACTCACGTCGTACATGTTACAAACTACAGTTTTGTGTCTCGCACATTGTGAAGTAGGATGATAGTGCACACACGAGTTTAGAACTGAAATGTACATATTTGTGTAAATATTATCCTTAATGCTTATTCACGTACGTAGCTGTGGGTACCTTACTGTAGTGTAAATAAATAATCGCAATACTTATTATATTATAACTTATAACGGTCAAATAACAACTTTTAACACATTCCTCATTTACGTTGCATGTACTGAGCGGCCAATGCTCGTACGCAAAACAATTAAAATGTTTGATATCAATCAATTTGTTTAAAAATTTCGCTATTTAGGTAGGTAGGTATATGGCATAGGTATTTTACTAACTTAATCAAATGAATAAGATATTATTACATTGGCATCCATAGAACTATAAGGTGGGTTCGTGTTACAATCATAAG
Organism: Catocala nupta; assembly: GCA_963675205.1. Classification (NCBI taxonomy): domain Eukaryota; kingdom Metazoa; phylum Arthropoda; class Insecta; order Lepidoptera; family Erebidae; genus Catocala; species Catocala nupta. The sequence goes on along the minus strand of OY776104.1, from coordinate 2,403,605 downwards.
CACAAACTATAATTATTCAGCTGCTAGGGTACGTAGTAGGTGGTGGTCGCTGCCACGGCACGGCACTAGGTAGCACCTACTAGTCTCACCACCATGTGGATAATGATCAGATCCGTGAGTGCGCTGAGTGGGACTTATGTAGGTACCGACCTGCCGATGCCGCAACCAACTATTACAAGTAAGTAGGTAGTTACCTATGATGCTACTAGGTATAACGTAAAATGAAGGTATATGTGTGTATTGATATAATTAGACTTTTTTTTTAAGCTGGCAACTGTAAACGTCAGACGTCGAAATTGTGCCTTAAGAACTTATTTTAATTTTAAATTAGTTTTATTCAATAATAAATATATTTAGTACAATAAAATAGTATATTTGTGACCAAAGAACTGTTTCATGCTGTGTCTTAAGTCGGATCCACGAATCTACATAAACTACTGGTCGTAGGAGTTCATCACTGTGACAACGGACGAAATTTGAACATTCATCGTGTAAACCTGGGGAGTATTCTACTTTTTAAAGCCCTAACATACACTCCACAACATTTGTTTACTCTGCTCATTATACTGTGAGCTTCGTCCACCATACACCGGCACAGTTTTGTCTCCTTTTGCTTGACAATAGGTGGAAGCAAAATTGACGACTAAACACTCGCCTCACGCATGCATTCACTCATATTTCTACTTCACATCCAGCTACTAATACTTCTTTAGTGCTTTAGCGTGCATTCTTATGTACATTTTTCATTGAAATTTCACCTTTTCCATTAAATTAATTTTTTTAGTTTGACCCTCCATATTGAAAAAAAAAAAAAAACTCAATAATTATCTTTTACAACTTAATAACTTAACATCTCTTATCAATTTCTCAACTAATACTAGTTAAAGCTTTTCTTTCTTTTTACATTACTGTATGTTTATAGTAAATTTTCAATAATTAGATTATGTATAACTAACTGTCCCATCCCACTTTCCTTTTTCTATCACTCAGTTGTTTCTTTCTCTATAATTTTCAGGTGCTTGGTGATTTATACACTCTTCTTCACGTAGTTACAATGAGTACTTACAATATGATGACCCGTAAGGCAACAACCAAGGACTTGGAGAACAAACTAAAATACACACTAACTGAACTGAAGAAATGCCAAGAGGAAAACAGTCAACTATTGAGGGAACGTACTGATTGTGAGGAAGACATTAAGGTTGTTAATGACAAGGTCTTTTATTTGAAAAATCAACTCGCTGAACTCCACATTGAGCACATGGACATTCTGGATCAGCGGGATAGACTCCAGGAAGAAGTTAATTCCTTAAACACTTGCAATCAGACCTATTCATGTTCTTTAAGTCGCATAACAGAATTAGAACTTAGCTTAAGTGAGGCTCAAATAAAAATTATTTCATTACAAAATTACATACAGACATTGAATAGTAGTGCGACCCAGACCCTTTACTCAGATGTTTTAGGTAACAGGCACAACTTACAAAATAAGAACTATTATAAGCAATGTAAAATTAATATTAATAGCCATAAGAAAATTAGGAAATACTTAAAACTACATAAACTAATACGAAACCTAGATTCTAAGCTTAAAAAACACAACAAAATTCAAGTATTGACCCAAACAAACCAGGAAATGATCATAGAGCGTAGGGAGTTATTGTCAGATCTAGATAACTACAGTGAACAATTAGCTATAGGTAAATTACAGTATGACCAGCACACACAAGATCTCGAAAAAGAAATAGATGAATTACAATCACAATTAGGTAGTCTCAACATTAAATATGACAAAGAAGTCTGTGATTATATAAGGAAGTATGATGAGATTGCTCGAGTAGGCAAAGAGAACTTGGAACAAGTCTTAGCTTTAAGTAGCGGTAGTATCTGTCCAAATTGTTTAACATCAAACTCAAATATTTGTCAGTCTCAAGCAATCAAACATGAATCTAGAATATGCAGTCCCGTCTCTGATCAGATAGGTAGTGCTTTGTCAGTGGTAAATAGTAATATTGAAAAGGTATATATTTTCTCTGATCATTTAGGTATAGGTTTTGGTAGCTTAATTAAAAGTCACATAAAACAGCAGATTATTAACTTCTGTTTCCCTAATATGATTTTCTCCAAACTTATTCATAAACTAAATACAGCTAGTTTAGATATTAACTCCACAATTATATTTCTATATGGGGATAGCTTATTAGTCACAAAAAAGGATATTATCAATCTGACAGAGGTAATGCTGTCAATACAAAATAAATTAGGATGTAAATTTATAACATGTGCATTACCTTACTCAAATAGATTTAATTATCATGAAAATAAATATATCCATGACATGAATTTATGTATGTATAATCTGAAATGTCAATATAAGGACATTTTATTTTTTGATACTAATATATTTATTAGTAATTTTATTTTGACAAAAGATAATATGTATCTTTCATTATATTACAAACGACAACTTGCTAAATTATTAGCATATAATATACAAAATGACACAGGTACCTGTAGGGTATCCATGAATTTAATTTCTGTAAATAACTCTATTTCAATAAATTCTTCTATTATAAATAATGACAAAGTTGATTTAAACTTAAGGTTGGGACAAAGGATAGAGGTTATCAATTGAGTGTTGCTCACCAAAACATACAAGGACTATCCGGCAAAGATTTAGAGTTAAGTTTATTTCTAGAGACCCACAATGTTCAAGTTATGTGTATAACAGAACATTGGCTCAAAAGCTATGAAGTAAGTTTTTTAAATAGTATGAATTATATGGTACATAGCGCCTTTTCAAGAACACAAGCCATTCACGGTGGTTCTTTAATACTTGTTGCAAACACAATAACTTGCAGGGAACGTAAAGACATAACTTGTCTGTCTATAGAGCGTAGCATAGAACTGTCCTGTGTTGAGCTTGAATGGTATATAATTATTTGTGTATATCGCCCCCCATTGAGTAACTTTAATCTGTTTGAATCAGTGATGGAAGATGTAATTACTAAAATCAGAACTAGTAGGAAATACATATTAGTTTGCGGTGATTTTAATATTAATATACTAGATGGCTCTTCCTTGGCTAATAGACTTATAAACTTATTTAAATCATTTAATTTAACGAATTTGTTTTTGGAACCAACAAGAATAACTGCCACGTCTTCCACTTGTTTAGATAACATTTTCAGTGATTGTAACGCTTCATACAAATTAGTTACCACTGACTTAACCTCAGATCACTGTGGACAATTAGCAATGTTTCCAAACATTAATAATAATAATATTAAACAAAAGATACTTGTTAGGCCTTTAACAAATAATCGCTTCAAACATTTTAGAAATAAAATTTCATGTAATATGTACTCTAATATAAGGGAAGATAAATCTCCTAATAAGGAGTATGACAGCTTTTTTGGTATTGTTAAGAAAGAATTTGATAATACGTTTAGGTTTAAAGTAAAAGTTATTAAAGGAACTAGGACATTTAACGAATGGGCAACCGTAGGTATTTATAAGAGCAGAGTGAAAATGTATGAGTTATATAGTATGAAGAAATATAATTTTGATCCTACTTTTACAGAATATGTTAAGAATTACTCCAAAATTTTTAAAAAGGTATGCAAATTAGCTAAGTCCAAGTTCGTCAGTAACAAAATCAAACAGTCCTCTAATAAAGTTAAGGCTACCTGGCGAGCTATTAACGAAGCTAGTGGCAAGATAACTCAAATAGACAATAGTATTAGTCTGATGGATAATAATAAAATGATCAAAAATAATGCCGATGTAGCATACGTGTTCAATAATTTCTTTGCTAGTGTACCGATTACCACCACGAGCGCATTAAATTCTTCATCTATAGACGCAGAGAGGTTATTACATTCCAGCGTAACAAAGTGTAGAGTATTATTTAGATTTGATTATGTTAACGCAACTGATATTATCAACGCTTTTCAATCTCTGGAATCTAAAAATACGGGGGATCTCTGGGGTATCTCCGTTAAGGTCGTAAAAAGTATAATAGATATAGTTGCTCCTTATTTAAGTGGGTTATTTAATAGGTGTGTAGATTCGGGAACTTTTCCAGATTTGATGAAAAATAGTAAAATCATACCTTTATTTAAATCCGGTAGTAAAACTGATCCTAGTAATTTTAGGCCTATATCAATTCTACCAGCTTTTAGCAAAATATTTGAAAAATTAATACTCAAGCAATTACTTAGACATTTTAATTTAAATAGCCTCTTTCATGACAACCAATATGGCTTTACTAAGGGTCGTTCAACAACGGATGCAGGAGTAGCTTTACTGAAACATATATACAGAGCGTGGGAAAACTCACAAAATGCTATTGGTGTTTTTTGCGACCTCTCAAAAGCATTTGACTGCGTCTGTCATGATACGCTCATACGGAAACTAAGGCATTACGGTGTTCAGAGTAATGCACTGGATGTAATTACGTCGTATTTGAATAACAGGATTCAGTGTGTAGATGTCAATGGTACAAAATCAAATAGCTTATTGTAAAGCTAGGGGTGCCGCAAGGTTCGATTTTAGGCCCATTTTTATTTTTAATTTATATAAACGATTTACCTTTTTACTTGAACAATATTTGTGACGTTGTACTGTTTGCTGACGATACTTCCTTAATATTTAAAGTAAATAGGAATAGGGACCATTTTGACGAAGTAAACAGTGCATTGATTCAAGTAACAAAATGGTTTACTTTAAATAATTTAGTACTGAACCCCAAAAAAACAAAATGTGTTAAATTCATACTGCCTAATGTAAAACATCTTGGTCCTAGCATAACATTGAACGGTGAGGTACTGGAAGCAATAGAATCCACAGTATTCCTGGGCATTACACTTGATTCAAAGTTACAGTGGGGTGCGCAAATATCTTGTCTCTCAGCGAAACTTAGTTCGGCCGCTTACGCCATTAGAAAAGTCCGTGGATTAACTGACGTTGATACAGCTAGATTAGTTTACTTTAGTTACTTTCACAGCGTTATGTCATATGGAATATTATTATGGGGAAAAGCAGCTGATATACAAAGTATTTTTATATTGCAAAAAAGAGCTGTGCGTGCAATTTATCAATTAGGAACTAGAATCTCGCTCCGAGAAAAATTTAAGAATATAGGTATTTTAACTGTAGCATCACAATATATTTATTTTAATATCATGCATGTCCGTCAAAATATATATTTATACATAAAAAATAGTGACATACATAACATCAATACTAGAAATAAATATAAATTATGTGTTCCATTCTACCGTCTACATAAAGTTCATGGTTCCTTCATGGGTCTTGGTATACGTTTTTATAATAAAATCCCGAGTAATATTCTAGAATTACCAGAGAATAAATTTAAAGTTAAAATTAAAACTTGCTTAATTTCTAAAGCATATTATAATATAGATGATTATTTAAATGACAAACATCCATGGCACTAATATTTGCATTAGATCACAGGATATTAAATGACCAATACTAACACTTATGTTTTTTTTTTTATATATGTATATATATATATATTTTTTTTTTGTAATATTACACCTTGCTTAAGCTGGAATTTGCATTACTGTTACATTCAGTCGTATTTTAATCAAGAAGAATGTGCAATGAAGACAACTCGTGATTATGGACAGTTCCGTTAAGCTTTCTTTTGAGTCTTATCCTGTATTCTGGTTTAGTGGAATTCGATAATTTACTTCTACATTTTATTTAAACAATTAGATTAAACTACGGACTATAATCACGTCTTGTCTTGATTATTTATGTACATGTAAGTGGATGCTCCTATTTACCATACTGCTGCTTTAGAGGCTACCATCAATTTTTATCAAATGCTTGAGTATGTTGAGTAGTAGTTCATGGAGAAATGGTTGCAGCACCTTACAGTTATGATTTGTAAATGAAATATTATTGTACACTTGGCGATTAAAAAGAGTGGCTATGAGTTTCTTGCCCGTTCTTCTCATGAGCCCTACACACCCTAGCTTTGCTGAACGTGGCAGTAAATGTAAATTCACAGGAAAAAATTTACGTGTAACTTTGACATTCATAAGTGTTACTTGTAACCTAATTTGAATAAATTTATTTTGATTTTGATTTGATTAGATATATGTAAGTCCCTAACGTAGAAGATTATTATCTCCAACTGTTATATCATTCTCGCCGTACACAATAGGCTCGATATTATAGGTAAGTACACATAATTATGTTTTGTCATGTTCTTTTATTGTCGAACGTTATCTCCCGTAGTATCCTGTACCACAGGCTGATCGTCGGTATACTCTTATGGAATTATTAGATCGATTAGAGCCAACTAACAGATTGATCTGATGTAGTTACATCGGCAGCTATGTATGTATAAATTATATTATGGTATTTAAGTAGGTACCTATTCATTCGTGTAGGTACATTTAATTATGTATTCCTAGATATCTTACGTATGTACCTACACATACCTACATGCATATATGCCATTTTAATTTAAAATTCTATAATCTCTTCAGCAAAATTTAAAATAAATACATTTTATACATATAATTCCATATTATAAGTAATAATTTAATTCCATGGTGAAACATATCGATTATCTAGTAGAGGTATGGAGATCAGCCGCCAAATCACATCTTGACAAATTACAAAGAGCACAAAATAAATTAATTAAAGACCTTTTTCATTAGGTACCTACAATCATTTTAACCCAACGAAAAGAAAAAGAATTATACTACAGAACTTAGAAGTTTAGTGGTAACAGGGCCTTTCAAAGTGGAGCCTTATATACAGAATCCTTCAGTTAGTGTAAATTTACAGAAAATAGTATAGAAATAGATAGAATATTAATAAAAAATTTAGAAAAATTACAGTTAGATCATATGAATCCAGAGGAACGTAGGGTTATTGGGAACATATGTAAAGAATATAAGGATATTTTTTATTGCGAAAATATTCCATTAACCTTTACTAATCAGGTTAAACATAGAATAAGAACAAAAAATGAGGATCCAATAAATATTAAAGCACATAGATTACCACCTGTTCAATCGAAAGAAATTAGGAATCAGGTAGATAAGATGTTAAGGGATAACATTATCCAGGAATCACATTCTCCCTGGAGTGCTCCTGTACATCTCGTGCCTAAAAAGATAGATTCGTCAGGGCAACCAAAATGGAGAATGGTAGTCGATTATAGGCGGCTTAACGAAATCACTACCGACGATAAATATCCTTTACCTAACATTAATGACTTATTTGACATGTTAGGCAAGAGTACTTACTTTACAACGCTTGACCTGGCTAGTGGGTACCATCAAATCGAGGTTCAAGAGGAGGATAGAGCGAAAACAGCATTTAGTACACCCTCAGGACATTATGAATTTAACAGAATGCCTTTTGGATTAAAAACTGCACCAGCTACATTTCAGCGGGCGATGGATAACATCTTAAGAGGCCTTCAAGGCTTGCTGATCTATCTCGATGACGTAATCATATTTTCAAAAAGCTTGCCAGAACATGTAGAAAAGCTCAGAGCAGTTTTTGATCGCTTTCGAAAAACCAATTTAAAGATACAACTTGATAAGTCGCATTTCCTAAGAAAAGAAGTACTCTACTTAGGTCATACTATTACTAGCGAGGGATTGAAGCCAAACAATGACAAAATTGATGCCGTTCTGAGGTACCCCATACCAGAAACAGTCACACAAATAAAAAGCTTTTTAGGACTTATAGGTTACTATAGGAAATTATAATAATATAATATTCTGTCACATACACACAACACCATCTAGCCCAAACTAAGCAGAGCTTGTACTATGGGTACTAGACAATGGATAAACATACATATATACTTTTTTTTTTTTTTTGTAAATACATACATATTATACATAGAAACACCCAGACCAAGACAAACATCCATGTTCATGCACACAAATATTTGTCTTGTGCGGGAATCGAATCCGCGACCTCAGGCGTGGCAGTCGGTTACACTAACCACTACGCCATCGAGGCCGACGAAAGAAATTTATTAAAGATTTCGCAAAAATTACTAGACCATTGACAGATTGTTTAAAGAAAGGCCGTAAAATAATTATTAATGATGAATATAAGGAATGTTTTGAAACATGCAATAAGGTTTTAACAAACTCACCCTTATTACAATTCCCTGACTTCATTCCTTACCAACAAATAATTATAAATTAATTAAAGACTTTTTGAAGGAGTATGTAGACCCTAAACATAAATATTTTATATACTTTGAACATTAATCTTTTAGAAAATCCTTTTCAAATATGGTTATTAAATTGTTTAAAAAGGATTCGGTAAAATTAACGGAGTGTACAGAAAGAGTAATTAATCTAACAGAATCAGAAGACGACCAGAAAAATGTTGTAATTAAGTACTATGAAGGTAAGACGTGCCATAGGAGCATCAATGAAACTTTGGCTAAACTTAAAAGAAATTGGCGAATATGAAAGAATTCGTTACCGCTATTATTAACAGTTGTGAAGCCTGTAAAAAAATGAAATACGATAGGAAACCGATAAAACCTTACATTAAATTAACACAAACCCAAATTAGCCCATTCCAAGAAGTATTCATGGATTTATTATATATTGAAGGAAAATATTATCTAACTATAGTATAGCCTTTAGTAAATTAGCTCAAGCCATTGAAATACCCAATAGGAGTACACCGCAGATAGTTAGAGCATTAATAAAATACTTCAGTATGTATGGTACACCTAAAAAAATTAATTGCGACTCGGGTTCAGAATTTAATAATATGTTAATTAAAGAGATGTTAAGTTTATACAAAATTGAACTTCATATAGGGACTCCGAACAATCCTAGTTCAATGGCAATGGTAGAAAGATTCCACTCAACTATTATCGAAATTTACCGCTTAGCTAAATATGATAAAAGTGATTTAGATACAGCATCCGTCATGACTTATGCGATCCTAGCGTACAATAATACAATACATTCGGCAACAGATTTTACACCATTCGAGTTAGTGTTCGGACACACTGATTCGGGTGATGTGTTTAATATAGATAGAGAAAAGAACCTAACACAAAAACTATTATTAGATCATAGGAAACGTTTGAAAGTGCTCTACGAATATGTATCAGAAAAATTAGAGGCCGACAAACTTAAAGTGAGAGGTAAAAAAGGAGGCGAAGAAACCCCAGTCCTTACAACAGGTGACAATATTTTCATGAAAAATACTAGAACTAGGAAAGCGAAAGAAAAACCGCGATACGAGAAAGCAAAAGTAATTGGTAAAGTTCAACATAATAGTATACCTGTAGAGTTAAATAAACGGTCTACCAGAGTGGCGGTAAAGAATATTAAACGTCCTTCACTGATCGTGCCTAGTACTTCTGGTACTAGTGGTGACAGCGTCCACGCTGGACCTTCAAAACCTCAGTCTGAACCCCGGAATAGCGTCACTGAAGATGGGAGTAGCTGTGAAGAGGACTAGTTTTTGGACTATATTTAAGAAATTAGACTTAAAATCTATAGGTTTACAGATAAACAGTAATATTCAAGATTTTAGTAATTTAAAGGTTAAAATAAGAGAAAGTAAGTTAAGTAATGAAACCATAGGAATAGAAAATCAGATTGATTATTTAATTAAACTTACTAAAGATAGATTGTCTCAAATATTATCTTTTAATGTTATGACCAAACGTGCTTTGTTTAGCCCATTAGGTACATTAGTTAAGTCTATTTCAGGTAATTTAGATGAAAACGATGCAATCCTGTATGATAGAGAAATACAAATGATACAGAATAGGGAGCATGTAGTTGAACGTAAAGTATCACTAATGCAAAAAGCTTTTGATAAGTTAGTAAATGACTCTGAAATAATAGATTCAAACATTAACAACTTAGGTTTACAAACCAGTGAAATTGAAAGTCTTGTTAAAAACGAATCCAAGTTCAACAGATTATTTCATGTTATGAATACTATGTACTTAATTTTGAGTAACTTTCGATCTTGCTACGAAGATATACAGGAGATTGAGACAGCAATTGCATTCAGTAAATTAAACATATTACATCAATCCATTATAAATAGTACAGAGTTATATAGAAATTTACAAGTTATTGGTAAACATGCTAGAACAATATATCCAGTTAGTATTGATAATTTAATAAAATTAGAGCGTAATATCATTGTTAAGTCATATTTAAGCGAGGTTAATTTAGTTTTTGTCTTAGAAATCCCAATAAACACCTGTACGAAAACCGTATTGAGATGGTGCAATTAGGTTGTATTTATTTAGATAGATAAGCACCTTTTTATTCAACAACTTTTCAATTATTTTAGAAAGTACAGGCAGTACGGAGATGGGTCGATAATTATTGACATCATCCCTGTCCCCACTCTTATAAACAGGCGTTATAATAGATTTCTTCAGAGCTCTGGGGAATATACCAGTTCTAAAACAAAGATTAACCAGATGGTCAAGTATGGGAACTACTATAGACCTTGTAAGTTTTAAAAATTTTGTCGGAATATTGTACCACGCAGGAGAGCTATTCGAGTCAAGGCTCATCAGTACACTATCCACTTCCATTGGATCTGTCTCTAGTAAGACAAATGAAGATGACATGGAGTTATTAGGTGTTGATGGTAAATCAGGACACTGCCCATCGCGGCCATTCAATATACATTCTGCCAGATTTTTACCTACAGTGACAAAAAACCTATTTACAGAGTTAACCGAATCATCGGGGTTTGCATAATTATATAGTAAATTTGTATTAGGTATTTTTGAGGGCTTATAATGTGTGATATTATTTATAGATTTCCATAGAGTTTTATTGTTGTGTATTGATGCAGTCAGTTTATTTTTGTCATATTGATGTTTTAATTTCTTAACCAGATTATTACAATAATTTCTGTAGCGCCGATATGTAATCTTCAGTACTTCATTAGTTGGGTCATTCTTTAATGACTTTTGCATATTGTTTCTATTTCTTATACACCTAAGAACACCCACGGTAATCCAGGGCTTTATTATCCATTTAGTATATGGAATAGGTATAACTTTTGTGTGAAGCGTAATAGAACCTATAATTTTCTTGAGAAGTATATCAGTAAGATAATCAGGATTGTCATAACACAATAATTCTTCAAGATTTGACAATTGTAAGGTGCTACATGCTTTATCAAAGTCTATTATTGTTTTAATTTTTGGCGGAGAATATATTTTTTTTATGTTAGAGAGACTTAATATTATTGAGTTATGGTCTGTGATGGAAGTATCGAGGATGGCGGTAAATGCGATGGTATTACATTTGTCAATTTTTATTAAAAAATGATCTAGGCAATTTTTGCCTCAAGTGGGGAAGTAGTGAGCCGGCAATAAGCCGTGATGTGCCATTATATTTAAATAATATTCTCTATTATTTCTTGTATACGTAGTTTCCAAGGGATCAGATATTAAATTTATATTTATATCACCAGCAAGAATTATGCGTTTGTGAGTTTTAATTTTTTCTAGATATAAATCTACAGAGGTAATAAAATCATTAGCGCTAAGATTGGACGGCGACCGATAAATACCTAAAATGGTAAATTGAGAAGTTGAAATTTGAAGACATGAGGCATGCTGAAGGATAACTTCTTGCACCTTTGTGTGCAAATTATTTTTTATATACACTACCACACCATCATTCTGATTTAGCAAGTTAGTAGTGTTATATGAGTAATAGTTATTTATTTCAGGTATCTGTTTATTTGAAACTAGTCGGTATTCTGTAAGAATCACAATGTCTATACTGAGGTGTAGCTGAGACAGCATAATCTCAAAATCGTTAATATTGCTGTAAATGCTTCTTATATTTTGACATATAATATTTAAGGTAGTGTTAGATAACTGGTGGGTGTATTTTTTTGGGGAAGTCTTCTATGGAACATTCAGCGTTACCAATCTGCATGTTATCAAGTTCTTGTAGATTAGATAAGAGATTAGCCATAATTAGTGTTAGTTTTTGGTCTAGGAGGTCGTATCAGCGAGAAATAGCTTTTTACGTAAGAACTTAACAATATAATATGTGAATGAATAATAACAAGATTAGTATTTAGTGTAGATTTATATATTAAAAACCAAATGGCGGGAAATTTATTTGCAAATATATATAAGTATTTTTGTAAGTATTTAATAAAGGTTTTAGTTACCTGCAAATTGCTTATAGTGTAAAATGGTTTATATGTACATAGTACATACATTATAATGGTAAATGAAGGATATATTATTTGTTTGAGATAGTTAGCTCCCACGTTAGTGATAGTACTGCTAATCGCTATGTTGCTGGGCACTTCACAAACGTTGAAACAACGGACACCTACAATGTAATGATTTAGTGCAGCAATTTGTAGATTAGACAAATCTTTAACCTGCGCGAGATGTGAACCCACTACACTCGGTATTGCGCGGTAGCAAGGTGACCACTTAAACCACTGCGCCACTCGTACAAACAGATTAATATATCTGTTGTATATTGTAATATATATATTGTATATATGTGTGTAAACGTAAATATTTTGTAAGTATAAAATATATAAGATATCTATTTGAATGTGTAGTGTACGTTTGTAGAGATATGTGTTTACAATTTAAGCAATAATATAATGAATTTATAAACGAAATGAGATTTCTACAAAAACTTAAAAGGACATTTAACAACTACTCTTCTTGTTGTAGGTAAATGACCTGCCTTCAATTACAAAGTACCAGCTCATTCTTTACGCAGACGATGTTTCTGTAGTAGTACCGTATCAGAAAAATCTAGTCTATGTTGAAGAGTTAAATGGAACAGTAACTATTCGTGATATTGTTAGTTGGATGACTGATAATAATCTTAGTGCTAATATATCCAAAACCAAATATGTTCAGTTTCATAACAAAGGTGCAAAAAAACAAGATATAATGCTAAAGTACGACGCTCAACAACTAACGGAAGTAGATGAAGCACGCTTTCTTGGCATAACATTGAGATTGAGGATTTATATAAAAAAATAAATCGCTTTGTTTATGCACTTTGGCGACTCACTAATATTACTAATAGAGAGACAGTATTAAAGGCGTATCATGCATATGTAGCGTCTAATCTCAGATATGGCATCACAGTTTGGGGTAACTCCGTAATGTTAGGTACTATTTTTGTAACACAAAAACAATGCGTAAGAGCACTGTATAACAAGCGCCCATGGGAAAGTTGTAAGCCACTATTTCGACAGTAATCGCTACTTACTGTTCCCTGTATGTATATTTTTGAAATATGTGTTCTTGTAAAATCTAATCCCGACCTTTATATTTGTAAGAAAGAAGTGTGTAAATTTTACACTAGGTACCCTAATAGATTGGTTTTTCCACCCATAAAAACGGATATCTGTAGTAGAAATAGCTCCGTATGTCTATCCGAATTTATAATCATCTACCACAAAGTGTTAAGGATCTCACAATTAACAGATTTAAAAACCAATTATTTTGATGGCTTTGTGGGAAATGTTTCTATTCAGTCCAAGAATACCTAGATTTCAGAATGTACGATTTTACAGTAAATAAATAAATATAAAAGGTCTTATCTATCAATCATGATCGTGACTAATATAAATTTGACATTTTGTTTCTAATTGTAATGATGAATTATAATCTTGACCATCGTTTTACATACATTTGACATTAACTTTTTGATATTCCTGATTTGCTATTGACATTATATCATGTATATTTTCAGTTGGTAATTAATATAATGTAATAACTTTTGGTAACATTACTTGCTGTTGTTATTAAATGTGTGATTCATTTGACATACCTAATAATTTCAAGATGAATAAATAATGTGTATTATTATAATGTAAATTGATGCAAGTTATAACATAGATATAAAATTACCTTATATATTTGTATGCCATATAAATGGTAAATGTGCAGCACCAATTTTCTATAACATCCTATTGTAACCACATTTATGCAAATAAATTCATTTCATTTCATTTCATTTCATAGTGGCATAATCTGCAGTCAATCTTCAATTAATAACTTATGAATTTGGGCTTCATTTTTTATCATTATGGTAGGCGAAACGTCGATTCTTTTTACGAAAACTCAAAAGAATTGACCAGGAAAATTTTAGCTCCCACACTGGTTAATTCGGAAGTGTCGTGCAAGTCCGACGCAGTGAACGCTTGGAATATGATCTGTCCAAGCTCTGATTTGCCATCCAATCTATTCTCTCAGAGTCGATGGGACGGGCCGCTCTGCAACATGGTGAGAGAACATCTCATGAACACATCTCCTAATGTTGCTGAGCGTGCCCGTTTATTGGCTGTGGGGGAATGGGAATCGGGTCTTTGGCTTCAAGCACTCCCATCGTCCAACATAGGCTGGATGACACAACGTTCCGCATCGCTTCTTGCCTTCGTTTAGGTGCTCCATGTGTCATTCCGCATCGATGTCACTGTGGTGAAGCCGTCAAAGGCCTTGGCCACTATGGCCTATCATGTAGCAGGAGTGCCGGTCGTTTTTCGCGGCACGCCAACCTTAATGACATTATCCGTCGTGCTCTTGTCACCGCCGGCGTGCCAGCTCATCTTGAACCTAATGGTTTGGCACGTGACAATGGAAAGAGACCGGACGATATGTCATTGATGCCTTGGAAGATGGGAAGGCCCTTGGTGTGGGACGCAACGTGTGTAGACACCCTTGCGCCATCACATCTTCCCAGTACGGCGGGTTGTGCTGGTAACGGCGCAAATACAAAAACCTGGCAGGGGATTATGTTTTTGAGCCGTTTGGGGTCGAAACGCTAGGGTCATGGGGTCCCAGTGCTCGTGCTCTTTATAGAGACATAGCAAAAAGGTTAATAGACGCTTCCCGTGACCGGAGGGCTGGCCTTTATTTCGCGGAAAGGATAAGCATTGCCATTCAACGTGGCAATGCTGCCAGTCTTCTGGGCACACTACCAGTTGACTGTGATGCGGAGGAATTCTATGACGCCTATTAGAGGGTTTTAGTTTTCTTTTTTATTTCTCTGTTTCATAATATTTTAAGTATAAGTTAGTTTTAAAGAATTGTTTATATTATGTATATGATTAATAATTTGTATTGTTATTAGTTAATAACATCTGAATATATAAGTTTTTTATTGCCTATTCAAAGGAATATCGCAAAAGTTTCTTAACAAATATGATAGTTGGTAAAATATTCAAATCCAGAAAACAGAGCCAGAAGTTCCTGCAGGTACTTGCAATAAGCAAATAAATTAGGTAGAGCACACGAGCGCGGTTTGATGATATGATAAGGAGACAAAATAATCGACTTACCCATAATGTTAGACATGGTTAATGATATAGAGGGTCCTTCACGGTGTCTGACTGTAGGAGAGGCGGGTACGCAGTGTTCAGCTCCACTGCTCCGTAGTGACTGAGTACTAAGTATAAGTAGCGAGTGCCGCGAGCCGTGAGCGGCCCGGAGCGGTGCGGGTGCCGCGCGCGGAGCCGCGGCCCCGCGCGCGCCACTACGTAACTCGAGATGATGTCATACTATAACTTTTGAAATAAAATTCTCACATCAAAGATTTAAGCGTGTTTTTAAGTGGCACTACATATCTATTAAGATTTGTAGTGCCACTTATCGCCTTTTACATTTAAGGTTGGATCATTGCTGTAACACGGTCTGCTGTGCGTTCAATTACCTACGCAGACAAAAAGTTGTACGTTAAGGTAAATATAGGGTAATCTCGATAATGCCGCTACTGGCCAGTTTTAAATAAATCAAACAATGGACAACTTCCGCAGAGCCAGAGGCTCGGTCAAGGTCCCTCTGTTACGTAACAGTTCGGGGCGCACGACTACGAGCACTCGCTATCATTGCATCTATTTTAGTTTATTTACACTTACTCTGTCTACTTACTCATTTTTAGATTTTCAAATCTACTGGAATGCACGCAAGATCATGACCAATGGCATAATATGTAAAATTCTTGAGACTCAAAAACCCGTAGGTATTGCTTATAATAATATCTCGGTTAACTTACCTACGCATGTCAATATACCTAGGAACACATTTTTCTTCTATAGGCTTCCTTATTTATTTTGTAATACTTATTTAATTATATTTACTCAAAGTAAGTGATAATACTAATGTTATTTGAACGGGCGGGTGCTGATTATCAGTGAGTCATGTACAATATGCTGTCTCGTTGACCCTGGCGACCTATACTGTGTAAGTACATATCTATCTACTTTGTTTGCGTTACGTCGTCACAATTTCACTCGCTGTTTCATTTGTAAGAATTTACCTAATAGTTCAACTGTTTGTTTGGTTTCGAAACATTTTGTACAACATGTTAGATATATCAAGTCCACGCTGAGGTTATTTTTCAAAACAAATAAAATCAACGTAGACGGGTATGGAGCATGGGCTACCAATAATACACAAGGAAAACGCTCCACCACGTCCCCTTGTGATATCGACACACCAACGTACAGACTTGCTCAGCACGTAGTGAACATACTCTCACCACTCTGAGGCAACTCGAGAGCACATGTGAAGGCTTCATACCATATTGTGAATGAGATTAAATACCTACGTTCCACTGACAAAGTAATAATGGTTAGTTTTGATTCAGTCAGTCATTATTTACGTACATACCTTTACATGACTGTATTGAAATAAATAGAAGGAAGCTAATTGAGAACAATATGCCAGAGGAATAAGCAGAAATAAAACATTACTTAAAAACTTGTTATCTGCCGCGGGACAATAAAGTCTACATACATGTACCTGTTGTTGCCGATTTGATATATGTGGCGGACTTCGAGGCTCGATCTTTGCAGACTACTAACCATCACACCCAGGATTTATAAGAGTTATGCAGATAATATTTTTATAATATTACCAACAGATAGTGTAATTGTATTTCTAAAACATCTTAATTCCATTTATAACAATATACAATTTACTATGGTATTAGAGCCAAATAATTTATAAGCTTTCTTAGATGTACTTGTCATCAGGAATTCTGGTCAAACCTTAAGCCACACTGTGCGCAGTAGAAAGACCAATAAAAATAGGTACTCAAACGGTGAATCTCAACGCCATCCTAACAGGTAGCTACCGTGGGAATGTCTTTGTTTAAGAGAGGCCATGGAATCTAAGACAAGCAACACCTGGACCCCGAACTTTAACATGTCAAGCAAGTATTCAGTAAGCAGTCATCTGTCATCATAGTCATAGTTATCCACAGTTCTAATAATTAAAATTAATTTACGACATAATTAGTGCTAGTTTCTGTTATATGTGCAGTGTAAACAAATAGTTAATCACCAATAATTACATCAAAAACAAAAATTGACTCAGTGGAACCAAACAATACGATTAACATAATTATTATTGCAAACAAAATAAAAGTGCAAAATCACAGTGCCAACTTGCGAGTGCGTAGGATTTGCGCGGTTCTGTAGCGGTAATAGGAGCTAGATCGCTGTGCACTTCACCGCGCCGCCGGCACCGCCATTAGCGAGCGACAGTGCTACCAACATTCCGCACCACACCGACGTTCTACCACAGATTACTAAATAGTGTTCTACATCGCGTTCCAGGCTCAACATTAGTTACGTCTTTGTGCATCATTTTGTTTACAAAATGCAGCGACCGCCGTCTAACCACAATGTTACTTTGCGTCACAATACTAAGTCTAAAAAGGTGTCTAGTACAGACACAATACCTAATCCGAACGAACAAATATCGCATGAAGCATTACGCGGTATTATTAGACAAGAACTGGAGACAGTGCTAAAATCAACTATTAAGGAATTAGTTACAGAACATCTCGTCATCATTAATGGAAAAATTAACTGCTTCGAGGAATCGTTATCCTTCAGTAACACCATACTGGAGCAAATGAAAAATAAACTGGAGGAAAAAGTCTTTATCATAGAAAAACTAGAAAAAGAAAATTTTGAACGTCACTCCACAGTCAAAGAATTATCAAGTAGACTCAATTCAATTGAACAGCATATGCGTGAGTGCAATGTGGAAATTAATGGCATTCCGGAGCACAGAAACGAAAATTTACCGAATATTATGCAGCAGCTTAGCAAAATTGTTGAATGTCCTATTACCAACACAGATATACAATACGTAACAAGAGTGGCGAAACTGAACAAAGACAGCAAGCGACCCAGAGCAGTGGTACTAAAGCTGTGCAGTCGTGAGACATGTGACAATATACTGGCAGCGGTCACCAAGTTCAACAAAGCGCATAAAGATGACAAGTTATCATCGAAACACCTGGGCATAGGTAACAAGCGTGAAGCGGTTTTTGTATCCGAGCATCTGAGTCCGCAAAATAAACATCCGCATGCTGCAACACGCCAAAAGGCCAAAGAGGCTGCATACAAATTTGTCTGGGTTAGAGACGGCCGGATCTTTGCCAAAAAGAAGGAAACGAGCCAAGCCATACACGTTAGATCTATTGAGAGTCTGTCGTTACTCAAATAATCTAATGAAAGACCACTGGAATGATCCAAAGTAACAACAATATAATTCGATTGTCTAAATATCTATTATCAGAATCTAAGAGGTATGCGTACTAAAACTAATGAAGTTTATGTAAACGCAACCGAATGTAACTACAACGTCATCACCCTCTGCGAGACTTGATTGCTCAAATATTGAAGACAGCGAAATCTTTGACAGCAGGTACATAGTTTACCGAAGAGATCGTGATCTCTCTGCAAGCTCCAAATCGGATGGCGGTGGTGTTCTTATTGCCGTCTCACGCTCAATCCCTTCATTCAGAATGTACGAGTGGGAAAGCACCTGCGGGGATATTTGGGTAACCCTAGATATAGTTAAAAATAACTCTCGTAAAAAAGTTGCAATTTGTGTAATTTACTTACCACCCTGTTTTTCGAAAACGTAAATAGAGTTTTAGAATTAAATTTAGTAGATGATATTTTAATTGTTGGTGATTTTAATTTAAGTTTTATAGACTGGACCAAAGACTGCGATGTATCATATATGACTCCTAGTATAAATGTGGGTCTAAATGCTGACTATTCCAATTGTCGTTTATGTTATGCCATTACAGACTTTATAGCAATATCGGCCTTACAGCAATTTAATCATATTGTAAATCAGCATGGCAAGATATTAGATCTAATATTAACTAACATAAACTGTAAAGTTACATTGACAGATCCTCTTAGCAGAATCGATCCCTACCATCCTCCTCTTGAAATAGTTTTAGATTTGAAACCTGTCAATACACTAACTAATAAACTTCGCACGGATCACAATTTTTACAAGGCTGATTATGACAAAATCTATTGTAACCTAAATAGCGTGGATTGGACGGAATGCTTTGATCGTTGTACCGAAGTAGACGAAATGGTAGAAAAATTTTATGACAAGATTAGGGCAGCTATTGACGAACATGTGCCCAAACGAAAGCCTAGGCGGAAGGGTTATCCCATCTGGTTTACTGATGAATTAATTAGGATACTGAAAGAAAAAAACAAATTGAGGTGTAAATTTATATCGTAAGCACAATAACCCAAGAGACAAATTAGAATATGAACACATTAGAAAAATAAGTGATAAGCTTCTCCGTAATTGTTACAGTAATTACATTAACACCATTGAAAATGATCTCCATAAAAGACCAAAATTATTCTGGAACTTCATAAAGCACAAAAAGTCACCATCAAATTCAGTACCTTCAATAATGCATAGCAATAACGAACAACATTCATCAGACGGTTCAGATATCGCTAATCTTTTTGCCACTCATTTCAGTAACGTTTACAAAAGCTCTCAAGGCATTCCATCGGCTCCCATTACTGTGGGTACTAATGACAGCACAAATACAACAGCTTGTGATAAATTAACACATTTAAGTTTTAGTGAGAGTGGAGTACTTACCCATCTTAAACAACTAAACACAAACAAGGGAATGGGTCCTGATGGTATACCACCCCTTTTTATTAAGAGGTGTGCATCCTACCTTTCTTATCCACTGACGGAATTTTTTAACAAGTCTCTTGCAAGCGGGAAATACCCCGAGATGTGGAAACGTGCGCGTATCATTCCTATCTTTAAGAAAGGTGATAAAAGTAACGTCAAAAATCACCGACCGATATCAATCTTATCATGTTTCTCCAAAATCTTCGAAAGTTTAATTTGTCCTATTCTAACTAAGCACACTAAATCCGAACTTATTGTGGAGCAACACGGTTTTCAAGAAAATAGATCGGTCTTAACAAATCTAACTTCTTATATAAACCCTGTAATGGTAGGTATAGATAATAACCTGCAAATTGACTCAGTATACACAGATTTTGCCAGCGCTTTCGATCTAGTAGACCACACTATATTAATAGATAAACTTCATGAGCAATACGGAATCTGCAGCAAGATGTTAGACTGGTTCAAGTCATATTTAGCAAATCGAGAGCAATTTGTAGTGCTTTGTGGCCATGAATCTGAGAGATACATCGCCTCCTCTGGAGTGCCGCAAGGTTCGCATCTAGGCCCGATATTGTTTCTCCTGTTCATAAATGACATTGTTCGTCAGGTCCACCACTGTCGTTGCTCCCTCTTCGCAGATGATATGAAGATATCTCGACAGATTGACTCAAATGTAGATGTAGACCTGATGCAAACTGATCTAGATCGAGTTTACCAGTGGTGTTGTAACAACAAGATGATGCTCAATGCACTAAAATGTCAACACATACGTTTCACCAGAAAGAGGAAGGTGCTTGAGTCACGTTTTCATATCAATGGTGAATATATCACTGTTGTGCCACAAATACGTGATTTAGGTGTGATTCTTGACTCAAAACTAAGCTTAATCCCCCAGTACGAGAACATGGTAAGCAAGGCCGCTAAAATGTTAGGATTTATTAGACGTACCACAAAGGAAATCAAACGCATATCTTCCAAAATTATGCTTTTCAATGCTCTCACAAGAAGTGTGCTTGAATTTGGAAGCGTCGTGTGGAACCCACAATATACAGTACACTCTGATCGCATAGAATCCATCCAAAGATCGTTCACTAGGCATCTTGCGTATTGCGCAGCCAGTATTAGCAGAAGAAGTTCTTACAGTGAAAGACTGTTCTTTTTCAAAATGTGCACATTACAAAGCCGTCGTCGCATGCTAGATCTAATATTTTTACAGCGCATAATCAAAGGAAATTTATGTCCTGATCTACTAGAACACATCCAACTAAATATCCCCAAAATCAATGCACGCAGGAAACCCACTACCCCATTCAACGTTCCTCGATACAGAACCAACCTAGGAATGCATTCTCCAGTAGCAAGATTAACATCAACTTACAACAGTTGGTGGAGGCGGTTAGATCTTGATATCTTTCACGACCGACCCACGCAATTTAGGAGAAAAATATTAGTTAATCCTCATTTTAATAAGCAACTAACGATCTCAAAAATTTAAAAGTTTTAATTATATTAGTATAGTATATATTATAAAGTTTTAAAATTTATTTATTTACAATTTGGTTATAGTTAGTGAAACACAAATACTTCATTGTTATCATAAACATATCTATAGTTATATGTATATTATATAAGTATATATTTTATTTTCAATTTTAGTTTTAAGCGCTATTTTAAATATAAGACAATTGTGGATACTATTTTAAGATATATAATGTTGTGCACGTCTGTAAATGATGTAAACACCAGTTCCAAAGCTATGTAAATGTCATAAGTCAATGTTTGTGTTTATATTGTTGACGAGCCTAATTTAATTAATAAATAAATAAAGTATTGCAACTCTGCAAGACAACAAGCTCCAACAGCCGCGCCGCTGTCACAGATCCCGAGAAAAGCCAGCCACAGTCGAGCTCCAGCCTGTCATACTGCCATATGTGAAGGGTATCACTGACAAGATTGGTTACATCTTGAAACGAGCTTCAATCAACACATACTTCAATTGCCAACTACATTTCCAAGATGCGGGGGTGTATAAAATAGATTGTGACTGTGGACTCTTATACATCGGTCAAACTAAGAGAAGCATAGGCATAAAAAAACACATAGCTGATGTAAAATACCGATTCAATGAAGTCTGTTGTATGAAAACACGTGCTGCAGGGGACCAACCACTACCTGAGATTTGATAAACCACAGATACTCACAAAAGAACATCAATTTCTACCTAGGATGCTTCGCGAGGCTAGTTAGGCTAGCTAAGTAGGATGGTTTTTGATTTCAAATCAAAAACCATCCTAATTTCCAGAGAAGATCCAATAATTAAGATAGTCAAACCCAAGAAGAAGCAAAACACGGCTAGTTTCCACAACTTTGAGCTCATTCTGCGTAAATAGAAACACCAATAGGTACCAAATAAAATTATTTTCTGCTACTTTGAAATAACGACACTTCAAGACGTGATGAGACAACCTACATCTTAGTCTCCCCGAGAACATGGCTGTACATGGCCAAATAGGTTTTATAATTTAAATAGAAATAAACAGTAATTAGTAAACAGTTTTAAGCAAAAAATATGTAGTAATAGGTAATTATTTAAAAGATAAAAAACATGGTAAAATACGTCTAAAGTAGGTAGGTTAATTTCAATGTATAACATTCGCGTCAACGTTAGACAATATTATGTCAACGTAAATACATACCTACATAGATTCACGCTAATTTCCCAGAGGGGTATGCAGAGACTACGGATTTCCATTTGCTACTATCCTGACACACTTCTCGGACTTCATTCACTTTTATCACATTTCTCATACGTGCTCGCCGGTTTAAGGTGCTCTTAACCTGCCCTTTGTGCAGAACGTCTCCGATCTGATCGAGAAACGTTCACCTAGGTATTCCCCTTGCGACTGTACCATTCACACTAGCCTTATAAACTTTCTTATCCAGTCTTTTCTCGTCCATTATTTTATTTATTTTTATGTCAACGTAGTCTTGTTCAATTATGGTTTTGTTTCCAAAGGTGGGGGGGGGGCAACTATTACATTACGTGTATGAAAATATCAGTTTAATTTTTTTCAAATATTTTGCTTCAAAAATTTGTATGTAAGGACTAATCCTAATATACAAACTAATATGATGTTATCACTGTTATGGTGAGCAAAATGCTTCAGCGTCTCGTGTTGATATTCTTGTGCAAGGCTTATAAAACATTTAGCGCCGGAACTTTACCAGTGCTGGCGAGCATTCTTTCAGTCGATCTCAAGCTCCAAAGACCAGCAATGCATGGACGCAATCGCTGTATTGGCACCATCGTATAGATGCAAAATCACTAGTTTATTCAACGAGTAGTTTTAGCATTATGTCTATGACGACCTAAAATATGATGTTGAAATACATCAAGGAGTGGCCGTCACCTCTATTGATACTTCCCATGCTTTGCAGCGCCAGCGTCTTGCGAGGATCACATCGCTGCGCAAACTCTTACTGGCCACGACAACTTTAAGAGCAAATAGTAATTATTTAAGCTAGACACGTTACGACTATGCTAATGTTAGAACTTGTTTAAAACATTAACATAGCATCGGCGGTGACGCGGTGAGGCGGTCCGCTTAAGCGTTGTCAGTGGCAGACCATGGCACTGAGCACTGACTACAATCGGCCCATCACATTCTGTGTCGAAGCGCGGTGTGGTAAAGTGTACCTAATACTCATCACAATCATAACATGTCGTATACACATAAGACAATAACATACCTAACTGATGTCATAAACTTTCAAAATAATGTTTATTAAAAATTCTGGAACATGCCCTTACAGTGTTTATAATAATAATAATAATAACTTTCATTACATATTACAGCAAACAACATCATGTCTGTATCTCAAAATGGATGTAGAAGTGGGGCTCGTGGTACTAAAGAGCTACTCCTGATTGACATGACCATCTGTCAACAAGTACACCGCCTTAGGAAAGATCTTGCGACATGCTGGATAAATTATAAGAAGGCCTATGACTCTGTACCACATACGTGGCTCTTGAGAGTGCTGGAGTTGTATAAAGTTGATGCAACTCTTTGCACTTTCTTGAAGTCATGTATGAGGCAGTGGAGAACGGTTTTACGCTATCCAGGAAGTCGCCAGATCGGGGAAAGCGGTGTATCTCTCAAGATCAAGCGAGGTATATTCCAGGGCGACAGTTTGAGTCCCTTATGGTTCTGTCTAGCACTGAACCCTCTTAGTACTTTACTTGAGAGTTCAGGGCTAGGCTATCGATTGCGGAGAGATGGTCAAGTTATATCTCACCTTCTTTACATGGATGATTTAAAACTATTTGCCTCCACCAGACCCCAACTGACAGCGTTACTTAAGGTAACTGAAAACTTCAGTAACTCCATCAGGATGGAGTTTGGTGTTGACAAATGTGCAGTTATGTATGTAAAGCGAGGCAGGGTTTTGGAATCTGATGGCATTGAACTTTCAGATTTTACTAGACTTACCTTGATGCTCGTTAATTAAATATGTGCAATGTTTATTATAACATTTTATGGTCAATTTTCTTCCAATAAAGCATTTTGATTGATCTTAATATTAACATTGGAACTCATAGTGCGATCTATGATGTATTTTTGGAACTGTTTACTTTTTGTTCTAATTGGTAGCCCATGACACCGGTGACCAGCTCAATAGATTTTTAATTAAGTATGTCTGCTATTCTAAGATATCTAATTTATGCTCTGTGTGTTAACATGACGTTACTGTTATTCATCACAATTTTACCACCACGCGCCGTGCGCGTGCCACTGCACACCGCAGCTGGATTTGTCCTTACCAAGTCACCACCTGCCAATGAGACAGTCGAGCTCTGTTGGTTAGGTACCTACTTGTTACAACTTTACAACATAGAAATATGGACTAGGGAATAGCGAAGCATGATTTCTACGGACCTTAAAGTCCTGGGAAGAGTAGGTACACGATCGGGGATAACAAAACAACCACGTGACTCATAAAAAACAAAGTTGGTCAAGTTCAGTCGTTACCTTATTATCTAACGTCTATAATTGAAAAGCAGTGACATATGCTTTCACTCAATGGACCCAGTGTATGTATATGTTCATAGGTAGGTACAGCGCAGCGATAGTGAGTGCGAGTGCTGTGCGTGAGGTCTCTGGTTCCATTTTAATATGATTAGGTTTGCTGTTTAGAACATTTCAGTAGCAGCAGTTTGAAACTGAGCCTGGTACACAACAATAAGCTCGCCCCGTATTATTTATTAAAGTAAAAACCATAGCTGAGAACCTATCTATGTAAGTTCTCAGCTCCATTCGTTTATGGATATTAATCTCCAAAACGGCTAAATCAATGTGATTTGGGTTCAGTGATGTTTTGAAATAAGCGATAAAATATGTGTTTTATTTAAAGTAATTAACAAATAGAAGAGATGATTAAGAAATTTGTCAATTGAGCGTTATCATACGTCGATAATACACATTATGACTTAAAATCGACATCACAGCTAATCCTCAGATATTGGAACAGTTTTTTGTAACTTTCCAAAATCTTATGCAGCTCAGTTTTAAATATTATTGTCGCCAGACGCGACACATTTTACTAATACGACTGATAACAATGCATAATGCCAACAGACCTAGAACTAAACTCATTGGCAACCGATAATTAACAAGTAAAATAAATCATAAATCATTTTATTTCGTTTTAACAATAAATATCCTTAAGTTAGTTTGTGGAGTCTCCTTTTAAGCATTTAATGCTTGTGTTAGGAGGCTCCGCTCTTCCACACCATAAAATTACATATTTAAAATAAAAATTATGGATAATTATTAACAATTTACAATGATATAAAATGATGAATTAAAATAATAATATTAGACATTATTTGACATATACAGCAAATAAAGTCGTTACAAAACTGATTAAATTATTAATTTCTTTTGTTTACAATTTTATTACTATTAATATAAATTAATGCATGAAATCTTTGTGTGTTAGTGCAGTGTGTGTGTTTGTGTCTGTGTGTGTTTGTGTGTGTGTGTGTGTGTGTGTGTATGTGTGTGTGTGTGTGAGTGAGTGTGTGTGTGTGTGTGTGTGCGAGAGAGAGAGTGTGTGTGTTTGTGTGTGTGTGTGTGTGTATGTGTGTATGTGAGTGTGTATTTTTGCTACGTAATATTTTTGTATATGTATGTAAATTTCCTTATTTATTTTTTTATATAGTTTGGCAGCTCGTTTTTTGAATTGATTACTGGCAAATATGGTGTTTGTCTGAGGGGTCGGTATTATTACGTCATTTCTCCTTTTGGAGGTTCTATCAGAATGGTATGATGTAGTCTTATGTGTCCTTAGAATAATATGCACTATATAAAGTTTTCTAACTGAGAGTAAATTACTTATTTGGTATAGTCTTTCGGTAGGATACGTGATCTTTTTAAAATACATTAATTTAATAAGTGCACGTTGTGCTCGTTCAACGCCGATAAAATGGGTTTTAGCAGCACTTTCCCAAATGGGGATACAGTATACAATGACGGATTGAACTAGAGCAATATATATTTCATTAATTATATTTCTAGGACTGTTTTTGGTAGTGTATGCGTTTTTAGGAACAATATGCCTCGGCATCCTAAAAATCCAACTTAACTTTCTCACTCTATTACCAACTTGTTCAAGATGGGAATACCAGGTTAATCTCTGGTCAATTACTACACCTAAATATTTAGTTTGACCGACTTTGGTAATCGTGGCACAGTTACAATTTTCGTTTTCAGTATCTCCGCATACATGAACCTTTATGCTATAATTGTTACTTGGCTGTGTACGGTTAGTAATGCTAAAACAGATATAATTAGTTTTGCTTATATTTAAGGTAAGTAGATTTACATTTAACCATTGAGCAATTTTAGACATCCCCATCTCTGTTCTAGCCTTAACATCACCCCAAGAGTTTCCTGAGAACACAACAGCTGTGTCATCGGCGTATGAAAATATCTTTGCATTGCTGATGTCCATGTTACACCAGGAATAAGGTCGATCCAAGGACGCTACCCTGGGGCACGCCATATGATACCTCTGTGTCATCACTGACCTAATTTCCTATTTTTACCCGTTGCTTCCTACCCAACAGATAGTCTTTAAATAGCAAAAGTGGAGTGCCTCTTATACCGATTTTTTTCAGTTTATTCACGAGGGCAGGAACAGAAACGGTGTCAAAGGCTTTTTCTAAAATAAATGAATGTTTTTAGGCATTTATCTCCCCGGTCAAGATGCTCGACAACGAGAGTACTTAAAGCTGAGACTGCATCTTCAGTGGATAGATTTTGTCTGAAACCAAACTGCGTCGGTGATAGGATACGAAAATTGTTTAAGCAATGTTTTAGACGGTTGTTAAGTAATATTTCAAGTATTTTTGCAAGTGCTGGCAAGACGGAGATTGGCCTATAATTGTTGACATCGTTTCTGTCTCCGCTCTTGTGAACTGGAGTGATAACGGCCTGCTTTAGTGGGGCTGGAAATAAACCCTTTTCAAAGCACAGATTGGCAAGATGGGCGATTGCTGGCACAACTTCTCGTTTTATGTGCTTCAAGAATTTGGTAGGAATATCATCCCAGCCCGGTGCACTTTCAGACTTTAAACTCGTTAATATTGTATCCACTTCTTTAGTGTCGGTGTCTAACAAAACGAAGGAGGATAATTGTGTAGGTTGTTTGGTTAGTTGCCTGTTGGGATAAGTGTTGAGATCAGTCCGCGCCGTGATCTGTTGTGCTAGCTGTTTTCCAACGTTAGCAAAGTAGTTGTTTATATAGTTGACTGACTCAATTGGAGACGACTTTATGTTCAGGAGGTCTGAGTTTTGGGTCTTTAATTTATTTGTATACGTAATCTTTTTTATATTTTTCCAAAGTAGTTTGCTATTTGATATAGAGTTTGTAATTAATTCCCTCTCATATTTCCTTTTTAGTTTCTTTAATAATGTGTTACAATAATTTCGATATCTATTGTAGGTTAATTTTAGAATATCATTAAAAGGATCGTTACGACTTTGCTTTTGAAGTTTATTTCGGTTCCTTATGCACCGTAATAAACCCGGTGTTATCCAGGGTTTAATGATTCTTTTTTGGTTAGGTATGATTTTGTAGTAATATTTTTATTTATAGTATTAATTAAGTGATTAATTAGTTGGTGTGCTAGGATATTAGGGTCATTATAAAACAGAAGCTGTGAAATATTTTGTTCCTGTAAGTCTTTTAAGGCTTGTGCTAAGTTTATGGAAGTACTGGTTTTCCTGACGGCAGATGCATTGTAACACTAAGATATAGATAGAAAAGTTGTATAGTGGTCAGTGATGCTAGTATGTAATATGGCAATTGAAGCTAATACCTTATTTTTGTTTATTTTAAGCATGAAGTGATCCAGGCAGTTCCTATCTCTCGTCGGTAGCGTGTGTCCCGGGAGTATCCCATAGGTTGAAAGCATGTTTAGATAACTCATCCTATTCCTAAGTTCGTGATTTGGTTCTGTTTGTATAGGTTTAATATTGATGTTTATGTCACCTGTTACTATTAAGGTTTTTTCAGAAGTTAGCGTTTCCAAATGCTCGCTTAGTGAATTAAGAAAGATGTCAGTATTTGCGTTCGATGGTGAGCGATATACACATAGGATTAGACTGTCCAGTATACTAAGTTGTAAACAAGATGCTTGAGAAAGCTCAATTTCCTTTAATTTGTGTTTGAGTGAATTCTTAACGTACACAACTATGCTATCGTTTTGGTTTAGCTGTCTTCTAGTAGAGTAAGACGTATATTTGTCTATTTGCGGTATAGGTTTGTTGTTGTGTAGCCGACATTCCGTGAGGACAATAACATCTGTTTGGAATTTAAAATCTGCCAAAGTTGGTAAAAAGTTATCAAAATTACAGTAAATACTCCTGATGTTTTGAGATAAAATAGTGAGGTCATTTCTATTTACATATATATATTTATCGAGATTTGAGGAGTCGCATTCAACGGAGCCGGCAATTTCAATATTATCTAGATCTGAAACGGTTAATTATGTGTCAGTCATTTGTAAAATAGCTTAATAGAATAAATATGTCCAGATAGTATGTATACTGGTAAAGTAAATATGGTAAACAAACAAAGTATCCCAAGAGGTTTGGTACAAGTACCAGCGAGCTTTATCTGTATAGCTTCGTTTTGAAATTGATGAATAAACATTTACTTAGGCAAGTACATATATATACAGGATGTCCGGTAATTAATGGATAACCTTGAAGTCTCTTATAGTAGAACTGAAGGCCGTTCAGAAAAATGAAAAGAATAAAAATGAAAAAAAAATTTAAACAGTGCAAGCTATATAGCATAGCATACTTTTGACTGTCTATCTATTAGCATAATTAGTGTTTAATAATAAAACAACAAAAAACCGATGGATTTCATTCATTTATGGTCGTAGTATACAAGAAAATTATACATGGTAATTAAAAAAAAAACACGTCTCAGGTAGTAGTTAGGATAGATTTTTTCATATTTTTTTCTGAAGGGCCATCAGTTCCACTATAAGACATTTCCAGGTTATCCATTAATTACCGGACACCCTGTATGTGCACGGTTGACTAGATACATTTAGTGAAAGTGTGATATATTATAAGTATTATTCAACAAGTGTATGCTGCTTATTCTATTATAGTTGTTGTTATTATAGCAGGTTGGTGTTATCTTTGCAGGATGTGTGCGCGAGCGATCCCTGCAACCCGGCCATAGATTGTGTAAAGGAACACCGTGGTAAGTTTAGTCGGTAGGACCCGGGACTTTCTATCTTTCCCCGGGTGAGCCCGATATAACCTCTCCGCTCGCCACAGCGGAGGGAAATAAATGCGTCACAGCATACCCCACGTCAAAAAAATGTTCGGTGTTATCTGCAACCTTATCATTAGGAACAAACAATTGAAATAATATGACATAAGTAGAACATAATTAGTTAATTGTAAATGTTATGCAATGCTGTGCAGGCAGAGCGACAATGGTGAACAGCGCATGCGGTGTCCGATCAGCCGCCAGCTGATTGTGTCGGAGGATAAGGTGAATGATCCAGAGTGGCAGAAGGGCTCCTCGCTAACTTATGCGCCGAAAAAATCGCGTTTGACGTTCACTACTCCGAATGTAGCTCACGTATGTACACGTTCGATCAGGCGCAAGTAGAACAAGGTGAACGCTAGTTTGACACTTACGCCTACATTCCACAGCATTCATACATACATTTGCATTTAAGGACCAAATCATGTTGCTTTCCTAGTTCAAGTTATCATATCACATCTATCTAATAAAAATAAATTGATTGAGTCGCCAAATATAAAAAAATTGGATTTCAGGAATCACACGGATGAATATGGACATTTAAAACCTAATTATGTCAGATCACACGTGGACATTTAAAATATCATCGATTTTACATCTAAAGCAGTAACGAGGAGAATCTGATTACTAGTAGGCGAAATTCTGAAGTAAGATTAGGCCGTAAAGGGATGATTAGTTTTGATGATAGTACGTTGTTCTAGTTGTTCGAGTATTATATGCTTTATGTAAACAAAATAATATTTACTTTGGTTACATTTGTAACATGCGTGCTTGTGGGTTAATCATTTTATTTTTTTAAGACAAACAACAACAAAATTAGAAATCCCGCCAGATACCTACGTGCCGGATACCTACTTTGATTGTATAAACCTAACCGTTCCTTGTCCACCTGACACCTGTGTGAAACCATTGCGCATGGGAGCTAAGAAGCTACAAACGCACATAATCCATAAAGAGTATTTAGCATATTTTCAGTAGCGTTTAACGTAAATCTTCAGTTATTGTTCTCCTTTTGTACCTATTAACTTTATATATAACGATCACAATAATTATCGTATTGTAGCCTATTAGGTATTACATTAGAACGAAGATAGCATCCAGTATAGACAGAGATTGGTGAAATCACACCTTGTAAGTTGTTTTATATTGATCTCAGGTAGTTGTAGCGTAACTATAGCTGATTTTCGTGTTTGTGTGTGCCCGAGTGCCCACGCCGCGCCGCGCCGCCGCCATCGCCGCTAGCTATGTAGGTGACCTGGGTGTAGTGCTGACGTCATACTGCCGATACCTTGCCCTTTACGACCACAGAGCCATTGGACAACTCACCTCACTTTGATGCTTATTAATATTACACGAATTGTGTACCTACCTAAACACTGTA
Source organism: Catocala nupta (assembly GCA_963675205.1). NCBI lineage: Eukaryota > Metazoa > Arthropoda > Insecta > Lepidoptera > Erebidae > Catocala > Catocala nupta. The sequence goes on along the minus strand of OY776104.1, from coordinate 2,372,352 downwards.
CAGGCAGCGATAGCCTAGCAGGAGACCGTTGGACTGCCACACAGAGGGATTGATTTCGATCCCAAGACACGCATCTCTGAGTTTTCGAAGTTATGTGCGTATTGAATAGTTAATTATCGCTCGCTCGGTGATAGAAAACATCGTGAGGAAACCTGCATGTCTAAGAGTTCTTAAAGATATGTGAAGTCTGCCAACCCGGTAAGGGCGAGCGTGGTGGACTATGGCCTAAACCTTCTCTCACTGAGAAGAAGCCCGTGCCCAGCAATGGGACAGTTTAATACAGGGCTGGTATTATTATTATTATTTTTATTATAAACACTGTAAGGGCGTGTTCCAGAATTTTTAATAAACATTATTTTGAAAGTTTATGACATCAGTTAGGTATGTTATTTTCTTATGTGTATACCATACGACATGTTATGAATGTGATGAGTATTAGGTACACTTTACCACAGGCTACACCGCGCATCGACACAGAAAGTGATGGGCCGATTGTAGTCAGTGCTCAGTGCCGTGGTCTGCCACTGACAACGCTTAAGCGGACCGCCTCACCGCGTCACCGCGTCACCGCGTCACCGCCGATGCTATGTTAATGTTTTAAACAAGTTCTAACATTAGCATATTCGTAACGTGTCTAGCTTAAATAATTACTATTTGCTCTTAAAGTTGTCGTGGCCGGTAAGAGTTTGCGCAGCGATGTGATCCTCGCAAGATGCTGGCGCTGCAAAGCATGGGAAGTATCAATAGAGGTGACGGCCACTCCTTTTAGGTCGTCATAGACATAATGCTAAAACTACTCGTTGAATAAACTAGTGATTTTGCATCTATACGATGGTGCCAATACAGCGATTGCGTCCATGCATTGCTGGTCTTTGGAGCTTGAGATCGACTGAAAGAATGCTCGCCAGCACTGGTAAAGTTCCGGCGCTAAATGTTTTATAAGCCTTGCACAAGAATATCAACACGAGACGCTGAAGCATTTTGCTCACCATAACAGTGATAGCATCATATTAGTTTGTATATTAGAATTAGTCCTTACATACAAATTTTTGAAGCAAAATATATGAAAAAAATTAAACTGATATTTTCATACACGTAATGTAATAGTTGCCCCACCTTTGGAAACGAAACCATAATTGAACAAGACTACGTTGACATAAAAATAAATAAAATAATGGACGAGAAAAGACTGGATAAGAAAGTTTATAAGGCTAGTGTGAATGGTACAGTCGCAAGGGGAATTTCCTAGGTGAACGTTTCTCGATCAGATCGGAGACGTTCTGCACAAAGGCCAGGTTAAGAGCACCTTAAACCGGCGAGCACGTATGAGAAATGTGATAAAAGTGAATGAAGTCCGAGAAGTGTGTCAGGATAGTAGCAAATGGAAATCCGTAGTCTCTGCCTACCCCTCTGGGAAATTAGCGTGAATCTATGTAGGTATGTACTTACGTTGACATAATATTGTCTAACGTTGATATGACATAATATTGTCTATTGTTATACATTGAAATTAACCTACCTACTTAAGACGTATTTTACCATGTTTTTTATTTTTTAAATAATTACCTATTACTACATATTTTTTGCTTAAAACTGTTTACTAATTACTGTTTACTTCTATTTAAATTATAAAACCTATTTGGCCATGTACAGCCATGTTCTCGGGGAGACTAACATGTAGGTTGTCTCATCATGTCTTGAAGTGTTCAAAGTAGCAGAAAATAATTTTATTTGGTACCTATTGGTGTTTCTATTTACGCAGAATGAGCTCAAAGTTGTGAAAACTAGCCGTGTTTTGCTTCTTCTTGGGTTTGACTATCTTAATTATTGGATCTTCTCTGGAAATTAGGATGGTTTTTGATTTGAAATCAAAAACCATCCTACTTAGCTAGCCTAACTAGCCTCGCGAAGCATCCTAGGTAGAAATTGATGTTCTTTTGTGAGTATCTGTGGTTTATCAAATCTCAGGTAGTGGTTGGTCCCCTGCAGCACGTGTTTTCATACAACAGACTTCATTGAATCGGTATTTTACATCAGCTATGTGTTTTTTTATGCCTATGCTTCTCTTAGTTTGACCGATGTATAAGAGTCCACAGTCACAATCTATTTTATACACCCCCGCATCTTGGAAATGTAGTTGGCAATTGACGGATGGTAAAAATTTTGTTATCTTCGTTAGCGGCTGAAGTATGTGTTGATTGAAGCTCGTTTCAAGATGTAACCAATCTTGTCAGTGATACCCTTCACATATGGCAGTATGACAGGCTGGAGCTCGACTGTGGCTGGCTTTTCTCGGGATCTGTGACAGCGGCGCGGCTGTTGGAGCTTGTTGTCTTGCAGAGTTGCAATACTTTATTTATTTATTTATTAAATTAGGCTCGTCAACAATATAAACACAAACATTGACTTATGACATTTACATAGCTTTGGAACTGGTGTTTACATCATTTACAGACGTGCACAACATTATATATCTTAAAATAGTATCCACAATTGTCTTATATTTAAAATAGCGCTTAAAACTAAAATTGAAAATAAAATATATACTTATATAATATACATATACCTATAGATATGTTTATGATAACAATGAAGTATTTGTGTTTCACTAACTATAACCAAATTGTAAATAAATAAATTTTAAAACTTTATAATATATACTATACTAATATAATTTAAACTTTTAAATTTTTGAGATCGTTAGTTGCTTATTAAAATGAGGATTAACCAATATTTTTCTCCTAAATTGCGTCGGTCGGTCGTGAAAGATATCAAGGTCTAACCGCCTCCACCAACTGTTGTAAGTTGATGTTAATCTTGCTACTGGAGAATGCATTCCTAGGTTGGTTCTGTATCGAGGAACGTTGAATGGGGTAGTGGGTTTCCTGCGTGCATTGATTTTGGGGACATTTAGTTGGATGTGTTCTAGTAGATCAGGACATAAATTTCCTTTGATTATGCGCTGTAAAAATATTAGATCTAGCATGCGACGACGGCTTTGTAATGTGCACATTTTGAAAAAGAACAGTCTTTCACTGTAAGAACTTCTGCTGCTAATACCGGCTGCGCAATACGCAAGATGCCTAGTGAACGATCTTTGGATGGATTCTATGCGATCAGAGTGTACTGTATATTGTGGGTTCCACACGACGCTTCCAAATTCAAGCACACTTCTTGTGAGAGCATTGAAAAGCATAATTTTGGCAGATATGCGTTTGAATTCCTTTGTGGTACGTCTAATAAATCCTAACATTTTAGCGGCCTTACTTACCATGTTCTCGTACTGGGGGATGAAGCTTAGTTTTGAGTCAAGAATCACACCTAAATCACGTATTTGTGGCACAACAGTGATATATTCACCATTGATATGAAAACGTGACTCAAGCACCTTCCTCTTTCTGGTGAAACGTATGTGTTGACATTTTAGTGCATTGAGCATCATCTTGTTGTTACAACACCACTGGTAAACTCGATCTAGATCAGTTTGCATCAGGTCTACATCTACATTTATGTCAATCTGTCGAGATATCTTCATATCATCTGCGAAGAGGGAGCAACGACAGTGGTGGACCTGACGAACAATGTCATTTATGAACAGGAGAAACAATATCGGGCCTAGATGCGAACCTTGCGGCACTCCAGAGGAGGCGATGTATCTCTCAGATTCATGGCCACAAAGCACTACAAATTGCTCTCGATTTGCTAAATATGACTTGAACCAGTCTAACATCTTGCTGCAGATTCCGTATTGCTCATGAAGTTTATCTATTAATATAGTGTGGTCTACTAGATCGAAAGCGCTGGCAAAATCTGTGTATACTGAGTCAATTTGCAGGTTATTATCTATACCTACCATTACAGGGTTTATATAAGAAGTTAGATTTGTTAAGACCGATCTATTTTCTTGAAAACCGTGTTGCTCCACAATAAGTTCGGATTTAGTGTGCTTAGTTAGAATAGGACAAATTAAACTTTCGAAGATTTTGGAGAAACATGATAAGATTGATATCGGTCGGTGATTTTTGACGTTACTTTTATCACCTTTCTTAAAGATAGGAATGATACGCGCACGTTTCCACATCTCGGGGTATTTGCCGCTTGCAAGAGACTTGTTAAAAAATTCCGTCAGTGGATAAGAAAGGTAGGATGCACACCTCTTAATAAAAAGGGGTGGTATACCGTCAGGACCCATTCCCTTGTTTGTGTTTAGTTGTTTAAGATGGGTAAGTACTCCACTCTCACTAAAACTTAAATGTGTTAATTTATCACAAGCTGTTGTATTTGTGCTGTCATTAGTACCCACAGTAATGGGAGCCGATGGAATGCCTTGAGAGCTTTTGTAAACGTTACTGAAATGAGTGGCAAAAAGATTAGCGATATCTGAACCGTCTGATGAATGTTGTTCGTTATTGCTATGCATTATTGAAGGTACTGAATTTGATGGTGACTTTTTGTGCTTTATGAAGTTCCAGAATAATTTTGGTCTTTTATGGAGATCATTTTCAATGGTGTTAATGTAATTACTGTAACAATTACGGAGAAGCTTATCACTTATTTTTCTAATGTGTTCATATTCTAATTTGTCTCTTGGGTTATTGTGCTTACGATATAAATTTACACCTCAATTTGTTTTTTTCTTTCAGTATCCTAATTAATTCATCAGTAAACCAGATGGGATAACCCTTCCGCCTAGGCTTTCGTTTGGGCACATGTTCGTCAATAGCTGCCCTAATCTTGTCATAAAATTTTTCTACCATTTCGTCTACTTCGGTACAACGATCAAAGCATTCCGTCCAATCCACGCTATTTAGGTTACAATAGATTTTGTCATAATCAGCCTTGTCAAAATTGTGATCCGTGCGAAGTTTATTAGTTAGTATATTGACAGGTTTCAAATCTAAAACTATTTCAAGAGGAGGATGGTAGGGATCGATTCTGCTAATGTCAATGTAACTTTACAGTTTATGTTAGTTAATATTAGATCTAATATCTTGCCATGCTGATTTACAATATGATTAAATTGCTGTAAGGCCGATATTGCTATAATGTCTGTAATGGCATAACATAAACGACAATTGGAATTGTCAGCATTTAGACCCACATTTATACTAGTAGTCATATATGATACATCGCAGTCTTTGGTCCAGTCTATAAAACTTAAATTAAAATCACCAACAATTAAAATATCATCTACTAAATTTAATTCTAAAACTCTATTTACGTTTTCGAAAAACAGGTTAAGTACTTCTATTTTTAGCGGGGGTGGTAAGTAAATTACACAAATTGCAACTTTTTTACGAGAGTTATTTTTAACTATATCTAGGGTTACCCAAATATCCTCGCAGGTGCTTTCCCACTCGTACATTCTGAATGAAGGGATTGAGCGTGAGACGGCAATAAGAACACCACCGCCATCCGATTTGGAGCTTGCAGAGAGATCACGATCTCTTCGGTAAACTATGTACCTGCTGTCAAAGATTTCGCTGTCTTCAATATTTGAGCAACCAAGTCTCGCAGAGGGTGATGACGTTGTAGTTACATTCGGTTGCGTTCACATAAACTTCATTAGTTTTAGTACGCATACCTCTTTGATTCTGATAATAGATATTTAGACAATCGAATTATATTGTTGTTACTTTGGATCATTCCAGTGGTCTTTCATTAGATTATTTGAGTAACGACAGACTCTCAATAGATCTAACGTGTATGGCTTGGCTCGTTTCCTTCTTTTTGGCAAAGATCCGGCCGTCTCTAACCCAGACAAATTTGTATTCAGCCTCTTTGGCCTTTTGGCGTGTTGCAGCATGCAGATGTTTATTTTGCGGACTCAGATGCTCGGATACAAAAACCGCTTCACGCTTGTTACCTATGCCCAGGTGTTTCGATGATAACTTGTCATCTTTATGCGCTTTGTTGAACTTGGTGATCGCTGCTAGTATATTGTCACGTGTCTCACGACTGTACAGCTTTAGTACCACTGCTCTGGGTCGCTTGCTGTCTTTGTTCAGTTTCGCCACTCTTGTTACGTATTGTATATCTGTGTTGGTAATAGGACATTCAACAATTTTGCTAAGCTGCTGCATAATATTCGGTAAATTTTCGTTTCTGTGCTCCGCAATGCCATTAATTTCCACATTGCACTCACGCATATGCTGTTCAATTGAATTGAGTCTACTTGATAATTCTTTGACTGTGGAGTGAAGTTCAAAATTTTCTTTTTCTAGTTTTCTATGATAAAGATTTTTTCCTCCAGTTTATTTTTCATTTGCTCCAGTATGGTGTAACTGAAGGATAACGATTCCTCGAAGCAGTTAATTTTTCCATTAATGATGACGAAATGTTCTGTAACTAATTCCTTAATAGTTGATTTTAGCACTGTCTCCAGTTCTTGTCTAATAATACCGCGTAATGCTTCATGCGATATTTGTTCGTTCGGATTAGGTATTGTGTCTGTACTAGACGCCTTTTTAGACTTAGTATTGTGACGCAAAGTAACATTGTGGTTAGACGGCGATCGCTGCATTTTGTAAACAAAATGATGCACAAAGACGTAACTAATGTTGAGCCTGGAACGCGATGTAGAACACTATTTAGTAATCTGTGGTAGAACGTCGGTGTGGTGCGGAATGTTGGTAGCACTGTCGCTCGCTAATGGCGGTGCCGGCGGCGCGGTGAAGTGCACAGCGATCTAGCTCCTATTACCGCTACAGAACCGCGCAAATCCTACGCACTCGCAAGTTGGCACTGTGATTTTGCACTTTTATTTTGTTTGCAATAATAATTATGTTAATCGTATTGTTTGGTTCCACTGAGTAAATTTTTGTTTGTGATGTAATTATTGGTGATTAACTATTTGTTTACACTGCACATATAACAGAAACTGGCACTAATTATGTCGTAAATTAATTTTAATTATTAGAACTGTGGATAACTATGACTATGATGACAGATGACTGCTTACTGAATACTTGCTTGACATGTTAAATTTCGGGGTCCAGGTGTTGCTTGTCTTAGATTCCATGGCCTCTCTTAAACAAAGACATTCCCACGGTAGCTACCTGTTAGGATGGCGTTGAGATTCACCGTTTGAGTACCTATTTTCATTGGTCTTTCTCCTGCGCACAGTGTGGCTTAAGGTTTGACCAGAACTCCTGATGACAAGTACATCTAAGAAAGCTTATAAATTATTTGGCTCTAATACCATAGTAAATTGTATGTTGTTATAAATGGAATTAAGATGTTTTAGAAATACAATTACACTATCTGTTGGTAATATTATAAAAATATTATCTGCATAACTCTTATAAATCCTGGGTGTGATGGTTAGTAGTCTGCAAAGATCGAGCCTCGAAGTCCGCCACATATATCAAATCGGCAACAACAGGTACATGTATGTAGACTTTATTGTCCCGCGGCAGATAACAAGTTTTTAAGTAATGTTTTATTTCTGCTTATTCCTCTGGCATATTGTTCTCAATTAGCTTCCTTCTATTTATTTCAATACAGTCATGTAAAGGTATTTACGTAAATAATGACTGCCCATCAAAACTAACCATTGTTACTTTGTCAGTGGAACGTAGGTATTTAATCTCATTCACAATATGGTATGAAGCCTTCACATGTGCTCTCGAGTTGCCTCTGAGTGGTGAGAGTATGTTCACTACGTGCTGAGCCAGTCTGTATATTGGTGTGTCGATATCACAAGAGGACGTGGTGGAGCGTTTTCCTTGTGTATTATTGGTAGCCCATGCTCCATACCCGTCTACGTTGATTTTATTTGTTTTGAAAAATAACCTCAGCGTGGACTTGATATATCTAACATATTGTACAAAATGTTTCGAATCCAAACAAACAGTTGAACTATCAGGTAAATTCTTACAAATGAAACAGCGAGTGAAATTGTGACGACGTAACGCAGACAAAGTAGATAGATATGTACTTACACAGTATAGGTCGCCAGGGTCAACGAGACAGCATATTGTACATGACTCACTGATAATCAGCACCCGCCCGTTCAAATAACATTAGTATTATCACTTACTTTGAGTAAATATAATTAAATAAGTATTACAAAATAAATAAGGAAGCCTATAGAAGAAAAATGTGTTCCTAGGTATATTGACATGCGTAGGTAAGCTAACCGAGATATTATTATAAGCAATACCTACGGGTTTTTGAGTCTCAAGAATTTTACATATTATGCCATTGGTCATGATCTTGCGTGCATTCCAGTAGATTTGAAAATCTAAAAATGAGTAAGTAGACAGAGTATGCAATGATAGCGAGTGCTCGTAGTCGTGCGCCCCGAACTGTTACGTAACAGAGGGACCTTGACCGAGCCTCTGGCTCTGCGGAAGTTGTCCATTGTTTGATTTATTTAAAACTGGCCAGTAGCGGCATTATCGAGATTACCCTATATTTACCTTAACGTACAACTTTTTGTCTGCGTAGGTAATTGAACGCACAGCAGACCGTGTTACAGCAATGATCCAACCTTAAATGTAAAAGGCGATAAGTGGCACTACAAATCTTAATAGATATGTAGTGCCACTTAAAAACACGCTTACATCTTTGATGTGAGAATTTTATTTCAAAAGTTATAGTATGACATCATCTCGAGTTACGTAGTGGCGCGCGCGGGGCCGCGGCTCCGCGCGCGGCACCCGCACCGCTCCGGGCCGCTCACGGCTCGCGGCACTCGCTACTTATACTTAGTACTCAGTCACTACGGAGCAGTGGAGCTGAACACTGCGTACCCGCCTCTCCTACAGTCAGACACTGTGAAGGACCCTCTATATCATTAACCATGTCTAACATTATGGGTAAGTCGATTATTTTGTCTCCTTATCATATCATCTAACCGCGCTCGTGTGCTCTACCTAATTTATTTGCTTATTGCAAGTACCTGCAGGAACTTCTGGCTCTGTTTTCTGGATTTGAATATTTTACCAACTATCATATTTGTTCAGAAACTTTTGCGATATTCCTTTGAATAGGCAATAAAAAACTTCTATATTCAGATGTTATTAACTAATAACAATACAAATTATTAATTATATACATAATATAAACAATTCTTTAAAACTAACTTATACCTAAAATATTATGAAACAGAGAAATAAAAAAGAAAACTAAAACCCTCTAATAGGCGTCATAGAATTCCTCCGCATCACAGTCAACTGGTAGTGTGCCCAGAAGACTGGCAGCATTGCCACGTTGAATGGCAATGCTTATCCTTTCCGCGAAATAAAGGCCAGCCCTCCGGTCACGGGAAGCGTCGATTAACCTTTTTGCTATGTCTCTATAAAGAGCACGAGCACTGGGACCCCATGACCCTAGCGTTTCGACCCCAAACGGCTCAAAAACATAATCCCCTGCCAGGTTTTTGTATTTGCGCCGTTACCAGCACAACCCGCCGTACTGGGAAGATGTGATGGCGCAAGGGTGTCTACACACGTTGCGTCCCACACCAAGGGCCTTCCCATCTTCCAAAGCATCAATGACATATCGTCCGGTCTCTTTCCATTGTCACGTGCAAAACCATTAGGTTCAAGATGAGCTGGCACGCCGGCGGTGACAAGAGCACGACGGATAATGTCATTAAGGTTGGCGTGCCGCGAAAAACGACCGGCACTCCTGCTACATGATAGGCCATGGTGGCCAAGGCCATCGACGGCTTCACCACAGTGACATCGATGCGGAGTAACACATGGAGCACCTAAACGAAGGCAAGAAGCGATGCGGAACGTTGTGTCATCCAACATAGTGCCTATGTTGGACGATGGGAGTGCTTGAAGCCAAAGACCCGATTCCCATTCCCCCACAGCCAATAAACGGGCACGCTCAGCAACATTAGGAGATGTGTTCATGAGATGTTCTCTCACCATGTTGCAGAGCGGCCCGTCCCATCGAGTCTGAGAGAATAGATCGGATGGCAAATCAGAGCTTGGACAGATAATTTTCCAAGCGTTCACTGCGTCGGACTTGCACGACACTTCCGAATTAACCAGTGTGGGAGCAAAAATTTTCCTGGTCAATTCTTTTGAGTTTTCGTAAAAAGAATCGATGTTTCGCCTACCATAATGATAAAAAATGAAGCCCAAATTCATAAGTTATTAATCGAAGATTGACTGCAGATTATGCCACTATGAAATGAAATGAAATGAAATGAATTTATTTGCATAAATGTGGTTACAATAGGATGTTATAGAAAATTGGTGCTGCACATTTACCATTTATATGGCATACAAATATATAAGGTAATTTTATATCTATGTTATAACTTGCATCAATTTACATTATAATAATACACATTATTTATTCATCTTGAAATTATTAGGTATGTCAAATGAATCACACATTTAATAACAACAGCAAGTAATGTTACCAAAAGTTATTACATTATATTAATTACCAACTGAAAATATACATGATATAATGTCAATAGCAAATCAGGAATATCAAAAAGTTAATGTCAAATGTATGTAAAACGATGGTCAAGATTATAATTCATCATTACAATTAGAAGCAAAATGTCAAATTTATATTAGTCACGATCATGATTGATAGATAAGACCTTTTATATTTATTTATTTACTGTAAAATCGTACATTCTGAAATCTAGGTATTCTTGGACTGAATAGAAACATTTCCCACAAAGCCATCCAAATAATTGGTTTTTAAATCTGTTAATTGTGAGATCCCTAACACTTTGTGGTAGATGATTATAAATTCGGATAGACATAACGTAGCTATTTCTACTACAGATATCCGTTTTTATGGGTGGAAAAACCAATCTATTAGGGTACCTAGTGTAAAATTTACACGCTTCTTTCTTACAAATATAAAGGTCGGGATTAGATTTTACAAGAACACATATTTCAAAAATATACATACAGGGAACAGTAAGTAGCGATTACTGTCGAAATAGTGGCTTACAACTTTCCCATGGGCGCTTGTTATACAGTGCTCTTACGCATTGTTTTTGTGTTACAAAAATAGTACCTAACATTACGGAGTTACCCCAAACTGTGATGCCATATCTGAGATTAGACGCTACATATGCATGATACGCCTTTAATACTGTCTCTCTATTAGTAATATTAGTGAGTCGCCAAAGTGCATAAACAAAGCGATTTATTTTTTTATATAAATCCTCAATCTCAATGTTATGCCAAGAAAGCGTGCTTCATCTACTTCCGTTAGTTGTTGAGCGTCGTACTTTAGCATTATATCTTGTTTTTTTGCACCTTTGTTATGAAACTGAACATATTTGGTTTTGGATATATTAGCACTAAGATTATTATCAGTCATCCAACTAACAATATCACGAATAGTTACTGTTCCATTTAACTCTTCAACATAGAGTAGATTTTTCTGATACGGTACTACTACAGAAACATCGTCTGCGTAAAGAATGAGCTGGTACTTTGTAATTGAAGGCAGGTCATTTACCTACAACAAGAAGAGTAGTTGTTAAATGTCCTTTTAAGTTTTTGTAGAAATCTCATTTCGTTTATAAATTCATTATATTATTGCTTAAATTGTAAACACATATCTCTACAAACGTACATTACACATTCAAATAGATATCTTATATATTTTATACTTACAAAATATTTACGTTTACACACATATATACAATATATATATTACAATATACAACAGATATATTAATCTGTTTGTACGAGTGGCGCAGTGGTTTAAGTGGTCACCTTGCTACCGCGCAATACCGAGTGTAGTGGGTTCACATCTCGCGCAGGTTAAAGATTTGTCTAATCTACAAATTGCTGCACTAAATCATTACATTGTAGGTGTCCGTTGTTTCAACGTTTGTGAAGTGCCCAGCAACATAGCGATTAGCAGTACTATCACTAACGTGGGAGCTAACTATCTCAAACAAATAATATATCCTTCATTTACCATTATAATGTATGTACTATGTACATATAAACCATTTTACACTATAAGCAATTTGCAGGTAACTAAAACCTTTATTAAATACTTACAAAAATACTTATATATATTTGCAAATAAATTTCCCGCCATTTGGTTTTTAATATATAAATCTACACTAAATACTAATCTTGTTATTATTCATTCACATATTATATTGTTAAGTTCTTACGTAAAAAGCTATTTCTCGCTGATACGACCTCCTAGACCAAAAACTAACACTAATTATGGCTAATCTCTTATCTAATCTACAAGAACTTGATAACATGCAGATTGGTAACGCTGAATGTTCCATAGAAGACTTCCCCAAAAAAATACACCCACCAGTTATCTAACACTACCTTAAATATTATATGTCAAAATATAAGAAGCATTTACAGCAATATTAACGATTTTGAGATTATGCTGTCTCAGCTACACCTCAGTATAGACATTGTGATTCTTACAGAATACCGACTAGTTTCAAATAAACAGATACCTGAAATAAATAACTATTACTCATATAACACTACTAACTTGCTAAATCAGAATGATGGTGTGGTAGTGTATATAAAAAATAATTTGCACACAAAGGTGCAAGAAGTTATCCTTCAGCATGCCTCATGTCTTCAAATTTCAACTTCTCAATTTACCATTTTAGGTATTTATCGGTCGCCGTCCAATCTTAGCGCTAATGATTTTATTACCTCTGTAGATTTATATCTAGAAAAAATTAAAACTCACAAACGCATAATTCTTGCTGGTGATATAAATATAAATTTAATATCTGATCCCTTGGAAACTACGTATACAAGAAATAATAGAGAATATTATTTAAATATAATGGCACATCACGGCTTATTGCCAGCTCACTACTTCCCCACTCGAGGCAAAAATTGCCTAGATCATTTTTTAATAAAAATTGAAAAATGTAATACCATCGCATTTACCGCCATCCTCGATACTTCCATCACAGACCATAACTCAATAATATTAAGTCTCTCTAACATAAAAAAAATATATTCTCCGCCAAAAATTAAAACAATAATAGACTTTGATAAAGCATGTAGCACCTTACAATTGTCAAATCTTGAAGAATTATTGTGTTATGACAATCCTGATTATCTTACTGATATACTTCTCAAGAAAATTATAGGTTCTATTACGCTCCACACAAAAGTTATACCTATTCCATATACTAAATGGATAATAAAGCCCTGGATTACCGTGGGTGTTCTTAGGTGTATAAGAAATAGAAACAATATGCAAAAGTCATTAAAGAATGACCCAACTAATGAAGTACTGAAGATTACATATCGGCGCTACAGAAATTATTGTAATAATCTGGTTAAGAAATTAAAACGTCAATATGACAAAAATAAACTGACTGCATCAATACACAACAATAAAACTCTATGGAAATCTATAAATAATATCACACATTATAAGCCCTCAAAAATACCTAATACAAATTTACTATATAATTATGCAAACCCCGATGATTCGGTTAACTCTGTAAATAGGTTTTTTGTCACTGTAGGTAAAAATCTGGCAGAATGTATATTGAATGGCCGCGATGGGCCGCGATGGGCAGTGTCCTGATTTACCATCGACACCTAATAACTCCATGTCATCTTCATTTGTCTTACTAGAGACAGATCCAATGGAAGTGGATAGTGTACTGATGAGCCTTGACTCGAATAGCTCTCCTGCGTGGGACAATATTCCGACAAAATTTTTAAAACTTACAAGGTCTATAGTAGTTCCCATATTTGACCATCTGGTTAATCTTTGTTTTAGAACTGGTATATTCCCCAGAGTTCTGAAGAAATCTATTATAACGCCTGTTTATAAGAGTGGGGACAGGGATGATGTCAATAATTATCGACCCATCTCCGTACTGCCTGTACTTTCTAAAATAATTGAAAAGTTGTTGAATAAAAAGGTGCTTATCTATCTAAATAAATACAACCTAATTGCACCATCTCAATACGGTTTTCGTACAGGTGTTTATTGGGATTTCTAAGACAAAAACTAAATTAACCTCGCTTAAATATGACTTAACAATGATATTACGCTCTAATTTTATTAAATTATCAATACTAACTGGATATATTGTTCTAGCATGTTTACCAATAACTTGTAAATTTCTATATAACTCTGTACTATTTATAATGGATTGATGTAATATGTTTAATTTACTGAATGCAATTGCTGTCTCAATCTCCTGTATATCTTCGTAGCAAGATCGAAAGTTACTCAAAATTAAGTACATAGTATTCATAACATGAAATAATCTGTTGAACTTGGATTCGTTTTTAACAAGACTTTCAATTTCACTGGTTTGTAAACCTAAGTTGTTAATGTTTGAATCTATTATTTCAGAGTCATTTACTAACTTATCAAAAGCTTTTTGCATTAGTGATACTTTACGTTCAACTACATGCTCCCTATTCTGTATCATTTGTATTTCTCTATCATACAGGATTGCATCGTTTTCATCTAAATTACCTGAAATAGACTTAACTAATGTACCTAATGGGCTAAACAAAGCACGTTTGGTCATAACATTAAAAGATAATATTTGAGACAATCTATCTTTAGTAAGTTTAATTAAATAATCAATCTGATTTTCTATTCCTATGGTTTCATTGCTTAACTTACTTTCTCTTATTTTAACCTTTAAATTACTAAAATCTTGAATATTACTATTTATCTGTAAACCTATAGATTTTAAGTCTAATTTCTTAAATATAGTCCAAAAACTAGTCCTCTTCACAGCTACTCCCATCTTCAGTGACGCTATCCCGGGGTTCAGACTGAGGTTTTGAAGGTCCAGCGTGGACGCTGTCACCACTAGTACCAGAAGTACTAGGCACGATCTGTGAAGGACGTTTAATATTCTTTACCGCCACTCTGGTAGACCGTTTATTTAACTCTACAGGTATACTATTATGTTGAACTTTACCAATTACTTTTGCTTTCTCGTATCGCGGTTTTTCTTTCGCTTTCCTAGTTCTAGTATTTTTCATGAAAATATTGTCACCTGTTGTAAGGACTGGGGTTTCTTCGCCTCCCTTTTTACCTCTCACTTTAAGTTTGTCGGTCTCTAATTTTTCTGATACATATTCGTAGAGCACTTTCAAACGTTTCCTATGATCTAATAATAGTTTTTGTGTTAGGTTCTTTTCTCTATCTATATTAAACACATCACCCGAATCTGTGTGTCCGAACACTAACTCGAATGGTGTAAAATCTGTTGCCGAATGTATTGTATTATTGTACGCTAGGATCGCATAAGTCATGACGGATGCTGTATCTAAATCACTTTTATCATATTTAGCTAAGCGGTAAATTTCGATAATAGTTGAGTGGAATCTTTCTACCATTGCCATTAAACTAGGATTGTTCGGAGTCCCTATATGAAGTTCAATTTTGTATAAACTTAACATCTCTTTAATTAACATATTATTAAATTCTGAACCCGAGTCGCAATTAATTTTTTTAGGTGTACCATACATACTGAAATATTTTATTAATGCTCTAACTATCTGCGGTGTACTCCTATTGGGTATTTCAATGGCTTGAGCTAATTTACTAAAGGCATCTACTATAGTTAGATAATATTTTCCTTCCATATATAATAAATCCATGAATACTTCTTGGAATGGGCTAATTTGGGTTTGTGTTAATTGAATGTAAGGTTTTATCGGTTTCCTGTCGTATTTCATTTTTTTACCGGCTTCACAACTGTTAATAATAGCGGTAACGGATTCTTTCATATTCGCCCACCAATAATGTATTTTAAGTTTAGCCAAAGTTTCATTGATGCCCCTATGGCGGCACGTCTTACCTTCATAGTACTTAATTACAACATTTTTCTGGTCGTCTTCTGATTCTGTTAGATTAATTACTCTTTATATATTATTGCGTGTTGCTTTATGAACCAAATAAAACGACGATGTGGTGATTGAATATTGACTAGTTTATTGTTACTTAATTAAGGCTTATATACTAAGTTATTATACATACGTAGTACGGACCTATATAGGAAAGGGAAATTATGATGTTTACTTTATTTGCATAATTAACAATATTAACTATTATGTATTACGGCACGTAGTATTTTGCTTTGCTAATAACAAGTTATATATATCACGTTTGCATGTACTATACTATATTATGATATACTATGGCTTTCGCCATAGATATTCCCCCCTTGAAGAAAAAACTAAATTACACATAGTAATAATTAGATTAGAAAAAAAATAATAATACAGATTAATTTTATGCCTACGTTTCTAAACAACGTTTGCGTCTCTAATTATTTTCGTAAGCCTCTTCTCGATCTTATTGCTTACGAATTTGAATACTATGACTATGGTTGCGATTGTACATATGACAACCCCTGCTATCGTCATGAATATTATCCAGCTCCGGATCCCTTGTACTTTCTCGACCACTTGGGAGTGCAGGTTTAATAAATCTTCTGGTTTTACTGCATTGTTCTGCACCATGTTGATTTGTTCCTTCTCGTGGCTCGAGTTTGATCCCATGCTATGTGTTGTTTCGACGCTGTGCTAAGTGAATGCATAAAGTAGTGTTATTCTAGCTTATATATTATAATTGGAATCTAACCGTCGGGCGGGAGATTCTACCAGAACGTGTTCTTGTTTCTGTTTTCTTATCTGCTTGTGAAGTTTTCGTTATCTGGTCGTCTATTGTCCGTTTGCTTATCTTGCTATCGTTTAACATGAATGCAGGTTTAACTCTATCGATAGCTACACTTTTTTGTCGTCCGTTTATCAAGATCGTGAAGATCTTATCATTTCGACTGATGACAAGATAAGGACCATCGTACGGCGGTGTAAGACTGGGCCGTAATCGGTCACAACGTAAGAAAACGTGCTTACATTCCGATAACTGTGGGTGCACGAATATCTTGTCGTTCTTACTTTGTCTTTGTGGAACAGAAATCATGTGTTCTAAGTTGTCCTTAATTTCTCTGATAAAATCTGCGTATGTTGAGTTATATTATGTGTCTCGAAAAATGCTCCAGGCAATCTAATTGTTGAACCGTATACTAATTCAGCTGCCGAGTATCCTGTGTCTTGCCGTAAACTCGTACGTATGCCAAGTAGAACGGTAGCTAACTCTTTTGTCCAATTGATTGTGTTACCTCTTGCTATAAATGCCGTTTTCAATGTTCTGTGCAGTCGTTCTACTTTAGAGTTTGACTGTGGATGATATGGGGAGGTTCGAATTTTATGAATTCCCATTAAGTTTGCTAAATTTTTGAATATTTCAGATTCAAATTGGCGTCCCTGGTCTGTGGTAATGTATTCAGGGCATCCGAATCGGGTTATCCAGCCTTCATATACCGTTCTGGCTACGGTTTCTGCAGTTATATCAGCTATGGGAAATGCCTCTGGCCATGAAGTACAACGATCTATCATTGTAATTATGTATCGTTTGTTTTTAGAAGTGGGTAGCGGCCCAACTAAATCAATATGAAGATGGGAAAATCTTCCTGTTGGCATGAATTTTCCGAATTGTGATTTTGTATGACGATGTATCTTTGCTCGTTGACATTGTAAACATGTCTCAGTCATCTTATTTACGTCTTTATTCATATTTTCCCATATATAGTTAGTTGAAATCAGTTTTCTCGTAGTATTCTTACCAGGATGGCTAATGTTATGAAAACTTTCGAAGATAGTTTTCCTGAATTTGAGGGGCATAAAAGGGCGTTGTTTTCCTGTTGATATATCGCAATAAATCTTAATATTTTTATCTGGAAAATGTATTAATTCTATTTTTAACGATTTATTGGCTTTTAATCGTTTTAACTCGCTGTCATTCTTTTGATATTTTTCTACCTCGTACCAATCGATTGCAGAGGGTAAGGATATCGTTTCGATAACTCGAGATAAAGCATCGGCTACCAAATTCTTGTGGCCGCTGATGTGCTGGATATCCGTACTGAATTGTGATACATAATCCAGATATCTGATTCGTCTAGGGGTATCATCCAATGACGGCTTCTTATCGAAAGCATGCATTAGTGGTTTGTGATCCGTGTAGACCGTAAATTCTCGTCCTTCCATGAGTCTTCTGAAATGTTTTATAGCCATATAAATTCCTAGTAGCTCTCTATCGTAAGTAGAGTATTTTGTTTGGGCTTCACTTAGTGATTTGGAGAAAAAAGCTATCGGCTCCCATTTTTTGTTTCTTCGCTGCTGTAGTACAGCGCCTACGCATTTGAGACTAGCATCCGTCATTAAAGCTATTTGCGCGTTGCTGTCCGGACATGCTAATGTAGTTAATTGTCGAATGTCCTGCTTGCAACATTCAAACGCGTGGTTTGCTTCGGTATTCCACTGTATAACTGTCTTATCATTTTTCTTACAATTAATTAAATATTTATTTAATGGTGCTTGATGTTTTGCTGCATGTGGAATACTGCTTCGGTAGAAGTTAATCATACCCAAAAAACGTCGTAATTCATTTATCGTTTGTGGTTTAGGGTAATTGTTTATGGCTTGAATTTTTTCCATAGTAGGAGTCAACCCTTGGCTCGTTATATGATAACCGAGGAAATCAATTTCCGACTTGGCAAATTCGCATTTGTTTGTATTTATTGTTATGCCGTGATCATACAAGCGCTTAAACACCTCTTCTAAGTGTTCATAATGTTCCTTAATATTATTTTTCTTATCAGCGATAAATATTATGTCGTCTACATACACGAATACGTAGTTCAAGTCTCTGAATATGGAGTCCATAAATTTTTGGAAGGACTGTGCTGCGTTTCGTAACCCGAATGGCATTCTGATGAATTCAAAAAGTCCAAAAGGGGTTATAATCGCTGTTTTCTCTGGTTCAGCTAGGGGCAGAACGTGAAAAGCTTTCTTTATGTCTATTTTGCTGAAAATTCCTTTTCCGCTTGCCACGTACGTAAAATCAAGTAGCCTTGGATGTGGGTACCTGTCTGGTACTGTTATTTTATTTAGTGCGCGGTAATCTCCACATGCTCTCCATTCGCCATTCTTCTTCTTGACTAAATGAAGTGGCGATGCCCATTGACTGCTTGACGGTCGGCAAATTCCCATATCCATCATGTCTTGGAATTCCTGTTTTGCAATTCTGTATTTATCAGGAGGTAATGGACGCGCTCGAGTAAATACTGGGAAACCTTTTGTTATTATTTGATGCTGTACTTGGTGCTTGGTAGGTAGGTTCATCGATCTAGGCTTTGTAATGTCTTCATATTTCTCTAACAATCGCTTTATTGGTTCCTGTAGAGAAGCGTTTAACGATCGGACTGATGCAATGTTTGCTCTCACTATTTTGGCTGGCGTTTTCAAACCTGTCTTTTTATCGATCAGTTTTTTACCGTGTATATCTACTAATAATTGATAATGATCCAGAAAATCAGCTCCCAGAATTGGCATCTTGACGTCGGCAATGGTAAATGTCCATTTAAAGCTTCGGCGAAGTCCTAGGTTAAGCATTAAAGTGCGTTCCCCGTATGTATTGATAGGGCTGCCGTTGGCGGCGAATAATTTGTATTCGCATGCTTTGCTCTCGTTATTTGTGCGATTGATGACCGAAATGTTAGCACCCGTGTCGACTAAAAATCTATAACCACTGTTTGAGTCAGTTATAGTTAGACGGTTTGCTGGGTGAATAGCACAGAGACCCGTCGTTTTCTGTGCTACTTCTAGTTTTCCGACGGCCTGATATTTTTGTTCATATTCCACGAACATGGCTTCTTGCATTTATACGAATCTTGCTTGAAACGATTATGATAATAACAAATTCCATTATGCGAGCTTCTGTGGCGCGACCTTGACCGTGAGTGTGACGTATGGCGTGAATGGAATTTGCTGCGTTGCATAGGTTGATGCTCGCGTGCGCTACGTAATGCATTTATTTCTATTCGCATAGCTGCAAGTTGTGACGATATGTTTGTTATTAAATTAATGTCAACCGATGTCTCTTGAGTGGTATTCTTGTTGTAGGTCAAGTTTTCATATATTTTATCGGCTAACTCGCTCAAGTTGTCTAGTGATAAATTGTTTGTAACCGATATAATCGCTGTTAGCGAAGCGGGAAGTTGTCTTAGCCACAGAAGACGAATAGTGTCGTCGTTTATATTTCCACATCCCGCTTCCTTCATTTTTCTCAAGAGCTGGGAAGGCTTTTGGTCTCCGAGGTCCATTTCTGATAGTAGTCTGTGAAAACGTCGGTGTTCGCTCTCTTCGTAGCAGTTTATTAGACGTTCCTTGATGGTGGAGTACTTATTATCGCTGGGAGGATTAGTCAAAATGTCACTAACCTGATGGACTACCTCTTTTGGTAATTTAGATATTACCATATTGTATTTGTAGTCTTCGCCCTGTTTTTGTGGTGCCAAGATGGCTTCAAACTGAGCGAACCATAATCGTGGTGAGTCTGTCCAAAATTGCGGTAGTTTTTCCGTGACCGTGATTGCAGCAACAGTTTCGCAGCCTGAGTCGCCTTTTGAAGGAGTTATTGGTGGAGCCATTTTTCTTCTGACGTTATGAGGATGTGATAATATCGTAATACTATTGTTCTCTAGATTCACCGCTGAAAACCAAATTGGGTTCCGGTCGTCCCGGTATTATATCAGCACTAGAGACCAATAGATCACGTCGGGGTCACCAATTATTGCGTGTTGCTTTATGAACCAATTAAAACGACGATGTGTTGATTGAATATTGACTAGTTTATTGTTACTTAATTAAGGCTTATATACTAAGTTATTATACATACGTAGTACGGACCTATATAGGAAAGGGAAATTATGATGTTTACTTTATTTGCATAATTAACAATATTAACTATTATGTATTACGGCACGTAGTATTTTGCTTTGCTAATAACAAGTTATATATATCACGTTTGCATGTACTATACTATACTATGATATACTATGGCTTTCGCCATATGTACACTCCGTTAATTTTACCGAATCCTTTTTAAACAATTTAATAACCATATTTGAAAAGGATTTTCTAAAAGATTAATGTTCAAAGTATATAAAATATTTATGTTTAGGGTCTACATACTCCTTCAAAAAGTCTTTAATTAATTTATCATTATTTGTTGGTAAGGAATGAAGTCAGGGAATTGTAATAAGGGTGAGTTTGTTAAAACCTTATTGCATGTTTCAAAACATTCCTTATATTCATCATTAATAATTATTTTACGGCCTTTCTTTAAACAAGCTGTCAATGGTCTAGTAATTTTTGCGAAATCTTTAATAAATTTCCTATAGTAACCTATAAGTTCTAAAAAGCTTTTTATTTGTGTGACTGTTTCTGGTATGGGGTACCTCAGAACGGCATCAATTTTGTCATTGTTTGGCTTCAATCCCTCGCTAGTAATAGTATGACCTAAGTAGAGTACTTCTTTTCTTAGGAAATGCGACTTATCAAGTTGTATCTTTAAATTGGTTTTTCGAAAGCGATCAAAAACTGCTCTGAGCTTTTCTACATGTTCTGGCAAGCTTTTTGAAAATATGATTACGTCATCGAGATAGATCAGCAAGCCTTGAAGGCCTCTTAAGATGTTATCCATCGCCCGCTGAAATGTAGCTGGTGCAGTTTTTAATCCAAAAGGCATTCTGTTAAATTCATAATGTCCTGAGGGTGTACTAAATGCTGTTTTCGCTCTATCCTCCTCTTGAACCTCGATTTGATGGTACCCACTAGCCAGGTCAAGCGTTGTAAAGTAAGTACTCTTGCCTAACATGTCAAATAAGTGATTTCGTTAAGCCGCCTATAATCGACTACCATTCTCCATTTTTGTTGCCCTGACGAATCTATCTTTTTAGGCACGAGATGTACAGGAGCACTCCAGGGAGAATGTGATTCCTGGATAATGTTATCCCTTAACATCTTATCTACCTGATTCCTAATTTCTTTCGATTGAACAGGTGGTAATCTATGTGCTTTAATATTTATTGGATCCTCATTTTTTGTTCTTATTCTATGTTTAACCTGATTAGTAAAGGTTAATGGAATATTTTCGCAATAAAAAATATCCTTATATTCTTTACATATGTTCCCAATAACCTACGTTCCTCTGGATTCATATGATCTAACTGTAATTTTTCTAAATTTTTTATTAATATTCTATCTATTTCTATACTATTTTCTGTAAATTTACACTAACTGAAGGATTCTGTATATAAGGCTCCACTTTGAAAGGCCCTGTTACCACTAAACTTCTAAGTTCTGTAGTATAATTCTTTTTCTTTTCGTTGGGTTAAAATGATTGTAGGTACCTAATGAAAAAGGTCTTTAATTAATTTATTTTGTGCTCTTTGTAATTTGTCAAGATGTGATTTGGCGGCTGATCTCCATACCTCTACTAGATAATCGATATGTTTCACCATGGAATTAAATTATTACTTATAATATGGAATTATATGTATAAAATGTATTTATTTTAAATTTTGCTGAAGAGATTATAGAATTTTAAATTAAAATGGCATATATGCATGTAGGTATGTGTAGGTACGTAAGATATCTAGGAATACATAATTAAATGTACCTACACGAATGAATAGGTACCTACTTAAATACCATATTATAATTTATGCATACATAGCTGCCGATGTAACTACATCAGATCAATCTGTTAGTTGGCTCTAATCGATCTAATAATTCCATAAGAGTATACCGACGATCAGCCTGTGGTACAGGATACTACGGGAGATAACGTTCGACAATAAAAGAACATGACAAAACATAATTATGTGTACTTACCTATAATATCGAGCCTATTGTGTACGGCGAGAATGATATAACAGTTGGAGATAATAATCTTCAACGTTAGGGACTTACATATATCTAATTATATCAATACACACATATACCTTCATTTTACGTTATACCTAGTAGCATCATAGGTAACTACCTACTTACTTGTAATAGTTGGTTGCGGCATCGGCAGGTCGGTACCTACATAAGTCCCACTCAGCGCACTCACGGATCTGATCATTATCCACATGGTGGTGAGACTAGTAGGTGCTACCTAGTGCCGTGCCGTGGCAGCGACCACCACCTACTACGTACCCTAGCAGCTGAATAATTATAGTTTGTGCTTATGATTGTAACACGAACCCACTTTATAGTTCTATGGATGCCAATGTAATAATATCTTATTCATTTGATTAAGTTAGTAAAATACCTATGCCATATACCTACCTACCTAAATAGCGAAATTTTTAAACAAATTGATTGATATCAAACATTTTAATTGTTTTGCGTACGAGCATTGGCCGCTCAGTACATGCAACGTAAATGAGGAATGTGTTGAAAGTTGTTATTTGACCGTTATAAATTATAATATAATAAGTATTGCGATTATTTATTTACACTACAGTTAGGTACCCACAGCTACGTACGTGAATAAGCATTAAGGATAATATTTACACAAATATGTACATTTCAGTTCTAAACTCGTGTGTGCACTATCATCCTACTTCACAATGTGCGAGCCACAAAACTGTAGTTTGTAACATGTACGACGTGAGTATGTAGGTTGGAGCAACATTGATTTGATTGGATGACATCATCGGGTTGGACTACTGAGAACAAAACAAGTTCAGTACGCAGACGCCAATACGTAGTTTCTACTGTTTTAGCTTAAAGCGAGATTTAGAAAAACGGCAATGAATATCATTCGATGTGCATTGCTTTTGTTCTCCATGCGTGTTATGGATTCGTGGGTGACGGGCGAGTTGGTCGCGAGACACCTCCTTGCTCGCATACCAATATTGCAGCCTATATATAGAATCGCCTCGAAAAGCCTCGAATGCCAAGGCAACGACCGTATATCGTTATACTTAATAGGAATTGTAGAAAGCACTAAGAACATGTTAATGTGTCATCGACCCCTCATCCCCATTTCTAATTTTAAGATATCCTATAATAATCGCTTCGATCTCACTGTTATTTAACGCAAATCAGACCGTTAGATTAAAGCATATTCTACTTAAACGGGCACTCTTCTATAAAAATACACTTAACCATTTGAATATTGTGTTTCAGATTTAAATACCGAGGACAAACTCGAATACCAATTCTTCCCGGTGTCGAGCGGCTCCGTGCAGTTCAAAGTGAGGACGCCCAATGACGCGCACATCGCCCTTACCATGGGACCCCAGGAGTCCGACCCCATGGTTGAAGTAAGCGTCTCTAATTGCCTATCTGTTTATATTTTCATTTATTTCCTTTTATCATTGCCTGTCTGCCTGGTTCCGTGCAATATATTTATGAAATACGTAAGCCGACCATTATAAAGCCCTGGATGCGAATTCCAGTTTAGACATTCTTTTGTTTTCAAAAGTTCTCTTTAGCGGCACTTTGTCTGGAGAGACTGGAAATGGCCCGGTACACGATAATAGTTGGCGACACGAAGGCGTGATCACTTCGCGAAAATATACAGACGTAGGCATCAGTTTAATTAATTACTTCAGTGACTAGCTAATAAGTAAAATAATACTTGGATATAGGTTGGTGTAATGTTTGATATAGCGATATCTCAGTGGGGAGACCAACAGACTGCAATGCAGAGGGTCTCAGGTTCGAACCCACGTCGCGCACCTCTGACTTTCGGAAGTTATATGACTTTTCGAAATGCTGTGCGTATTGATTGACAATTATCGCCTGCTCCGTGCCTCGGAGAGCACGTTAAGCCGTCGGTCCCGGCTGCCATGAACATCTATGGCAGTCGTTACTGGGAAGTCAGTGCCCTATAATATCCTGACACTGGTCTAGTCTTAGGGTATCGTTAGCCGTCGGGTTTTGGAGGTCAGGTGGCAGCCGTTCCGTGTAAAAACTGATATCCAGTCAAATCCGGTTAAACTAAAAAAGCCGACCCCAAGTGACTTGGGAATAATAAAGGCTAGGGAGAAGATATAGCTTGGTGTAATGTTTACTGTTTGGTAAAAGCTGCTACGCTGTAGCGCGGGTAGTGTTGCCAACAATCAGCTCATTGCTGGCGCTACAGCCGCACACCCGATGCTAATGTGTCATATCCATAAACATACATTGTTATGTATATGAAGTCTATCTATCCAATAATAATATATTATACCTTCTCTCGTCCTTACTTTAATGTTAACTAGCTGACCCGCGCAACTTCGTCTGCTTCACATGAGAGAACCCCGTTTTCGCAACATTTTTTATGAATGCTCCGCTCCTATTGGTCGTAGCGTGATGTAGTATAGCCTATAGTCTTCCTCGATAAATGGGCTATCCAACACAAAAATATTTTTCAATTCGTACTAGTGGTTCTTGAGATTAGCGCGTTGAACAAAAGAAAGAAACAAACAAACTCTTCAGCTTAAAATATTAGTATAGATTTGGAACGGACGAATTTGGGCGGGTTCAATCAACTTCAATCTTTATAATTACATACATTATATCAAGAAAATGTTAATAGACAAATATTTTATTGGATACTCTATTAAATTGACAGATTTTCCTGGGCGGTTGGAGTAACACAAAAAGTGTAATCAGGAGAAATAGAACTAAGCCAGAAAAAGTAGACATTGAAACACCACAAATACTTAACGGAGGTGAATTCCGCGGCTTCTGGGTTCAATGGGACGGCGGCATCATCTCTGCGGGCCGCGATGGAGAAGCCATCCCCTTCATCTCGTGGGCGGACCCCGAGCCCTTCCACATCGCGTTCATCGGCGTGTGCACCGGCTGGGGGGCCAGCGGCACCTGGAAGATTGAAGGTATGTCATCGTCAAGGTTTTACTTAATCATTCATGAAATGTACCCAACAACACATATAAAGTCACAAAATTATCGACGCAGATGGAGACGAATTCAATACTCCGGACAAGTTAGAATATAAGATCGGGCCCGTTGCCGAGGGCTCCTTGAAATTTGAGTTCTGCGGTCCACACAACTGCCACGTTTGTCTGACGCAAGCCCCCGCCAAGGTGAACCCCATGTATGAGATCATCCTCGGCGGCTGGGAGAACACCTAGTCGGTCATTAGATACTGCAAACAGAAACCAGATAAGGTACTATATGTAATATGTCGTGTTCGTGTGTTCTTCCAAGGTCTTGAGGCCGGTGCTAAAACAAATGATTGACCCGTAGGTAGTGGTTCCAACCCCGGGACGTATGAATCCTAACGAGTTCAGAAGCTTCGTAATTCAATGGAGGTGCGGCAGGCTGATGGTTCGCGACGCGACCTCCAGCGCCACGCTGCTGGAGTGGGTGGACCCCGCGCCCTTCAATGTCATGCACTTCGGCGTGCGCACTTCGGCGTGCGCACGGCGTGGGGCGCGCGCGGCTGCTGGCGCCTCGCCTACTACTACAGCTCGGCGCCCGCGGGACCCGCCGCGCTCTCACGTTGAGTCTCCATACACTTTTCACGCTTTGGATGTTATTTGCTAAAACTTAATTCACGATTGACAAGGCTAGGCCACTTTTAGGTTGATACTCAAAATCACTAATTCTTACACGATGTAATCTACTCGAGACTAACAATAAATGGTGTTATAGCAAAGGAAGTAGCGTGTTTGATGTTTCTCGTGTTGTTTGTGCTAGTTGGTACTTAGTGTTAACACCACGACTCGACTGCTGTATCTGGATGTGTTTGCACTCGTCGTTGGTACGAGTTCTGGTATGTTATGTTGGGTACATTTTGTGTCTAAGGTGTTTTATTCTTTCGATTTCATTTGCGATACTTTTTTTGTTTCTTTACATTTTTCCGTTGCCTCGTGCTATATTGCTGTTCATTTGTAATATAACAGCACGCAGAATTATGCATGTTATTAATATAATTACTTTTCTGCTGGTTACAACGAGGGCGTTTAATACCTTCTTACATCTAACCTTCACAAATAAAGCTTCAAAGCCATCGTAATAACTTAAATTTAATGGATTCTGTTTTGCATCGGTGTTTGTGCGCTAACACCACTTTTAACTGCACTTATTCGCCGCCTGTCTGACAGACTATTATACACTAAAATGATACAATTACTGCTTATTATTCTATTATAGAAGTTGATTAGTGTAGACAAGTGACATTGTGCATGTTGCAGTGCCCCCGTCCGCTCCGGTGGCCGCGCCCCTGTACGCGGCGCCGCCGGCGAGTGGCGGCACCTGGGTGGACGCGGCCGGCGGTACCGTGCCGCCAGGCGCCGTCGTCGGGGGACAGGACTGCAGCGGCGAGCCCATCTACGTCGCCAGGGCGCAGCACGAGGGCGCCATGATCCCCGGCAAGCTAGTCGCCTCCCACGGCGTCACCTTCGTGGCGTGGGGAGGACACGAGTACGGAAAACCTAAATATCAGGTAAATACGATTGTGGCAGCGCGCAACCTTTACAGCCTCACTTGTACGAGTACTTATGAGTGTTGTACACCTTTTTGTATAATTGTCTATTCGGTATAATATAATATAATATAATATAATATTCTATCACATACACACAACACCATCTAGCTAGCCCAAACCACAGATAATATAATATTATACTAATACCCAAACTAAGCAGAGCTTGTACTATGGGTACTAGACAATGGATAAACATACAATATACTTTTTTTTGTACATACTTATATATTATACATAGAAATACCATACCATACAAACATCCATGTTCATGCACACAAATATTTGAATCGGGAATCGAACCCGCGACCTTAGGCGTTGCAGTCGGATACACTAACCACTACGCCATGGAGGCCGGTATGAAATCTCATAACATCGTTTTTATATTATTTAGACGATGTTATTAGATACCTACGCGGTAAAAATACTCGTTGTTGAGTAAATACGTAATAAGTATAAAAAGAAAATATAAATAATGGTGACTATGTCATTACTTTTTAGTAAACGAATGAAATGATACGTACGTGTCAAGAAAATAAAAAATAATAATCGATATTACTGATATTTATTTGCTATATTATATTACTGATATTGGTTGTGTTCGCGGCGCGGCTACTACCGCGTGATGCCCAGGGGAGCACTGTGCACTGCTGTCTCAGTGACTGAGACGGTCACGGTCTGTCTGTGTGCTTAGTACCTATAGAACCTAATATACAAATCCGTTTGCGATTTATAGATGATTGAGTATCAATCATTCAAATACCTTTACAAACTCTCACATTAGTAAGTTAAGTATTAGTAAGATTGAATGGGTAGTAATTTAATTTGAATTATTTCCATGATTTATCTTTGTTAACTGGCGCCAAAAATGATACAATTGTTTCTTGACTTACTAATAATAACCAAAATAAATTGCCGTAATATATGTGTTCATATAGGATTCAGATTGTTCAGACATCCAGTGTAAATTAGGTATATATGCAGGTACACTATAGAACACAACACAAGCTTACGAGCATCGTTAGCTTGTGTTGTGTTAAGATGAAATTTATGTTGGTGCAGGTGCTGGTGGGCGGCCCCAACAACTGGGTGGCGACGAGCGGTTCGAACGTGCCGCCCGGCGCGTTCCCCGGCGGAGAGTCGGAGGACGGCGAGCCGCTGTTTGTGGGCCGCGTCAACCATGAGGGCAGCCTCACCACCGGCAAAGTGCAGCAGTCCCACGGCGTCTGTTACATCGCCTTCGCGGGACAGGAGCTCGGCTTCCCCGACTACGAGATACTCATGCCTTAGATCGCACTTACGATTCCACTGGATGCGACGAGTTGTGCCCGCGTCTAACTTAGAAGAGCAGCTTTCTTCACAGCAATTATAAACCAAATGATAATATAATATAAAAATATGACTTATACGTTGTCATTTATGTGGTACATAAACCACATAAATGACAACGTATAAGTCATATTTTTGTTAAATTATTATTAAAGTATTTACCAAATTATAAGATCGATGTTTTGAATCCCATGTCCTCTCCCTCGACACTTTGAACCGTACGTGTGCGCACTGGTAGTCGTAATCACCATAAGTACCTAACAAATAAGTAAACAACGTCAATCAGCCCTAGTAGTGCACTAGCACCTGTTCAAAGAGATTAAAGTACTCGCACGAATAATGTCTGTGTAACCTAGATACGATCGATTGTTACGATCAGTAACAATGACAAAGCTAACAAATACTTGATAAACGAGGCAAAAGTCAATCCGTGAAGCCGGACCGCATGGCGGGCCCGCGACCTCGATGACTTCTGTCATCGCTTTACAATTATTCTTTCTGCTAGTTCTGGTCCCATGTACGGTTAACGTACAGACTTCGCCTATAACCTGCTTTCCGCGTTTCCTTTAAAAGACATTCAGTTGATTAAAAACTTATAACATTCGCTACGGATTAGCATCCATAATAACTAACTTGTACATTTATCGCAATAAACTTTTTATTCTTATTAATCCGTGGTTTACGTCAACTCCGTTATAACTTAACATACCTTTTGGCCATACATCTCGTTTTGGTCCTTCGAGCAGTGAACAGTGGATACAAAGTACGTGTAGTAATTTCAGTTCAATAGCGAATCGGTGCAACTGGTCTCCCAGAAGCGGGTCGCCCCAGTTATAAAAAATAATCAATAATAAATTTATTCACGTTAGGTTACAAGGTAACACTTATGACTGTCAAAGTTATACTAAAGTTTTCCTGTGAATTTACATTTACTGCCACGTTCAGCAAAGCAAGGGTGTAGGGCTCATGAGAAGAAAGGGCAAGAATCTCATGGCCACTCTTTTTAATCGCCTGTATTGAGACGAGAACGCACATACCGGTATTGGAGCGCGAGCGCACTGAGTAAGTAGTAACTATTTGCGAATACTTCGTTAATAGATAAGTGAACTTAGTGCCTGTGGTGATATACCTCTACTTTGCCTCCGGCCAAAGTTAACTAAGATCTCAACAAACATAGCTCAGAGTGTGGAAGAACTTATTAGCCGTCAAGAAACAATTTTCGGCAATTGAAACGAATATGTATCAACTATAAAAAGGACAGTCCTAGCAGGAAATATGCTGATTATCTGAAGGAACGTCTTTC
Organism: Catocala nupta; assembly: GCA_963675205.1. NCBI lineage: Eukaryota > Metazoa > Arthropoda > Insecta > Lepidoptera > Erebidae > Catocala > Catocala nupta. The sequence continues at coordinate 2,342,390 of OY776104.1, read as the reverse complement.
GCGCCTTAGTAGAGCTGGGAGCAGTTTGCACACAACTACCAACTATTGGAAGAGTCCGGAGCAACGGACCTTCAGTATTTTGCCGACGATATCTCTAACAGCACTAAGGCAGTCTATGAAAAGGTTTTACAAGATATGCTGAAACGGCAAGCGCGTTTGCCGTCTCTAACTTCAAGAACTCGGCCTGAGTTTCCGGTTGCATCTACAAGCATCGCGGAGCAGTCACCCTCTGCGTTACCTACTAAAGGTAAATTAACTTCGAGATTTAGTTTCGATGACATACAGTTTCAGGTAATTCCTCGGGAGACAACTGAGACAACTGAGAAGCAACAGGATCTTTTGCGTCGCCAATACTATAACTTTAAAGCTTTTCAGCAAACTGTGGAAAAGATCGACTTAGATTATGATGGAAAAGTGGGCGTTAGAAGATAATCTAAACGCTCTCAAAACCAAGAAAACTTATTGAAAAAGGGAACTGGGAACTAGATTATATACTGGCGGAAGATGATTCGATATACAAAGAAAATATGATGCGGCTGAAAGCATATATAGCACAAGAAAATTCAACGTAACATTTGGAATAATGCACATTACGAGAAATCAACACCAAAAATCGTTTATCGTTTTACCTGATTTTTATGGCAACTACAATCAATGGCTAGCCTTCTGAGACATCTACACCGAAAGTGTACACACAGCGACACATCAACCTAGACTGTTTGGACTTTGAATTATTAGAAGTTGAACGCTGCGAATCGTGCGAGAGAGTGCATTATATTTTTGTTACACTCTATCCTTACCAATATGTCAACACCACTATGCACTGTCCCTTTGCGAGAATTCTCTATTTTGTATATAGCGTAGTTATGCGTATATAGGCTGTCTAACTTGATGTGTAGCCGTGTGTACACAACAATCCTGTACTTTCAAATGCGCAGATGCATCATTTGAAATCCAAACTCAAGGCCGAAGCAGGAAAGCTGGTGCATCATCTTGGTATTAGCGCAGAAAACTATACTGCATGTTGGGAGATAATTATCCATCGGTATGATAACAAATGATTGCTGTTTACTTCTTATATGAATACGCTCATAAATCAACAAAACATCCAACAAGCGAGCGCCTGTAATATAAGAAATTTGCATGACGTCATAGTGGAATGTCTTAACGGGTTCAAGAACATTGGACCGGATATTTCTAAGTCGGATCCCATTATTGTATACCTTATGGTTCAGAAGTTGGATAGCGTGACTTACAACGAATATATAAAGGATCTCAAAGAACCGAGACAATTTCCTGACTTAGGAGAATTTCTGAAGTTCCTGGCATCCAAATTCATGGCACTGGAAGCCAAGTGGAAGAAGGAAAGGGTATGGAGTAACGCGTGATTAATTAGAAACCACTGTCAGGACATTCGCAATAAGCTATATAGCATAAGCAATTTTATGAAGTGCATTGTGTCGGTAACTAACAGTGAATAATCTACGTAAACCAGTTATAAACAGAAGTATCGTGCATAAATCAATGTTTGAGGTATTTTCCCTATCTTTGTCTAACAAATTATACAATGTGTATAATAAACCCTGTCCGATCTTTAAAGGTGTTATATAGTAGCTTATTATGAGCACGTAGGTCTCATCTTTGTATAAAAATTAATCAAGAAAATTATGCCGGTAAATTTAATTTATTTAAAATAATATCTTAATAGATTACCCATGGCAACACCGACAAATTATAAATCAAAATATCTAGGTATCACTAAAAGTCATAAAGGTTCACCGCCCGCGCCACCGCGGCGCGCCACGCTGAATCCTTTGAACAAAGCCGCCATACGCTAGCCGCCGTCACAGTACATATATACAGGGTAATTTTGAAATCGTATAATTCCTTTTAACCACGCATTCTACTGGTGATATAGAATAACCCTGACCATATTATTTTTTTATTAGAATTATTTTTTTGTGAAAATTAATGTATCGTTTTTTTTCGTGAAATGGTTTCAGTTAGTCATATGTTAATCACCCGAGGCAATTTTATATTTTTACTAATTTAAAAAAAATAAAATGTCAATAATTAATGTCGTAAGTAATAACGGGCGGTAATTTACGCGACCTACATTCCCCTTCTCGACGCTCACGCCGCGATCGCTCGCCGGCACTGCGCAACCATCGGCGCGGCAGGGCATTTTTCGCGACAATCTTATCCATTCTCAAATACCAAGTATGCAAAGCAAACTAAACGGTATTAAGATAACCAAGAGATCTAACAATAACCTGAGTTACTTAGTTTCCTCACTTAGTTAACAAAACTACCTATGATTGGATTTAAACCTTATGATTAATAAATCATTGCCTGATACTGACTACCTCTGTTGTACCCAAGATATTTACTACACAAATATCAACCCAATAAAAACAACAGCTGTTCTGTAAAGAAATAAATTCTGTGAATCAACATTTAAAAATATTGGAGGTTAAAGTTCCTAACCAGGTCTACCGTACCTACCTACCTAATTATCACAGATTACCAGTTTCTACGATCAACACATTCATAATACACACCAAGTTATGTTTATCTACATACCTAAATGTTATACCTACGTATGACAAATGAAAACAAACTTTCCTTAACCCGCAAACATTCACCAGAATGATGAATGGATATGGTTATTTAGATTCACCAGAATGATGAATGGATATGGTTATTTATCTGCGCGGTTACACACGTAAACATGAATGCTTCAAACAACACCGCCACCCACTACCTACATAAAACTCCAAGGATATGACCAATAACTTACTTACGCATAACATTTACCGAAGTAGAATATTACAAAGCGACCGTAAGACTGTAGTAAGACGCAGCATAATATCATATTGAAAACTTTAATACTTACCAAAACTACACAAAGAACTTAAAATCAATCCAATCATGTGAACAATATCAGTTCAGTAGGTATGAACCAAACACGTAAGTAGATACACAATCACTTCACGCATCAATAAAATAACGTAGCTTTAAGTACAACCTCACTTGTTTAGCAAAATAATGATTATTCCATGTTAATGACGATAACTAGATAGAAATATCCAATTCCAGCATAATAACAATCCATCAGCATCGATATAATCGCGACGCGTGCACACGGCAGTATAAAAATAATGAAACTGATACTTTAATATTTGTGTAATTTTTTGTTCGGCTTGGTCAAACACATAACATAAACAAGCCATTTTAATACTTGTGCCAGTGGCGCAAGGTTTCCTTTTCAATACAGGCGGTCGCCTTTGTGTCATCCTTTATAATCGCCGACGCGGCCGTAGTTACATAGTTTTAAACTTTATTACTTGTGTTCAGAATGTGTTCGATCCCAACGCCAAACAAACCTATCAATCGATACACATAATTTATTGGACTAGTTTAACCTACCGCTCGATAGATGGCGTTGGGATCGAATTAGATCGCGCTATGGTTTCGTTCCAAGGAGAGGTATATAAGCCAGCTGTGATTGATAAATAAATTGTCTCGCTCTGAGGTACATTGTTTTATTAGTATCATCACTGGGCTGTTAGGCACCTTGTACCGATATTGTACATGGTCCTTCGAGCCGGATGGCGTTTTTGGAAGCACACAAGTATAACGGCGTTAATTACAAAAGTTGACACAAGGTGACGCTAGTGGTATCAAGATTGAAAGCGGATATCTTTGAGGACATTGTCACTGTAGAAGACGGAATTGAATATTGCTGATAACTGTGAATACTGGACCGTTGGCGTGAGTAGTGAACATTAAAAAGCGGCCATATCCTGTGAGTACAATTTTATCTCTTAAATAGTGCCAAGTTTCGAGACTTAGAGCATTTCCAGTTAATGCATGGACTTAGAAAAATTACGGTGGTTACTGGACGGGACTTAGAATAGTTTCCATAAAAACGACGAGACGGGGAACCTATGCCCGATTTTGGAACGATTACAAGTTATCAAAAACAATTATAAAATTTACTCTTCGCGGCACTTAGAAAAATTTACTCTATACGGCACTTAGAAAAACTTTGTCTTGTCGACACTTAGAAAAATACTACTACACCACACTTGTAATATACGAACAAGGAAGACTTGGAATATAAAATGGAAAAGGAATTAAGGAAGTTAAAAGATATCAAAGGACAGATTGAGAAGGGATTAATCAATTTCAAGAAGTCTCCAAAGGAACGCATTTCTTATCACTACGTTGATACGCGGTTAGAAATATTAGAGAACCAATTGAATAATTTTACTGCCAAATACGAAGTAATAATTGGCGAGGGTGAGGGAGAAGAATTGTTCGACTACTTTAAGGAAGATATATATGAAAAAGTTTACGAAGTTTATCTTACGTACAAAGTAGAACTTGAAAATGTGTTGTCTCAATTAAAACCTCATAATTCTAGTTCTAGCAAGGACACTTGTGATGTTTCATCTGACAATGTTGTAAGATCACCAAAAATAGTCTTGCCTACTTTTAGCGGCAAGTATACAGAATGGTCATCATTTCGGGATTTATTTATTTCTTTGGTGCACAACAATGGAAAGTTGGATGACGTACAACGTCTTCATTATCTTAAGACGCAATTGTCAGGTGAAGCAGAACAGTTAATAAGACATATTCCTATAACTGACACAAATTATAAAAAATGCTGGGAAATGTTAGAGCATAGATTTAACAATAAGAAATTTATGTCCAATTGTATTTTAAAAAGATTATTTAGTCAACGTAACATAACATTAAAATGTCCAGAGAAAGGAACTACAGCGCCTTTAAAATATTTGTGAGCAAAATAAACTTGCACACATATCTGGATGATAGTATGTGGCCGATAGGAATTTCATTTAGGCGTTTTGTTCACCTAAAGGGCAGTGGTGAAATAAATTCACGGCATGAGACTGAGAGGCAATCCTTCATAGCTCATAATGGATAGTCAAAGTAACGTTAGGTTAATTTCTTATAACTGCAAATCTTTGAAAAGATCTTTGGAGGGAGTACGGCATCTTTGCAATAAGACGGATATTATCGCGCTACAGGAAACGTGGCTGCTGCCCCATGACTTATCAATGTTGGAGACGATCAATAAGGATTTCGGTAGCACAGGTACATCGGCGGTAGATACCTCAGCAGGCATCTTGAGAGGTAGACCATACGGTGGCGTGGCTATTCTATGGAGAAAAAGTGTGTTCCGATTGGTCAAAGTTATTAATTGTGACGATGCCCGTCTGTCTGCGGTGAAGCTGGAAGTAAGTGACTCGTCTATCATTATATTTAGCGTATATATGCCAACAGATTGTGTCGAAAATCTACCTACTTTTACGCAATGTTTGAGTACTATTAGTGCAATTATGGAAGAGAATAGCGATTGTTCTGCTGTTTACATCCTGGGTGACTTTAATGCTCATCCAAATGAGCTATTTTGTAACCATCTTTTGGATTTTTGTGACGACCAGCAATGGACATGTGTAGATCTTAATATTATGAATAAATCTGATACATACACTTTTATTAGTGAGGCTCATGGCTGTGTGAGGTGGTTAGATCATTGCATAGTCACGAATGCAGCGCTACTTACAGTCAGGAAGGTACAGATTGAGTATGACGTGCAGTGGTCTGACCACTTCCCACTGATAATTGATTGTAACATAGGTCTAATCTCATGTAACCAAATGACAAGCGGAACACCACCGCCCAACAGAGTTGTTTGGGGTGAACGTACTGCTGAACAAATACAGCAGTATCATAAATTATGTCACACTCAATTACGAGAAATTCATTTTCTTAACGAAATGAGTGAATGTTGTGATGGGATGTGCTCCAATGAAGAGCACAAATTATTGTTAAATGACATGTATCTGAGACTGGTTACCATACTGTCACAGGCAGCGATAGTTGCGCGCAAACGTGTAAAGAGGCGTAGGAGAGGGGGCTATGTCGTGGGATGGACAAAATATGTTGCAGGCTACCATAGAGAGGCCAGGTTTAGGTTTTTAACCTGGGTAAATGAAGGTAAACCGAATTATGGTCAGACTTATGAAAAAATGAAAGAAAGTAGGAAATTGTTTAAGAGAAAGTTGAAATGGTGCCAGGATAGACAGGAGCAAATAAAAATGGATGCAATTGCCTCTCATCATTCTGCTAACAATTTCTCACAGTTCTGGAAAGAAACGGGAAGTATGAGCCAAAAGCCTGGCCTTCCTGTGAGTGTAAATAATGTTAGTGATCATTATATGATTGCTAACTTGTTCAGTGAGCACTTCAGGGTTAGACCAAAGTATGACACAGGTGTGTCTTGGTCGCCCGATATTGAGACGATCACCCAGAAAAGAAATTTAACTTTTACAGCGAAAGATGTTAGAAAAGCTATTAATAGCATGCAAAGAGGCAAGTCACCTGGGCATGATGGTCTCAGTATCGAGCACCTTAGGCATGCCGGTGTTCATTTGCCGCGTGTACTGTCCTTATTCTACAATCTTTGTCTTTGCCACGGATACTTGCCGGAGGAGCTTACAAAAACAATAGTAGTGCCTGTTATTAAAAATAGAACTGGGGATATATCGGACATGAGAAACTATCGGCCCATCTCACTTGCGACGATAATAGCCAAGGTGCTTGACAGCTTGCTAAATGACATTCTAAGTCAGCATATAAAATTGCACGAAGCCCAGTTTGGTTTCAGAAGTGGGCTTTCCACTGAAAGTGCGATATTATGTCTTAAGCAGGCTGTAAGGTACTATACGGACAGGAAAACACCGGTATACGCGTGTTTCCTGGATTTGTCTAGAGCTTTTGATACTGTTTTATATAACAAGCTTTGGGGCAGGCTAGGCAATGCGGGTGTGCCGGTGGAGGTTATAGTCCTTCTAAAGGAATGGTATCGCTGCCAGCGGAACCGAGTGAGATGGGCGGGGACTTTTTCTGACCCATATAGCATTGAATGCGGGGTTAGGCAGGGTGGATTAACCTCTCCTCTCCTGTTTAACTTATATATAAATGACCTAATCGGTGAGCTTAGCAGCACTCATACAGGTTGTCATATTGATAATGTGTGCGTCAATAACATTAGCTACGCGGACGATATGGTGCTGCTGGGACCATCGGTAGGTGCAGTGCGTAAATTACTGGATATTTGCGAGTCGTACGCGGAGGAGCACGGTCTCACATACAACGTACAAAAAACCAAAGTACTGCTTTTCAAAGGTAAGCTCAGTGTGCCCGGTTACGTTCCGCCAATTATGCTATACGGTGAAAAGCTGCAGATGGTGACCAGTTTTAGATACTTAGGCCACGTAGTTAATAGTGAACTAACTGATGACGATGATCTGGAGCGTGAGCGTAGGGCTCTGGCGGTCCGAGGGAATATGATAGCCCGTAGGTTTGCTCGATGCTCTGCTGAAGTTAAAATAACCCTGTTTAAGGCATATTGCCAATCCTTTTACTCGAGCAGCTTATGGGTAAGGCATACCCGTCGGGCCGCCAGTGTGTTACGTGTGCAATACAATAACATATTTAGGATGCTGATGGGGCTGCCTCCCTATTGCAGTGCGTCTTTAATGTTTGCCGAAGCTCACACGGATGGCTATCACGCCATAATACGAAAAAAAGTGGCTTCATTGTTAAGGCGTTTGAGAGACAGTAGCAACGGCATCCTAAAAATGATTGTTTCTCGGTTTGACTGTCCAATATAATTTAAGTGGACTCGTATAATAACAGGACTAGCCTAAATTTATGTAATTTTATTTTATGAATTTATTTTAGTTATTTTATATTTGTACCTATTTATCTTTTTGACATTTATCATATTCATGTATGACATGACATGCAAAGCATATTTTTGTTTAAATGTTTTGATAATTCTTTCTAATTATTTCTTAGTTGTTTTCTCAGTTAAATGTATTTTGATATATGTATGTGTATGTGATATAATGTTTCTTTAATGCTGACTCTCTGGACATTACTTATTTATTATGTATGGATTTAAAATCTGAAATAAACGTTTTATTATTATTATTATTATTATTGTTGTCGAATCCTCAAATGCACTAAAGGATCTTCTCGACGTAACAAGTGATTGTTTACACGAACTTACCAATCTCGGGATTGATGTAAGTTCATGGGATGTAATTGTTATTTACGTAGTAAGTTTGAAGTTGGACATTGAATCTAGAAAGCAGTGGGAACTGCATGTTAGTCAATCCTCCGATGATCTGCCTTCTTTTAAACAATTTCGCGAGTTGTTAGAGACACGTTTTCGAGCCTTAGAATTTGTCGAGCCTAAAGGTAAATCAAAGGTTAATGCTCTTAATTCCTCTCATCCCAAAGTAATGCATGGTGTAGTTAATGTTTCGTGTCCACATTGCAGCGACAATCACAAATTAGCTGCATGTAAGAAGTTTTCTAAGGAAAACAGTGATAAGCGCCGTAATATTGCCCAGTCGTTGGGTGTATGTTTTAACTGTTTGGGCAGTTATCATACTTCCAAAGTATGCCGTGTGCTTTCAAAATGCCGAATTTGCCAGCGGAAGCATCATACGTTGTTACACCCTAAAAGCCCCAGTGTAACTGGTGCGGTGGATAAACCATTAGGGCCTACCACCTCACATGAAAGTACCACAGAGCCTGAACATGGTATTAGTACAAATATGGCAGCTCATTTGGTGAATGAACGAGTACAGGGTCAAGTACTGTTAGCCACGGCTTTAATTAGAGCCGAATCACCAGATGGGTCCTCTCAAATTTTGAGAGCATTGTTAGACCAAGGGTCCCAGGCCTCCTTTATAACGGAGTCAGCTGCGCAGTTGCTTAGATAAAAGAAAATTAGTTCTAAAACTTTTATTGCAGGGATAGGAGGACGTCATGGCGATATTGTCTCTAAACATGTTGTTAGTATTAATATCCAATCGTTGCATGATCCTTCTTTTACTCTAGAGGTAACAGCGCATGTGCTAAGTACGCTGACTTCAGTTATGCCGGATGCTAGGTTTGATATTGAGAATTGGCCAGAAATATATAATATCCATTTAGCAGATCCAAAATTCAATTTACCTAACAAAATCGACATTCTGTTAGGGGCGAAAACTTATTGCCGAATATTAAAGGTAGGATTGATCAAGAGCCCTACGGGTTCGCCTGTCGCACAAGACACTCATCTAGGCTGGATTGTATCTGGCCAAGTTAGTAAAACAGGAACTTCTCTCAATTCACATAATACCATTATCGCAATGCATACTCAAATTGAAGAGAATGAAATGTTAAAAAGATTATGGGAACTTGATTGTGAACCTACCTTAACTAAAAAGCCTTTCACGCCTGAAGAACAAGCGTGTGAAGAAATTTATACAACCACGACCCGAAGGGATAGTGACGGACGATATGTCGTTAAACTACCTTTTCGATCCGAAGATCAGCCTTGTAAATATGGTCATACTAAAAACATTGCTGTGAAAAGGTTATTAGGATTAGAAAGGAAGCTGGCTAGGGATGGTAAATTGAAACAACAATATTGTGATGTGTTGAAAGAGTATTTATTGCTTGGTCACTTAGAAAAAATCACTGATAAAGCGGATAGCAATAATAGTGAAGCAGTGTATCTGCCACACCACGCGGTGGTGAGACAAGATAAACTGACCACCAAAGTAAGAGTGGTGTATGACGCGTCGTGTAAGGAAACCAACGGGGTTTCCTTAAATGACACCTTAATGGTAGGACCCACTCTCCAGGCAGATTTGCGACACATTGTTATGAGATGGCGACAGCATCCAATCTGTCTGGCGGCAGATATAGAAAAAATGTATTGCCAAATCAAAGTTACGCGGCCAGATACGGACTTCCAAAGTATTGTTTGGAGAGAGGATCCTAGCAAGGAAATTGAGGATTTCCGTCTTCTCACTGTAACTTTCGGCACGTCATGCGCCCCTTACTTGGCAGTCAAGTCATTGATCCAAGTTGCTTGTGACGAAGGAAATAATTATCCATTGGCTGCTGACAGGGTAAAGACAGACTTCTATATGGATGATCTGATGACCGGATGCCTAACTGAAACAGAAGTCGCAAAAATCTATAGTGAAATGAATAGTTTATTGGCGAAAGGAGGATTTAAGCTACAAAAGTGGACAAGCAATAGGATGGACTTATTGGAGCCATTGAAAGAAGATTCGGGTCAAAATTTAGCAATAAAAATGGACAAAGTAACAAAGGTTTTAGGACTTACTTGGAACAGGAACACTGATGAATTTGACTACTCTGTTAAATTGTCACCTCCCGCTGCATCTGAAACAAAAAGAACGGTTATATCAGAAATATCCAGGCTCTATAATCCTCTGGGTTGGATAGCACCGTGTATAATTACCGCAAAGGTTTTTATACAAAAGTTATGGATTTCTGGCATTGGCTGGGATAATGAGCTACCACCTGAACTGTTACAAGAATGGCAATATTACAGAGCAGAATTGGAAAAACTAGTTGATTTCCACATTCCTAGGTGGTTAGGCAAAGGGGAAGATAATGTTGCGATAGAGTTGCACGGATTTAGTGATGCGTCGAATAAAGCATACTCAGCTGTAGTTTATTGTCGTATTAGCAATTCGAACGGTGAAATTCAGTCACATCTTTTAACAGCTAAAACAAAGGTTGCGCCGATAAAGCAATTATCGATTCCTCGCTTAGAACTGTGCGGCGCTGTTTTAGTAGCAAAATTGTTGACAGAAGTAGCTGAAGTCATGAATATTACTAAAGCAAATGTTCACGCATGGACTGATTCATCAGTGGTCTTAGCATGGCTAAATGATTATCCAAGTCGCTGGAAAACGTATGTGGCCAATCGAACTTCGGAAATTCTCAGTCTTCTACACAATACACACTGGGCTCATGTGCAGTCGAAAGACAACCCAGCGGATATAGCCTCTCGGGGTGTATCTTCAACTCTTCTAATTAAAAGTGATCTTTGGAAGCTAGGTCCTAGTTGGTTAAGGAGCGAACCAATACAATATACAAGACCTGATGCAATTCGCACCACTGAGGAGATGAAAACTGTTAAAGTATATATAGTCGATCTAGTGTCGGATTTTGATACTAACTGGGGATTAAAGTTTTCATCGTTAAGAAAGCTAGTTAAAATAATTGCATATTGTAAAAGGTTTTTGTACTTAACAAGACGTCGCAAAGCAAATATAAAAATAACACCTTACCTGTCTGTTACGGAAATTCGTGAAGCCTTAGATGAATGCATTAGGCAAAGTCAACAGCAATGGTTCCATGCAGAAATTGTAGAACTGAAAAATAATATATTAATTGATAAGAAAAGTTCGCTATATAAATTGATGATAGATGATAGATGATAATTGATAATATTTATATTGATGATAGCGCAATAATGCGCGTTGGTAGTAGACTTCGTCACTCTTCACTACCTCACGATACAAAACACCCAATTGTTATTTCTCATGAATCAAGTTTAGCCAAATTAATTGTGGCTGACGCACATGAAAGAACCTTTCATGGAGGACAACAATTGGTGCTTAATTTTATACGCACTAGGTATTGGATCAGCCGGGTCAAAAATATGGTTCGAGCTCATATACGCAGATGTGTGACCTGCATACGGTATGCTGCTACCACGAAACATCAGTTAATGGGAGAGCTGCCATCTTGTAGAGTGACTCCAAGCAAACCATTTCTGAACTCTGGTGTCGACTACGCGGGACCTATTAACATGAGAGTCTCTAAATGTCGCGGGCAGCGTTCGTATAAGGGATATATTTGTTTATTTGTCTCTATGGCAACGCGTGCTGTGCATATTGAAGCCGTCTCAGATTGTACTACTGAGGGTTTTATGGCAGCATTTAAACGCTTTGTAGCAAGACGAGGTCATTGCCGCCATATCTGGAGTGACAACGGTACCAACTTTGTGGGCGCTGCCAAAGAACTGCAGGTACTTTTCGCACAAGAAAGCTCAATGTTTAAGGACATTGCAGCGGCTCTTGCTAGTTCTCAAACGGAATGGCACTTTATCCCTCCCCACGCTCCCAACTTTGGTGGACTGTGGGAAGCAGGGATAAAAAATGTAAAACATCATCTGAAGCGTATTTTAGGCAACTCTACACTAACATTTGAGGAGATATCTACTGTGCTGTCACAAATAGAGGCATGCCTAAATTCTAGGCCCTTATCTCAAGGCAGTAGCGACCCCGAAGACCCTACACCTCTAACTCCCGGTCACTTTTTGGTTGGTCATCCATTGGTCGTACCACCGGATTATAATTATGAAAATGCTACTATGAGCACGTTAAGGCGTTGGCAATTGGTACAACGTATGGTGCAGCATTTTTGGCGCAAATGGAAACAAGAATATTTAACACAATTCTTCCAAAGACAGAAATGGGCTGTTCCAATTCCTGATTTTAAGATAGGCGATATAGTTTTAGTAATGGAAGACAACTTACCTTCAGCTAAATGGTTGTATGGCAAAATAATACAACTGCATCCGGGAAAGGATAATTTAACGCGTGTTGTCACTATTCGTTGCAAAGGCACTACGATCAAACGTCCAACTTCAAAGTTATGCTTGCTTCCCGTAACTGAATAACTTCTTAACATATTTGTTTAGTTCTAAGATGTAATAATTTGGTTTAATTTTCGGTTTTAATGTTTGTGTACGCCGACTTAGGTTGTAATATTAAGGTTGGTTTATTTTCATTATATCTGTTATATTTGTGCAAAGTTTAAATTAAGGTCTTTAATCTAAAACATAATATGTGGGAGCTTGCAGTTTCATTTAAGTAAGGTCAGTGTGTAATAATCTTGTTAAGTTGTTTATCTCCAGGTTTTATTTATTTTTGCATATTAAAAAAAATGTTACATGTAAATTACGAATACTTATCGTTTTAGGTTACCTTAGTAATGGTGTGTTGGTTACTGCGGTTGCGAAGTAAAAGGTAAATAAGTAAGTAATATTACTTTGTAATGGCAGGAATTGCCTAACACGCTGCGGTTGTTAAAAGTTTGTTAAAATTAAACAAAATAGCACTCGCTGGGAGTTGAATCTAATCGTTACCGTGTAAATGAAACAAATAAAAAATCACGAACAGAACTTCACGATACGTAAATAACAACTGCAACTTTGCGTACCTACTTGTTGATCCAGCGCGGCGGCGCGGCGGCGTCAGAATCCAATCCAAAGAATTCATTAAACAATACTACGTAACAACGTAAATTACCTACTCAATAGTTAATACGAGATTCGGTGGCACAGAGATAATAAATGGGACGGCTGTGCATGAGGTTTTAAGGGCAATTCGCCGCCGGTGGGACAATGATATGTATTAGGATTACAAAAAATTGCGCTCAACAGATATAGCCGTAAGTCGGGTACGCCGTAACCATATCAGAAAGACGCAATAAACATATAAAGAAAGAAAGAAAGAAAAACCGTTTATTTGCCACAGATACAGTTCAAAAAGGAAATACATACTTACAATATAACTTAACATTAATTATTAGAAACGTGCAATCTGTGGACAGATTGGTACGCACTCAGCATTGTTGCTATATTGTGGTCCATAGGGGATCCACAATAGAGCGCTGATTTTCAGTGCGGACCTTTAGATGTCGCACGGACGTAAGTCAGCCTAATTATAATTCTATAATATCATATTATAATTTCATTAAATTGTGCACGCTATATATACCTACGCAGCCTAGTTTATCGCATGATTAGCACGTCGCGCGTCGCGTCGTTCCAGCGCAGCGTTCCCCACTATCCAACAACTAGGTACTAACACCTTGCACTCCACAAGCCTTGGCGGCCGGCGTGCGGCGCATACGACCGCTGCGCTTGGTCTCGCGAGGCGCTCGGTTGCGTAATCATTTGTTTACATAACAATACGGGGAATATTATCACATTGTAATTACGAGCAACATAAAGCACATTTTCTATTTATACGACTAATAGCGAACAAATTATGCGGTCTCAAAATTCATATGGAATACGGAAACAAGGATAGACGAAGATTGACTATTTAGTTGGAAAAAACATACATAATAGACATGCAATGGTGAATGCCGCCTCGACTCGCTTGGAAGCCGATATACCTACCTCGCCCGTAGATCACAAACATTATGTAAGTGAAACCTATGTTTTATGTATATTATTGTGCTTGTTTTTGTTTTTGTAATACATAGGTATCTTTTCATGTGTGATTTAAAACATACTTTTGTTTGTAGGGATCTCAATGGAGGTGGGAGATCGTTCCAACAACGAGTGGCCGAGTATTTGAAACAGCCCCGAAATGCTGTTGTCTTATATTTTGGCATTGTGAGCGGGTTTGCAGTGGAGCGGGTGGAATAAGAATAATGGTCCTGCCTCCAACTCAACTTATCAAATAGGTACAACGGCTTATATGTATTAACAGTTTCAAATAGTAGCGTGGCTAAATGGAGCTGTCGTCTCGCTGCCATTTTTAAAATATTGGCTTCGTTTATGTACGGTGTGACATGGCTACGACGTGGGATATCGGAGCAGAACCTGGCACAGGCGTTCTGAACCCGTTGTATCAGTCGGGTGGTTCTCGCCAGTAAACATGGACCATAAACAACATCCATATAATTAAATTTGGCTAGTACCAAGCTGTCCACTAGTCTCTTTCGTAATGCTACACTTAAATATTTCCTGAATCTATAAAGAAGTTTTAATCTATAAAAACAATTTTTTACAACATTATTTATGTATGCTTCAAAATGAAGATGTGGGTCAATTACCAAACCTAGGCTACACGCCAGTTCCACTCGTCCTATTTCTATCTCCTTAACTTTTATCACTGGCTTAGAAGATAATATGTCTTTTATTTGTTTTTTACTGCCTAGTACGATATAATTGGATTTTATCGGGTTGTATAAGACAAAGATGTACCATCTTCCTTCTGTATCTCGACGTACTGTGATCTATTTGTCAGATAACTATTGAACCATTTTATGGAGTTTTCATGAAAACCATAGTACTTGAGTTTCGAAAGCAATAGCGGTACACTGATGGCATCAAAAGCACGGGAATAGTCCAGTAACGTCAACATTGTACCCTCTCCCCTGTCTCGCGCCTCAATTATGTTACCTACCACGTCCGCTAGAGCCGTTGCCGTTTCGCGTCCCCGCCTAAAACCGGACTGTAACTCGGGCAGAATATTATTAGCTTCGAGATACTCTGTCATTTGCAAATATACTACACGCTCCAAGACCTTCGACAGGCAGGGCAATATGCTTATGGGACGTAGGTCTTTGTAGGTCCCAGGGGTACTATTTTTAGGCAATGGTATAACCTTTGCACAGCGCCAAAGATCAGGGAACGTGTTCGTACTGATAGAGGTATTTATTATATCTGTTATTGCAGAAAGACTTTGAGGTAGTGTAAGCTTTAACATATCAACAGAGATACCGTCAATGCCCTGAGCATTAGTAGTGATATTTTTTATTATTTTCATAATAGCGTCTTGGTCTACTGTTTGAATTGAGAATGTTGATTGCCCGTAGCTATTAAATTCGAAAAACGTTAGTTGAGAGATAGAAACATGTGAATTTCCAGGAACGTCCAGGAAAGCGGTGTTTATTGCGTGCGGATCGTGTAAGTGACATGGCAGACTAATCCCTTGATTTGACTGATACACATGTTTCTTTAAATTATTCCACAAGGTCTTGGGATCGTGTATTTTTTCATTTATATTCTTATTAAAATAGGCCCTTTTCTCGGAGTGTAAAGCTTCCTTAACTTGACGTTTTAGTTGGAGGTAATATTGTTTATGGCTGTCCATTTTAGAAAGGCGGTATCGATTACGCGCTTCATTACGAAGTCTAAACATCAATTTAATTGTGTCTGTAATCCAAGGTGTTGCAGGGCCACGAAAAACCTTAAGTTTCAGCGGAGCATGCGCGTCAAACAGTTGCAAAACGTAGCCGGTAAACACAGAAACCATACTATCTACATCCCTAATCCCACATATGTATTCCCAGGGAATGGAATCCAGGTCGCTAGTGAAATTCTCAAAAATTATATTGTTGTGTGGACGATATTTTATTGTTCTTTTATGTGGTTTGTCTTTTTTTATTATAAGTTCACACATCACAAAGGAGTGATGGCCTAACTCCTCAATGTGGTCCAAACACACTTTCCTATAACGAGCATCGGTGCAAATTATGTCAATAAGTGAGCAGCTATCCTGAGTGAAATGTGTCGGCGCGGTCACTAACTGGTCCAAACCACAGTAATTTATAAAGTCTGCCAGTCGCCTATATTTAGAGGTATCCCTTTCAAACTGATTGACATTAAAATCTCCGAGGAGTATAATATTGTCATATGGGGCTAGAGCGCTAATACTTGCTGTAATGGAGTCAATAAAACAGGTCAGATCCAGCCATGGTGGCCGATACGCAGTGCCAACAAGAAGTTTCTTTTTGTTTAAAGTTACGCTCAACCACAGCTGTTCGACCCGTGCATCCTCCGGATGAGCCAGGACGCGTGCGCGTATGCCACATTTAATATAAAAGGCTACTCCCCCACCGCGCCCCCCACGCACACTCAACGGACGAGGTACATGTTTAAGACGGTAACCCTGTACAGATGGAGCTCTACCTTCCTCTCCCACTCGCAGCCATGTCTCATTAATAGCCATTATATCTACCGAGTGACTATGCATAGCTAAAATAAATTCATCTTGTCCTGTAGCAAGAGAGCCCGCATTAAAAAGACCTAATTTAAGAAATTTATTTTTCAACATTGATACATATAATTACTTTACAATAAGAATGTGTACAAAACACATGTAACGTACACAAAAGACAAATGTATGTGCACATTGAATACACATGCGCGCAGCCACAATATAATAAATAGGTACAAAAATTTTAAATGATCGTATCGAATGTACTGTACAGATTAATTTGTTCCTAGCGTATAGCTTATTAATTATGCGTACGACTAACGAAATCCTAATATGTATGCTATTTAGGTAAATAAAAACCTGTAAATAAGTAAGAACATGTAAATAAAAAATATTAAAACTACATTGTTGTTTCATTTTGCGTTCCAGCTCCAGTGCCGAACATGCGTTTGCAAAATAGTGTTTTGACATCTTAGTATAAGACGCACATAATATAATTAAATTATAAATTCGGCATGCTACATAAACTAAATGTAAACGCTTATAGGGCGGTGGGTAACAGTACAGAGCATTTGGCTTTCTGCATGAAAATAAAATGTGCCAAATAAAAGCGATCAAGAGACTAATCATGGCCAAAAACTTTGTGAAGGTCAGCCTCGTTGCGAACATTGAGAGCTTTATCGCCCTCGTTTTTTCGTACGAGCACACGCCCGCGCCTATACCAAACAAACTTCCAGCCTCCCTTTTGTGCAGCTTCCCGTACCCTCCGAAATAACTGACGGTTTTTCCACGTGAGGCGCTCGTTGAGGTAGAAGCGACGCGGGGGCCCAGCCAGGCCCAGGTCAGCTGATGTAGCACCGCGACGCACGCGCGCTGCCGCCAACAGCTCGTCGCGGACGCTGCGGCGCGCGAGCCGCACGGCGAGGGGGCGGGGCCGGCGCTCCGGCCCGCCGGCATCCGTGGACACGATGTGACGAGGTCCAGCGCGCTCGGCGCTCACGATGTCTCGCTCCTCCAACTGCACTCCAAGCTTGACAGCTATTTGAAGGGTCAAATTTATGCAGCTTTCACCACCGACCTCCGGTAGATTGGCTATTTCTATGTCATTTGCCAATAACTCCTGGTCCCGATTATTGATCTCCTCCCTCAGCTGCTCGATTATGTCTCCCTTATCCACGCGGTCCAGAGGCTCCCGCTTCTCGAGGACGGTAACCCAGTCATCGAGGGTTTTCAAATTGCTTTGACAGTCATGTAATGACTGTCGTATGAGGGCGACCTCATCCTTAAAGGATTGCAAGTCCCTGTTCACGTCCCGCAAATTGTCCCGAAATATTTTTAATTCCGTCCAGATTTCAGACATAACGTCGTGCATTGTCTCAGTGGCTGGTATGTGGGACTTGACCGATATAGGGGGACTACGTTGGTCAGGACCGGTTGTCCCGGAGGCACAATCCATCGGCTCGACCCCAGCATTTTGATGGCCAGTTGCCGGTACGCTACATCCCCTAACGGGTGTCTCGGCCTTATTGTCTGTTGCACGATGTTTCTTGCATTCCGGACAATGCCAAGTAGGTGCGATAGCACCCGAAGTGGGTAACGCTACACATCGTCTATGATACACCCCGGCGCACTTATGACATATAGCGGCACCGCTGTCAGTCGCCGCGATAAATCGACCGCAACCACCACACGTCCTGGTCATCGTTGATACGAGTTGCCGTAAGCTCAGTGACTCAATGATGTTGTAGTGAAATGTAGATGGCGCTGTTTTCACTTTATTGTTCTATGGTGTTTTATTTAGCAAGCATAGGTCGCACAGATCACTAGATGGGCAGACAATGTAAGCCTAGGGCGCGCGCACACTAGGAGTATAAGCTATATTATGATTAATCACGATTAACTATAGTCACTGATTATTTTACAAAGACGGGTAGATAGTCACTGTCTAAGGGGCCCGTGTATATTATAAACTAGTTTTTAACGATTATCACTGCACAGAAACACACGCACACAATGTATATAGTATATATTTTTGTTTATGAACTTTTACTTAATAAATATTTGGAATTGAAAAGGTCTTTTAATTTAAAAACGTAAACAAACAACAGAGCTACTTCTACTAGTTTGACATCCGTTTGACATGTAATAATATTATACAAGTCAATTGAAAATATTCTACGAATTAAAACACGTTGCAATAATTCTTGAAGTGGTCGTAGGTTCAAATCCAACTTTTACTCATTTTGTAACTTAATTTTCATCTACAAGTTTCTTTATGTTTAAATAATAGTTTTTTTGCGTAATATGTCTTTGTTTTATTACCAAAATATTATGTTTTAATGTATTTTTAACATGTACTAAGATAACAAAGAGGTGGATAAGTCTAAAAATGAGATAGAAAGTGTACGAATCGTATTTTGTTAACTTAAATTTTATGTAAGTATTTATGTTTAAAAAATAGGTTAAAATGAGTAAATTCGTGTCACAGCATTAAAAAAATAATTCTTAGTTATCAAGTTGCCACATCATTATAATTCTTATTAAAATGGTTATTTAAACTTTATCTTTGTGAGTATCATAGCCAAGTGATTAAAGCAGTGGCTTGTATTTTTGTGGTCGTAGTTCAAAACCAAACTTTTACTGACCTATCTTTTTGTTACTTATTTTTCATCTACAAGTTACTTTATGTTTAAATAATAGTATTTTGTGTGATATTTCTTTGTTTTATTACCATTTTAGTATGTTTTAATGTGTTTTTAACATGTACTAAGATAACAAAGAGGCGAATTAGTCTAAAAAAATTGATAGAAGATATACGAGACGTGTTTCGCTACCTTAAATTTTACGTCTAAAAAATAGTTAATAACCGTAAATTCGTGTCACAGCATTTAGGAAATATTTTTTAATTTTATCAATTTGCCACATCATTATAATCCTTATTAGAATGCTTATTTAGAAAGCTATGATAAGAATGTCATAGCCGAGTGGTTAAAACTGTAGATAGTATTTTTGTGGTCGTAGTTCAAAACCGAACGTTTACTCACCCATCTTTTTGTAACTTAATTTTTATTTGCAAGTTACTTTGTTTAAATAATAGTTTTTTGTGTGATATTATGTCTTTGTTTATTATTTTAACATTTATAACATATTTTTATGTATTTCTAACATGTATTTCGATAACAAAAAATACGTAAAGTGTTTCGTTAACTTAAATATTACCGTTGCTCGTTATTTAGGTATTTAGTTTCGGTACGAATGAGCATCATGAGGCATGAGCCAGGTATCGAGCCCGGGACCTTATGATCGCGATCGGCCAATACGTAACGTATCAATTTCCTTGTTTTGAATTGATATAGGTACCTATTATTTGATATGTAAAGTAACTTGCCGACACAATAATGCATGGCGAAATCACTCTTAACATGCAAGTAATAAAGTTTAAAACTATGTAACTACGGCCGCGTCGGCGATTATAAAGGATGACACAAAGGCGACCGCCTGTATTGAAAAGGAAACCTTGCGCCACTGGCACAAGTATTAAAATGGCTTGTTTATGTTATTTGTTTGACCAAGCCGAACAAAAAATTACACAAATATTGAAATATCAGTTTCATTATTTTTATACTGCCGTGTGCACGCGTCGCGATTATATCGATGCTGATGGATTGTTATTATGCTGGAATTGGATATTTCTATCTAGTTATCGACATTAACATGGAATAATCATTATTTTGCTAAACAAGTGAGGTTGTACTTAAAGCTACGTTATTTTATTGATGCGTGAAGTGATTGTGTATCTACTTACGTGTTTGGTTCATACCTACTGAACTGATATTGTTCACATGATTGGATTGATTTTAAGTTCTTTGTGTAGTTTTGGTAAGTATTAAAGTTTTCAATATGATATTATGCTGCGTCTTACTACAGTCTTACGGTCGCTTTGTAATATTCTACTTCGGTAAATGTTATGCGTAAGTAAGTTATTGGTCATATCCTTGGAGTTTTATGTAGGTAGTGGGTGGCGGTGTTGTTTGAAGCATTCATGTTTACGTGTGTAACCGCGCAGATAAATAACCATATCCATTCATCATTCTGGTGAATCTAAATAACCATATCCATTCATCATTCTGGTGAATGTTTGCGGGTTAAGGAAAGTTTGTTTTCATTTGTCATACGTAGGTATAACATTTAGGTATGTAGATAAACATAACTTGGTGTGTATTATGAATGTGTTGATCGTAGAAACTGGTAATCTGTGATAATTAGGTAGGTAGGTACGGTAGACCTGGTTAGGAAGTTTAACCTCCAATATTTTTAAATGTTGATTCACAGAATTTATTTCTTTACAGAACAGCTGTTGTTTTTATTGGGTTGATATTTGTGTAGTAAATATCTTGGGTACAATAGAGGTAGTCAGTATCAGGCAATGATTTATTAATCATAAGGTTTAAATCCAATCATAGGTAGTTTTGTTAACTAAGTGAGGAAACTAAGTAACTCAGGTTATTGTTAGATCTCTTGGTTATCTTAATTGGTTATGAGAATGGATAAGGTTTAATGGTTAGGTAATGGTTGCGCAGTGCCGGCTAGCGATCGCCGCGAGCGTCGAGAAGGGGTATGTAGGTCGCGGCAAGTACCGCCCGTTATTACTTACGAGTGTAATTATTGACACGTTATTTTTTTTTATTAGTAAAAATGTAAAATTGCCTTGGGTGGTTAACATATGACTAACTGAAACCATTTCACGAAAAAAAACAATACATTACTTTTTCCAAAAAAATAATTCTAATAAAAAAATAATATGGTCAGGGTTATTCTATATCACCAGTAGAATGCGTGGTTAAAAGGAATTACACGATTTTAAAATCACCCTGTATACAGTAACCTATCTTCATACAAACGGTCGGAACTCGAGTCATACCTACGCGCCTCGGCGTTGGTATGCGCTCGACACGCAACCAGTCGCGAATGCGTCGTAGTTACGACCGGACGGTGTGTTGTTTTTTAAACAGTAACCGCGGGATTATTTTACCAAAAATAAGTATAAGTATAGCCTATTTAATATGACAAGTAGAATATATTGTGCTGTTTTTGGTTGCATGAATTCCTCAATAACGCACCCAGAGATAACTTTTTTTAGATTACCTAGAAACTCCGAAAGGTAAGATTATAAAATGATTATACTTACTAGTAGGTAGGTACGTAATTTAAGTATTTTTAAAGGATTTTTTTCCCTCCCGAAAAAGAAATGCCTGGACTAATAAATAAAGTGAACAAGTAAATAAAAGTGATTGACACGAGTGAACTAGGTAGTTATAGGCGGTTCATGAATACGGTAGGTACGCTTGTATTAAAACCTTGGGGCGTGTGTGCGTCATCTCTGGCCGCTCGTCGCGTACGTGGTATTTTATTATGTATAATAGTTGTTTATTGTACTGTGTGTATGAATAAAACTAGAAAAAATATATTTGACCGTCTGTCTGTCACCAGGCTGTATCTCAATAACCACGAAAGCTAGATAGTTGAAATTATCTCTATAATAATATAATAATAATAATAATATTCTACCACATACACACAACACCATCTAGCCCAAGCTAAGCAGAGCTTGTACTATGGGTACTAGACAATGGATAAACATACATATATACTTTTTTTTGTAAATACATACATATTATACAAAGAAACAAAGTATTTTATTTGTTTAAATAAAATAAAAAATATTTACAATCACAAAAATAGATAGAAACTCAAAGTAGGCAGATTTAATTAAAATGCTGTAGGTGGGCCCTATCGCATGTTTACGTACCGCACGGCTGTAGGCATTTATTTCAAGGATACGGCTGAGTTACAATACTGTATATATATATACTGTGGCACGGCGGGGTGGTCGAGAGTGGTACCAAACGACGGGGAAAACTCCGGTCGTTATTTAATGATGGTTCAGAGAATAATTTTGAATAACTTCAAACAAATTTTGACAATTTATTAAAAAATTTGCATTTCTTTGATGAATTTTTAATGTTCTTTTTGTAGTATAAAAAAGGTTTACTGAGTAATTTTGGCAGCACTGAAAATTTCTATAGCGTTGATCAAGACAAGATAGAATACAAGATATGACAAAAAACCCGCTGAAAATATGAATATTTAGGTACCAAAAGATTCCCCCGGGCGTCAGCGTAACTTGTTACGCCGACGACACGCTGGTTACGGCCCGGGGAGAGGACTACTGGGCAGCTGCCCGTCTTGCCACGGCTGGAGTGGCTCTAGTTGTCGGCAGGATTAGGATGTTGGGACTGGAGGTGGCGCTGGAAAAGTCCGAGGCCCTTCTATTTCACGGGCCTCGGCGGGTGCCGCCACCAGATGCCCACATCATTGTTGGAGGGGTCCGCATCGGGGTGGAGCCGAGTATGAAATACTTGGGGCTCCACCTCGACGGCCGCTGGAACTTTCGCGTCCATTTTAGCCGCCTGGCCCCCCGGCTGATGTCGGCGGCGGGAGCGCTTAGCTCTCTGCTGCCGAATATCGGGGGGCCGAGTGTCATCTGCCGCCGCCTCTATTTGGGGGTGGTGCGGTCGATGGCCCTCTACGGTTTCAGTTGCTTTTCTGCAGCCATGGTCTCTCCCCGTGACCATTAAATAAACAACGCGATAAAATCCGTATATAGTAGTTTAATTTTAATGAATAACATTCGCATAAACAGAAGACAATATTAAGCAAAGTAGTAATTAGTAATATAATCCTAAGAGTAATGCTTTAGTTATATTATTTTTTTGCAGTGAATAATCGACCGAGAAGCCAAGCGAACATACACACATAAGTGCCTACTTGTCTCAGTAGACTTAAATATCACACTTTGCTAAAACAAAACAAAAAGCGCGCTTTTGATAAAAGTTGGTACAAACCTGGTAATGTTGTCAGCCATGGTAACGAAATTGGCGGGAATCCGCGAGTGCGGTGCGTCACGCGTCCGTCCTATTCAAACACTTGCGCCGCACTAATCACCCGCACCGCGACCCGCCGCCGCGTGAGCAGAATCAGCTGAACTTGTACGCGCGTGAGTATACTTAGCGGCATTTTAGATTAGTTATGTTGGATAGCCGCAATATAGTCTTGAACAATACTTAAAATATTTGCTAGATTATTAAATAACTGCCGTTTTATACGAATACCATTTGTATACTGTCAAATTAATATTTATATATAAAATTCTTAAATGCGGCTAAGGGCTTTTTGCGGCATTTATGCATAGGATTCTTATACTGTGGCTTTAAAATCTTTATAAATATTTTAACATGGAGAGCAGTCCCTTCAATAGAAGTGGTGTAACGCGGCGTACCCCTCCACCAACGACGCCACAAAAACCAAGAGAAGATGAGACATCCCCTTTCCTCTACGACTATCCCAGTTTATGATATAGCGTTCCCCCACACCAACCGTTAGGTTATAATAGAGGAGCCGCTGTACCTTCCAGTGCCCGAGAGCACCTTCCGGGACCAGTTATAGACAGGTCTTGTCCCCAAATCCCGACTCTCCACCCTAACCTCAGAGATCCGGTTCTCGTAAGCGAGCTACCTCGTGCCCAAGTGACACTACCTATTCTCCAGATAGGTACCGGAGCAATAAAGCCGCTCACTACTCGCAACTCAAGGAGTTGCTAACGATAACCTCGCTGAAGCCGACGGAGAAGCCGCCTCCCATATCTCCAGTATGGTACCGGAGCTGTGTAAGGCACGCTCACTTCCCGACATACATCCATATGCCTACCCAAATAGGCCTACAAGCCGGGTGTGGCCCGAATCACTCCGGCTATGACTTTTACTTGCTGAGCAGGCAAACTCCCGAGATGCGTTGCGGCAGTGAAACCACACTGCCACTTCGCTAAAGGCAACTCCGTGCCTCATGCGACCGACTGGATGAAACAGTTAAAATAGTCTCAACGTCGGAGATTCAGGGATGGTTGAGTTCAATCGAGCACTGTTTGAACGAGGTATGCACTATTGCATCTGACGGCAAGTTAAACACAGTGCAAAAGATGAAAATAAGTACCCTTTGCCGTAAAGTAGGAAGTGGTGTTGCTCAAATGGCTGTTCAGTATCAGTCACTAAAGCAGAACGCTTTTCAAAGTCACACTTCTCTAGAAGCCCTGTCTGAAAAACAAGATCTAGTGGAATACCTAAAGGACATCAAGGAAACCATTAAGGAGACAAGTGCGAATACTATACCGGCAAGTCACGCATCTTTTGCTGATATGGTCAAGAAAGGGTCCAGTAGCTTTATTCGTCCTAGCACTCTTAGCTCGGTGGTGATTTATCCTAGCGATACCTCAAAGTCCAGCGAGGATACTAAGAACATGGTCCAGAATATCATTAGCCCTGAAGTAATGAAACTCCAAGTTCGAGCAGTTTGCAAAGTAAGAAACGGAGGTGTTATTATTAGCACTGAATCCAAAAAGGACATAGAGAGGCTCAAGCAGACAGTCCAAATTGCCACATCAAATCTTAAGGTCGAAGAACCATATAAGCGCAAACCGCGTATTATAATTATAGGAGTACCCGTTTCTATGGCCGAAAAGGAGATATATAAATGTATCTATGAACAGAACTTAGCCGACAAAATACCTTCAATGACACGAGATACATTTATGAACTCTATAAAACTTAGCCACAAGTCTGGTAAGAAAGATTCGGACAGCTGCAATTATATTATTGAAGTACCAGCCGTGATACGAAAAGCCCTTATTACACAGAGCAGAATATTTATAAACTGGACGTCCTGCCCGGTAAGAGATTTCACGCTGGTGACTAGATGCTTCAAGTGCCAGCAATACGGTAATAATAATAATAATAATAATAATAATACCAGCCTTGGATGTTGCGCGGGAGGTAAATACCTTTTTACCCGCGTCCACCAAAGCTGGCAAAGCAAGGGTGCGCATGTCTTGGAGCAAGGATGTCAATATATTTATCATGCGTACCTATTATTATATTACGAAATTAGAGACTGATATGACAACCTATAGGAAGCGATTGCACGAACTATTCTCACGACAGTACCCACAAATCTCAGTTTCTGAACAGCGCGTGTCAGACCAAATGAGAACAATAGTTAGAAATAAGCGACTTTCACAGGACACCTTAGATCAACTAAAAGAAGAAGTACGTAGAAGCTTAGAAGAAGAAACGAGTGAAGATTACAACCTCATAAACACGTCACATAATACACATAACATTCCTCTTCAATCACTCCAGCAATCGCAGTCTACAGAACAATCCCATTCATTAAACCTAGAACACGTTTCAGCGACCACATTAGGCGCCAGCCCAAATACACAGACAGTAACATCAAACATATCACGTACACAGTACGAAACATTCACTCAACATGCATCCACTCAGACAAATCTCTCACCCGATTCCGTACCACAACTCACTCTAATCACACAGCCCAGTGAAACGACAGAAATAGACACAACTACACATGAATTAATTAATCAACTAGAAACAGCTCTTATCAAATACACAGGCACAGACCCTACAACACGTCCTAAGTTACCGAAATTGAGAGAAAATAAGAAACTTTATGGATTTATTGATATTTTTAACAAACACATACTGGATCGGTTTTATTCTGTTGATTCCGATTTAGTTTCTATTCACACACTAATATATTGCAGTGCATACGTTATATGTCAAAATTTGGGATATAAAATACGAACACATAACCTAGGCAATCAAAAGAAAACACGAAAAAATAATAAACCTGCTTGGCAAATAAGACTCGAACTAGATATTAACAATTTAAGGGCAGATATTGGTAGATTGAGTCAATACATAAATAACAATAGATCAAGAAAGGTATTGAAAGCAGTTGAAACTATATTCAAAACAACAAAAGTACATAGTATACATGAACCAAATAATGTTAGGCCAATAGAATATTTAGACACGTTAAAGCAAAAATTAATTTTAAAATCACAACGATTAGCAAGATATTTAAAAGCGCTACAACGGAAGGAAGACAATAAACTTTTTACAATAAATGAGAAGAATTTTTACAGGTCATGCAGAGAAAATAAAATACAGAGTGAAAACAACAATATAATACCTGAAAAAAGTGAACTCAAAAACTACTGGGCCGATTTGTGGGAAAAACGAAACAATCATAACGAGGATGCAATATGGATTGATGAAGAAAGAAATAGAATGATTCATGTAGATGATATGGAATTAATGGATATCACGCCAGAAGATGTAGCAATTGCCACTAGAAAAATGAAAAATTGGAAGGCAGCCGGCATAGATAACGTTCACAACTTTTGGTATAAAAAGCTTTTCACATTACATCACATACTAGCTAAAAACATCACAGAACTTATTGCAGGCGAACAACCGTTACCTCAATTTATTACAAAAGGAATCACTTATATGCTCCCTAAAAGTAGTGATACATCAAACCCCTCTCAATACCGCCCCATTACATGCCTCCCAACAATCTACAAACTTATCACTTCACTCATTACACGAAACATCAATAGTCACCTCCATAGAAACAATATATTGTCAGAAGAACAGAAAGGATGTAGGCGAAATCATAGAGGATGTAAAGAACAACTTGTAATAGACTCTACCATTCTAAAATGTGCTCATAACCAAAAGAGAAACTTATTTATATCATACATAGATTACAAGAAAGCATTCGATAGCGTGCCGCATTCTTGGTTACTTAAAATCTTACAGGTATACAAAATAAACCCCACCATCATTAACTTCTTGAAGAATGCTATGTCAGAATGGAGAACGACTTTACACCTTAATAATGGTACAGAGTCTATTACAACAGATGAAATTTATATTAGAAATGGCATTTTCCAGGGAGACTCTCTCAGTCCGCTATGGTTTTGCCTTGCCCTGAATCCATTATCTCACCTTCTTAACAGGACTGCAAATGGTTACAAATTAAATTCAGATACAGCCATCACACATCTCATGTATATGGATGACATCAAATTATTTGCTAAGTCCCAGAAATGCTTAAAATCTCTTATAGAAATAACCGCCCTGTACAGTAGAGATATAAACATGTCATTTGGCCTAGATAAATGTCGCACAATACACATTCAGAAAGGTAAAATAGTTAGTAACGTTGATCATGTAGACGAACCTGATACATTTGAATTCATGGGACCGACAGATACTTATAAATATCTAGGTATTCACCAGTCTAACATAATTGACCACAGTAAAATAAAGAAAGATCTATGTTTAAATTTCACTAAAAGATTGAATTCAATATGCAAAAAACAATTATATTCAAAAAATCTCTTTAAAGCTATTAATACATTTGCAATACCTGTGTTGACATTTTCGTTTGGTGTAGTTAAATGGACACGCACAGATATCCGTAATTTAGAAATTAAAGTTAGGACCACATTAACCAAACACAAATACCTACACCCCAAGTCAGCTATCGAAAGAATTTCTGCGAAGAGAGAAAAAGGAGGAAGGGGACTCATAGACCTAAATGTGCTATGGGAAGGGCAAATACAAAACCTGCGAGATTTTTTCTTCAACAAAATTACCACTAGCAGTATTCATTCAGCAATAGTTGATACCGATAAAAATTATACTCCACTAAATTTATCCAATAGAAACATTGCTTATAAAACTCCACAGATTCATGTCACTGACAAGATCAATAAATGGCGTTCCAAAGAACTGCATGGAAGACATCTACATGATCTAGAACAGCCACACGTCGATATAGACGCCTCAAATGCTTGGTTAAAATTAGGTTCACTGTTTCCAGAGACCGAGGGCTTTATGATTTCCATACAAGACCAGGTCATAAATACAAAAAATTACAAAAAACATATACTTAAAGATCCAACCGTTCAGAATGATAAATGCAGGAAATGTCACCGCGCCTCCGAAACTATTCAACATATCACCAGTGCCTGTCCAAACTTAGCTCAAACCGATTATACCCACAGACACAATCAAGTTACCCATATTATTCACCAGAAGTTAGCTATAAAACATAACCTTTTACCACCTAAAGTTGTACCCTATTATCAATATAATCCCAAACCGGTGCTGGAGAATCAATATCACAAAATATATTACGACAGAGCAATACTAACTGATAAAACGATACACAACAATAGGCCGGATATAACCATGATAGATAAACAAAATAAACATGCATACATTATAGACATAGCAGTCCCTAACACTCACAACCTACAAAAGACAATCACTGAAAAAATAAATAAATACACAGATTTAAAAGAGGAAATAATTAGAATCTGGAAGATGGACAAAGTATATATTGTGCCTCTGGTGCTTTCTAGCACCGGTATAATACCGACACACCTTCATTACCTACAACAACTTGAATTGCCAACGAATACATACATAACCATGCAAAAAGCCGCCATACTAAACACGTGTAGAATAGTTCGCAAATTTTTACAAGAAGATGCAAATATTGAACCAAACCCCCTAAATGAATCTCACTTGGCCTAGGCCCGTGGTTTCATTAGACTACCGGCATTCCTAAAATGCTGAGAAAAACAAAAAATCGATCATAATAATAATGGTTTATTCATCTCCACAAATTACAAACATTTACAGTTAAAAGGTACACTGTGAAAGTTATATGGTTTACAATATTGTAGTTTGTGGGAGATCTGGAGTCTAAACTAAGCCAAGGCCTGTATTTTAGAACTCCAGGCCCACGATTTGTTTCTATACAGTGACAATTTCAAGTGCATGATGTGTGAGTGAATACAATCAGTGTTTAAGTAAAAAGTCGTAGAATGTGTTTGTGTGTGTGTGTGTGTGTGTGTGTGTGTGTGTGTGTGTGTATGTATGTATGATAGTACATGATTTACATAATATAAAATAAAGGGGTACATACATATTATAATATATTATAATGAGAAGTAATAATTGTGTTAATTTTATATTTAGTAGATAGGTATATGTTACTAAAAATAAATATATTATTGAAAAAAAAAAAGAAGTACAGATAAACTTACTACACTAATACATCAAGGATGTTCTCAGTTTCAAAATAATCAAGATTTAATAGTAGTCTATTGACCTTATGCTTACTTTCCACTCTATTGCAATTCGCTATAGAAATTATTTTGTTTATTTTATTAAATAGCATCCCTCCTCGAAACATGAAGAATCGTTGTGCAAAAGTAGTATTTACCATAAAAGGCTCGCATATGGCGTAGTTCCTTCTAGAGAGCGCTATGTGTTTTTTCCTTTCCTCTGGTAGGCTGGAGTGCCTTAGAAGAACTGTTTGTTTTATGTATAGCTGGCGTGCAGTCAGCACCCGGCTTTCTTTGAAAAGATTTAAGGTGGGATATAGACGCGGCTTTGATAAGCTGACCTTTAATAGCAGTCTTTGGGCTCTCTCCAAGGTTATCATTTTAGTCTTACAAGCACCACCCCATGTTGTGATGCAGTAACCCATTACAGATTGCACCAAGGATTCATAGACGATTCACGGTCACGCAGCCAAGACATGCAGAACCGTGACTTCTACTTGTGGACACTGCGGTGAAGACGGTCACTCCATTCAAGACTGTATAAAGAGTACGGAATCTCCAAAATGCGCAACCTGCCTGCGGTTTAAAAAGCCCAGCAACCACAAGACGGGAGACCCTGAGTGCCCAGCGAGAAAGGCTGCCGAAAATAGGTATATTAATTCTATTGACTATGAAGGCGCCTAAGAGCGCCAAATACTCGCTAGTATATTAGATCTTTTAAATAGTTTTATATTATGGATATTAATTTAATAAGAGAGATAGATAATTTTACTGTGTCAGATTCTAAGTCATGTGTGGTAGAGGACTGCAGACAATACCTCTCCGATGTAAATCATTCATTAACCATACTTACCCAAAACATACGTAGTATATACAGGGTGATTTTGAAATCGTGTAATTCCTTTTAACCACGTATTCTACTGGTGATATAGAATAACCCTGACCATATTTTTATTTAATTAGAATTATTTTTTTTTAAAAATTTATGTTCCGTTTTTTTCGTGAAATGGTGTCAGATAGTCATATGTTAACCAACCGAGGCAATTTTAATTTTTTACTAATTAAAATAAAAAAACATATTAATAATTAATGTCGTAAATAATAACGGGCGGTCCTTTTTATTGCCCCCTAATATTTACGACATCAGTTATTGTTATGTTATTATTTTTAAATTAGCAAAATCTTAATATTGTGTCAGGTGGTTAAAATATGACTATTTGAAATCATTTCATGAAAATAATCTGTACTCTAATTTTGCCGAAACCATTATTCTAATTAAGAAAAAATATGGTCAGGGTTATTCTATATCACCAGTAGAATGCGTGGTTAAAAGGAATTACACGATTTCAAAATCACCCTGTATAAGAATATATACAGTTTTAATATTTTCAACATAGGCTTAACTTTGATTGTGATATAATAATTCTAACAGAGTGCTGGTTATTAAACCGGGGCGAGGTTCCATTAATGACAGGATACAATATATACCATAGCACAAGAAATCTTAATCAGAATGATGGTTTGGTAGTGTACGCAAAGGAATCCTTACAGGTTTCAATTGAAGAACCACCCTTTCTAGATTGCAATTGCTTAGTAATCAAAATTGACACAAACACAGCGATTATCGCTATGTATAGATCTCCCTCCTTTAGAAACTTAGATTCCTTTCACACATCTCTTAATCAGACCTTACAAACACTAACCTCTTTTAAAAATATTATAGTAACAGGGGACATAAATATAAATATTGGATCAGAACAGCTCGATACAGGAACTCAAGATTATCTCAATCTCTGCTCATACCATGGGCTTCTCCCTGCTCACACATTGCCTACACACCAGAGCGGTTCTTGCCTTGATCATGTGATGATCAAATCCAGCTTGTCATCAATTACGCTCGTCACTAACTCGACTATCACTGACCATCACGCTGTCTTATTAATCGTAAATTTAACGCTGCCTAAGCTAAATCATCATCAAACAAAGTCCATTTTAAATATAAACAAACTCGAGTATGACTTATGCAACTTAGATTTTAGCCCAGTTTACAATAGCGCTGACGCAAATATTTCTCTATCGTATTTAATACAAAATGTCCAACAAGCAATATTACGTAACACGACAACAATGGCTACGAGAAAAAAGTACTATAATATTAAACCTTGGATTACGCCTGGACTAATTCGATGTATAAGACACAGAGATAAGCTTCATCAGAGATCTAAGCGTTTCCCTAATAACTCGGTACTTCAAATAACTTACAAAAGATACAGAAATTACTGTAATAACCTTTTAAAGAAATTAAATATTAATTACGATAGACACATATTGCATAAGGCAGGTAAAAACAGTAAGCAAATTTGGAAACATATTAAAAACGTCACTTATATTTCTAAACAGCATAAATCAAATTCGTGTTTACTGCACACTCACTCTTCACCGCTTTTGTCAGCTAATAATGTTAATAACTATTTTGTTAATGCAGGTAAAAAACTTACTGAGCGGACTCAGATACAAACTTGTAATCGCACTGCTATAACTCGTCAGAAACAATAAAAAACACACAACACCACTAATCTAAAATCATTTGTTATGTTAGACACTGACGAACAGGAAATAGAACGAATCATCTTAGGAATGAAGGATGATTCTGCTGTCGGCTACGATAATATAAACAACAAGTTCCTTAAATATTTTAGGCATATCTTAGTACCTCCATTAACGTATATATTTAGGCTCTGCCTTTCTGAAGGGATTTTCCCCAAATGCCTTAAAAAAGCAGTTGTCATACCCATCTTTAAATCTGGAAACAAAGATCTAGTTGCAAATTATCGACCTATATCCATACTCCCCTCAATATCTAAGATACTAGAACGAATTATAAACACCAGATTAGTCAACTTCTTAGAAAATAACAATTATCTTTCACTCAAGCAATTTGGATTTCGAGCCAAACAATCCACCGCCGATGCGGTTCATAGCTTGACTCATTATATCACAGAGGAACTCGGCAAGGGTAATCAAACTTTAGGCATATTTCTTGATCTAAAAAATGCATTCGATACTGTATCAATTTCTAAACTTCTGAGCAAGATGGAGGCTTTGGGTATACGGGGTAATCAACTAAAACTTTTTACAGATTACTTAAGCGGTCGTCACCAATGCGTTAAAATAGATAATACTACTAGCAATTATGAGAAAATACTGGTTTTGGTATTCCCCAAGGAAGTATTATCGATCCGACGCTATTTCTGATCTATATTAACGATTTATGTAATCTTATATTAGAAAACGGCAAAATAATATCATACGCCGACGATACCGTGCTAATATTCTCCGCTAAAACCAGCTAAGATTTATATGAAAACGCTCAGCTTGGCTTTAATATTGTGAATAACTGGCTTCATCAAAATTTACTAACTTTAAATACTGATAAGACGAAATATATTCACTTTTCTATGCGCAAGAATAACTATAGTATAACTAACCCGCCTATATAATCACACAAATGTCCGCTTCAAAACCCCGCAACAAACATGTGTAATTGTCCTCCTATCCTGCAAACTAGGAGCATAAAATATCTTGGGATCATAGTAGATGATAAACTTTCCTATAAACAACATATTAATAGTTTAGCAAATAGAATCCGTAAATTAATATATGTATTTAAAAAACTCCGAACAGTAGCAGATATTAAATTGATTACTCAAGTTTACTTAGCTTTATGTCAATCAATTATCCAATATTGTATTACTTCATGGGGTGGAGCAGTGAAAACTACTATGCTGCCTCTTGAACGAGCTCAAAGAGCAATTTTAAAAGTAGCCACCCGCCGTCCTTTCCTATTTCCTACAAGCTTATTATATAAATCCTGCAAAGTAATGACTGTCCGTCAAATCTTCATTATGCACACAATACTAAAACAACATGCGATGCTTACCTATAACGCTGACATAATTAACAAGCGTCGGCAAGATATAGTCTGCACCACACAATCATGCTCAAAACATATTTTTACAAATAGATTTTTTGCATTTCTAGGGCCATTTTTGTACAATAGGCTAAATAGAGAATTAAGCATTTATAAATTAACTCATTTTAGCTGTAAAAACTTAATTTCTACTTATATTCAAACTTTGTCATATGACCAAACCGAGCAGTTACTTGCAATCTGTAAATAAAATTTTGCTTGTTTAGTTTTAAAGTAGAATATTAAACTTAATTTAATTGTTTTTACGTTTACCTTCAGTTTATTATAAAAGTTATTATAATGTAATTTTATTTATACTGATAATAGTATGTAAGCAGTTTGTCGCTCGAAATACAGGTTTAACCTAGTTTGGGCAAATATCTATAAGTCGGGCACGCCACGATCGTGGCGGTAAGTCCCGTTTTTGAGGAGTGGCTGGAGAGGCGGCATGGCGCCCTCACCTTCCGGCTGACACAGGTTCTAACTGGCCACGGTTGTTTTGGCCAGTTCCTGTGTCGTATACGCCGGCAAGAGACGCCCGGTTGTCACCACTGCGGCGACTGCCGCGACGTTGTTGAGGACACGGCGCTGCACACTTTGGCGGTTTGCCCCGCCTGGGCATCGCAGCGCCGTGATTTGATCGCGGCAGTCGGATCGGTTGCCCTCTCGCTCCCGGCCGTAGTTCAGTCTATGGTCCGGAGTGAGAGGTCGTGGAACGCCGTCGCCTCCTTCTGTGAGGAAGTAATTTCCATCAAGGAGGCGGCGGAGCGGGAGAGGGAGAGTTTAAACCCTCTCCCCAACCGCAGAGCCGGGCGCCGGAGGGCGCGAGACGACCTCCAGCCACCCTGAGGTTTGACCTGGGGATGGCGGGCTTTGTGGGCCTGCCCGCCATCCGTTCAGCACCAGGTCCGAGAGGCGGCGTGCGTGTTCCCACGCGCGCCTCTGTGTCGAGTCCGTCTCCCCTCTAGGGGAGACAGTAGGGTTTTATGCGACGTAGTGCCTATTTTGGGTAGGTCTTTCGTGTAGTGGCCTGCCGTTTCATACGGCAGGCCGTAACCGCGGCGGGGTCGCGACCGCATGCGAAAGCGATTCGCGCGGCCCCGTCGATAGTGGTTATGTCGAGGAACACCGTGGTAGGTTTAGTCGGTATTCCGGGAGGTACTTTACTATTATTTCCATCTTTCTTTTACCCCGGCGAGTCCGACATAATCCCTCCGCCCGCCCCCGCGGAGGGATATGCGTCATAGCACACCCCCAGGTAAAAAAAAAAAAAAATCTATAAGTGCACTTTATGTTATTTTTAAGATGCAATTGTAAACTAAGAATTTATACTTAAATAAATAAATAATAATTATTATTATTATTATGTTTGTTATGGCCCCATATTAAATTTTGTAAGTAGGTTTAGGTATACCCACCTGCAAAAATTTTTTTTTTATTAATTTACCTACTTATAAATAAAATAAATACTTAATTTAGAATAAGAATAGGTAAGAATTAATTTATTTATACTTACATACCATGGTATACTTACATTGAATATTTGCAGGATATTATGACAAATAGTGTTTAGTTCGTTCATATTCAGCCTCATACAGTGGCGTAATTGAATACACCGAATACATACGCAGATACAATTATGTACTCAAAGTCGTTTGTACCTATATAGCAGTGGGCTCATTCTCACACTACAGTAAATCCTGTTTTTTGACCTTTATATTATAAAAATGTAGTCGTTTTCAATAACAAACAAGTGAATCTATTTACTAATTGTATATTTATAAACGTGACGTCTCACAAATATTATGATATCATCAAATATGATGATTTTTGTAATAGTTATGTTTTTGTTAAATAACGCCATCTATTTGTTTTGAGGCAAACTACACAGCTGTTGCTTGACGACATGTTAATGGTTGTATAAATTGCGACGATACGGTGCTTGTTGATTTGTTTATAAAATAGTTTAGATAGTAACTACTAGATGGCGCTTTCTACAAGGGCACATTCTCTATTCAACTCTATTGAATAAGTTCTTCAATAATTTACTGAAAATAACCTATCTATTCAGAAGTACAATATTGAAATCTAGTTCAAATAGTGCAAAGAGCGAGAAATTTGATCTTAGTTAAAGCTGCCATAGAAAAGAGATAGCCAATATAGCTTAAAAAGTTAAGGATTTTATTTTGATTGGAAAGTCACGGCATAGATACCTAATAATGGTTTATTATCTGTTCCGCGGACAAGCTGCACAATCAGAACTCTAATAGCCACTCCTACAACAAGTAAAAGTTATCCGAAAGATAAATCGCATGCTGTCTCACTCGTGTTAGGTTAATGAAGAGAGATGGTGAGACTTTTATCTTAAAGATAAATGCTATCTGAAGGTGGTAGTACAAGTCTTTAGTCCATAATATTTCGACCGAACTTGTAACGAATCAGCATGCTCATATTGAATTCATTTAAATGGTTTTGCCGCAGCGGCCTCCCCGACGTATGTTGTAAAAGGTTGCAAAGTGAGCACTTTGCAACCTTTTGCCATTGTGCCACGTGTATGGTATCCAAGCTATTTGGAGACACACAGAGCATGTATGACTTGAAGAATATTAATAGTACCTACCTAATGGGTTCACAAATAAACGACAACATCCGAAACAATAATTTCAGCGTATACGGGTACATAAGTTTGCTCCTGATCCATATTACTTTTGAGCTGGCGGTATACGGTACATTCACAGAATTATGATGGATCCTTTGGATCAATGGACAAATATAACCAACGCGCAAACAAATGGACCAATACAATAATAGCCAACGCGCAAAGAAGTGCGTGGACATGTACCTATTTAAGCGCCTTCAATAATCCATAGAACAAGTTTAAGTGACGGTAACTGAATGACACATTCGACCAAAAGACACAACATTTGACGTCATTAAACTGCATTTTGTTCGCACTGCGCGGATGACATAGCGGTCTAGTGGTCGCCTCGTCGCTGACACTGCGCCGAGTGTTGTGGGTTCGAATCCCACACGGGACAAAACTTTGTGTGATCCACAAATGGTTGTTCCGAGTCTGGATGTTCTTTGTGTCCGAAGTCCACTCCTGCCATCTACGTCAACAGATCAATCTTGTTGTTCTGTTTGTCCCTCTGAGGTGACAGATCAGAGGGATAGACAGGCATTATCCATTGGATGGCTTTGAAACATATACATACCTTAAACATTCGACACTTTACTTTTCGGAATTTTTTGTTAAATTATTTACCATTGCAAGAAATAATATAAGTCTGAGTACTAAGCTTTGACCAGCGCCGGAGTGTGTGTAATATGTGCTGGACAAGTGTAACACATCATTGACGTCAGTCGATTAGAAGCCTTAGTAGGCTGGGGCAGAAGTGTAGCAATCTTTCTTTCTTTTCTTTCTTTCTTTTCGTGTGGTTAGTGGCCAACCTATTGTCAAGAGTTTTTCAAGACACCCGTGGGCCTCTCACATGGCTTAACGACTGCTGTCAATTTGGCAACCACCGGGACCAACTTTTTACGTACCGTCCGAAGCACGGAGACGCTCAGATGAAATACCACAAAGCGGTCACCCATCTATAGACTGACCGCATCCAAAGTTGCTTAACGTCGCTAGTCGTTTACCAATCAGTGAGTGCAACTGGCTATGAGCGCCCACGCGCAGTGTAGCAATGAGCAAGAACTAAGCAAGATTTCATTGTTCACCTTGTTCATGGCGTTATAAAATCAAAAAACACAACACCTTGTTGCCTTGTGTCTTGCTGCGCTGAAATATATGTCGCTAGCGCCTGGGCCTTTGCTTCAAGACCTATGCTGGGCATTGCTAACATATTGCTCAACTTAGGACTACTTATTTATTCCTCTAAGAAGAACAATTTTCAAAGATTTTGGCTGGTGACGATAAGGTTGCGATTGGTCGATATCTTCCAAACAAGTTCTATTAAAGCTCATTCGCGTCACTCGCAAGAATGCCATTGAAGAGAATGTGACCTGTTTGTAAAAATAAATATGGCATAGAGTTGAGGAGATACATTTCTTCAAACTATATAAAGAAAAGGTTTTAGCAGTAGTTCACTAGTGCTACGCACTACTTACTGAAATCCAAAGTTACCCAAGGTGTGCCATGTTCAATATATCTTAGTAATAATTATCATAGGTGTGTCTAAGCTGTTGTTTACACATAATTGTGTAACGAGATCAAATCTCAGCTCGACTAGCAAGAAATTTGGTTATGGTCTAATCTGCTGCATCGCTAGTAGTTACCTTAGTAACGGACGCAACATTCAGATTTCCCTTTAGGCTGTAAAGTAGTAACGTACTGCCGGAATTCAAGCAGATTACTTTTAATAGGTACCTACTAATAGTATTGTATGTAGCATATAACTCTGGCACGATTTTTAATAAACGTAATCCGCGTGTAACTCGCTCTCTTCGTTATGGCTG
The DNA here is from genome assembly GCA_963675205.1 of Catocala nupta. Taxonomy (NCBI): domain Eukaryota; kingdom Metazoa; phylum Arthropoda; class Insecta; order Lepidoptera; family Erebidae; genus Catocala; species Catocala nupta. The sequence goes on along the minus strand of OY776104.1, from coordinate 2,304,226 downwards.
GTGTACATTCTCAGATCGCTCGTAATTTGCGTTTGTGTCTCGTGCCGAGAATAATAAGAGTGAATCATCGTTTTTTTTATGCAATCGACGAACATCTCGTTAATCTAATGTATGTATATTTAGCTGTAGTAATAACATTATCAGGTTTGATAACACAGGATCCCACATAATCTCAGGAATAATGTATAAAGTAGTCCAAAATCGTATTTATTTAAACCCATTAAGCTCTGTTATTGTTTGGTCTTCACGCATAGCGCATGAACAATAAGTGCCAAACCACCGAACTGATTAAAATGAAATTTGGCAGTTTGCTCAAACCTGTAATAGGACACGATTACATTCGTGAAGTAAGCTACCAAGCTCACGGCGACAACTAGTTCTTACTACATAAATACATATATAGATCGACGCCTGCTTGAGTGTTGTGGGCGTCAGGTTGTGAGCACGGCCATTTACCCGACAAAACGAAAAGCGTTCCAAAAAGGTACGTCATGCTTAGCAGGATCGCGTTAATTCCGGTTACCTATTACATAAATCATGCAACGCGAACGTGTAAGTGACTAATAATACTGTGTCGGATCCGGGAATCGAAATCAGACCTCTCCACCGTTGTGAATGCAGTCACCCTTGGTCAGTCATAAATATTAGTGTTAGGTAATTATAATTATAGCGTTACTACTTACTAATTACATTAGAAGGTTCGACAAGTAGATATGGAAAAGCCATTAAAAGAGGTGTGCGGCAGGTTAGTAATTCTACGTAATATTTATTCACGCGCTTCTTCGGCGTGTTGATGAGAACAGCCCGCGCCAGCCGAGTCATCAATCATCGCCGTCCTGGTCTATTATCTAATGGTACGCGTACACCTTATTATCAGACAACACCCTAAGTATACACTCCACATATAATTATAGATAATGAGTGATGCAAGCAAACATTTTTCATTTCTATATATTTGTTATCGGTCTTACTGTTAGGTGATTCTCAGTCAGAAGACAGAAACTAGCCACCGCATCATAAGCTAGAGCCAGTATCCCGAAGAGACAGGCAGAGGTATAATACACTTACATCTCGCCAGTCATAGGTATACCTAATACTGCTTTGTCCGGCTTGCACCACACGATCGTTCCATAACATACACACACACGCATAAGTTATGCCGCGGGAACAATGAGGTAGTCAGCACTACCAGTAGAGGGCGACAACACTGCTTGTCAATCTGTTGTAGTTGTGTGTATTATAACATTTCCACAAAGTTTAGCTTAATATGACACTATTGACTGGGAGCACGATTAGAACATAAGAAATGCACTACAATTTGATTTGTAGCGTAAATGCTTCACAATATCTCGCGATGCTCCCACTCTATATATTCACACTAACTATAGAATAAGGCAGCCAGACATATTTTATTTGATTTCTTGATATTTGGACATTAACATTGATAGTAACAGTCGCAAACGTACGGTCGAAAGATAAGATCGTGGTACAGTGAAGTATGATACCTACACTTCCGTGAACCCGTTCACCCTTAAGCCAGGAATTTAGCTCTCTTGCAAGATTCAAGAATTTAATAATAATACTAATTAGTAACTTATAATCCAGATATTGTAAGCTGGCTTGGTGTCCGTGCGTAAAGGTGCCGCGGTGGTCTCCATTGAAAATCAGCGTCAAAGCTGAATGGAGACCATTTACTGCCGCAATAGCATAATATGTACTTTTTACTTAGAAAGAAGAAAGAAAAGAAAGAAAAATGATTTATTTTGGTACCCAAAAGGGGAAACTTATGAACTATTATATTTATTTAATTGTCTTATTTATTGTTTAGTCGATATTTTAAAAGAAAAATTATGTAGTCATACTTCTTTGTGGCAATAATTTGTGGAAATTTAAAACAGAAGAGACCGCAGTGGCATTTCGTCTATGAATGTGTCTGCTGGGCATGAGATCTTGAATTCCATTTCTGGATCGAGCTATGTGTGGGCAAAGCATGGTTCTGTGCCCCGTAGACACAATAACAAATATCAAATCGCGAGCTCTTATCAGAAACATAAAAATATTAACACTTCGCCAAACTGTGCATCGAAGCCGGAATCTCATGATCGCATGCAAACATAAGCGTGGTGGTAACAAGTGTGCAGATTTACCTTTATGAAATATGTTGTATTCTACCTTGTCTTGATCAACGCTATTGAAATTTTCAATGCCGCCAAAATTTAAGAGTTTTTATACTACAAAAAGAACATTAAAAATTCGTCAAAGAAATGCAAATTTTTTAATAAATTGTCAAAGTTTGTCTCAAATTATTCAAACTTATTCTCTGAACCATCATTAAATAACGCCCGGAGTTTTCCCCGTCGTTTAGTACTACGCTCGACCACCCCCTATACTGGGAAGTGCAAAACTTTTGATTTTTACACCTTTTCTTTTTTTTTAATACCCATGAAAAATGCTTGAAGCACTACCCGCCGGCTAGGGGACGGCACCGGCGGGGCGTGTGGGACTCACCAGCCGAGTGCTGGTATACTTACTAAAAAACCTGGGGTGTTCCCTCTCTCACCCAATGGGGGCGCCAGTTGGGAGTCTAAAAAGATTCATCCATAGCAGGCCCCCCCGTGTGGGTGCTGGCCGGATCAATTGGACGCGACCTCCTCTCGTCCCCGGGGGAGAGCATTTCACTGCTCTTCCCTTTCGACGTTAGAAGGCGCGCGGGAACACCGCGCGCGCCCTCTATGGGTTCTTACTCACGGGTGGCAGGGTCCCCTGAGGCCTTGCCACACAGAACCCTTAGGTGGGGGGCAGGAGAGCGACATAAGCGCGTCTCCTGCGCCCCCTCCTCCGGCGGCGGACGGCCGCGGCATAAGGATCTTCCTCACGCCCCCGCTCCGCCGCCTCCTTCTGCGAGATGACAGCCTCGCAGAAAGACCTCATTACACCCCAGCACCTGTCATCGCCGACCATCATGGATACGACGGTCGGCAACGAGAGGTCGGGGCCAATCACGGCGACCAGGGCACAGCGCTCCTCGGCCCACGCCCGACACTCCTCCAGCGTGTGCTGCGCCGTGTCCCGGTCGCACTCCTCGCAGTGGTGACACCTGGTTGTCGGCTCCCTACCGGCTACCTTGCACAGGTACTCTCCGAAACAGCCGTGTCCAGAGAGCACCTGAGTAAGCCGGTAGGTGAGCGGTCCGCGCCGTCTGTCCGTTCATTGCCTTAGCACCGGACGGACAGCCTCGACGGTCCTCACCCCGTAGCGGGGCTGGGCCAGCCTTTCCTCCCACTTGGCCTCGAGGATCAGTCGAGCCTGGGACCTTCGCGTCTCCACCGCCCCGTGAGTGGGTACCTCACCATGGAGCCGGAGGTCCGCGCGCCAGTGATACACCGACGCTTGGACCTCCACCTCCAAATCCCAGGGCGGCGATGCCGCCAGGACGCACGCCGCCTCAAAGGAGACGGTGCGGTACGCCCGCGACACCCTGATCGCCATCGCCCTCTGAGGTTTCCTCAGGAGGGCGATGTTTCGGCGATCGAGGGCGCCGGCCCAAATGGGCGACCCGTAGAGGGCCATCGACCGCACCACCCCCAAATAGAGGCGGCGGCAGACGACACTCGGCCCCCCGATATTCGGCAGCAGAGAGCTAAGCGCTCCCGCCGCCGACATCAACCGGGGGGCCAGGCGGCTAAAATGGACGCGAAAGTTCCAGCGGCCGTCGAGGTGGAGCCCCAAGTATTTCATACTCAGCTCCACCCCGATGCGGACCCCTCCAACTATGATGTGGGCATCCGGTGGCGGCGCCCGCCGAGGCCCATGAAATAACAGGGCCTCGGACTTTTCCAGCGCCACCTCTAGTCCCAACATCCTAATTCTACCGACAACCAGGGCCACCCCTGCCGTGGCAAGACGGGCAGCTGCCCCGTAATCCTCTCCCCGGGCCGTAACCAGCGTGTCGTCGGCGTAACAAGTTACGCCGACGCCCGGGGGCAGGGCGCCCCGCAGCACCCAGTCGTAGCCGATGTTCCACAGGGTCGGTCCAAGAACGGAACCCTGCGGAACACCGCACGACACCTCCCTCCGGAACTTCTCTCCGTTCCGCCCCACACAGAATACACTCCTCTGGTGCAGGTAGTCCCCGACTATTCGGCGCAGGTAGGGAGGCACTCCATGAAATCGGAGCGCCTCCCTAATAGTCGCCCCCGCCAACACCACCCCGCGCGAGGCGACCGCCTCATCCGAGAGGGCCTTGACGCGACTGATCGCGTCAATCGTCGATCGGCCCTCTCGGAATCCGAACTGCCGTTCGGACAAGTCGGGGCCCACCCGCACCAGGTGCCTGGAGAGGCGGGCAACCACTACACGCTCAAAGAGCTTGCCCACCTCATCCAACAGCACTATGGGGCGGTACGCGGAGGGAGAGTCCGCGGGGCGGCCCTCCTTTCTAAGGAGGACCAGCTTACCCGTCTTCCACATGGCAGGGAACCGTCCCGACTCCAAACAGGCGCTAAACAGCCTGAGGAGCCGGTCCCCTAGGGCGTCATAGGCCAAAACCCAGGCACGGCAAGGAATTCCGTCCGGCCCCGGGGCGGTGTTTTTGCCCCGGAGCCGAACCATTGCCGCGCCGAGCTCCGCCATTGTTACCTCTGGCGCCCCGGCATCGGCACCGCCCTCCTCAATATCGGGCGGCGCCATTTCGGGAGGCGTGTGCTCCGCTCTCGAAGGAAAGAGAGCGGAGACCACCTCCTCTAATTGCCGGGGCTGGAGACTCTCGGTGACCGGTGGGGCCCAGGGGCGCAACTTGCCCCTGACCGCCTTGTACGGGCGGCCCCACGGATCTGCCTGGAGAGTCCCTAGGAACTCTTCCCATCTTTGGGTTTTGGCCTCACTGATGGCGGACTGCAGGGCGTGCTTCCGCTGTACGTATTCGCCCCGCAGCCGTGCCTCCACGGTCAGGTCACGAAACCGCCTGCGTCGGCGGTACCTAGTGTACTGGCGACGCGCCGCAATGCACGCGGCGCGTTTTTGGCCTATGTCATCAGACCACCAGTACACCTGACGCCTTGGAGGTCGAGCACTGGCCCGGGGCATCGACGCGTCGCAAATCCGCGTCATCGCGCCCCGGAACCACTCCGCCTCTAGCTCAACCTCCACAGGCCCTTCGCCCATTGGGGTCCAGGCCTGGACGATGGAGGCTTCCACCAGCACGTCTACGTTGAGACGTTTCAACGCCCATCGTGGGGACGACGGGGTGTGCACTCTCCACTGACGGGGCGATCGTCCGGGATCGCCGGCGAGGCGGAGATGTCGAACCGCACGTAACGGTGGTCTAACAGTGACTCCGCCTCGACCAGCACTTGCCAGTCCCGGACGCGGCGCGCTACGGCAGGGCTTGCGAACGAAATGTCCACAATGGACTCGCCCTGCCAGCGCACGCACGTGGCGACCGATCCCCGGTTAAGAACCACGAGACCGGTCGCAATCGCCCACTCCTCCAGCGCGTCGCCGCGAGCGTCGGTGACAGGGGATCCCCAAGCAGTTGATTTGGCATTGAAGTCCCCCGCCACCACGACCGGACGCGATGGGTACCGGTTAATAACGGCCCCCACCGCGCCCAAAAATTGCTCAAACTCGGTGAGGCGCCGGTTCGGAGAAAAGTACACCCCGATCAGGACGGTTCCCTCCCAATCAACACATATATAACCCTCGCCCCTGTCTGTCATCACCAGGAGCGAGGGTCCGGACGAAACAATGGCCGCCGAGCCTCCGATGTCCCCAAACCAGTTGTGTCGGCTGGGGACGCAGTAAGGCTCGGCGACCACGGCGATGTCTATTGACCACTCCGCCATGTGCTGCAGCAAGATATCCTGCGCCCTGGCGGAGTGGTTAATATTCACCTGTAGGAGGCGATGGGCCATAATTAATTATGTGTCCATCGCCTCCTTCCTGCTTGGGACGGGGCCGGGGCGGCCGGAGTCCCGGCGACCGCCCCTCTGGCCCTACGTCGTTTCGGTGGGGAGCAAGATTTGCTCCCCATCCGGTGCTCCGCCGGCTTTCCTGCAGCAGAACAGAGGCTGCAGGAAGGTTTTGCGGCGGAGCAGGCGGCGGCCTTGTGGCCGGGCTGACCGCAGCGATAGCAGAGATCGCTGCGGTCAGTTTCGGCGGTGCATTGCTGCCTCACGTGCCCCGGTTCGAGGCAGCGGTAGCACCGCCTAGGCCTCGGCGCCAGGAGATTCACCTGAGCCGAGACCATCCCGACCAGCAAACGGCCGGCCGCCACCTTCTTCGCCGCGGCGATGGGGCAGTGCACCACCACCGTGCACAGACCACCATTGCCGCAGCGCATATCCCCCACCTTAACCTGCGCCTGAGGGCAGGCTCCGGCTTGTGCCACCGCAGCGGCGACATCCTCAGAGGAGGCCGAGTCGTCCAGCCCGGTTATCCGCATTTCTGCGGACTTCACCGGGCGGGAGATCTTGACCTCCTCAGGCGAAAACAGGGAGCGGAGTTTATCCGCTACCCTGTCCGCCTTGTCACCGGAGGTGGCACCTGGGACCTCCAGAATTCTGGCCCCAGTGGCGGCAACCTTGAAGTGGACGCCTCCGGCGAGGCCCATCTCGGCGAGATTGTCTCTCATAGCCTGAGTGGCCTGCCGGAGGACGCCCGCATAGCTGCCGCCCTGCCGGAGCCCCTCCTCTGTCAGCTCCACCACAATGGCGGTGGAGCGCGGGGGGCGCAGATCGGCCGGGCGGAGGCCCCTCTTTTGGCTGGGGGCCGGTATAGCCCGGGAGGCCTTCTTTTTCTTCTTCCTCTTCCTCTTGGTGACCTCCGTCCACGGCTGTTCAGCTGAAGTAGAGGCCACCGGGAGGGGTTGGGGCTGGGAGGCGGGGCGCCGCGGTGCCACAGTGGCGGTCGCATCTTGGGGGCATCCCGACGGGCAGGTAAAGGCTGCCCGGGGAGCCTTCTCGTGGAGGGAGGCGGCATCGGGGAACCAGCCTCTCCTTGACAGGGCATCCCCTCCACCACCTCAACCTCCGTGTCCGAACACGATCGTGACGGTACGGGATGCGTGGTTTTCCGGCGCTTCGCGGAAGTACCGGTCGTCGCCCTAGGTTTGAGGGTGAGGGAGGCATGAGTATCCTCCCCCTCCTCTCTCGCTCGTCGAGCCACCGACGAGCACCGGCTCTGAGGCCGACTGGCCTCCGAGACCGAGCCCACCTCGGACCCGGACTCGACGCTGACGGAGCTCCTCCGGCTTCCGTCAGACGTTGCCGCGCTTACATCATCGCTGGCGCGTTGACGTAAAGCGCGCTTAAAGCGTCCTTTGGAGTCGCGCAATGGCACTCCATGCTCCTCCTTCCTCTCCTTCTCAACTTCTTTGGGTTTTTCAAAAAGATCCATGTTAATCCCACGAGTAGAGCCGATATAAATTCGACCCCCGGGTGACGCTCATTCCGGGGGAAGGCCTATATACTGCTGGGGGAAGGCAGGTACCCAGAGGTTTTTACAACTTCGCTGTTGGGTGGTGTGAGTTTTCCTTCTCGCGGGCCGGCCAACTAAGGCAAGCCCCTCGGTCCCGTTGAGCCGCTAGACATGATCAACGACACTCAACGGGTAACGAGTTCATTGGAGCAGGGTTGGGTTTCCCCTCCCCTATGTGCTCCCGCCCGGGCCTTACAGGCTCCGCTGGTGATTTTTATAGAGGTTTTCTTCCTCGCAGCCCGAAGGCCCCCGGTCCTGTCAGTTCAGGATTACGGGTTGGGCCGGATGGGGGTCCATGCTGGACCGATCCACCCGCCCCAAAACCGCCCGACTGGGCAGGAAGCCTAAGCTTCCCAAAACGGCCTAACGGCCACCACTAGTGATAGAGGAAGACAACCTCTCTAAAAAATAGAGAGGTTATCTTCCTCCATCGCCCCGCGTGTTGAGCCGGATGGGGGTCCATGTTGGACCAATCCACCCGCCCCAACACCCCAAAACCGCCTAACTGGGCAGGACGCCTACATCTAAACCTAAACTAAACTACCTAGGTAGGTAGGTTACCTAATCCTACGACCCTAAACCTAACAACCCTAAACCTAACAACCCTAATCCTACTACCCTACCTACCTAGGCCTGCCCTGGCCTTACGGGCCCCTACTTGTTATTTTTTACCGAGGTTTTCTTCCTCTACCCTCCCTGTCTCAAATCCACGTTTCCTCTGCTAATCAGAGGAACACGTGGAGAGAGCCCCAAACGCGGCCCTTGCGGGCCGATGACCCCGAGACAAACTGCCTCGGGTTCCCTACGCGTGTGCCAGAGTATTAGCCACGAGTAATAATGCCCCCGAAAGGACATTATTACTCGTGTTGCCCGGGGTGTACCGGCCCAACGACTGCCGTTCCAATCCACTAAAATGTAGAAAGGACCAGCAGCCGTCGGGCACACGGGGAGGTTCTCTGGCCACACACCCCATATACATATATACCTTTTTTTTTTTTTTTTGATTCCCAGGAAAAAAATGCTTGACGCACTACCCGCCGGCTAGGGGACGGCACCGGCGGGGCGTGTGGGACTCACCAGCCTAGTGCTGGGATACCCACTAAAAAAACCTGGGGTGTTCCCTCTCCCACCCAATGGGGGGGGCCAGTTGGGAGTCTAAAAAGATTCATCCATAGCAGGCCCCCCCGTGTGGGTGCCGGCCGGGTCAATGGGACCCGACCTCCTCTCGTCCTCGGGGAAGAGCATTTCACAACTCTCCCCTTTCGACGTTAGAAGGCGCGCGGGAACACCGCGCGCGCCCTCTATGGGTTCTTACTCACGGGTGGCAGGGTCCCCTGAGCCCTTGCCACCCAGAACCCTTAGGTGGGGGGCAGGAGAGCGACATAAGCGCGTCTCCTGCGCCCCCTCCTCCGGCGGCGGATGTCCGGGGCGTTAGGATCTTCCTCACGACCCCGCTCCGCCGCCTCCTTCTGCGAGATGACAGCCTCGCAGAAGGAACTTATTGCGCCCCAGCACCTGTCGTCGCCGACCATCATGGATACGACGGTCGGCAACGAGAGGTCGGGGCCAATCAGGCGACCAGAGCACAGCGCTCCTCGGCCCACGCCGGGCACTCCTCCAGCGTGTGCTGCGCTGTGTCCCGGTCGCACTCCTCGCAGTGGTGACACCTGGTTGTCGGCTCCCTACCGCCTATCTTGCACAGGTACTCTCCGAAACAGCCGTGTCCGGAGAGCACCTGAGTAAGCCGGTAGGTGAGCGGTCCGCGCCGTCTGTCCGTCCATTGCCTTAGCACCGGACGGACAGCCTCGACTGTCCTCACCCCGTAGCGGGGCTGGGCCAGTCGCTCCTCCAACTTGGCCTCGAGGACCAGTCGAGCCTGGGACCTTCGCGTCTCCACCGCCCCGTGAGTGGGTTCCTCACCATGGAGCCGGAGGTCCACGCGCCATTGATATACATATATACCAAACCTAACCCTACCACCCTACCTACCTAGGCCTGCCCTGGCCTTACGGGCCCCTACTTGTTATTTTTTACCGAGGTTTTCTTCCTCTACCCTCCCTGTCTCAAATCCACGTTTCCTCTGCTAATCAGAGGGACACGTGGAGAGACCCCCAAAACGCGGCCCTCGCGGGCCGATAACCCCGAGACAAACTGCCTCGGGTTCCCTACGCGCGTGCCAGAGTATTAGCCACGAGTAATAATGCCCCCGAAAGGACATTATTACCCGTGTTGCCCGGGGTGTACCGGCCCAACAACTGCCGTTCCAATCCACGAGAAATGTAGAAAGGACCAGCAGCCGTCAGGCACACTGGGAGGTTCTCTGGCCACACACCCCATATACATATATACATTTTTTATTTTTTTTTTTTTATTTTTTGATACCCAGGAAAAAATGCTTGATGCACTACCCGCCGGCTAGGGGACGGCACCGGCGGGGCGTGTGGGACTCACCAGCCTATTGCTGGTATACCCACTAAAAAAACCTGGGGTGTTCCATCTCTCACCCAGTGGGGGGGGCCTGTTGGGAGTCTAAAAAGATTCATCCATAGCAGGCCCCCCCGTGTGGGTGCCGGCCGGGTCAATTGGACCCGACCTCCTCTCGTCCCCAGGGGAGAGCATTTCACTGCTCTCCCCTTTCGACGTTAGAAGGCGCGCGGGAACACCGCGCGCGCCCTCTATGGGTTCTTACTCACGGGTGGCAGGGTCCCCTGAGGCCTTGCCACCCAGTACCCTTAGATGGGGGGCAGGAGAGCGACATAAGCGCGTCTCCTGCGCCCCCTCCTCCGGCGGTGGATGTCCGGGGCGTAAGGATCTTCCTCACGCCCCCGCTCCGCCGCCTCCTTCTGCGAGAAGACAGCCTCGCAGAAGGACCTCATTGCGCCCCAGCACCTGTCGTCGCCGACCATCATGGATACGACGGTCGGCAACGAGAGGTCGGGGCCAATCACGGCGACCAGGGCACAGCGCTCCTCGGCCCACGCTGGACACTCCTCCAGCGTGTGCTGCGCCGTGTCCCGGTCGCACTCCTCGCAGTGGTGACACCTGGTTGTCGGCTCCCTACCGGCTATCTTGCACAGGTACTCTCCGAAACAGCCGTGTCCGGAGAGCACCTGAGTAAGCCGGTAGGTGAGCGGTCCGCGCCGTCTGTCCATCCATTGCCTTAGCACCGGACGGACAGCCTCGACGGTCCTCACCCCGTAGCGGGGCTGGGCCAGCCTTTCCTCCCACTTGGCCTCGAGGACCAGTCGAGCCTGGGACCTTCGCGTCTCCACCGCCCGTGAGTGGGTTCCTCACCATGGAGCCGGAGGTCCACGCGCCAGTGATACACCGACGCTTGGACCTCCGCCTCCAAATCCCAGGGCGGCGATGCCGCCAGGATGCACGCCGCCTCAAAGGAGACGGTGCGGTACGCCCGCGACACCCTGATCGCCATCGCCCTCTGAGGTTTCCTCAAGAGGGCGATGTTTCGGCGATCGAGGGCGCCGGCCCAAATGGGCGACCCGTAAAGGGCCATCGACCGCACCACCCCTAAATAGAGGCGGCGGCAGACGACACTCGGCCCCCCGATATTCGGCAGCAGAGAGCTAAGCGCTCCCGCCGCCGACATCAGCCGGGGGGCCAGGCGGCTAAAATGGACGCGAAAGTTCCAGCGGCCGTCGAGGTGGAGCCCCAAGTATTTCATACTCGGCTCCACCCCGATGCGGACCCCTCCAACTATGATGTGGGCATCTGGTGGCGGCGCCCGCCGAGGCCCATGAAATAACAGGGCCTCGGACTTTTCCAGCGCCACCTCCAGTCCCAACATCCTAATTCTACCGACAACCAGGGCCACCCCTGCCGTGGCAAGACGGGCAGCTGCCCCGTAATCCTCTCCCCGGGCCGTGACCAGCGTGTCGTCGGCGTAACAAGTTACGCCGACGCCCGGGGGCAGGGCGCCCCGCAGAACCCAGTCGTAGCCGATGTTCCACAGGATCGGTCCAAGAACGGAACCCTGCGGAACACCGCACGACACTTCCCTCCGGAACGTCTCTCCGTTCCGCCCCACACAGAATACGCTCCTCTTCCATACTGTTCCCACGAGAAGAGACGAACTAAAATCGACCCCCGGGTGACGCTCATTCCGGGGGAAGGCCTATATACTGCTGGGGGACGGCAGGTGCCCAGAGGTTTTTACAACTTCGCTGTTGGGTGGTGTGAGTTTTCCTTCTCGCGGGCCGGCCAACTAAGGCAAGCCCCTCGGTCCCGTTGAGCCGCTAGACATGTTCAAAGACACTCAACGGGTAACGAGTTTATTGGAGCAGGGTTGGGTTTCCCCTCCCCTATGTGCTCCCGCCCGGGCCTTACAGGCCCCACTGGTGATTTTTATAGAGGTTTTCTTCCTCGCAGCCCGAAGGCCCCCGGTCCTGTCAGTTCAGGATTACGGGTTGGGCCGGATGGGGGTCCATGCTGGACCGATCCACCCGCCCCAAAACCGCCCGACTGGGCAGGAAGCCTAAGCTTCCCAAACCGGCCTAACGGCCACCACTAGTGATTTTTTAAAGAGGTTGTCTTCCTCTATCCCCCCGTGTTGGGCCGGATGGGGGTCCATGTTGGACCAATCCACCCGCCCCAACACCCCAAAATCGCCTACCTGGGCAGGACTCCTAAACCTAAACCTAACCTAACCTAGCAAACCTAACCTAAAGCCCTAACAACCTAACAACCCTAAATATATATATATATATTGTACGGTGCAACCGTACATTTCTCAACTCAGCATTTTTACGCGATACACGCGTTTTCATTAATATTACATTTAGTTCGCGTCGAGCCATCATTAACGCCGTGCGTTCTCAATTATTAATCAGTCATTAAACATATCGCGTCATATCATACACATTTTAGTTTATAAAGTTAATTCCAATATATTCAGTTTATCCATTCAGTGTTTCAATCCGTACCAACCGACGCGCCCTATCATATTATCAATCCACAAAGTTGTGTGATAACAAGATCATACATCTTTTCTGGTCCTTCGAGCCGGATCCAATCTTTTTTGGTTCTTCTATCAGTGACTATCATATACTCTTAGTGACTCAGAGTGCAGTGCTGCTAGCAAGAAAGGAGTACTACACCGGGTTTGCTGCTTTACCAAGTAAGATCGTTCTCATTTTAATATTTCATCATGGATAATATTCACAAGAATCAGGAAGAAATCTTCGAAGCATTGACTAAGCTATTCGTTAACATAAAAAAGGATAGTTCTAGTCGTAAGGTCGGAGATTATTTTAGGCGTCGATTAGAACTTTTAGAAAGTTATTGGTCTGACTTTAAATTTAATCATGATCGGCTAAGTACGGAGGAGAGCAGGTCCCATCCCTACTTTGTTGAAAACGATTATGAACGGGCAGCAGAATTATACAGGTCTATCAAGGCACTCATCGGTCAACAACAAGAGGCGATGAAGGCAGGACCGTCTACTGCTTCGGGATCGTCGTCAGATCAGCAATCGACGGGCGTGGAAGACGAACAAGCGTCTGGTACCAAGCAGCATTTATCGCCTGTCCGTTTATCAAGAGGAACATCTAGCAAAACAGACGACATGCTTAAGAAGCAATCTAGCAACTTCCGAGCTCTTGAGCGAACCGTGGCTAATTTCAGCTTGGATCAAATGGCTGAGAAGTGGGAATTGGAAGATGCATTGAAAACGTTAGAGACTAGGTGGTCAGTGATCGATTCTTTGCATTGGGAGTTGGATGGTGAATTAGAAGAATCGAATTATCAGTACGAACAATTATACACCCAGTATGAAAATACATATACCAACTTAAAAAAGGCTATAAACACCAAGTTATGGTCTGTAGCACATAAAGTACGTTCCACGCCGAAAATGGATATCCCTCTTTTCTTTGGTTCTTATCAACAATGGACATCGTTTAAAGATTTATTCATCGAAACAATCCACAATAATTACTCTTTATCCAACGCTCAAAAAATGCAGTACCTCAAGAGTAAACTGAGAGGAGAAGCTGAAAGGCTAATCCAACACCTTCCGATTTCATCCGACAACTACAATATTTGTTGGGATATTATCAATCATCGTTACAATAATATTAGATTAATTTGTAGCTCTCACATAGATACGCTGTTGAACGTACCAGCGATGCAGCAGCCTACGGTTAATAACATCAAACGATTACACGACATCACAGTTGAAAGTTTAAATGCCATAAAGAACTTAGGTATCGATGTTTCTTCATGGGATCCTCTGCTTCTACATCTGTTATCTCCAAAATTGGATTCTGAAACTTACAACGACTACGCTGCATCAATCAAGGATCCTAGAGCTATACCAAAAATAGAAGATTTCTTGGCTTTCTTAGAAGGCAAATTTACGAGCATGGAGTCTTCGCGTAAAAAACATGAACAGTATTCAAATAAATCGATTGGGTCTAAGCAAACACCAAAACATAATTTTTATTCAAAGCAGTCATTTACAACGCAAAATCAAGCCATTTCGCAACCATTTCATAAAAATTGCAGTTCGACGAAATATAAGTGTGTTGTTTGTAAAAGCAACGAACATGGCATTTATTACTGCCCGCAGTTTCTAGAAATGCCACCATACATCAAACGAAAAACATTAATTAGATTAGAGGTATGCCAAAACTGCCTTTATTGTCATAGAGGGCAGGATTGCCTTTCAAACAAAAGATGCCGTAAATGTAATGGCAATCATAATACGTTATTACATGAGGCATTTACACAGACAAATCGCGTTTACGGTGCAAATTCAGCAAGAACCGCACCCAGCAACGAAAACGTGACGCGTGAATTGCAACCCGAAGCACAACAGTTAAGCCGTGGACAGTCAAATGCGTCATTAAACAAAAATATATCAGCAGTTTTATTACCAACAGCGATTGTCAAAGTGCAAGCTCAAGACGGATCATTTAAAACGTTGCGAGCTCTTCTGGATCAAGGTTCTCAAGTTTCCCTCATTAGCGAATATGCTGCACAACTTCTGGAGCTTCCTCGACAGAGACGTCCGGGTATAGTATGTGGCATTGGTGAAACGGAGAGCAACTGCAAAGGACTCGTGAGTCTCAAATGCTCGTCAGAAATCAACGATTTTCAGTTTGAAGTCGATGCATTCATCATGAATAGATTAGTGAAGAACTTACCCAATTATACATTTTTAAAACCAACTTGGTCGTACCTTGACAACATCACCTTGGCCGACCCCGATTTTAACTTTAACTAAGTCGGCCTATTGATTTACTGCTGAGTAGTAGCGTATATTCCAAAATCTTGTTAGATGGAGTTTGTAGGGCAACTGAAGACTCAGCTTCAGCACAAAACACCCGACTCGGCTGGATAATAAGCGGAGACATTGTGCAATCATATCAATGTAATATAATTTTGAATAACGTCGACGAAATACAAAAATTTTGGGAAATTGAAGACATTACTGAATCTTCCAACGTATCAGCAGAAGATCTACAGTGCATGGTTTTTTTTAAGAAATCTACAATAAGGCGTAAAGATGGTACATACGAAGTCAGATTACCTTTTAAAGAAAACTTTGAGAACCAGTTGGGTTCATCGAAACATAAAGCTATCGCGCAATTTAATAACTTAGAACGGAGGTTTCACAATAATGAAAACATTGCAAAACAATACAAATCATTCATTCTAGAATATATAATGTTAGGACATATGAAACTCGCGTCCGGTAACGAGAAACCTGACTTTTATTTGCCGCACCATTGTGTGTTGCGTAATGAATCCACTACAACTGCACTGCGTGTAGTTTTTAATGCATCTGCGAAAACAACAACTGGGTACAGTTTGAATGACCTTATGTTAAAGGGCCCAAATCTACAACAAGATCTTCAATCTTTATTGTTAAAATGGAGACAATATCGCGTGGCCTTTACAGCAGATATCGAAAAAATGTTTCGCTTTATATGGCTAAACAAAGACGACCAAAAATTTAAAAAAATCATTTGGCGTGCTTCCGCTGACATACCACATCAAGTATATGAGCTTCAGACAGTTACATACGGCACCAAGGCCGCGCCATTTTTGGCTATGATGACGTTGAAGCAGTTAGCGGAAGACGAAAGACAAAATTTTAGCAGTGAAGCGATCAAAGCATTGGAGCAGTCGTTCTACATGGACGACATTCTTTTCGGCACAGAAAGTGTCGAGTCAGCAATCATATTACAACAAGAATTGATCAAATTATTAAAAGCAGGAGGGTTCAATTTAAGAAAATGGTCGTCTAACGCATCTGAATTACTGAAAAATATACTTCAGCAAGAAAATTTTGATTTTAAAGAGACAGATTCAGCAAAAACTTTAGGATTACACTAGTGCCCCAAAACCGATACATTCAAATTTTCATCAAAAGTTGAATCATCAAATAAACCACCTACAAAACGGAGCATGCTATCCGATATATCAAAATTGTTTGACCCTCTTGGCTGGCTATCACCACTGGCTACACGGCTTAAATTGATATTTCAAAAGGTCTGGTTGTCAGATATTCAATGGGATGACAAGTTGCCTGAAGATATTATTACAGAATGGGTTAGTATTAGAAGTGATATGCACAAAATCAATCAGTTTGAAATCGATCGTTGGATAGGCACGGCACAAAGTGGTTATTTGGAGTTACATGGCTTTTGCGACTCGTCAACAAAAGCTTATGCATGCGTCGTATATTGTAAACAAATTATCAATGGCGAAACTAAAATTTCGTTAGTGGCAGGCAAATCAAGAGTAGTTCCTGCAAGTAAAACTATCTCCCTTCCAAAGTTAGAGCTAAGCGGAGCACTACTTTTATCAAAATTGCTTTTCAAAATTCAGCAGTGCCTTACTGCCTATAATATCAAAGTATATAGTTGGACAGACTCAATGGTAGTTATTGCATGGCTACAAGGAGAGCCAGGCAAATGGAAACCGTTTGTCGCAAATAGGGTACGACAAATAAAAAGCATTATACCTACAGATAGCTGGCGCTACGTCAAGTCAGCGGATAACCCAGCTGATTGCGCTAGCCGCGGAATGACTGTCAACCAGCTTAAAAATCACTCCCTGTGGTGGCAGGGACCTTCATGGCTACAAAACTTCGTGGAAAATCAAATATATGAACAATAAATTTTTTCTACAAACGAGGAAATAAAGAAAACAATTCAAGTTAATTACACATCGCCGCAAGAGTGCAATGTAAACATTATATGTGAATTATTATCAAGATATAGTTCACTTACGAAACTCACAAGAGTGTTAGCATGGGTTTTTAAATTTATCAAGCAATCAAAGCAAGGTCAAAAAAGCAAGCAAGGTTTTCTTACGCTATCAGAGATAAAACATGCAAAATATGTAGTAATTAAGTATGTACAGACCATGGAATTTATACAGGAAATACATAATTTACAAGAAAATAAGCCTCTATCAACTAAAAGTAAATTATTACAGTTGAACCCGTTTATTGACAGGGAGGGACTTCTCAGAGTTGGAGGAAGGTTGACCAAGGCTAATATGCATCCCGATATGATGTACCCAATTATCATCCCTCACGAAAGTCAATTAACTAATTTAATAATAGATCATGCTCATTTACTTACCTTTCACGGAGGCGCACGCGTGACGTCAGCTGCTATACGCCAGAAGTATTGGATTATGGGAGGAAACCGAGTCGTAAAGAAGCGTATACGTACATGCGTTACCTGTCGAAAAAACACCCCTAGCAAAATAACACAGCTTATGGGAGATTTACCTACACAAAGATGTAATGTGGCAAAACCGTTTGAACACACTGGAGTAGATTTTACCGGTCACGTGTTTATCAAGGCGAACAAGGGTCGGGGTATAAAGACCACAAAGGGATACGTAGCAGTATTTATATGCATGGTGACTAAGCTTGTCCATTTAGAACTGGTCTCAGATCTTACATCATCAGCATTTCTGGCCGCATTACGTAGAATGACTGGAAGAAAAGGCTCTCCGAAACATTTGTATAGCGACAATGGTACAAACTTTGTCGGTGCCAACAAAATTCTGCAAGAAGAATTTGAACAAATACAGAAATCATTCGATGGAGATTTCCTTCATGAAATAACAAATATGCAGATTGAGTGGCATTTCAACGCGCCGTCGTGGCCCACCGCTGGCGGGCTGTGGGAAGCTGCGGTGAAAAGCTTAAAATATCATTTACGTAGAGTTGTTGGAGACCAGAAACTAACATACGAAGAGTTTTCTACCATACTAGCACAATTAGAAGCTGTACTTAACTCGAGACCCTTATGCCCCCTCACAGAAGACCCTAACGACCTAAATTTCCTCACCCCGTCGAGTTTCATCAATTTAAATCAGAATATGACAATATTTGAAACTGAAACAGATATGCGAACGAGATGGTATTTAATTCAAAAAATCGTAAAGGATATTTGGAAACGATGGCATTCGGAGTATCTTACTCAATTATCAGCTAGATGTAAATGGAGACGGTCTCAAGTCAATATCAAGGTCAATGATATTGTAACCATCAATGATGCAAACCTACCTCCTGGGAAGTGGGCTCTAGGTCGCGTCGTCCAGCTGCATCCTGGCTCTGATGGCCACGTCAGGGTGGTCACGTTAAAAACAAAAACTGGGATAATCAAGCGTCCTATAACCAAATTGTCATTACTTCCAGTAAACGAGAGAATCGATAAACAAGAATCGAACTCCCATACAGTAAAAAATAAAAACTGTCTCAGAAGTACAAGTTATAGTTTCTTATCATTATCAATGTTGCTTTTATTATTTATTAGCATTTTTACCACAGCACACTGTGCTTACAATGTTACGCAATTGAAAGACAGTCAAGGTCTTTATTTAGACAAAATTGCTAACATGCAACTAATCAGAGATGAATGGAAGATAGTTACATATTATGACATGGATCCATATTGGCAAGGAACAACTGCATGTAGTAAATATATTAATTATTTAACGCAATTATGCAATCAGTTAAAATAAACTTCTCATTGCGTCATCATACGAATACAATTGCAACAGGAGTTATCAGAACTGGAGTACTATAACCACCTGCTGCTGACTCAACATACCAGCACGCGACGGGCACGCGCCCTGCGCCGGCGCAAGCGAGGCCTTATCAATGGTGTCGGGTATCTTGCAAACAACTTGTTCGGTGTACTCGACGAAAGGTTCGCCGAACAATATAAACAAGATATTAGATTACTACAACACAATGAGGAGCATCTGGTGTCGCTCATTAAAAACCAAACTAGTATTATTGAAGCTGAGTCTAATGTTTTGAAGAGGCATGAAAATGCACTCTATAAACAGCACAAGATGCTTAATCTCGTGGCTATGAAAATTGACAAAATTCAGAATGTTTTATAGAATGAATCCGATCTTAACACAATCATGAATGACTTTAGCACAGGCGCCATAGCTACCAGCAACATTCTAAAACATTTAAAAACAATTCAGTCGAATTTGTTAGATACAATAACAGACGTTTACCATGGAAGACTTAATTTTCATTTATTGTCACCAGAGCAGCTCAAGGAGACTTTGAATACGATTTCGGGTCATTTGTCGAAAGATCTTACATTGCCAGTCAGTAATTTACAAGCTAACTTCAGGAATATATATCATTTATTCAAGGTTAAAGCAAGAATGTCTGAAGATTATTTAATATTTGAACTAAAATTACCCTTAGTCTCAAGAGATTCGTTTGCAATAATGAAAATTATACCAATACCTCAAGCTGTAGATAACACAAGCATGGCTACCATCATACCGATTTCTGAGTACGTAGCAATTAATTTGAAAAAGGACTCATACTTAACGATGTCTACATATGATGTCCAGACATGTCTACATGATGACGTTGATTCATATCTGTGTTATGTAGAAAGGCCAATTTATCATCTTAAGAATGACGAAAAATTATGTGAGGTTGTACCCAATACAAAACATTGCAAGATTAGCGTAGCAGTATGTACGAATCAATGGACAGCTATAAATAAAGTTAATAAGTACATATACTTCTGTTGTAGTCAGTGTCAGATACGAGTATTATGCGAAGATCACGTGTCAGTCGGACACTTGGAACGAGTTGGAATATTAGGTGTGGATCATGATTGCCTAATAAAAACCGAAAGTTTCACAGTGTACACTCGAAATGAAGGTTTAAGTAATTTAAACATAAAACCATCCTTAAAACTCCCGGAGATAGAACCAATCAATCACATTATTAACGTGAGCATTTCAACCCCACTGATACAAAATTATTCGTTTAACTCTAGCAATACAGAGTTAGCGGAAATCAAGAAACAGATCACCAGTCTCCAAGCGAATGAGAATTTACCAAATCAAGTCTCATACCACGATATCCATCACTACACGGTATTGTACATGTTCATCGGCGCCGCAATGGCAATCGGTGCTGTCATTATAGTACGTCGGGTTCGCAGCAGGCGCGCGACTTCTCATGCGGTGGCGCAGGCAGCTCTGCAGAGCCTGCACGCCGTTGAACAAGCAACATCTTCAAGGGCTGAAGCAGGGCCCTCTGACTCCTTGTCAAGAGTGCGTGTTTATAGTGTTAGTGCGCGTAATTCGTGCGAAGTGCCATGTGATAACGATTATAGTGAAATTCGTAAAGTGCACAAGTTAGATAAAGGTACAATGCCCATTTCGCGAAAAAACCGATTTTAATTAAAGACTCTAAGCATAGCGCGTAAGGAACCAATAACATCATCTTGTATTCATATCATCATCTCACACCCATCTTCTGCTTGGGAGCATGTACGGTGCAACCGTACATTTCTCAACTCAGCATTTTTACGCGATACACGCGTTTTCATTAATATTACATTTAGTTCGCGTCGAGCCATCATTAACGCCGTGCGTTCTCAATTATTAATCAGTCATTAAACATATCGCGTCATATCATACACATTTTAGTTTATAAAGTTAATTCCAATATATTCAGTTTATCCATTCAGTGTTTCAATCCGTACCAACCGACGCGCCCTATCATATTATCAATCCACAAAGTTGTGTGATAACAAGATCATACATATATATATACATATATACACACATATATATATATATATATATACACATACACATATATATATATACATATATACCTAACCCTACTACCCTACCTACCTAGGCCTGCCCTGGCCTTACGGGCCCCTATTTGTTATTTTTTACCGAGGTTTTCTTCCTCTATCCTCCCTGTCTCAAATCCACGTTTCCTCTGCTAATCAGAGGAACACGTGGAGAGACCCCCAAACGCGGCCCTTGCGGGCCGATAACCCCGAGACAAACTGCCTCGGGTTCCCTACGCGTGTGCCAGAGTATTAGCCACGAGTAATAATGCCCCCGAAAGGACATTATTACCCGTGTTGCCCGGGGTGTACCGGCCCAACGACTGCTGTTCCCATCCACAAAAAGTGTAGAAGGGACCAGCAGGCGTCAAGGCGCACTAGGAGGTTCTCTGTGCCCCAAAAATTCGTCAAAGAAATGCAAATTTTTAATAAATTGTTAAAATTTGTCTCAAATTATTCAAAGTTATTCTCTGAACCATCATTAAATGACGCCCGGAGTTTTTCCCCGTCGTTTGGTACCACTCTCGACCACCCCCTATTGTGGGAAGTGCAAAACTTTTGATTTCTACACCTAACCTAACCTAATCTTTTGGTACCTAAATATTCATATTTTTCAGCGGATTTTTTTCATATCTTGTATTCCACCTTGTCTTGATCAACGCTATCGGAATTTTCAGTGCTGCCAAAATTTAAGTTTTTTATACTACAAAATGAACATTAAAAATTCGTCAAAGAAATGCAAATTTTTTAATAAATTGTTAAAATTTGTCTCAAATTATTCAAAGTTATTCTCTGAACCATCATTAAATGACGCTCGGAGTTTTGCCCCGTCGTTTGGTACCACTCTCGACCACCCCCTATTGTGGGAAGTGCAAAACTTTTGATTGTCACACCTAACCTAACCTAATCTTTCGGTACCTAAATATTCATATTTTTCAGCGGGTTTTTGTCATATCTTGTATTCTACCTTGTCTTGATCAACGCAATAGAAATTTTCAGTGCTGCCAAAATTTAAGATTTTTATACTACAAAAAGAACATTAAAAATTTGTCAAAGAAATGCAAATTTTTAATAAATTGTCAAAATTTGTCTTAAATTATTCAAAGTTATTCTCTGAACCATCATTAAATAACGCCCGGAGTTTTCCCCGTATTCAAGACCAATATTAGCAATAAATAAAATGTAAAATGTTTGCACATGTTGTCACTGTGCTCGATAGATGGCGTTGTGCCGACCGGCTGAATCGCGATATGGTTTCGTTCACAACGCCACTATATATAGGTCACCGAAGTACAAATAAAGGTAGAATTTAGATCACCTACAAATTGTGTTTTATTTAAACCTTCTAGTAGTTGCAGTGTTCTATTTAATAGACACTGCTGTCAGATCAAAAAGTTCAAGTAAGTTCGAAACGTCAATCAACATTGGTCCTTCGAGCCGGATCTGCTAAAAGGTCAATTTTTTGAGTACAAACGGTTCAACTGGACCGTGATCTCGTACTCGCAGTGGATCGCTGCGCAAGAGTCCGAGTCATCCGCTGTAACGCTGTGGGGCGTGTCATCTGACCGCTGACAGTTGAAGAACAACAGAGGGCGCCACTAATCAAATCGACGGTGCTGTCCCGGAGTTCCGTCATCTGGAGACAGTCGGTGTACTGGAGAGAGCGAGGCGTCGGAGGAGCAAGCGGCAGGCAGCCGTCACACATCTGATAGAGGGCGCCACCAGTAAGACGAATTGTGTGATTTCTTTGTGAAGTGTAACTGTGAGTAAATTTTAATATAACTTTTATTTTGAGTGAATCAGAAAATTTGGACTCTATTGCTTAGAAGATTTTAACTTTAAATACTTCAAGATATTTTGGACTTAGAAAAATTATAAAGAAAGGACTTATTACTTGTTTTAAGTGTTTATTACGTGTGCATGTTAGTTAAGTATTAGTTTAGAACTTAGAATAATTTTATAAAAAACGGGGGAACGGGGAATCCATGCCCAAATTCCGCCGATAGTAAAAGTAATTCTCAAACACTTGTAAAATTTTAAGATTTTGTCTCTTGTGTTCTTTGGGAGATAGAAAATTGCCAACTATTTTATTTAATTGTATTTTTGTCGTGAGAATTTTATCTTGAAAGTTTTGGTTTTACTGTTGTATTTTAACTTGCAATTTTTTGTCATAATGGAAGGCCTATTTAATGTGATTAAAGACCTTCAAGGGGTTATCCAAAGAGGCTTAACTAATTTAAGAAGAGTCCCAAAGATCGGTTAACTATTGAGTATGTCGAAACCAAGCAAGATTTATTAGAAAAAGATTGGCATTTGTTTAAGGACAATTACATTAAAATCCACGAACTTCATAAAGTACAAGATAGCTCAAAATTAACCGACATGTACGAAAGTACAGAAGAAACGTATATAATGTACAAATGTTTAATTAAAACTATGTTGAACAAGTTTGGTAATGCTAAAGTGTCTGCAAATGACGGGCATGCATCTAAATCGACATTTGTTAAATTGCCAAAGATTTTAATACCGAATTTTAGTGGCAAGTATTCTGAGTGGACCACTTTTCGTGATCTTTTTGTGTCGCTAGTGCATAACAATAATCACTTAGACAATGTACAAAAGTTGCATTATTTAAAAAGCCATCTTTGCGGTGAAGCCGAGCAGTTGGTTAGGCATACACCAATTACAGATTCGAACTATATGCAGTGTTGGTCTTTATTAGCAAAGAGGTATAATAATAAAAAATATCTAGTAAATTGTATCCTAAAGCGTCTTTTTACACAAAAACGTAGGCAGGTCGAATCAGCGCATTCTCTAAAAGAACTTGTAGATACCACAAATGATTGTCTCAGCGCGCTCAGCAATTTAGACATTAATGTAAGCACTTGGGATGTTATTGTTATCCACATTTCAACATTTAAACTGGATGCTGAGACTAGAAAGCAGTGGGAGTTAAGTGTTAATACAGAAAACTCAAATGATTTGCCAACATTTAAACAATTTTGTAGCTTCCTGGAAAATCGTTTTCGCGCTCTAGAATGTATAGAACCAACGAAAAGGGTATTGGCTCAACAGGTCAGCAGTTCACATGGTCCAAAGACTTTAGTAGGTGTAAGTTCCACTACAACACACAACATTCGTTGTGAATTTTGCTCAGAACAACACAAACTTTGCTTTTGTAAAAGGTTCGCTAAGCAACCTATTGTCTCTAGACGAGAATTTGTTAGCAAACATAATATATGTTTCAACTGTTTAGGCGGTAATCATACAATTTACAATTGTAAGAAGCAAACAACTTGCAAACTTTGTCAACAGCGTCATCACTCTTTGTTGCACTTGGAACAGAGTGAGGTTGTTAAGAAATGTCCTGAAAGTTCCGCAGACATGACTACAGCTAGTACTAGTTCGTCATCTGGTGCTATGAACGCTGTAGTGTCTTGTTTAGCCACGGATAAGGTGCCCGTACCGAAACAGGTGTTATTAGCCACAGCGCTAGTTAATGCCGAGTCCAGATCGGGCGAAGTTCATATGGTCAGAGCTTTACTCGACCAAGGCTCTCAAGCATGTTTAATAACAGAGTCCACAGTTCAGTACCTCAGACTGAAAAAGTTTCCTATTCAAGGAATCGTATCAGGTCTGGGCAACAGATCAACCATTGCCAAGTACATGGTTAACTTGACAATTAGTTCGCGGCTTGATCCTGAGTTCACGCTTAAACTGAATGCTTACGTTCTTAGTAAAATTACGTCATATTTACCGGAACGAAGCATAAGCGACAGCATATTTGAATGGATTGACCTCAAGCCTCAAGATCTAGCCGATCCTCAGTTTAATCAGCCTAATAAAATAGACATTTTATTAGGCGCAGAAGTTTATAGTGCAATCCTTAAAGACGGGATGATGAGAAATCCATCTTCGTCGCTGATAGCTCAGAGCACATCGTTAGGGTGGGTCCTGTCCGGTGCTGTGAGCAGCGCAAACATTAAAAGGACAAAAAGCACAAGCATGAATATCAATGTATTGCATGCAAAGGTCAACGACAATGATATCCTTAAACGATTTTGGGAAATTGAAGAGCAACTATACTCACAGAAGTTACTTACCCCAGAAGAACAAAGATGTGAAGAATTTTACAGCGCTACTACTAAAAGACAGGAAGGTGGTAGATATGAAGTCAGATTACCTTTTCGCGAAGAGGATCCACCTTGCCGGGCTGGAAATTCTCGAGGTATAGCTGAAAGCAGATTCAGATCCTTAGAAAAAAGACTACACAAAAATCAACCTTTAAAAGAGCAGTACAGTAAAGTAATAAAGGAATACCTACATCTGAACCATATGAAGCCTGTAGAGGAAAATGACAAGAATAAACATGTAGCAGTATACTTACCTCATCATGCAGTCATACGCGAAGACAAGACCACAACAAAGGTGCGTGTGGTATTTAATGCTTCCGAGAAAAACAACAAAGGGATATCTTTAAATGATACACTCATGATTGGGCCAACTCTGCAGGCAGACTTGAGGCACACTGTGCTGAAATGGAGGTTGCATCCTATTGGTCTGGTGGCTGACATTGAAAAAATGTATCGGCAAGTAAGAATTGCTCCTGAAGACACTATATATCAACGGATACTTTGGCGCGATAATCCTGAAGAAGACATTCAAGATTATGAATTACTTACCGTTACATTTGGAACAGCTTCTGCACCATACCAGGCAGTTAGGACTCTCCACCAAATCGCGTATGATGAAGGCGAAAAGTATCCACTTGTAGCAGATATAGTCTTAAATTGTTTTTATATGGATGATCTAATGACTGGGTGTTCTACTGTTGAAGAAGGTATTAATATATATAATGATACAACAGAATTATTAGGAAAAGACGGATTTTCATTACAAAAATGGAACAGCAACAATCAAGAGTTATTAGATAACATAAGATCAGTTAAGGACAGCTGTACAGAACAAAAAGAAAATGAAAATGGAGCTACATTGAAAGAGGACAGCGATAGTAAGGGCATAGATGTTAAAATAGATAGTACTATGAAAATTTTAGGACTAACCTGGAACCGTAAGGACGATTGTTTTCAATACTCGTTGAATCTTCAGCCGTTGAGCGCTGCACCTAAAAGGGTTATCATATCAGACATTGCTCGTTTATTTGACCCACTTGGTTGGTTGACACCCAGTGTGGTTATGGCAAAAATGTTTATACAGAAATTATGGCTTGCTGGTGTAACTTGGGATGAAGAATTACCAATTGAACTAATACGAGAATGGATCACTTACCGTGAAGAATTACCGTCGCTCTCTGAAGTTCGCATTCGTCGTTGGCTTAACTCGAATCGCGCTGATGATATCAAACTTCATGGTTTCTGCGATGCCTCCAAATCGGCATACACTGCTGTAGTCTACTTGCGAAGAATAGATGACGCTGGCACGATAAGCACATCGTTGATAGCCGCAAAATCCCGAGTAGCGCCAATAAAGCAAATTAGCATTCCACGTTTGGAGTTGTGTGGAGCAGTATTGCTATCAAGACTTTTATTGGAGGTAGGTACAGTCTTACAAATTCCAAACGAGAAGATCAAAGCCTGGACAGACTCTACGGTAGTGTTGGCGTGGATAAGTAGCCACCCTAGTAGGTGGAAGACATTCGTGGCAAATCGCACGTCAGAAATACTGACATCAATGGAATCCAACCAGTGGTTTCATGTATCCACAAAGGAGAATCCCGCAGATTACGCGTCCAGAGGAGTTACGCCAAGTTTGCTTACTCAAACCACGTCGTGGTTTTCCTGTCCACAATTTCTAGTTCAACCTAAAATAATATACAAAAGGCCAAAGGATTTGCAAATTAATGTAGAACAATCCGTCAAGGCGCATGTCAATATCAGCAAGCCATAATTTCTGTATAAACATTTTTGCCATAACCACACTGGGTGTCAACCAACCAAGTGGGTCAAATAAACGAGCAATGTCTGATATGATAACCCTTTTAGGTGCAGCGCTCAACGGCTGAAGATTCAACGAGTATTGAAAACAATCGTCCTTACGGTTCCAGGTTAGTCCTAAAATTTTCATAGTACTATCTATTTTAACATCTATGCCCTTACTATCGCTGTCCTCTTTCAATGTAGCTCCATTTTCATTTTCTTTTTGTTCTGTACAGCTGTCCTTAACTGATCTTATGTTATCTAATAACTCTTGATTGTTGCTGTTCCATTTTTGTAATGAAAATCCGTCTTTTCCTAATAATTCTGTTGTATCATTATATATATTAATACCTTCTTCAACAGTAGAACACCCAGTCATTAGATCATCCATATAAAAACAATTTAAGACTATATCTGCTACAAGTGGATACTTTTCGCCTTCATCATACGCGATTTGGTGGAGAGTCCTAACTGCCTGGTATGGTGCAGAAGCTGTTCCAAATGTAACGGTAAGTAATTCATAATCTTGAATGTCTTCTTCAGGATTATCGCGCCAAAGTATCCGTTGATATATAGTGTCTTCAGGAGCAATTCTTACTTGCCGATACATTTTTTCAATGTCAGCCACCAGACCAATAGGATGCAACCTCCATTTCAGCACAGTGTGCCTCAAGTCTGCCTGCAGAGTTGGCCCAATCATGAGTGTATCATTTAAAGATATCCCTTTGTTGTTTTTCTCGGAAGCATTAAATACCACACGCACCTTTGTTGTGGTCTTGTCTTCGCGTATGACTGCATGATGAGGTAAGTATACTGCTACATGTTTATTCTTGTCATTTTCCTCTACAGGCTTCATATGGTTCAGATGTAGGTATTCCTTTATTACTTTACTGTACTGCTCTTTTAAAGGTTGATTTTTGTGTAGTCTTTTTTCTAAGGATCTGAATCTGCTTTCAGCTATACCTCGAGAATTTCCAGCCCGGCAAGGTGGATCCTCTTCGCGAAAAGGTAATCTGACTTCATATCTACCACCTTCCTGTCTTTTAGTAGTAGCGCTGTAAAATTCTTCACATCTTTGTTCTTCTGGGGTAAGTAACTTCTGTGAGTATAGTTGCTCTTCAATTTCCCAAAATCGTTTAAGGATATCATTGTCGTTGACCTTTGCATGCAATACATTGATATTCATGCTTGTGCTTTTTGTCCTTTTAATGTTTGCGCTGCTCACAGCACCGGACAGGACCCACCCTAACGATGTGCTCTGAGCTATCAGCGACGAAGATGGATTTCTCATCATCCCGTCTTTAAGGATTGCACTATAAACTTCTGCGCCTAATAAAATGTCTATTTTATTAGGCTGATTAAACTGAGGATCGGCTAGATCTTGAGGCTTGAGGTCAATCCATTCAAATACGCTGTCGCTTATGCTTCGTTCCGGTAAATATGACGTAATTTTACTAAGAACGTAAGCATTCAGTTTAAGCGTGAACTCAGGATCAAGCCGCGAACTAATTGTCAAGTTAACCATGTACTTGGCAATGGTTGATCTGTTGCCCAGACCTGATACGATTCCTTGAATAGGAAACTTTTTCAGTCTGAGGTACTGAACTGTGGACTCTGTTATTAAACATGCTTGAGAGCCTTGGTCGAGTAAAGCTCTGACCATATGAACTTCGCCCGATCTGGACTCGGCATTAACTAGCGCTGTGGCTAATAACACCTGTTTCGGTACGGGCACCTTATCCGTGGCTAAACAAGACACTACAGCGTTCATAGCACCAGATGACGAACTAGTACTAGCTGTAGTCATGTCTGCGGAACTTTCAGGACATTTCTTAACAACCTCACTCTGTTCCAAGTGCAACAAAGAGTGATGACGCTGTTGACAAAGTTTGCAAGTTGTTTGCTTCTTACAATTGTAAATTGTATGATTACCGCCTAAACAGTTGAAACATATATTATGTTTGCTAACAAATTCTCGTCTAGAGACAATAGGTTGCTTAGCGAACCTTTTACAAAAGCAAAGTTTGTGTTGTTCTGAGCAAAATTCACAACGAATGTTGTGTGTTGTAGTGGAACTTACACCTACTAAAGTCTTTGGACCATGTGAACTGCTGACCTGTTGAGCCAATACCCTTTTCGTTGGTTCTATACATTCTAGAGCGCGAAAACGATTTTCCAGGAAGCTACAAAATTGTTTAAATGTTGGCAAATCATTTGAGTTTTCTGTATTAACACTTAACTCCCACTGCTTTCTAGTCTCAGCATCCAGTTTAAATGTTAAAATGTGGATAACAATAACATCCCAAGTGCTTACATTAATGTCTAAATTGCTGAGCGCGCTGAGACAATCATTTGTGGTATCTACAAGTTCTTTTAGAGAATGCGCTGATTCGACTGAGATCTCCAGTTTTGTGTGTCGAGTTACTGGTATGTTGACGCTCCACAGCCTATGTATAGATAGTCTATGTAGCGCCTTCATCGCCTCTAACTCCACAACAATGTGTAGCGGCGTTAGGTCCAGCAGGATCTCTAACGCAGCCGTTGGCGTAGTAGGGAACGCCCCTGTTATAGCCATGCAGGCTAATCGCTGCACCTTCGACAGCGCTTTCCTGCATGTTGCTAGTTTGGTTCTTGGCCACCAGACAACGCTTCCATATGTGATTATGGGTCTTATCATCATCATGTATAGCCACTTGATGACCTTGGGCTTCAGGTCCCAGGTCTTCCCATAAGTAGAACGAATCATACAGAAGACCCGCTGGGCCTTCATTATGGCTTTGTCTACATGAGGTTTCCACGTAAGCTTGTTATCTAAGGTCATGCCTAGATACTTCACCTCCGTGGACCATTGTAGCAGTGTACCATACATGGATAGAGTTCCCAAGCCAGTCAGATCTCTCATCCTAGTAAACGGCACGACAGTAGTTTTCTCTGGGTTGATCGATAAATGGTTACTACTGCACTATTTTTCTACCATACTCAGGGCCCTCTGCATGAGACTGGATACTGTGCTCGGAAATTTTCCATTGACAAGTATCACCAAGTCATCCGCATATCCGACCGTTAAGTACGGACCTTTGTTGAGTTGTTCTAAGAGTGAATTAACCACCAAGCACCATAAGAGTGGTGAGAGTACTTCACCCTGATGGCAGCCTTTGGTGGTCATTGCAATTATTTCATCCCCTAACAACTTAGACCTAATAATTCTTCCTCTGAGCATACAATCAATCCACTTGCAAATGGTTGGCTCTATGCCGTGATTTGCCGATGCCACACTAATGGCATCAAAGGTGGTCCGATCGAAAGCTCCCTCAATATCCATGAATGCAGCAATGCATACTTCCCGGTTATCTAATGCATGTTCTGCCTTATTTACCACAAAATGCAGTGCCGTCTCCGTGGATTTTCCCGACTGGTAGGCACATTGTAGCCCGTGGAGGGGAAATTTTCTCAATGCTCCCTCCCTGACATGTCTATCTACTAACTTCTCCAGGGCTTTCAAGAAGAACGACTCAAGACTAATAGATCGGTATGCCTTGGCTTCTTCGTAGTCCTCTTTGCCCGGCTTCGGTATGTAGATGACTTTAACTTGCACCGAATCTAAATGTAATAAGTAATATTTTGATTGCCTAAGATTAACGCAATTTAAGAGTTATTCTTTATTTTCATTATTGTAGGCTATAATTACTAAAATATGTGGATTTAATGTTTATTTTATCTTACAGGCATCTTTGAAAAGGATTGCTAGATATTAATTAAATAAAAAAAATCGAATGGTCTTTTTAGATATAAGGATAAATAATATGCCAAATTAAAGGCTTATCTGTGATTAATAAAAAGTATAAAGACTGATTAAAAGAACATAAATATGTATTTTACTCCTTCAATATTACCATAATTTTGAGAGCACCTTATTTACTTGCAATTTAAAGTGTTCTTTTTTAAGAAATTAAACTTATAAATCAAAATATCAAAGAACAGGAGCCATTATTTAAGTACATTTAATAAACAATAGTATAATATTCTTAATTCTATTACTTATTCCAAACATTGAATCTGGGTGTTTTTACACCCATTGTAGTCATAGCACTATACAAATTCATTGTAGCCTTCATATTGATTTTAATCTACCGGCAGAACTGCTCAATAGTATCAGTCGTCATCATAATAATATTGTAATATCCTGTGATTGGATGACTGTAAATATTAGCTCCTTTTGTATATAACTTCTTGTATGACTAAACCTGTAAATATAAATAGGCAAATTTTATTATTAAATGTATTCGTACTCTACAATATATCGGAAATTTTACTCTGCATCTCTGGACATCAAGCTACAGTACCCTGCCTTACATAGTTAAAGAAAATACATATTAAATACGTTATGCGTCTCTAAAGTAAAATTACAGACTATTTGACATATTGGTAATATAAACAAACAATAATGCGTCTTGGAATTAGGTACAATAGATACAATAATATCAAAATGTAGTTTATAAAATTAGGGAATAGAGTGGAATGAGAAAATGGTAGTGGATGCGTGTATTTATTCATTGCTCGATTCCAGATAGGCCAAAGCTTGTGAACGGAATTCTCTAAACGCATTTGAGAACATGTCGATAGCTACCCCTTATCAGTCCACCTTCTACAGTCCATGTTCTCATGAAT
The DNA here is from genome assembly GCA_963675205.1 of Catocala nupta. NCBI lineage: Eukaryota > Metazoa > Arthropoda > Insecta > Lepidoptera > Erebidae > Catocala > Catocala nupta. Next base: position 2,273,025 of record OY776104.1, on the reverse strand, counting down.
GTTCTATTACAGTCATCGATCAAATATACCAGTTTGATCGATGATTACAGTACACAGAACCGCCGCAGTAACAATATAACTTTATATTCAACGAATTCATATTAGTCAACAAATACCTAATGGACACAAACTGTAATGACTTACGAGCAGATAAATACTATAATGATCACACAAAACTCCACAAAACACAACAGTTATGATATAGGTATGTAGTTAATATGTAATATTAAAACAAGGAGAGCTTGAATGATTTTCGCGGTAAATAAGTTTGGAAGGTAACAGTTGACATAAAATTTACAACATTGTGTTGCCAATAATGATTTTAAATAATTAATTATTCATAATTATTGCAAAAGTATGATTACCAAATTTGTATGAGACTCGTCCCCCCACTCCAATAGATCTCTTGTATGTGTTAGTAGGTTCTTAAGAATCTATAAAAAGACTAGCAACCAGTTTTAACTTAAATCCATGTGGTTTAGAAATATAATACAATTAAAATGACTTGGGAGTCGAGCTTGACTCTTCTTTCATCTTTTTCATCGACTTTCATTCATTGGCCATGCCGATAATATTAGAGCTAAATTGTCTGGCTTTATAAAAATAATATGTCGAGATTTTCAATCCATTTCTACTTCAAATTTGCTCTTTAATACAGTTGTAAGAGGCATACCTATTTACTTACAAGTAATCGTATTCACGTGTATCGCATTGAACGCATCCAAAGGAGCTTCACTAGATATCTACGATTTAGGTGCCCTACTTGCCCAGGAGGTTCTACTTACCCTCAATGGCTAAGCTTTTTTCGAATGCACTCACTGGAAAACCGTAGGAATGTGGCTGACCAAATACTGCTCTACAAAATTATGAACGGCTTGACAAACGTGCCTGAAATAAAAATAGCCGTACCGCGACAGAAAATGTTAGGTCCAGTCGCAAAACAAAAACCATTGCCATGACTGCAAGTTGTACCAAGGTTGGTACTTCCGCGCCTATGAACCGCTTGATGAGGAATTATAATGATATAGCTACAAGAACCGGCAAGTCCTCACGCCCCCGCTCCGCCGCCTCAGCACCTGTCGTCGCCGACCATCTTGGATATGACGGTCGGCAATGAGAGGTCGGGGCCAATCACGGTGACCAGGACACAGCGCTCCGCGGCCCACGCCGGGCACTCCTCCAGCGTGTGCTGCGCCGTGTCCCGGTCACACACCTCACAATGGTGACATCTGGTTGTCGGCTCCCTACCGGCTATCTTGCAGAGGTACTCTCCGAAATACCCGTGTCCGGAGAGCACCTGAGTAAGCCGGTAGGTGAGCGGTCCGCGCCGTCTGTCCGTCCACTCCCTTAACACTGGACGGACAGCCTCGACTGTCCTCACCGCATAGCGGGGCTGGGCCAGTCTCTCCTGCCATTTGGCCTCCAGGACCAATCGAGCCTGGGACCTTCGCGTCTCCACCGCCCTGTGCGTGGGCTCCTCGCCCTGGAGCCGGAGGTCAGCGCGCCAGTAATACACTGACGCTTGGACCTCCGCCTCCAAATCCCAGGGCGGCGATGCCGCCAAAACGCACGCCGCCTCGTAGGAGACGGTGCGGTACGCCCGCGACACCCTGATCGCCATCGCCCTCTGAGGTTTCCTCAGAAGGGCGATGTTTCGGCGATCGAGGGCGCCGGCCCAAATGGGCGACCCGTAAAGGGCCATCGACCGCACCACCCCCAAATAGAGGCGGCGGGAGACGACACTCGGCCCCCCGATATTCGGCAGCAGAGAGCTAAGCGCTCCCGCCGCCGACATCAGCCGGGGGGCCAGGCGGCTAAAATGGACGCGAAAGTTCCAGCGGCCGTCGAGGTGGAGCCCCAAGTATTTCATACTCGGCTCCACCCCGATGCGGACCCCTCCAACTATGATGTGGGCATCTGGTGGCGGCGCCCGCCGAGGCCCGTGAAATAACAGGGCCTCGGACTTTTCCAGCGCCACCTCCAGTCCCAACATCCTAATTCTACCGACAACCAGGGCCACCCCTGCCGTGGCAAGACGGGCAGCTGCCCCGTAATCCTCTCCCCGGGCCGTGACCAGCGTGTCGTCGGTGTAACAAGTTACGCCGACGCCCGGGGGTAGGGCGCCCCGCAGCACCCAGTCGTAGCCGATGTTCCACAGGATCGGTCCAATAACGGAACCCTGCGGAACACCGCACGACGCCTCCCTCCGGAACGTCTCTCCGTTCCGCCCCACACAGAACACACTCCTCTGGTGCAGGTAGTCCCCGACTATTCGGCGCAGATAGGGAGGCACCCCATGAAATCGGAGCGCCTCCCTAATAGTCGCCCACGGCAGGGTGTTGAACGCGTTGGCGATGTCCAAGGACACCGCCAACACCACCCCGCGCGAGGCGACCGCCTCATCCGAGAGGGCCTTGACGCGACTGATCGCGTCAATCGTCGATCGGCCCTCTCGGAATCCGAACTGATGTTCGGACAAGTCGGGGCCCACCCGCACCAGGTGCCTGGAGAGGCGGGCAACCACTACTCGCTCAAAGAGCTTGCCCACCTCATCCAACAGCACTATGGGGCGGTACGCGGAGGGAGAGTCCGCGGGGCGGCCCTCCTTTCTCAGGAGGACCAGCTTACCCGTCTTCCACATGGCAGGGAACCGTCCCGACTCCAAACAGGCGCTAAACAGCCTGAGGAGCCGGTCCCCTAGGGCGTCGTAGGCCAAAACCCAGGCGCGGCCAGGAATTCCGTCCGGCCCCGGGGCGGTGTTTTTGCCCCGGAGCCGAACCATTGCCGCGCCGAGCTCCGCCATTGTTACCTCTGGCGCCCCGGCATCGGCACCGCCCTCCTCAATATCGGGCGGCGCCATTTCGGGAGGCGTGTGCTCCGCTCTCGAAGGAAAGAGAGCGGAGACCACCTCCTCTAATTGCCGGGGCTGGAGACTCTCGGTGACCGGTGGGGCCCAGGGGCGCAACTTGCCCCTGACCGCCTTGTACGGACGGCCCCACGGGTCTGCCTCGAGAGTCCCCAGGAACTCTTCCCATCTTTGGGCTTTGGCCTCGCTGATGGCGGACTGCAGGGCGTACTTCCGCTGTACGTATTCGCCCCGCAGCCGTGCCTCCACGGTCGCGTCACGGTACCGCCGCCGTCGGCGGTACCTAGTGTACTGGCGACGCGCCGCGATGCACGCGGCGCGTTTTTGACTGATGTCGTCAGACCACCAGTACACCTGACGCCTAGGAGGTCGAGCACTGGCCCGGGGCATCGACGCGTCGCAAATCCGCGTCATTGCGCCCCGGAACCACTCCGCCTCTAGCTCAACCTCCACAGGCCCTTCGCCCATTGGGGTCCAGGCCTGGACGATGGAGGCTTCCACCAGCACGTCTACGTTGAGACGTTTCAACGCCCATCGTGGGGACGACGGGGTGTGCAATCTCCTGGGGCGATCGTCCGGGATCGCCGGCGAGGCGGAGATGTCGAACCGCACGTAACGGTGGTCCGACAGTGACTCCGCCTCGACCAGCACTTGCCAGTCCCGGACGCGGCGCGCTACGGCAGACCACCCTACCTACCTAGGCCTGCCCTGGCCTTACGGGCCCCTACTTGTTATTTTTTACCAAAGCTTTTGATTTTTACATCATTTTTTTTTTTTTTTTTTTTTTAATTATTTTTTTCAAACCAAACCTTTCGGTACCTAAATATTCATATTTTTCAGCGGGTTTTTGTCATATCTTGTATTGTACCTTGTCTTGATCAATGCTCTAGAAATTTTCAGTGTTGCCAAAATTTACGAGTTTTTTATACTACAAAAAGAACATTAAAATTCATCAAAGAAATGCAAAGTTTTTAATAAATTGTCAAAATTTGTCTCAAATTATTCAAAATTATTCTCTGAACCATCATTAAATAACTACCGGAGTTTTCCACGTCGTTTGGTACCACTCTCGACCACCCCGCCGTGCCACAGGATATATATATACAGTATTGTAACTTGGCCATATCCTTGAAATAAATGCCTACAGCTGTGCGGTACGTAAACATGCGATAGGGCTGTCCACCTACAGCATTTTAATTAAATCTGCCTACTTTGAGTTTCTATCTATTTTTGTGATTGTAAATATTTTTATTTTATTTAAACAAATAAAATGCTTTGTTTCTTTGTATAATATGTATGTATTTACAAAATAAAAGTATATATGTATGTTTATCCATTGTCTAGTACCCATAGTAAAAGCTCTGCTTACTTTGGGCTAGATGGTGTTGTGTGTATGTGGTAGAATATTATTATTATTATTATAATATTATAGAGATAATTTCAACTATCTAGCTATCGTGGTTCATGAGATACAGCCTGGTGACAGACAGACGGTCAAATATATTTTTTCTAGTTTTATTCATACACACAGTACAATAAACAACTATTATACATAATAAAATACCACGTACGCGACGAGCGGCCAGAGATGACGCACACACGCCCCAAGGTTTTAATACAAGCGTACCTACCGTATTCATGAACCGTCTATAACTACCTAGTTCACTCGTGTCAATCACTTTTATTTACTTGTTCACTTTATTTATTAGTCCAGGCATTTCTTTTTCGGAAGGGAAAAAAGTCCTTTAAAAATACTTAAATTACGTACCTACCTACTAGTAAGTATAATCATTTTATAGTCTTATCTTTCGGAGTTTCCAGGTAATCTAAAAAAAGTTATCTCTGGGTGCGTTATTGAGGAATTCATGCAACCAAAAACAGCACAATATATTCTACTTATCATATTAAATAGCCTATACTTATACTTATTTTTGTTAAAATAATCGCGCGGTTACTGTTTAAAAAACAACACACCGACCGGTCGTAACTACGGCGCATTCGCGACTGGTTGCGTGTCGAGCGCATACCAACGCCGAGGCGCGTAGGTATGACTCGGGTTCCGACCGTTTGTATGAAGATAGGTTACTGTATATATATGTACTGTGACGGCGGCTAGCGTATGGCGGCTTTGTTCAAAGGATTCAGCGTGGCGCGCCGCGGCGGCGCGGGCGGTGAACCTTTATGACTTTTAGTGATACCTAGATATTTTGATTTATAATTTGTCGGTGTTGCCATGGGTAATCTATTAAGATATTATTTTAAATAAATTAAATTTACCGGCATAATTTTCTTGATTAATTTTTATACAAAGATGAGACCTACGTGCTCATAATAAGCTACTATATAACATCTTTAACGATCGGACAGGGTTTATTATACACATTGTATAATTTGTTAGACAAAGATAGGGAAAATACCTCAAACATTGATTTATGCACGATACTTCTGTTTATTACTGGTTTACGTAGATTATTCACTGTTAGTTACGGACACAATGCACTTCATAAAATTGCTTATGCTATATAGCTTATTGCGAATGTCCTCACAATGGTTTCTAATTAATCACGCGTTACTCCATACCCTTTCCTTCTTCCACTTGGCTTCCAGTGCCATGAATTTGGATGCCAGGAACTTCAGAAATTCTCCTAAGTCAGGAAATTGTCTCGGTTCTTTGAGATCCTTTATATATTCGTTGTAAGTCACGCTATCCAACTTCTGAACCATAAGGTATACAATAATGGGATCCGACTTAGAAATATCCGGTCCAATGTTCTTGAACCCGTTAAGACATTCCACTATGACGTTATGCAAATTTCTTATATTACAGGCGCTCGCTTGTTGGATGTTTTGTTGATTTATGAGCGTATTCATATAAGAAGTAAACAGCAATCATTTGTTATCATACCGGTGGATAATTATCTCCCAGCATGCAGTATAGTTTTCTGCGCTAATACCAAGATGATGCACCAGCTTTCCTGCTTCGGCCTTGAGTTTGGATTTCAAATGATGCATCTGCGCATTTGAAAGTACAGGATTGTTGTGTACACACGGCTACACATCAAGTTAGACAGCCTATATACGCATAACTACGCTATATACAAAATAGAGAATTCTCGCAAAGGGACAGTGCATAGTGGTGTTGACATATTGGTAAGGATAGAGTGTAACAAAAATATAATGCACTCTCTCGCACGATTCGCAGCGTTCAACTTCTAATAATTCAAAGTCCAAACAGTCTAGGTTGATGTGTCGCTGTGTGTACACTTTCGGTGTAGATGTCTCGGAAGGCTAGCCATTGATTGTAGTTGCCATAAAAATCAGGTAAAACGATAAACGATTTTTGGTGTTGATTTCTCGTAATGTGCATTATTCCAAATGTTACGTTGAATTTTCTTGCGCAAGTCATCATATATGCTTTCAGCCGTATCATATTTTCTTTGTATATCGAATCATCTTCCGCCAGTATATAATCTAGTTCCCAGTTCCCTTTTTCAATAAGTTTTCTTGATTTTGAGAGCGTTTAGATTATCTTCTAACGCCCACTTTTCCATCATAATCTAAGTCGATCTTTTCCACAGTATGCTGAAAAGCTTTAAAGTTACAGTATTGGCGACGCAAAAGATCCTGTTGCTTCTCAGTTGTCTCAGTTGTCTCTCGAGGAATTACCTGAAACTTTATGTCATCGAAACTAAATCTCGAGTCTCCCCGTGAACATAGCTGCTCGAGAGCGTGAGCAACCGAAACGTCGGGGCAAAGTGTAAACTTAAATACAAATAGTTTTTAATTAGAAAATATATAGCTTAAATAGTAGTAAAATTCAATAATAGTAGTGTTAGAGTTTTCAAAATTATGTAATAACAGTGTTTAAAGTAAAATAAACAACGCGATAAAATCCGTATAAAGTGTTTAATTTCAATAAATTACCTTTAGTAGGTAACGCAGAGGGTGACTGCTCCGCGATGCTTGTAGATGCAGCCGGAAACTCAGGCCGAGTTCTTGAAGTTAGAGACGGCAAACGCGCTTGCCGTTTCAGCATATCTTGTAAAACCTTTTCATAGACTGCCTTAGTGCTGTTAGAGATATCGTCGGCAAAATACTGAAGGTCCGTTGCTCCGGACTCTTCCAATAGTTGGTAGTTGAGTACAAACTGCTCCCAGCTCTGCTAAGGCGCGAAAGACGTTCCTCCAGATAATCAGCATCTTTCCTGCTAGGACTGTCCTTTTTATAGTTGATACATATTTGTTTCAATTGCCGAAAATTGTTTCTTGACGGCTAATAAGTTCTTCCACACTCTGAGCTATGTTTGTTGAGATCTTAGTTAACTTTGGCCGGAGACAAAGTAGAGGTATATCACCACAGGCACTAAGTTCACTTATCTATTAACGAAGTATTCGCAAATAGTTACTACTTACTCAGTGCGCTCGCGCTCCAATACCGGTATGTGCGTTCTCGTCTCAATACAGGCGATTAAAAAGAGTGGCCATGAGGTTCTTGCCCGTTCTTCTCATGAGCCCTACACCCTTGCTTTGCTGAACGTGGCAGTAAATGTAAATTCACAGGAAAACTTTACTATAACTTTGACAGTCATAAGTGTTACCTTGTAACCTAACGCGAATAAATTTATTTTTGATTATTTTTTATAACTGGGGCGACTCGCTTCTGGGAGACCAGTTGCACCGATTCGCTATTGAACTGAAATTACTACACGTACTTTGTATCCACTGTTCACTGCTCGAAGGACCAAAACGAGATGTATGGCCAAAAGGTATGTTAAGTTATAACGGAGTTGACGTAAACCACGGATTAATAAGAATAAAAAGTTTATTGCGATAAATGTACAAGTTAGTTATTATGGATGCTAATTCGTAGCGAATGTTATAAGTTTTTAATCAACTGAATGTATTTTAAAGGAAACGCGGAAAGCAGGTTACAGGCGATGTCTGTAGGTACGTTAACCGTACATGGGACCAGAACTAGCAGAAAGAATAATTGTAAAGCGATGACAGAAGTCATCGAGGTCGCGGGCCCGCCATGCGGTCCGGCTTCACGGATTGACTTTTGCCTCGTTTATCAAGTATTTGTTAGCTTTGTCATTGTTACTGATCGTAACAATCGATCGTATCTAGGTTACACAGACATTATACGTGCGAGTACTTTAATCTCTTTGAACAGGTGCTAGTGCACTACTAGGGCTGATTGACGTTGTTTACTTATTTGTTAGGTACTTATGGTGATTACGACTACCAGTGCGCACAGCCACGGTTCAAAGTGTCGAGGGAGAGGACATGGGATTCAAAACATCGATCTTATAATTTGGTAAATACTTTAATAATAATTTAACAAAAATATGACTTATACGTTGTTATTTATGTGGTACATAAATGTCCAACATCTGAATAATTAATATTATGCAGTGCATTTAAACAATAATGTTTGTACGAACAGGTACAGCGTATCTATGACTTCAATATGCAACATTTGGTTTATAATTGCTGTGAAGAAAGCTGCTCTTCTAGGTTAGACGCGGGCACAACTCGTGGCATCCAGTGGAATCGTGAGTGTGATCTAAGGCATGAGGATCTCGTAGTCTGGGAAGCCGAGCTCCTGTCCCGCGAAGGCGATGTAACAGACGCCGTGGGACTGCTGCACTTTGCCGGTGGTGAGGCTGCCCTCATGGTTGACGCGGCCCACAAACAGCGGCTCGCCGTCCTCCGACTCTCCGCCGGGGAACGCGCCGGGCAGCACGTTCGAACCGCTCGTCGCCACCCAGTTGTTGGGGCCGCCCACCAGCACCTGCACCAACACAAGTTTCATCTTAACACAACACAAGCTAACGATGCTCGTAAGCTTGTGTTGTGTTCTATAGTGTACCTGCATATATACCTATTTTACACTGGATGTCTGAACAATCTGAATCCTATATGAACACATATATTACGGCAATTTATTTTGGTTTTTGGCGCCAGTTAACAAAGATAAATCATGGAAATAATTCAAATTAAATTAGTACCCATTCAGACTTACTAATATTTAACTTACTAATGTGAGAGTTTGTAAAGGTATTTGAATGATTGATACTCAATCATCTATAAATCGCAAACGGATTTGTATATTAGGTTCTATAGGTACTAAGCACACAGACAGACCGTGACCGTCTCAGTCACTGAGACAGCAGTGCACAGTGCTCCCCTGGGCATCACGCGGTAGTAGCCGCGCCGCGAACACAACCAATATCAGTAATATAATATAGCAAATAAATATCAGTAATATCGATTATTATTTTTTATTTTCTTGACACGTACGTATCATTTCATTCGTTTACTAAAAAGTAATGACATAGTCACCATTATTCATATTTTCTTTTTATACTTATTACGTATTTACTCAACAACGAGTATTTTTACCGCGTAGGTATCTAATAACATCGTCTAAATAATATAAAAACGATGTTATGAGATTTCATACCGGCCTCCATGGCGTAGTGGTTAGTGTATCCGACTGCAACGCCTAAGGTCGCGGGTTCGATTCCCGATTCAAATATTTGTGTGCATGAACATGGATGTTTGTATGGTATGGTATTTCTATGTATAATATATAAGTATTTACAAAAAAAAAGTATATTGTATGTTTATCCATTGTCTAGTACCCATAGTACAAGCTCTGCTTAGTTTGGATACTAGTATAATATTATATTATCTGTGGTTTGGGCTAGCTAGATGGTGTTGTGTGTATGTGATAGAATATTATATTATATTATATTATATCGAATAGACAATTATACAAAAAGGTGTACAACACTCATAAGTACCCGTACAAGTGAGGCTGTAAAGGTTGCGCGCTGCCACAATCGTATTTACCTGATATTTAGGTTTTCCGTACTCGTGTCCTCCCCACGCCACGAAGGTGACGCCGTCGGAGGCGACTAGCTTGCCGGGGATCATGGCGCCCTCGTGCTGCGCCCTGGCGACGTAGATGGGCTCGCCGCTGCAGTCCTGTCCCCCGACGACGGCACCGGGCGGCACGGTACCGCCGGCCGCGTCCACCCAGGTGCCGCCACTCGCCGGCGGCGCCGCGTACAGGGGCGCGGCCACCGGAGCGGACGGGGGCACTGCAACATGCACAATGTCACTTGTCTACACTAATGAACTTCTATAATAGAATAATAAGCAGTAATTGTATCATTTTAGTGTATAATAGTCTGTCAGACAGGCGGCGAATAAGTGCAGTTAAAAGTGGTGTTAGCGCACAAACACCGATGCAAAACAGAATCCATTAAATTTAAGTTATTACGATGGCTTTGAAGCTTTATTTGTGAAGGTTAGATGTAAGAAGGTATTAAACGCCTTCGTTGTAACCAGCAGAAAAGTAATTATATTAATAACATGCATAATTCTGCGTGCTGTTAAGGTGCGGTCAAACAGCCGGCGTGCGCAGGGCGTGCGCGTGTCCCGCCGTGTTGTAATGTACTGAACTGTATGAAAGCGTTCACACAGCCAGCGCTAGAGCGAGCGCGGGGCGGGCGCGGGACCGGCGCAGCGCGGCGCGGTGCGGGCGCGCGTTCGGCGCGCGTATTACGCATGCGTGGTATAAAGCTTTCAACACACTGTATCGCTATAAGCTAATTGAAAATAGTATGAAATGAAAATAACATACCGTGTCAATTGAAAATAATAACATTTTATTTGACATTTTTCATTAGTTACTAGTTACACAAATAAAGAAATATTACCTCCATAAAATATATATTAATATGAAATGTATACTTTTATTCTGTATGAAACATAGCATGTAACATTAATGGGTGGGCATGTGTGAGGGTCGTATTATACTGTCGGTTATATAGCAGTATCATGAATTAAAAAGAAGTATTATTTTTAATGCTTCCTGTTTTTTCCCCATGATCATCATTCACAACTGTGTAAATATCAGTAAATTTACTTATTTTGTACTTTGGAATCATTGGACTACAATGTATTTATGGAACAAAGGAACAGGGATGCAAAAGTTAGGTATGTGAGTGTCCAAATAACCCATTTGAACCAATATGGCGTACAGCCATACATTTATATATATGTATTAGATATTTACACTCATAGAATAAGAGTGTCGTGCGGTTGCCTTGTTGTTGCCGAACGGCAAACCTGATATCTTGTTAAATGAAAAATCCTTGATGATTTTGAATATGACTTTCTTGTTTCACGGGTTTATTTTGATAATGACTTATTAAACAGAGAATAATTCAAACAAATAAATGTACATGTATTGTAATGCGCTGACGCGGGCGCAGTATGTTGCTGACGCGGTAACTTATGAGGTTAATAAACCGAACATATTCCCGGCCCAGACAAAATGAGATGATGAGCATAATTTAACAAACATATATATTTAAGTTAAAATTTGGTCAATAAACTCTATTTTATCTGTATTTCTATTTCGGCCTTCATTACATAATATTATCATTAAAGATATTATTTCAGTAATCGCGGTCGCTGTGGGTTGGTAGCTTTATATTTATGGAACGCACACGCGTGACGTCACCAAAACGCGTCGAGCCGGCGGCAGGCACGCCGCCGGCCCGCCGCGTCTTGGTGACGTCACTCGCGCCCCGCTCACGCCATGCTCGGCGTGGTTTAACGCATGCGCAGTAGGACCTAGAATACTATAATATAAAGCCGCTGTCACAGTCATCGAAGTGTATACACGTCGCGCTGACCTACTCAAAATCCAGGCAAGACTTTTAGTCCACAAACACATAATTATCACAGCGCGAGAGCCTAAGTGAGCGTGAGAAAGGACAGCGATAGAAAGCCTAGTACCTATTTTAATTATTGATGTCGAGCGATTCAGACGTGGACGCGGCTCTGCTTATGTTTGCAATAGCTAATTTTAAAAAGCGCAAATGGATATGGATTCAGGATTGAATCAATCACGTCATATGTAAGGAAAATATCATACGCTGTGTCAAGAGTTATAAACACTTGAGGACACATTTTATGCCTATTTTAGGATATTTCAACATTGTTTTGAGCATATACATGGCTTAATAGAAGCGAAAATAAATAAACTTGACACAAATTGGAGACGCTATTGGTTCAAGAGAAAGGCTGGCAATTTGTCTGAGCTAAGACATTTTAATATTTACAATAAAAAAATAAGTTAATTCTAAATATAACAGCTTAATTAACGCAAAAGGCTTGACACATCTTTGTAAGAACCTAATACAATATAGTATAGCCTCGATGATGTAGTGGTTAGTGTAACCGACTGCCTGAGGTCGCAGGTTCGATTCCCGCACAAGTCAAACATTTGTGTGTATGAACATGGATGTTTGACTTGGTCTGGTTGTTTCTATGTATAATATGTATGTATTTACAAAAAAATATAGTATATATGTATATATGTAAATATGTTTATCCATTGTCTAGTACCCATAGTACAAGCTCTGCTTAGTTTGGGCTAGATGGTGTTGTGTGTATGTGTAGAATTTTATATTATATTATAGTAGAATAATAAAATATTTACAAAATAGTACTCCAACTCGACATAGGCTTTAAACAAACAATGTGCATTGAACTGTGTTCGCCTCCACATAAAGCATCCTCAAGACTGTTCAGCAATAAATAAGAAAATAGTTCTTTATATATTTTTCTGACACTGTGATATTGTATGTCAACTGTTTGCACCTTTGAATTCCAGACGCGTAAGCGAAACGCTCCATCTATAGAGCGACATATATAGGTATATATTTTATTATATTTGACATATTTTTATATTCATTTTTTTTTGACATCAATGTGACGTATTCTGAATGTCAATTTCTATAAAGAAATATATGCTTATTTATGTAAATATGTATTCTATGGTTAGTATACTACAGAGTAGTTGTTATGACTTTAAAATATTAGTAGGCATAACCAATTAACATTGGAAATACATTTTATGGCATATAATAGATCTCGTAAAACATAAATAATATAAGAAGCTAAACTTATAATAACAAAGTATTTATAATCACCGAATAATAATATTGAATTAAAGAATGAAATTAATACTAAAATAGAGTTTATTAATACTTCACTCAATTCTATTAGAACACGGCAATCTCTTTACTCTACACAAAACTCAACTTCTCTTCAAACTCACTATTATTTGGCTAGCTACTATGATGGCTAGCAAGCATATGGTGCGCCTTATGGTAACTGGTCATGGAAACTTACGATCACTTGCAATAGCCTTGTGCAATAGTGATAACACATTGCTCGTGCCTATTATATGAAAAATAAAACTCATCTTTATTTCAATTGCTCTAGAAATATCTATGTGCCGATAGTCTAGTAGAAAGTCGTCGCTGGTTGTCGTAACGGCCATCAAGACGCGTACACATTTCTATGCCTGTGACCGCGGTTTTATATATAATGTCGTTCGTATCACGCATGCGTCAGCAAAGCGAAGCTTGACACCCGCCGGCGGCAGCGCGTGCCCGCCCCGCTGCCGCCGGCTGTGTGAACGCTCTCATACAATTCGGTACATTACAACACAGGCGGGACAAGCGCACGCCCCGCTCACGCCGGCTGTTTGACCGCGCCTTTATATTACAAATGAACAGCAATATAGCACGAGGCAACGGAAAAATGTAAAGAAACAAAAAAAGTATCGCAAATGAAAATCGAAAGAATAAAACACCTTAGACACAAAATGTACCCAACATAACATACCAGAACTCGTACCAACGACGAGTGCAAACACATCCAGATACAGCATTCGAGTCGTGGTGTTAACACTAAGTACCAACTAGCACAAACAACACGAGAAACATCAAACACGCTACTTCCTTTGCTATAACACCATTTATTGTTAGTCTCGAATAGATTACATCGTGTAAGAATAAGTGATTTTGAGTATCAACCTAAAAGTGGTCTAGCCTTGTCAATCGTGAATTAAGTTTTAGCAAATAACATCCAAAGCGTGTCAAGTGTATGGAGACTCAACGTGAGAGCGCGGCGGGTCCCGCGGGCGCCGAGCTGTAGTAGTGGGCGAGGCGCCAGCGGCCGCGCGCGCCCCACGCCGTGCGCACGCCGAAGTGCACACGCTGAAGTGCATGACATTGAAGGGCGCGGGGTCCACCCACTCCAGCAGCGTGGCGCTGGAGGTCGCGTCGCGAACCATCAGCCTGCCGCACCTCCATTGAATTACGAAGCTTCTGAACTCGTTAGGATTCATACGTCCCGGGGTTGGAACCACTACCTACGGGTCAATCATTTGTTTTAGCACCGGCCTCAAGACCTTGGAAGAACACACGAACACGACATATTACATATAGTACCTTATCTGGTTTCTGTTTGCAGAATCTAATAAGCGACTGGGTGTTCTCCCAGCCGCCGAGGATGATCTCATGATACATGGGGTCCACCACGGCGGGGGCTTGCGTCAGACAAACGTGGCAGTTGTGTGGACCGCAGAACTCAAATTTCAAGGAGCCCTCGGCAACGGGCCCGAACTTATATTCTAACTTGTCCGGAGTATTGAATTCGTCTCCATATGCGTCGATAATTTTGTGTGACTTTATATGTGTTGTTGGGTACATTTCATGAATGATTAAGTAAAACCTTGACGATGACATACCTTCAATCTTCCAGGTGCCGCTGGCCCCCCAGCCGGTGCACACGCCGACGAACGCGATGGGGAAGGGCTCGGGGTCCGCCCACGAGATGAAGGGGATGGCTTCTCCATCGCGGCCCGCAGAGATGATGCCGCCGTCCCATTGAACCCAGAAGCCGCGGAATTCACCTCCGTTAAGTATTTGTGGTGTTTCAATTTCTACTTTTTCTGGCTTAGTTCTATTTCTCCTAATTACACTTTTTGTGTTACTCCAACCGCCCAGGAAAATCTGTCAATTTAATAGAGTATCCAATAAAATATTTGTCTATTAACATTTTCTTGATATAATGTATGTAGTTATAAAGATTGAAGTTGATTGAACCCGCCCAAATTCTTCAGTTCCAAATCTATACTAATATTTTAAGCTGAAGATTTTGTTTGTTTCTTTCTTTTGTTCAACGCGCTTATCTCAAGAACCACTAGTACGAATTGAAAAATATTTTAGTGTTGGATAGCCCATTTATCGAGGAAGACTATAGGCTATACTACATCACGCTACGACCAATAGGAGCGGAGCATTCATAAAAAATGTTGCGAAAACGGGGTTCTCTCATGTGAAGCAGACGAAGTTGCGCGGGTCAGCTAGTTAACATTAAAGTAAGGACGAGAGAAGGTATAATATATTATTATTGGATAGATAGACTTCATATACATAACAATGTTTATGGATATGACACATTAGCATCGGGTGTGCGGCTGTAGCGCCAGCAATGAGCTGATTGTTGGCAACACTACCCGCGCTACAGCGTAGCAGCTTTTACCAAACAGTAAACATTACACCAAGCTATATCTTCTCCCTAGCCTTTATTATTCCCAAGTCAATTGGGGTCGGCTTTTTTAGTTTAACCGAATTTGACTGGATATCAGTTTTTACACGGAACGGCTGCCACCTGACCTCCAAAACCCGACGGCTAACGATACCCTAAGGCTAGACCAGTGTCAGGATATTATAGGGCACTGACTTCCCAGTAACGACTGCCATAGATGTTCATGGCAGCCGGGACCGACGGCTTAACGTGCTCTCCGAGGCACGGAGCAGGCGATAATTGTCAATCAATACGCACAGCATTTCGAAAAGTCATATAACTGCCGAAAGTCAGAGGTGCGCGACGTGGGTTCGAACCTGAGACCCTCTGCATTGCAGTCTGTTGGTCTCCCCACTGAGATATCGCTATATCAAACATTACACCAACCTATATCCAAGTATTATTTTACTTATTAGCTAGTTACTGAAGTAATTAATTAAACTGATGCCTACGTCTGTATATTTTCGCGAAGTGATCACGCCTTCGTGTCGTCAACTATTATCGTGTACCGGGCCATTTCTAGTCTCTCCAGACAAAGTGCCGCTAAAGAGAACTTTTGGAAACAAAAGAATGTCTAAACTGGAATTCGCATCCAGGGCTTCATAATGGTCGGCTTACGTATTTCATAAATATATTGCACGGAACCAGGCAGACAGGCAATGATAAAAGGAAATAAATGAAAATATAAACAGATAGGTAATTAGAGACGCTTACTTCAACCATGGGGTCGGACTCCTGGGGTCCCATGGTGAGGGCGATGTGCGCGTCATTGGGCGTCCTCACTTTGAACTGCACGGAGCCGCTCGACACCGGGAAGAATTGGTATTCGAGTTTGTCCTCGGTATTTAAATCTGAAAGACAATATTCAAATGGTTAAGTGTATTTTTATAGAAGAGTGCCCGTTTAAGTAGAATATGCTTTAATCTAACGGTCTGATTTGCGTTAAATAACAGTGAGATCGAAGCGATTATTATAGGATATCTTAAAATTAGAAATGGGGATGAGGGGTCGATGACACATTAACATGTTCTTAGTGCTTTCTACAATTCCATTAAGTATAACGATATACGGTCGTTGCCTTGGCACTCGAGGCTTTTCGAGGCGATTCTATATATAGGCTGCAATATTGGTATGCGAGCAAGGAGGTGTCTCGCGACCAACTCGCCCGTCACCCACGAATCCATAACACGCATGGAGAACAAAAGCAATGCACATCGAATGATATTCATTGCCGTTTTTCTAAATCTCGCTTTAAGCTAAAACAGTAGAAACTACGTATTGGCGTCTGCGTACTGAACTTGTTTTGTTCTCAGTAGTCCAACCCGATGATGTCATCCAATCAAATCAATGTTGCTCCAACCTACATACTCACGTCGTACATGTTATAAACTACAGTTTTGTGGCTCGCACATTGTGAAGTAGGATGAT
Source organism: Catocala nupta (assembly GCA_963675205.1). Lineage (NCBI taxonomy): Eukaryota > Metazoa > Arthropoda > Insecta > Lepidoptera > Erebidae > Catocala > Catocala nupta. Next base: position 2,256,267 of record OY776104.1, on the reverse strand, counting down.
AGTGCACACACGAGTTTAGAACTGAAATGTACATATTTGTGTAAATATTATCCTTAATGCTTATTCACGTACGTAGCTGTGGGTACCTAACTGTAGTGTAAATAAATAATCGCAATACTTATTATATTATAACTTATAACGGTCAAATAACAACTTTCAACACATTCCTCATTTACGTTGCATGTACTGAGCGGCCAATGCTCGTACGCAAAACAATTAAAATGTTTGATATCAATCAATTTGTTTAAAAATTTCGCTATTTAGGTAGGTAGGTATATGGCATAGGTATTTTACTAACTTAATCAAATGAATAAGATATTATTACATTGGCATCCATAGAACTATAAGGTGGGTTTGTGTTACAATCATAAGCACAAACTACAATTATTCAGCTGCTAGGGTACGTAGTAGGTGGTGGTCGCTGCCACGGCACGGCACTAGGTAGCACCTACTAGTCTCACCACCATGTGGATTATGATCAGATCCGTGAGTGCGCTGAGTGGGACTTATGTAGGTACCGACCTGCCGATGCCGCAACCAACTATTACAAGTAAGTAGGTAGTTACCTATGATGCTACTAGGTATAACGTAAAATGAAAGTATATGTGTGTATTGATATAATTAGATATATGTAAGTTCCTAACGTAGAAGATTATTATCTCCAACTGTTATATCATTCTCGCCGTACACAATAGGCTCGATATTATAGGTTAGTACACATAATTATGTTTTGTCATGTTCTTTTATTGTCGAACGTTATCTCCCGTAGTATCCTGTACTACAGGCTGATCGTCGGTATACTCTTATGGAATTATTAGATCGATTAGAGCCAACTAACAGATTGATCTGATGTAGTTACATCGGCAGCTATGTATGCATAAATTATATTATGGTATTTAAGTAGGTACCTATTCATTCGTGTAGGTACATTTAATTATGTATTCCTAGATATCTTACGTACCTACAGATACCTACATGCATACATGCCATTTTAATTTAAAATTCTATAATCTCTTCAGCAAAATTTAAAATAAATACATTTTATACATATAATTCCATATTATAAGTAATAATTTAATTCCATGGTGAAACATATCGATTATCTAGTAGAGGTATGGAGATCAGCCGCCAAATCACATCTTGACAAATTACAAAGAGCACAAAATAAATTAATTAAAGACCTTTTTCATTAGGTACCTACAATCATTTTAACCCAACGAAAAGAAAAAGAATTATACTACAGAACTTAGAAGTTTAGTGGTAACAGGGCCTTTCAAAGTGGAGCCTTATATACAGAATCCTTCAGTTAGTGTAAATTTACAGAAAATAGTATAGAAATAGATAGAATATTAATAAAAAAATTAGAAAAATTACAGTTAGATCATATGAATCCAGAGGAACGTAGGGTTATTGGGAACATATGTAAAGAATATAAGGGTATTTTTTATTGCGAAAATATTCCATTAACCTTTACTAATCAGGTTAAACATAGAATAAGAACAAAAAATGAGGATCCAATAAATATTAAAGCACATAGATTACCACCTGTTCAATCGAAAGAAATTAGGAATCAGGTAGATAAGATGTTAAGGGATAACATTATCCAGGAATCACATTCACCCTGGAGTGCTCCTGTACATCTCGTGCCTAAAAAGATAGATTCGTCAGGGCAACAAAAATGGAGAATGGTAGTCGATTATAGGCGGCTTAACGAAATCACTACCGACGATAAATATCCTTTACCTAACATTAATGACTTATTTGACATGTTAGGCAAGAGTACTTACTTTACAACGCTTGACCTGGCTAGTGGGTACCATCAAATCAAGGTTCAAGAGGAGGATAGAGCGAAAACAGCATTTAGTACACCCTCAGGACATTATGAATTTAACAGAATGCCTTTTGGATTAAAAACTGCACCAGCTACATTTCAGCGGGCGATGGATAACATCTTAAGAGGCCTTCAAGGCTTGCTGATCTATCTCGATGACGTAATCATATTTTCAAAAAGCTTGCAAGAACATGTAGAAAAGCTCAGAGCAGTTTTTGATCGCTTTCGAAAAACCAATTTAAAGATACAACTTGATAAGTCGCATTTCCTAAGAAAAGAAGTACTCTACTTAGGTCATACTATTACTAGCGAGGGATTGAAGCCAAACAATGACAAAATTGATGCCGTTCTGAGGTACCCCATACCAGAAACAGTCACACAAATAAAAAGCTTTTTAGAACTTATAGGTTACTATAGGAAATTTATTAAACATTTCGCAAAAATTACTAGACCATTGACAGCTTGTTAAGAAAGGCCGTTAAATAATTATTAATGATGAATATAAGGAATGTTTTGAAACATGCAATAAGGTTTTAACAAACTCACCCTTATTACAATTCCCTGACTTCATTCCTTACCAACAAATAATGATAAATTAATTAAAAACTTTTTGAAGGAGTATGTAGACTCTAAACATAAATATTTTATATACTTTGAACATTAATCTTTTAGAAAATCCTTTTCAAATATGGTTATTAAATTGTTTAAAAAGGATTCGGTAAAATTAACGGAGTGTACAGAAAGAGTAATTAATCTAACAGAATCAGAAGACGACTAGAAAAATGTTGTAATTAAGTACTATGAAGTTAAGACGTGCCATAGGGGCATCAATGAAACTTTGGCTAAACTTAAAAGACATTATTGGTGGGCGAATATGAAAGAATACGTTACCGCTATTATTAACAGTTGTGAAGCCTGTAAAAAAATTAAATACGACAGGAAACCGATAAAACCTTACATTCAATTAACACAAACCCAAATTAGCCCATTCCAAGAAGTATTATTGTATTTGTATTGTATTGTATTTGTATTCATGGATTTATTATAATATATAAGAAAAATATTATCTAACTATAGTAGATGCCTTTAGTAAATTAACTCAAGCCATTGAAATACCCAATAGGAGTACACCGCAGATAGTTAGAGCATTAATAAAATATTTCAGTATGTATGGTACACCTAAAAAAATTAATTGCGACTCGGGTTCAGAATTTAATAATATGTTAATTAAAGAGATGTTAAGTTTATACAAAATTGAACTTCATATAGGGACTCCGAACAATCCTAGTTCAATGGCAATGGTAGAAAGATTCCACTCAACTATTATCGAAATTTACCGCTTAGCTAAATATGATAAAAGTGATTTAGATACAGCATCCGTCATGACTTATGCGATCCTAGCGTACAATAATACAATACATTCGGCAACAGATTTTACACCATTCGAGTTAGTGTTCGGACACACAGATTCGGGTGATGTGTTTAATATAGATAGAGAAAAGAACCTTACACAAAAACTATTATTAGATCATAGGAAACGTTTGAAAGTGCTCTACGAATATGTATCAGAAAAATTAGAGACCGACAAACTTAAAGTGAGAGGTAAAAAAGGAGGCGAAGAAACCCCAGTCCTTACAACAGGTGACAATATTTTCATGAAAAATACTAGAACTAGGAAAGCGAAAGAAAAACCGCGATACGAGAAAGCAAAAGTAATTGGTAAAGTTCAACATAATAGTATACCTGTAGAGTTAAATAAACGGTCTACCAGAGTGGCGGTAAAGAATATTAAACGTCCTTCACAGATCGTGCCTAGTACTTCTGGTACTAGTGGTGACAGCGTCCACGCTGGACCTTCAAAACCTCAGTCTGAACCCCGGGATAGCGTCACTGAAGATGGGAGTAGCTGTGAAGAGGACTAGTTTTTGGACTATATTTAAGAAATTAGACTTAAAATCTATAGGTTTACAGATAAATAGTAATATTCAAGATTTTAGTAATTTAAAGGTTAAAATAAGAGAAAGTAAGTTAAGTAATGAAACCATAGGAATAGAAAATCAGATTGATTATTTAATTAAACTTACTAAAGATAGATTGTCTCAAATATTATCTTTTAATGTTATGACCAAACGTGCTTTGTTTAGCCCATTAGGTACATTAGTTAAGTCTATTTCAGGTAATTTAGATGCAAACGATGCAATCCTGTATGATAGAGAAATACAAATGATACAGAATAGGGAGCATGTAGTTGAACGTAAAGTATCACTAATGCAAAAAGCTTTTGATAAGTTAGTAAATGACTCTGAAATAATAGATTCAAACATTAACAACTTAGGTTTACAAACCAGTGAAATTGAAAGTCTTGTTAAAAACGAATCCAAGTTCAACAGATTATTTCATGTTATGAATACTATGTACTTAATTTTGAGTAACTTTCGATCTTGCTACGAAGATATACAGGAGATTGAGACAGCAATTGCATTCAGTAAATTAAACATATTACATCAATCCATTATAAATAGTACAGAGTTATATAGAAATTTACAAGTTATTGGTAAACATGCTAGAACAATATATCCAGTTAGTATTGATAATTTAATAAAATTAGAGCGTAATATCATTGTTAAGTCATATTTAAGCGAGGTTAATTTAGTTTTTGTCTTAGAAATCCCAATAAACACCTGTACGAAAACCGTATTGAGATGGTGCAATTAGGTTGTATTTATTTAGATAGATAAGCACCTTTTTATTCAACAACTTTTCAATTATTTTAGAAAGTACAGGCAGTACGGAGATGGGTCGATAATTATTGACATCATCCCTGTCCCCACTCTCATAAACAGGCGTTATAATAGATTTCTTCAGAACTCTGGGGAATATACCAGTTCTAAAACAAAGATTAACCAGATGGTCAAATATGGGAACTACTATAGACCTTGTAAGTTTTAAAAATTTTGTCGGAATATTGTCCCACGCAGGAGAGCTATTCGAGTCAAGGCTCATCAGTACACTATCCACTTCCATTGGATCTGTCTCTAGTAAGACAAATGAAGATGACATGGAGTTATTAGGTGTCGATGGTAAATCAGGACACTGCCCATCGCGGCCATTCAATATACATTCTGCCAGATTTTTACCTACAGTGACAAAAACCTATTTAAAGAGTTAACCGAATCATCGGGGTTTGCATAATTATATAGTAAATTTGTATTAGGTATTTTTGAGGGCTTATAATGTGTGATATTATTTATAGATTTCCATAGAGTTTTATTGTTGTGTATTGATGCAGTCAGTTTATTTTTGTCATATTGACGTTTTAATTTCTTAACCAGATTATTACAATAATTTCTGTAGCGCCGATATGTAATCTTCAGTACTTCATTAGTTGGGTCATTCTTTAATGACTTTTGCATATTGTTTCTATTTCTTATACACCTAAGAACACCCACGGTAATCCAGGGCTTTATTATCCATTTAGTATATGGAATAGGTATAACTTTTGTGTGAAGCGTAATAGAACCTATAATTTTCTTGAGAAGTATATCAGTAAGATAATCAGGATTGTCATAACACAATAATTCTTCAAGATTTGACAATTGTAAGGTGCTACATGCTTTATCAAAGTCTATTATTGTTTTAATTTTTGGCGGAGAATATATTTTTTTTATGTTAGAGAGACTTAATATTATTGAGTTATGGTCTGTGATGGAAGTATCGAGGATGGCGGTAAAAGCGATGGTATTACATTTGTCAATTTTTATTAAAAAATGATCTAGGCTATTTTTGCCTCGAGTAAGTAGTGAGCCGGCAATAAGCCGTGATGTGCCATTATATTTAAATAATATTCTCTATTATTTCTTGTATACGTAGTTTCCAAGGGATCAGATATTAAATTTATATTTATATCACCAGCAAGAATTATGCTTTTGTGAGTTTTAATTTTTTCTAGATATAAATCTACAGAGGTAATAAAATCATTAGCGCTAAGATTGGACGGCGACCGATAAATACCTAAAATGGTAAATTGAGAAGTTGAAATTTGAAGACATGAGGCATGCTGAAGGATAACTTCTTGCACCTTTGTGTGCAAATTATTTTTTATATACACTACCACACCATCATTCTGATTTAGCAAGTTAGTAGTGTTATATGAGTAATAGTTATTTATTTCAGGTATCTGTTTATTTGAAACTAGTCGGTATTCTGTAAGAATCACAATGTCTATACTGAGGTGTAGCTGAGACAGCATAATCTCAAAATCGTTAATATTGCTGTAAATGCTTCTTATATTTTGACATATAATATTTAAGGTAGTGTTAGATAACTGGTGGGTGTATTTTTTTGGGAAGTCTTCTATGGAACATTCTACAGCGTTACCAATCTGCATGTTATCAAGTTCTTGTAGATTAGATAAGAGATTAGCCATAATTAGTGTTAGTTTTTGGTCTAGGAGGTCGTATCAGCGAGAAATAGCTTTTTACGTAAGAACTTAACAATATAATATGTGAATGAATAATAACAAGATTTGTATTTAGTGTAGATTTATATATTTGAAACCAAATGGCGGGAAATTTATTTGCAAATATATATAAGTATTTTGTAAGTATTTAATAAAGGTTTTAGTTACCTGCAAATTGCTTATAGTGTAAAATGGTTTATATGTACATAGTACATACATTATAATGGTAAATGAAGGATATATTATTTGTTTGAGATAGTTAGCTCCCACGTTAGTGATAGTACTGCTAATCGCTATGTTGCTGGGCACTTCACAAACGTTGAAACAACGGACACCTACAATGTAATGATTTAGTGCAGCAATTTGTAGATTAGACAAATCTTTAACCTGCGCGAGATGTGAACCCACTACACTCGGTATTGCGCGGTAGCAAGGTGACCACTTAAACCACTGCGCCACTCTTACAAACAGATTAATATATCTGTTGTATATTGTAATATATATATTGTATATATGTGTGTAAACGTAAATATTTTGTAAGTATAAAATATATAAGATATCTATTTGAATGTGTAGTGTACGTTTGTAGAGATATGTGTTTACAATTTAAGCAATAATATAATGAATTTATAAACGAAATGAGATTTCTACAAAAACTTAAAAGGACATTTAACAACTACTCTTCTTGTTGTAGGTAAATGACCTGCCTTCAATTACAAAGTACCAGCTCATTCTTTACGCAGACGATGTTTCTGTAGTAGTACCGTATCAGAAAAATCTAGTCTATGTTGAGGAGTTAAATGGAACAGTAACTATTCGTGATATTGTTAGTTGGATGACTGATAATAATCTTAGTGCTAATATATCCAAAACCAAATATGTTCAGTTTCATAACAAAGGTGCAAAAAAACAAGATATAATGCTAAAGTACGACGCTCAACAACTAACGGAAGTAGATGAAGCACGCTTTCTTGGCATAACACTCGATGCAAAATTAACTTGGAGGCCGCATATTGAGAATTTATATAAAAAAATAAATCGCTTTGTTTATGCACTTTGGCGACTCACTAATATTACTAATAGAGAGACAGTATTAAAGGCGTATCATGCATATGTAGCGTCTAATCTCAGATATGGCATCACAGTTTGGGGTAACTCCGTAATGTTAGGTACTATTTTTGTAACACAAAAACAATGCGTAAGAGCACTGTATAACAAGCGCCCATGGGAAAGTTGTAAGCCACTATTTCGACAGTAATCGCTACTTACTGTTCCCTGTATGTATATTTTTGAAATATGTGTTCTTGTAAAATCTAATCCCGACCTTTATATTTGTAAGAAAGAAGTGTGTAAATTTTACACTAGGTACCCTAATAGATTGGTTTTTCCACCCATAAAAACGGATATCTGTAGTAGAAATAGCTACGTTATGTCTATCCGAATTTATAATCATCTACCACAAAGTGTTAAGGATCTCACAATTAACAGATTTAAAAACCAATTATTTGGATGGCTTTGTGGGAAATGTTTCTACTCAGTCCAAGAATACCTAGATTTCAGAATGTACGATTTTACAGTAAATAAATAAATATAAGGTCTTATCTATCAATCATGATCGTGACTAATATAAATTTGACATTTTGCTTCTAATTGTAATGATGAATTATAATCTTGACCATCGTTTTACATACATTTGACATTAACTTTTTGATATTCCTGATTTGCTATTGACATTATATCATGTATATTTTCAGTTGGTAATTAATATAATGTAATAACTTTTGGTAACATTACTTGCTGTTGTTATTAAATGTGTGATCCATTTGACATACTTAATAATTTCAAGATGAATAAATAATGTGTATTATTATAATGTAAATTGATGCAAGTTATAACATAGATATAAAATTACCTTATATATTTGTATGCCATATAAATGGTAAATGTGCAGCACCAATTTTCTATAACATCCTATTGTAACCACATTTATGCAAATAAATTCATTTCATTTCATTTCATTTCATAGTGGCATAATCTGCAGTCAATCTTCAATTAATAACTTATGAATTTGGGCTTCATTTTTTATCATTATGGTAGGCGAAACATCGATTCTTTTTACGAAAACTCAAAAGAATTGACCAGGAAAATTTTAGCTCCCACACTGGTTAATTCGGAAGTGTCGTGCAAGTCCGACGCAGTGAACGCTTGGAAAATGATCTGTCCAAGCTCTGATTTGCCATCCGATCTATTCTCTCAGAGTCGATGGGACGGGCCGCTCTGCAACATGGTGAGAGAACATCTCATGAACACATCTCCTAATGTTGCTGAGCGTGCCCGTTTATTGGCTGTGGGGGAATGGGAATCGGGTCTTTGGCTTCAAGCACTCCCATCGTCCAACATAGGCACTATGTTGGATGACACAACGTTCCGCATCGCTCCTTGCCTTCGTTTAGGTGCTCCATGTGTTACTCCGCATCGATGTCACTGTGGTGAAGCCGTCGATGGCCTTGGCCACCACGGCCTATCATGTAGCAGGAGTGCCGGTCGTTTTTCGCGGCACGCCAACCTTAATGACATTATCCGTCGTGCTCTTGTCACCGCCGGCGTGCCAGCTCATCTTGAACCTAATGGTTTGGCACGTGACAATGGAAAGAGACCGGACGATATGTCATTGATGCCTTGGAAGATGGGAAGGCCCTTGGTGTGGGACGCAACGTGTGTAGACACCCTTGCGCCATCACATCTTCCCAGTACGGCGGGTTGTGCTGGTAACGGCGCAAATACAAAAACCTGGCAGGGGATTATGTTTTTTAAACCGTTTGGGGTCGAAACGCTAGGGTCATGGGGTCCCAGTGCTCGTGCTCTTTATAGAGACATAGCAAAAAGGTTAATCGACGCTTCCCGTGACCGGAGGGCTGGCCTTTATTTCGCGGAAAGGATAAGCATTGCCATTCAACGTGGCAATGCTGCCAGTCTTCTGGGCACACTACCAGTTGACTGTGATGCGGAGGAATTCTATGACGCCTATTAGAGGGTTTTAGTTTTCTTTTTTATTTCTCTGTTTCATAATATTTTAGGTATAAGTTAGTTTTAAAGAATTGTTTATATTATGTATATAATTAATAATTTGTATTGTTATTAGTTAATAACATCTGAATATAGAAGTTTTTTTTGCCTATTCAAAGGAATATCGCAAAAGTTTCTGAACAAATATGATAGTTGGTAAAATATTCAAATCCAGAAAACAGAGCCAGAAGTTCCTGCAGGTACTTGCAATAAGCAAATAAATTAGGTAGAGCACACGAGCGCGGTTTGATGATATGATAAGGAGACAAAATAATCGACTTACCCATAATGTTAGACATGGTTAATGATATAGAGGGTCCTTCACAGTGTCTGACTGTAGGAGAGGCGGGTACGCAGTGTTCAGCTCCACTGCTCCGTAGTGACTGAGTACTAAGTATAAGTAGCGAGTGCCGCGAGCCGTGAGCGGCCCGGAGCGGTGCGGGTGCCGCGCGCGGAGCCGCGGCCCCGCGCACGCCACTACGTAACTCGAGATGATGTCATACTATAACTTTTGAAATAAAATTCTCACATCAAAGATTTAAGCGTGTTTTTAAGTGGCACTACATATCTATTAAGATTTGTAGTGCCACTTATCGCCTTTTACATTTAAGGTTGGATCATTGCTGTAACACGGTCTGCTGTGCGTTCAATTACCTACGCAGACAAAAAGTTGTACGTTAAGGTAAATATAGGGTAATCTCGATAATGCCGCTGCTGGCCAGTTTTAAATAAATCAAACAATGGACAACCTTCGCAGAGCCAGAGGCTCGGTCAAGGTCCCTCTGTTACGTAATAGTTTGGGGCGCACGACTACGAGCACTCGCTATCATTGCATCTATTTTAGTTTATTTACACTTACTCTGTCTACTTACTCATTTTTAGATTTTCAAATCTACTGGAATGCACGCAAGATCATGACCAATGGCATAATATGTAAAATTCTTGAGACTCAAAAACCCGTAGGTATTGCTTATAATAATATCTCGGTTAGCTTACCTACGCATGTCAATATACCTAGGAACACATTTTTCTTCTATAGGCTTCCTTATTTATTTTGTAATACTTATTTAATTATATTTACTCAAAGTAAGTGATAATACTAATGTTATTTGAACGGGCGGGTGCTGATTATCAGTGAGTCATGTACAATATGCTGTCTCGTTGACCCTGGCGACCTATACTGTGTAAGTACATATCTATCTACTTTGTTTGCGTTACGTCGTCACAATTTCACTCGCTGTTTCATTTGTAAGAATTTACCTAATAGTTTAACTGTTTGTTTGGATTCGAAACATTTTGTATAATATGTTAGATATATCAAGTCCACGCTGAGGTTATTTTTCAAAACAAATAAAATCAACGTAGACGGGTATGGAGCATGGGCTACCAATAATACACAAGGAAAACGCTCCACCACGTCCTCTTGTGATATCGACACACCAACATACAGACTTGCTCAGCACGTAGTGAACATACTCTCACCACTCAGAGGCAACTCGAGAGCACATGTGAAGGCTTCATACCATATTGTGAATGAGATTAAATACCTACGTTCCACTGACAAAGTAACAATGGTTAGTTTTGATGGGCAGTCATTATTTACGTACATACCTTTACATGACTGTATTGAAATAAATAGAAGAAAGCTAATTGAGAACAATATGCCAGAGGAATAAGCAGAAATAAAACATTACTTAAAAACTTGTTATCTGCCGCGGGACAATAAAGTCTACATACATGTACCTGTTGTTGCCGATTTGATATATGTGGCGGACTTCGAGGCTCGATCTTTGCAGACTACTAACCATCACACCCAGGATTTATAAGAGTTATGCAGATAATATTTTTATAATAATACCAACAGATAGTGTAATTGTATTTCTAAAACATCTTAATTCCATTTATAACAACATACAATTTACTATGGTATTAGAGCCAAATAATTTATAAGCTTTCTTAGATGTACTTGTCATCAGGAATTCTGGTCAAACCTTAAGCCACACTGTGCGCAGTAGAAAGACCAATAAAAATAGGTACTCAAACGGTGAATCTCAACGCCATCCTAACAGGTAGCTACCGTGGGAATGTCTTTGTTTAAGAGAGGCCATGGAATCTAAGACAAGCAACACCTGGATCCCGAACTTTAACATGTCAAGCAAGTATTCAGTAAGCAGTCATCTGTCATCATAGTCATAGTTATCCACAGTTCTTATAATTAAAATTAATTTACGACATAATTAGTGCTAGTTTCTGTTATATGTGCAGTGTAAACAAATAGTTAATCACCAATAATTACATCACAAACAAAAATTGACTCAGTGGAACCAAACAATACGATTAACTTAATTATTATTGCAAACAAAATAAAAGTGCAAAATCACAGTGCCAACTTGCGAGTGCGTAGGATTTGCGCGGTTCTGTAGCGGTAATAGGAGCTAGATCGCTGTGCACTTCACCGCGCCGCCGGCACCGCCATTAGCGAGCGACAGTGCTACCAACATTCCGCACCACACCGACGTTCTACCACAGATTACTAAATAGTGTTCTACATCGCGTTCCAGGCTCAACATTAGTTACGTCTTTGTGCATCATTTTGTTTACAAAATGCAGCGACCGCCGTCTAACCACAATGTTACTTTGCGTCACAATACTAAGTCTAAAAAGGCGTCTAGTACAGACACAATACCTAATCCGAACGAACAAATATCGCATGAAGCATTACGCGGTATTATTAGACAAGAACTGGAGACAGTGCTAAAATCAACTATTAAGGAATTAGTTACAGAACATATCGTCAACATTAATAGAAAAATTAACTGCTTCGAGGAATCGTTATCCTTCAGTAACACCATACTGGAGCAAATGAAAAATAAACTGGAGGAAAAAGTCTTTATCATAGAAAAACTAGAAAAAGAAAATTTTGTACTTCACTCCACAGTCAAAGAATTATCAAGTAGACTCAATTCAATTGAACAGCATATGCGTGAGTGCAATGTGGAAATTAATGGCATTCCGGAGCACAGAAACGAAAATTTACCGAATATTATGCAGCAGCTTAGCAAAATTGTTGAATGTCCTATTACCAACACAGATATACAATACGTAACAAGAGTGGCGAAACTGAACAAAGACAGCAAGCGACCCAGAGCAGTGGTACTAAAGCTGTGCAGTCGTGAGACATGTGACAATATACTGGCAGTGGTCACCAAGTTCATCAAAGCGCATAAAGATGACAAGTTATCATCGAAACACCTGGGCATAGGTAACAAGCGTGAAGCGGTTTTTGTATCCGAGCATCTGAGTCCGCAAAATAAATATCCGTATGCTGCAACACGCCAAAAGGCCAAAGAGGCTGCATACAAATTTGTCTGGGTTAGAGACGGCCGGATCTTTGCCAAAAAGAAGGAAACGAGCCAAGCCATACACGTTAGATCTATTGAGAGTCTGTCGTTACTCAAATAATCTAATGAAAGACCACTGGAATGATCCAAAGTAACAACAATATAATTCGATTGTCTAAATATCTATTATCAGAATCTAAGAGGTATGCGTACTAAAACTAATGAAGTTTATGTGAACGCAACCGAATGTAACTACAACGTCATCACCCTCTGCGAGACTTGGTTGCTCAAATATTGAAGACAGCGAAATCTTTGACAGCAGGTACATAGTTTACCGAAGAGATCGTGATCTCTCTGCAAGCTCCAAATCGGATGGCGGTGGTGTTCTTATTGCCGTCTCACGCTCAATCCCTTCATTCAGAATGTACGAGTGGGAAAGCACCTGCGGGGATATTTGGGTAACCCTAGATATAGTTAAAAATAAATCTCGTAAAAAAGTTGCAATTTGTGTAATTTACTTACGGGTGGTAAGTAAATTACACAAATTGCAACTTTTTTACGAGATTTATTTTTAACTATATCTAGGGTTACCCAAATATCCCCGCAGGTGCTTTCCCACTCGTACATTCCGCTAAAAATAGAAGTACTTAACCTGTTTTTCGAAAACGTAAATAGAGTTTTAGAATTAAATTTAGTAGATGATATTTTAATTGTTGGTGATTTTAATTTAAGTTTTATAGACTGGACCAAAGACTGCGATGTATCATATATGACTCCTAGTAAAAATGTGGGTCTAAATGCTGACAATTCCAATTGTCGTTTATGTTATGCCATTACAGACTTTATAGCAATATCGGCCTTACAGCAATTTAATCATATTGTAAATCAGCATGGCAAGATATTAGATCTAATATTAACTAACATAAACTGTAAAGTTACATTGACATTAGCAGAATCGATCCCTACCATCCTCCTCTTGAAATAGTTTTAGATTTGAAACCTGTCAATATACTAACTAATAAACTTCGCACGGATCAGAATTTTGACAAGGCTGATTATGACAAAATCTATTGTAACCTAAATAGCGTGGATTGGACGGAATGCTTTGATCGTTGTACCGAAGTAGACGAAATGGTAGAAAAATTTTATGACAAGATTAGGGCAGCTATTGACGAACATGTGCCCAAACGAAAGCCTAGGCGGAAGGGTTATCCCATCTGGTTTACTGATGAATTAATTAGGATACTGAAAGAAAAAAACAAATTGAGGTGTAAATTTATATCGTAAGCACAATAACCCAAGAGACAAATTAGAATATGAACACATTAGAAAAATAAGTGATAAGCTTCTCCGTAATTGTTACAGTAATTACATTAACACCATTGAAAATGATCTCCATAAAAGACCAAAATTATTCTGGAACTTCATAAAGCACAAAAAGTCACCATCAAATTCAGTACCTTCAATAATGCATAGCAATAACGAACAACATTCATCAGACGGTTCAGATATCGCTAATCTTTTTGCCACTCATTTCAGTAACGTTTACAAAAGCTCTCAAGGCATTCCATCGGCTCCCATTACTGTGGGTACTAATGACAGCACAAATACAACAGCTTGTGATAAATTAACACATTTAAGTTTTAGTGAGAGTGGAGTACTTACCCATCTTAAACAACTAAACACAAACAAGGGAATGGGTCCTGACGGTATACCACCCCTTTTTATTAAGAGGTGTGCATCCTACCTTTCTTATCCACTGACGGACATTTTTAACAAGTCTCTTGCAAGCGGGAAATACCCCGAGATGTGGAAACGTGCGCGTATCATTCCTATCTTTAAGAAAGGTGATAAAAGTAACGTCAGAAATTACCGACCGATATCAATCTTATCATGTTTCTCCAAAATCTTCGAAAGTTTAATTTGTCCTATTCTAACTAAGAACACTAAATCCGAACTTATTGTGGAGCAACACGGTTTTCAAGAAAATAGATCGGTCTTAACAAATCTAACTTCTTATATAAACCCTGTAATGGTAGGTATAGATAATAACCTGCAAATTGACTCAGTATACACAGATTTTGCCAGCGCTTTCGATCTAGTAAACCACCCTATATTAATAGATAAACTTCATGAGCAATACGGAATCTGCAGCAAGATGTTAGACTGGTTCAAGTCATATTTAGCAAATCGAGAGCAATTTGTAGTGCTTTGTGGCCATGAATCTGAGAGATACATCGCCTCCTCTGGAGTGCCGCAAGGTTCGCATCTAGGCCCGATATTGTTTCTCCTGTTCATAAATGACATTGTTCGTCAGGTCCACCACTGTCGTTGCTCCCTCTTCGCAGATGATATGAAGATATCTCGACAGATTGACTCAAATGTAGATGTAGAGCTGATGCAAACTGATTTAGATCCAGTTTACCAGTGGTGTTGTAAGAACAAGATGATGCTCAATGCACTAAAATGTCAACACATACGTTTCACCAGAAAGAGGAAGGTGCTTGAGTCACGTTTTCATATCAATGGTGAATATATCACTGTTGTGCCACAAATACGTGATTAAGGTGTGATTCTTGACTCAAAACTAAGCTTCATCCCCCAGTACGAGAACATGGTAAGCAAGGCCGCTAAAATGTTAGGATTTATAAGACGTACCACAAAGGAATTCAAACGCATATCTTCCAAAATTATGCTTTTCAATGCTCTCACAAGAAGTGTGCTTGAATTTGGAAGCGTCGTGTGGAACCCACAATATACAGTACACTCTGATCGCATAGAATCCATCCAAAGATCGTTCACTAGGCATCTTGCGTATTGCGCAGCTGGTATTAGCAGCAGAAGTTCTTACAGTGAAAGACTGTTCTTTTTCAAAATGTGCACATTACAAAGCCTTCGTCGCATGCTAGATCTAATATTTTTACAGCGCATAATCAAAGGAAATTTATATCCTGATCTACTAGAACACATCCAACTAAATGTCCCCAAAATCAATGCACGCAGGAAACCCACTATCCCATTCAACGTTCCTCAAAACAGAATCAACCTAGGAATGCATTCTCCAGTAGCAAGATTAACATCAACTTACAATAGTTGGTGGAGGCGGTTAGACCTTGATATCTTTCACGACCGACCCACGCAATTTAGGAGAAAAGTATTGGTTAATCCTCATTTTAATAAGCAACTAACGATCTCAAAAATTTAAAAGTTTAAATTATATTAGTATAGTATATATTATAAAGTTTTAAAATTTATTTATTTACAATTTGGTTATAGTTAGTGAAACACAAATACTTCATTGTTATCATAAACATATCTATAGTTATATGTATATTATATAAGTATATATTTCATTTTCAATTTTAGTTTTAAGCGCTATTTTAAATATAAGACAATTGTGGATACTATTTTAAGATATATAATGTTGTGCACGTCTGTAAATGATGTAAACACCAGTTCCAAAGCTATGTAAATGTCATAAGTCAATGTTTGTGTTTATATTGTTGACGAGCCTAATTTAATAAATAAATAAATAAAGTATTGCAACTCTGCAAGACAATAAGCTCCAACAGCCGCGCCGCTGTCACAGATCCCGAGAAAAGCCAGCCACAGTCGAGCTCCAGCCTGTCATACTGCCATATGTGAAGGGTATCACTGACAAGATTGGTTACATCTTGAAACGAGCTTCAATCAACACATACTTCAGCCGCTAACGAAGATAACAAAATTTTTACCATCCGTCAACTGCCAACTACATTTCCAAGATGCGGGGGTGAATAAAATAGATTGTGACTGTGGACTCTTATACATCGGTCAAACTAAGAGAAGCATAGGTATAAAAAAACACATAGCTGATGTAAAATACCGATTCAATGAAGTCTGTTGTATGAAAGCACGTGCTGCAGGGGACCAACCACTACCTGAGATTTGATAAACCACAGATACTCACAAAAGAACATCAATTTCTACCTAGGATGCTTCGCGAGGCTAGTTAGGCTAGCTAAGTAGGATGGTTTTTGATTTCAAATCAAAAACCATCCTAATTTCCAGAGAAGATCCAATAATTAAGATAGTCAAACCCAAGAAGAAGCAAAACACGGCTAGTTTTCACAACTTTGAGCTCATTCTGCGTAAATAGAAACACCAATAGGTACCAAATAAAATTATTTTCTGCTACTTTGAAATAACGACATTTCAAGACATGATGAGACAACCTACATCTTAGTCTCCCCGAGAACATGGCTGTACATGGCCAAATAGGTTTTATAATTTAAATAGAAGTAAACAGTAATTAGTAAACAGTTTTAAGCAAAAAATATGTAGTAATAGGTAATTATTTAAAAAATAAAAAACATGGTAAAATACGTCTAAAGTAGGTAGGTTAATTTCAATGTATAACATTCGCGTCAACGTTAGACAATATTATGTCAACGTAAATACATACCTACATAGATTCACGATAATTTCCCAGAGGGGTAGGCAGAGACTACGGATTTCCATTTGCTACTATCCTGACATACTTCTCGGACTTCATTCACTTTTATCACATTTCTCATACGTGCTCGCCGGTTTAAGGTGCTCTTAACCTGGCCTTTGTGCAGAACGTCTCCGATCTGATCGAGAAACGTTCACCTAGGTATTCCCCTTGCGACTGTACCATTCACACTAGCCTAATAAACTTTCTTATCCAGTCTTTTCTCGTCCATTATTTTATTTATTTTTATGTCAACGTAGTCTTGTTCAATTATGGTTTTGTTTCCAAAGGTGGGGCAACTATTACATTACGTGTATGAAAATATCAGTTTAATTTTTTTCAAATATTTTGCTTCAAAAATTTGTATGTAAGGACTAATCCTAATATACAAACTAATATGATGCTATCACTGTTATGGTGAGCAAAATGCTTCAGCGTCTCGTGTTGATATTCTTGTGCAAGGCTTATAAAACATTTAGCGCCGGAACTTTACCAGTGCTGGCGAGCATTCTTTCAGTCGATCTCAAGCTCCAAAGACCAGCAATGCATGGACGCAATCGCTGTATTGGCACCATCGTATAGATGCAAAATCACTAGTTTATTCAACGAGTAGTTTTAGCATTATGTCTATGACGACCTAAAATATGATGTTGAAATACATCAAGGAGTGGCCGTCACCTCTATTGATACTTCCCATGCTTTGCAGCGCCAGCGTCTTGCGAGGATCACATCGCTGCGCAAACTCTTACCGGCCACGACAACTTTAAGAGCAAATAGTAATTATTTAAGCTAGACACGTTACGACTATGCTAATGTTAGAACTTTTTTAAAACATTAACATAGCATCGGCGGTGACGCGGTGACGCGGTGACGCGGTGAGGCGGTCCGCTTAAGCGTTGTCAGTGGCA
The DNA here is from genome assembly GCA_963675205.1 of Catocala nupta. Classification (NCBI taxonomy): domain Eukaryota; kingdom Metazoa; phylum Arthropoda; class Insecta; order Lepidoptera; family Erebidae; genus Catocala; species Catocala nupta. The sequence continues at coordinate 2,238,188 of OY776104.1, read as the reverse complement.
GACCACGGCACTGAGCACTGACTACAATCGGCCCATCACATTCTGTGTCGATGCGCGGTGTAGCCTGTGGTAAAGTGTACCTAATACTCATCACATTCATAACATGTCGTATGGTATACACATAAGACAATAATATACCTAACTGATGTCATAAACTTTCAAAATAATGTTTATTAAAAATTCTGGAACACGCCCTTACAGTGTTTATAATAAAAATAATAATAATAATAATACCAGCCCTGTATTAAACTGTCCCATTGCTGGGCACGGGCTTCTTCTCAGTGAGAGAAGGTTTAGACCATAGTCCACCACGCTGGCCCTGACCGGGTTGGCAGACTTCACATATCTTTAAGAACTCTTAGACATGCAGGTTTCCTCACGATGTTTTCTATCACCGAGCGAGCGATAATTAACTATTCAATACGCATATAACTTCGAAAAGTCAGAGATGCGTGTCTTGGGATCGAAATCAATCCCTCTGTGTGGCAGTCCAACGGTCTCCTACTAGGCAAACGCTGCCTGTACAGTATTTAGGTAGGTACACAATTCGTGTAATATTAATAAGCATCAAAGTGAGGTGAGTTGTCCAATGGCTCTGTGGTCGTAAAGGGCAAGGTATCGGCAGTATGACGTCAGCACTACACCCAGGTCACCTACATAGCTAGCGGCGATGGCGGCGGCGGGGCGCGGCGTGGGCACTCGGGCACACACAAACACGAAAATCAGCTATAGTTACGCTACAACTACCTGAGATCAATATAAAACAACTTACAAGGTGTGATTTCACCAATCTCTGTCTATACTGGATGCTATCTTCGTTCTAATGTAATACCTAATAGGCTACAATACGATAATTATTGTGATCGTTATATATAAAGTTAATAGGTACAAAAGGAGAACAATAACTGAAGATTTACGTTAAACGCTACTGAAAATATGCTAAATACTCTTTATGGATTATGTGCGTTTGTAGCTTCTTAGCTGCCATGCGCAATGGTGTCACACAGGTGTCAGGTGGACAAGGTACGGTTAGGTTTATACAATCAAAGTAGGTATCCGGCACGTAGGTATCTGGCGGGATTTCTAATTTTTTTGTTTGTTTGTCTTAAAAAAATAAAATGATTAACCCACAAGCACGCATGTTACAAATGTAACCAAAATAAATATTATTTTGTTTACATAAAGCATATAATAGTCGAACAACTAGAACAACGTACTATCATCAAAACTAATCATCCCTTTACGGCCTAATCTTACTTCAGAATTTCGCCTACTAGTAGTCAGATTCTGCTTGTTACTGCTTTAAATGTAAAATCGATGATATTTTAAATGTCCACGTGTGATCTGACATAATTAGGTTTTAAATGTCCATATTCATCCGTATGATTCCTGAAAACCAATTTTTTATATTTGGCGACTCAATTAATTTATTTTTATTAGATAGATGTGATATGATAACTTGAACTAGGAAAGCAACATGATTTGGTCCTTAAATGCAAATGTATGTATGAATGCTGTGGAATGTAGGTATGTAAGTGTCAAACTAGCGTTCACCTTGTTCTACTTGCGCCTGATCGAACGTGTACATACGTGAGCTACTCGGAGCAGTGAACGTCAAACGCGATTTTTTCGGCGCATAAGTTAGCGAGGAGCCCTTCTGCCACTCTGGATCATTCACCTTATCCTCCGACACAATCAGCTGGCGGCTGATCGGACACCGCATGCGCTGTTCACCATTGTCGCTCTGCCTGCACAGCATTGCATAACATTTACAATTAACTAATTATGTTCTACTTATGTCATATTATTTCATAACACCGAACATTTTTTTGACGTGGGGTATGCTGTGACGCATTTCCCTCAGCTGTGGCGAGCGGAGAGGTTATGTCGGGCTCACCCGGGGAAAGATTGAAAGTCCCGGGTCCTACCGACTAAACTTACCACGGTGTTCCTTTACACAATCTATGGCCGGGTTGCAGGGATCGCTCGCGCACACATCCTGCAAAGATAACACCAACCTGCTATAATAACAACAACTATAATAGAATAAGCAGCATACACTTGTTGAATAATACTTATAATATATCACACTTTCACTAAATGTATCTAGTCAACCGTGCACATACAGGGTGTCCGGTAATTAATGGATAACCTGGAAATGTCTTATAGTGGAACTGATGGCCCTTCAGAAAAAAATATGAAAAAACTACTACCTGAGACGTATTTTTTTTTTAATTGCCATGTATAATTTTCTTGTATACTACGACCATAAATGAATGAAATCCATCGGTTTTTTGTTGTTTTATTATTAAACACTAATTATGCTAATAGATAGACAGTCAAAAGTATGCTATGCTATATAGCTTGCACTGTTTAATTTTTTTTTTCATTTTTATTCTTTTCATTTTTCTGAACGGCCTTCAGTTCTACTATAAGAGACTTCAAGGTTATCCATTAATTACCGGACATCCTGTATATATATGTACTTGCCTAAGTAAATGTTTATTCATCAATTTCAAAACGAAGCTATACAGATAAAGCTCGCTGGTACTTGTACCAAACCTCTTGGGATACTTTGTTTGTTAACCATATTTACTTTACCAGTATACATACTATCTGGACATATTTATTCTATTAAGCTATTTTACAAATGACTGACACATAATTAACCGTTTCAGATCTAGATAATATTGAAATTGCCGGCTCCGTTGAATGCGACTCCTCAAATCTCGATAAATATATATATGTAAATAGAAATGACCTCACTATTTTATCTCAAAACATCAGGAGTATTTACTGTAATTTTGATAACTTTTTACTAACTTTGGCAGATTTTAAATTCCAAACAGATGTTATTGTCCTCACGGAATGTCGGCTACACAACAACAAACCTATACCGCAAATAGACAAATATACGTCTTACTCTACTAGAAGACAGCTAAACCAAAACGATGGCATAGTTGTGTACGTTAAGAATTCACTCAAACACAAATTAAAGGAAATTGAGCTTTCTCAAGCATCTTGTTTACAACTTAGTATACTATATATAGTAGACAGTCTAATCCTATGTGTATATCGCTCACCATCGAACGCAAATACTGACATCTTTCTTAATTCACTCAGCGAGCATTTGGAAACGCCTAAACTTCTGAAAAAACCTTAATAGTAACAGGTGACATAAACATCAATATTAAACCTAAACAAACAGAACCAAATCACGAACTTAGGAATAGGATGAGTTATCGAAACATGCTTTCAACCTATGGGATACTCCCGGGACACACGCTACCGACGAGAGATAGGAACTGCCTCGATCACTTCATGCTTAAAATAAACAAAAATAAGGTATAAGCTTCAATTGCCATATTACATACTAGCATCACTGACCACTATACAACTTTTCTATCTATATCTAAGTGTTACAATGCATCTGCCGTCAGAAAAACCAGTACTTCCATAAACTTAGCACAAGCCTTAAAAGACTTACAGGAACAAAATATTTCACAGCTTCTGTTTTGTAATGACCCTAATATCCTAGCACACCAACTAATTAATCACTTAATTAATACTATAAATAAAAATATTACTACTAAAATCATACCTAACAAAAAAAGAATCATTAAACCTTGGATAACACCGGGTTTATTACGGTGCATAAGGGACCGAAATAAACTTCAAAAGCAAAGTCGTAACGATCCTTTTAATGATATTCTAAAATTAACCTACAATACATATCGAAATTATTGTAACGCATTATTAAAGAAACTAAAAAGGAAATATGAGAGGGAATTAATTACAAACTCCATATCACATAGCAAACTACTTTGGAAAAATATAAAAAAGATACACGTATACAAATAAATTAAAGACCCAAAACTCAGACCTGAACATAAATTCGTCTCCAATTGAGTCAGTCAACTATATAAACAACTACTTTGCTAACGTTGGAAAACAGCTAGCACAACAGATCACGGCGCGGACTGATATCAACACTTATCCCAACAGGCAACTAACCAAACAACCTACACAATTATCCTCCTTCGTTTTGTTAGACACCGACACTAAAGAAGTGGATACAATATTAACGAGTTTAAAGTCTGAAAGTGCACCGGGCTGGGATGATATTCCTACCAAATTCTTGAAGCACATAAAACGAGAAGTTGTGCCAGCAATCGCCCATCTTGCCAATCTGTGCTTTGAAAAGGGTTTATTTCCAGCCCCACTAAAGCAGGCCGTTATCACTCCAGTTCACAAGAGCGGAGACAGAAACGATGTCAACAATTATAGGCCAATCTCCGTCTTGCCAGCACTTGCAAAAATACTTAAAATATTACTTAACAACCGTCTTAAACATTGCTTAAACAATTTTCGTATCCTATCACCGACGCAGTTTGGTTTCAGACAAAATCTATCCACTGAAGATGCAGTCTCAGCTTTAAGTACTCTCGTTGTCGAGCATCTTGATCGGATCCTGGTGTACGTCAACGATCTATGTAACATGGACATCAGCAATGCAAAGATATTTTCATACGCCGATGACACAGCTGTTGTGTTCTCAGGAAACTCTTGGGGTGATGTTAAGGCTAGAACAGAGATGGGGATTTCTAAAATTGCTCAATGGTTAAATGTAAATCTACTTACCTTAAATATAAGCAAAACTAATTATATCTGTTTTAGCATTACTAACCGCACACAGCCAAGTAACAATTATAGCATAAAGGTTCATGTATGCGGAGATACTGAAAACGAAAATTGTAACTGTGCCACGATTACCAAAGTCAGTCAAACTAAATATTTAGGTGTAGTAATTGACCAGAGATTAACCTGGTATTCCCATCTTGAACAAGTTGGTAATAGAGTGAGAAAGTTAAGTTGGATTTTTAGGACGCCGAGGCATATTGTTCCTAAAAACGCATACACTACCAAAAACAGTCCTAGGAATATAATTAATGAAATATATATCGCTCTAGTTCAATCCGTCTTTGTATACTGTATCCCCATTTGGGGAAGTGCTGCTAAAACCCATTTTATCGGTGTTGAACGAGCACAACGTGCACTTATTAAATTGATGTATTTTAAAAAGATCACGTATCCTACCGAAAGACTATACCAAATAAGTAATTTACTCTCAGTTAGAAAACTTTATATAGTGCATATTATTCTAAGGACACATAAGACTACATCATACCATTCTGATAGAACCTCCAAAAGTAGAAATGACGTAATAATACCGACCCCTCAGACAAACACCATATTTGCCAGTAATCAATTCAAAAAACGAGCTGCCAAACTATATAATAAAATAAATAAGGAAATTTACATACATATACAAAAATATTACGTAGCTTAAAAAGCTCTAATTGGCTGGGTTATGACACTTACCTTTGATGAAACGGAAGCACTGCTGCAACACTTAAAATAAAACACATTACAACACATCACAAACTTCCCATCTACAGTCCGCTATACACAAACAAACACTCACACATTCTCGTACACACACATACACACACACATACACACATACACATACACACACACAAACACACACACACAAACACACACACTCACACACACACACACACTCATTCACACGCACACACACAAACACACACACACACTCATTCACACACACACACACACGCACAAACACACACACACACACACTGCACTAACACACAAAGATTGCATGCATTAATTTATATTAATAGTAATAAAATTGTAAACAAAAAAAATAAATAATTTAATCAGTTTTGTAACGACTTTATTTGCTGTATATGTCAAATAATGTCTAATATTATTATTTTAATTCATCATTATATATCATTGTAAATTGTTAATAATTATCCATAATTTTTATTTTAAATATGTAATTTTATGGTGTGGAAGAGCGGAGCCTCCTAACACAAGCATTAAATGCTTAAAAGGAGACTCCACAAACTAACTTAAGGATATTTATTGTTAAAACGAAATAAAATGATTTATGATTTATTTTACTTGTTAATTATCGGTTGCCAATGAGTTTAGTTCGAGTTCTGTCGGCATTATGCATTGTTATCAGTCGTATTAGTAAAATGTGTCGCGTCTGGCGACAATAATATTTAAAACTGAGCTGCATAAGATTTTGGAAAGTTACAAAAAACTGTTCCAATATCTGAGGATTAGCTGTGATGTCGATTTTAAGTCATAATGTGTATTATTGACGTATGATAACGCTCAATTGACAAATTTCTTAATCATCTCTTCTATTTGTTAATTACTTTAAATAAAACACATATTTTATCGCTTATTTCAAAACATCACTGAACCCAAATCACATTTATTTAGCCGTTTTGGAGATTAATATCCATAAACGAATGGAGCTGAGAACTTACATAGATAGGTTCTCAGCTATGGTTTTTACTTTCATAAATAATACGGGGCGAGCTTATTGTTGTGTACCAGGCTCAGTTTCAAACTGCTGCTACTGAAATGTTCTAAACAGCAAACCTAATCATATTAAAATGGAACCAGAGACCTCACGCACAGCACTCGCACTCACTATCGCTGCGCTGTACCTACCTATGAACATATACATACACTGGATCCTTTGAGTGAAAGCATAAGTCACTGCTTTTCAATTATAGACGTTAGATAATAAGGTAACGACTGATCCAACCTTGTTTTTCATGAGTCACGTGGTTGTTTTGTTATCCCCGATCCCGTACCTACTCTTCCCAGGACTTTAAGGTCCGTAGAAATCATGCTTCGCTATTCCCTAGTCCATATTTCTATGTTGTAAAGTTGTAATAAGTAGGTACCTACCCAACAGAGCTCGACTGTCTCATTGGCAGGTGGTGACTTGGTAAGGACAAATCCAGCTGCGGTGTGCAGTGGCACGCGCACGGCGCGTGGTGGTAAAATTGTGATGAATAACAGTAACGTCATGTTAACACACAGAGCATAAATTAGATATCTTAGAATAGCAGACATACTTAATTAAAAATCTATTGAGCTGGTCACCGGTGTCATGGGCTACCAATTAGAACAAAAAGTAAACAGTTCCAAAAATACATCATAGATGGCACTATGAGTTCCAATGTTAATATTAAGATCAATCAAAATGCTTTATTGGAAGAAAATTGACCAAAAAATGTTATAATATATAAACATTGTACATATTTAATTAACGAGCATCAAGGTAAACGCATTTATTTTATGATTTAAAGATATCGATATATCAGTATTTTTTACATCACACATAGGTAATCTACCTATCATTTTATTTTACCTATAGGGCTAGATGATACGCTAGATGGCTCTTTTATACATTTATACAAGTCTACAAAAACATTGTGTTTTTATTTCATACCCTTCTTTTGGTTTATTTCAATATTTGTTTATTACCTACTGATACTAATTAATAAGAAATTACTTATAATATGAAAAATATGTATGCTTAACAAATGTCAATGTATTAAACAAAACGTTTTGTTGTACTACATAGCATTATATTCAAACACCTGGTCGGTTCTCGTAACTTCTATTGTCAAATTTAATTTGCTTGTGCGGCAGTATATATAGCGCAGTCGTTGGACTCGTCGGCGTTATAATACTTATTCTGAATTGAATTACAAACTTACGATAGACATGCCGATAGAAATGGAGTTTTAGTAAATCATAGCAACATTTTACTAAAAATAGTTAGGTAAATATTAAGTAACCTATCATATTAATTATTCTATAAAATTAAAGACTGTTATTTGTTTATACCGCTTTGTAAGTTTGGTTTTTACGCAATTTCTAGTATTATTTGATCACTAGACGCAACTTAACTAAATCTGTTTCAAAGGGCCTGAAAGCTAGTTAGGCAATAGGCACAGTTGTGATTAGGGTTGCCACCTTTATTTTGAACAAATAGAGTATGTTTACTATCTTAGGTAAAAAAAGTACATGATCTGAAAATAAAAATACTTATTTAACCTGCCTTTTGGTTACCATATTTTTGTTGATGCTAGTTAAATCTAACAAATATTTATTATTAAGGAAAGTCGTAATCGGATTTTTACAAAATATGTCTATATTAAGATGGATAAACAATTGATTTTATTCAATTTAGGGAATCTTTATAGCGTTGCTTTAAGTTAACAATTAAATAAAACCTGGAAAAGCGGACATAGGTAAAATAAAGTATCTTCACGTCCTTTATTTCCTACTAAAGTATAATTTACGTTAACCCGAAATCACGTACAATACTTTACTATAAAGTACCTACAGTTGGCAACCCCAGTTGTGCTTGTTGTAAATTTCATATCCCTTGATGAAATACGCGACGATCAAATAAATCGTGCTAACTATCGTTTAAAGGAAGGTAGTTCGTAATAAACGTTTTTTTTAATCAACCCGTGACCACGATCCATGCATGTCGGTCGAAACGTCGCGTCGGGCAATCAATATAGGTATATATTACCTTTTAAATACTTTATTGCGAGTAAGATCCGTTAACTATCATTATATTAAGTACCTAGTTCATAATAGCCTGATAATGTCTTAGTTTATGTACAATCGGGGTCTCCTACAACAACAAAACGAAATCTTTTGGAACAGGATACACTCATCGCACGCGCTGGTGTGGGCGCGGGGGTGGGCAGGGTAAGACCCGCCCACCCCCGCGCTACAAGGCCAAGTATGAAACGATGTTTACTATTTGTTTTGCTTCGAAAAATATAAATTATGAGGAATATTTTTAAAAATTGGTTGTTGTTTGCTTCTTCATGTTGTCGACGTCACGTGACGATATTATGACATCACATTTCGTTTCGAATATTATCATTTACTATTTTACTCACATCACTCACTCATCACATCACACTCATAATTTTTTAACTAGTTACTATTAATGTGTTCATATCTGGTTTGGTTGACATTGTAATAAATATTCGGATGTAATAGTACCTAATATTACATGAGATAAATATTTCTTGGACGTCGTCGTCACCATATATCCTTATAATTATTATTTAGATTTACTATTTTACTCACATCACTCACTCATCACATCACACTCATAATTTTTTAACTAGTTACTATTAATGTGTTCATATCTGGTTTGGTTGACATTGTAATAAATATTCGGATGTAATAGTACCTAATATTACATGAGGTAAATATTTCTTGGACGTCGTCGTCACCATATATCCTTATAATTATTATTTAGACACGAATATTTAAATAAATCATACCAAAGCATGAATAGTGTTTTAGGATTAGTAACATCGCATTTATCATGGTATATTAATGTGATCTTTACTTACATAAGCACCACAATATTCATTAAGTAAGTAGGTAGGTACTTATCTATTGTTTTGTTACTTGACTTTAAACTATTATTACATATTAATTATTGATTTCCCTACAAAATCAATAATTAATATGGATATAAAAGTAAAAGAATACAATGCCAATAATTATTATGACATAGTTAAAAGATTACGAGCCATGACTACGTAAAGCATACCTACTAACTCAGTTGTTTTTTTAATCTATTAATAGGTACATTGTATTTTATAGGAGGTATATCAATAATTATATTATTAGCTTTAACTTCTGTTAAAGTATTAAGCAAGTCCGGATAATTAATATTTCATAACAAACAAGCTTCGACTCTATTAAGAATCAACGCGGCAGGCAGGCAGGCGCGCTACTCGACGCCGCGGCTACCGGCAGCGCTCATACACGATATTATACACGAAAATTCACGAAGCTGACCGGAATCACAGTACATAAATATACAGTAACCTATCTTCATACAAACGGTCGAAACTCGAGTCATACCTACGCGCCTCGGCGTCGGCATGCGCTCGGCTCGCAACCAGTCGCGAATGTGCCGCAGTGACGAACGTACGGTGTGTTGTTTTTTAAACAGTAACCGCGCGAACATCTTTTAGAACTAAACATATAAATTGTAAAGTAGCTGCAGGTATCTATAACCAAGTAAAAGATATTCCTTTTTCTCCTCCTTGTCCATGTTTCCCAAAACAATTTTTAATTAAGCTTTATAATCGAATGCGGATTTTTTATACTTTAAAATATAATAATAAAGCATTCCGTACGTCTCAGTCGAGGAGCAAATATTTTTCAGTCGCAAATTTATAAGACCGATTTGTTATTGTTACGGCTAATGCCCTCTGTCGGCACTGTGGGAAAGAGTCGGCGGTTTCTAATAATAATTTATTACAGCACCATCTATTGACATCTTACGGAACTACGTATTTGTCAGTACGAGTTCAGTGGAGAAAGCGCTGGCACATTCTCGAATCATCGCGCTGTTGCGTGCCGTGTGTGACGTTTTCTGGAATACTCCAGAAGCGCTTTACCTGCGTATAAATAGAACGCACGCGCACCGCCGAGTCAGTTTACCATCGTAAGCGGTCAAGTGTTCATCGAAGCGAACGGAAGCGACAATACTACGGAGTTTGAAGCAGTTAAAGTGGAAAAGTGTAGTATAGTGTTTGTTGTGTTCTTAAAAGTAATTGTGTACTAGAATAAAACGTGTTTTAGTCGGTAATATTGTTTTGTATTCTTATCCGTCGAACCCAGCACGTAACATTATTAAGTCTTAAATCTAACATAAACATATATATTTTTAAATTAAATCTACCAATCAAAAAACAACATGCATTTTTATTGAACACTTCCTATTTCATTCATAAAGTATTTTATTTGTTTAAATAAAATAAAAAATATTTACAATCACAAAAATAGATAGAAACTCAAAGTAGGCAGATTTAATTAAAATGCTGTTAGTGGGCAGCCCTATCGCATGTTTACGTACCGCCCGGCTGTAGGCATTTATTTCAAAGATACGGCCGAGTTACAATACTGTATATTTATGTACTGTGCCGGAATAAACCGAACGCCGCCGCCGGGCGATAGTCGCGCGTGCGTGTGATTTGATTTCAAGTATAGCGTAGTGGTTTAATCGCTTAAACCGGGTACTTATTGACGTGCGGAGTGTTATGGGTTCGATCCTTACACAGAAAATAAATTATGTTCAACAGATTTTTTGTGTTGAGTCTTAACGGCAAAATAGTAACCGTATGAGTCTTTTAAAAAAAGTGCTGGTTATTATATTTCTTTTTCGATAGATAAATTCAAAATAATCTATGTGATGTATTTTATAAATAGTCATAACTCAGTAAATTTCAACAGATACTAAATACTAGGCATTGCACAGTTGTTTTCAAAAACCTGAGCGCAATATTTTATGTTATTTTATATTTACAATTATAGTGAAATATAGATAACTAACTACCAAAGTAGAATTTATTACGCCAATGAGTTATTTTCAAAGTACCCGAACATCAATCACAATCGCATACATAATGAAATATATTGTTTTATTAATACTTTTTAAAACGCATTCATTAAAATTATATGAAAAAAATATATACAAGGTCAAATTTTGACAGCAACACGATATATTCACGAAAATCCGACCGAGTAAATGAGAATCACCAAAGTGTGATCGTACGCATTTCGGCACACAACAATATAGGTAGATAACTTTTATTTTCAAGGTTGCGCACATTTTGCATCGGCTCGTTTAAATATGTTATATCCGTGGTAAACAGTCAAGTACCTATTTTACTGTCACAACGCCATCTCTCATGAGCTGTTATCAAATAGGATTCGGAACTTGTGTACTTGTTATGGGTAGATGGCAGCAGTGGCGCTAGTTTTGTGCTGCCATCTAGTGTAAAAAGATAGGTACCAAAATAGCAAGTAGAATAGCCAGAGTTAGACGTGTCCAAGATTTTTGTATGGGATTGAGTATCTGTACTAGTATAGTATTATATTATCTGTGATGTCGTCAAGCAACAGCTGTTTAGTTTGCCTCAAAACAAATAGATGGCGTTATTTTACAAAAACTTATAACTATTACAAAAAACATCATATTTGATGATATCATAATATTTGTGAGACGTCACGTTTATAAATATACAATTAGTAAATAGATTCACTTGTTTGTTATTGAAAACGACTACATTATTATATAAAGGTCAAAAAACAGGATTTATTGTAGTGTGAGAATGAGCCCACTGCTATATAGGTACAAACGACTTTGAGTACATAATTGTATCTGCGTATGTATTCGGTGTATTCAATTACACCACTGTATGAGGCTGAATATGTACGAACTAAACACTATTTGTCATAATATCCTGCAAATATTCAATGTAAGTATACCATGGTATGTAAGTATAAATAAATTAATTCTTACCTATTCTTATTCTAAATTAAGTATTTATTTTATTTATTAGTAGGTAAATTAATAAAAATATTTGTTTGCAGGTGGGTATACCTATACCTACTTACAAAATTTAATATGGGGCCATAACAAACATAGGTTGATAGATGCTGTTATATGTATAAATTTTAATAATTTAATAGTTACCTACTGTAATGTATGATTATCACTGTGAGTGTCTACAAAGCTATAATAAATACCCATCTGACAAACTACGTCTTAATTTTGACATCGGACCATCATAGATGTTTATTACGTTGCGTGAGATGTCATGATGACAATGAAATGAATCAGTCCATTGTAGTCGACGCGCCGCGCCGCCGCGCCGGCGCAGCAGCAGGGAGCAGCTCCAAGGCTACCTGCTCCTACAAACTACCTCTACTCATTGTATGTACCTACCTACTGTACAGTACAATCATATAAACATTAGCGCCGCCGCGTGACGTCACTAAACGTTGACACACTCGGTCCCACTCACCTCTGATTTGATCAGTTTAAAATAGTGGGTGACCTGATGTAATTCTCAGTAAACCAAATACGTAATAATAAATTATTAGACTGGTCTTAAATTGATATTCAGCCAATACATATGTATATTTATTCGACTAAGGGCCGGTTTTTCAATCTACAGATAACTTTTATCTGAAGAATAAATATGGCAGTATGACATATTTTCTATTTTAAAGTGTGTTGGTAAATATTCAAAGAAATATACCTATAGCAAGGATATGGCGTACTTACATATGTCCTCAGCTATCTATTTTTGTTTTATTATAATAAATATGTGTTTACGTATTAAGTTGCAGCGGCACACCGGTGACCAGCTCAATAGATTTTTAATTAAGTATGTCTGCTATTCTAAGATATCTAATTTACGCTCTGTGTGTTAACATGACGTTACTGTTATTCATCACAATTTTACCACCACGCGCTGTGCGCGTGCCACTGCACACCGCAGCTGGATTTGTCCTTGCCAAGTCACCACCTGCCAATGAGACAGTCGAGCTCTGTTGGGTAGGTACCTACTTGTTACAACTTTACAACATAGAAATATGGACTAGGGAATAGCGAAGCATGATTTCTACGGACCTTAAAGTCCTGGGAAGAGTAGGTACACGATCGGGGATAACAAAACAACCACGTGACTCATGAAAAACAAGGTTGGATCAGTCGTTACCTTATTATCTAACGTATATAATTGAAAAGCAGTGACATATGCTTTCACTCAATGGACCCAGTGTATGTATATGTTCATAGGTAGGTACAGCGCAGCGATAGTGAGTGCGAGTGCTGTGCGTGAGGTCTCTGGTTCCATTTTAATATGATTAGGTTTGCTGTTTAGAACATTTCAGTAGCAGCAGTTTGAAACTGAGCCTGGTACACAACAATAAGCTCGCCCCGTATTATTTATTAAAGTAAAAACCATAGCTGAGAACCTATCTATGTAAGTTCTCAGCTCCATTCGTCATATTTTTCCAAATTTAATGAAATGTAGCAAAATAATACCATTATTTAAAAATGGATGTAAAAGTGATCCATGTAATTTCAGACCGATTTCTATATTACCTGCTATAAGTAAAATATTTGAGAAAATTATATTACAGCAATTAGAGAGCCACTTTAACGTAAACAACTTATTTCATACTCAACAATATGGTTTTAGAAAGGGTCGATCTACAATAGATGCGGGTGTTACACTTTTAAAACATATTTTTGCTGCTTGGGAAAATTCGCAAGATGCCATTGGCGTATTCTGTGATCTCTCAAAAGCCTTTGACTGCGTTGAACATCAAACGTTATTGCGAAAGCTCAGGCATTATGGAATTCGAAATGCTGCACTCGACCTCGTTGGTTCTTACCTAAGCGATAGATTACAACACGTTGAAATCAACGGAAGTAGATCTTCTGGATTACCAGTCGCAATGGGCGTGCCACAGGGCTCAATTTTAGGACCCTTTCTGTTTCTAGCGTACGTGAATGATTTGCCGTTCTTCGTACAGAATTTGTGCGACATTGTATTATTTGCTGATGACACATCACTTATATTTAAAGTAGACCGTAAGACACCAAATTTACAGGGTGTTAATTCTTCACTCGCGCAAGTCCTGGACTGGTTCACGGCGAATAATTTACTACTCAATTCAAAAAAAACAAAATGTATTAAGTTTACATTGCCTAATATAAAGAGTCCTAGCATAAACGTTAATTTAAATAATGAAACAGTAACATTTGTACAATCCACAGTTTTCTTAGGCATTACTTTAGATGATAAAGTTCAGTGGGGCGCTCAAATATCGTGTCTTGCAGGGAGACTTAGTTCAGCAGCATTCGCGGTTAGGAAAGTAAGACAACTTACTGATATAGATACTGCGAGACTAGTATATTTTAGTTATTTTCACAGCGTTATGTCCTATGGCATACTATTGTGGGGTAAGGCAGCTGATATTGAAACAATTTTCATTCTTCAAAAGCGTGCAGTACGTAGCATTTATAATTTAGGCCCACGAGTTTCCCTGAAAGAGCGTTTTAAAGAAATTGGTATACTTACTGTTGCGTCGCAATATATATTTACGAATATTATGTTTATAAAACATAATATTCACTTATATAATAAGAATAGTGATATTCACAACTTAAACACTAGAAATAAGCATAAGTTGGTAGGTCCGTATCATCGTTTACATAAAGTTCACAATTAATTTGCGGGACTCAGTATACGCTTTTTTAATAAACTACCGATTGATATTATAAATTTACCTTTACTAAAATTTAAAAGTGCTGTTAAAAGTCAGCTTATCCGGAAGGGCTATTATTCAATCAATGATTACTTAAATGATAAAAACTCATGGAACTAGTTGCTTGTTTCATACAGGGTTCAAACAATGTATGTATTATATAAGTCAATTTAGTTATGTGAAGGTACTTCGTGTTTATTTGGTGGTGTTAAAGTATTTTTCTTTTCTTTTAAACAAACTTTATAAGTATTAACGTAAATTTTGTTTTAACTACATTTAGTCACGAACTACCTTTTCATGTCACAAAGTGTAAGTGTATGCGTCCTCATGCCATACTACTGTCTATTACAAATGGCTACGTACTGATAAATATGATTTCAAATCTCAAATGCTTTTTACATAATATTACCAACTTTTCTTTATTTTAGAATTTAGTTTTATATGGACAGTGACATATGGCATAATGACTGCAACACCTGGTACATAAATGAGTTGTAAAATACTGAAATTATAAGTTGATGGCGATTTAAAAGAGTGGCCTTGAGTTTCTTGCAGGTATCTTCTCATAGGCTCAACCTTTTGCCTGAACCTTGCAACTAACATAAATGTAAATTCAGTAAATATAATAAACTCACTAACCCATTTGACGTTCATAAGTGTTACTTTGTGACCTAAGTGAATAAATTATTTTTGACTTTGACTTTGACTATGGATATTAATCTCCAAAACGGCTAAATCAATGTGATTTGGGTTCAGTGATGTTTTGAAATAAGCGATAAAATATGTGTTTTATTTAAAGTAATTAACAAATAGAAGAGATGATTAAGAAATTTGTCAATAAAGCGTTGTCATACGTCGATAATACACATTATGACTTAAAATCGACATCACAGCTAATCCTCAGATATTGGAACAGTTTTTTGTAACTTTCCAAAGTCTTATGCAGCTCAGTTTTAAATATTATTGTCGCCAGACGCGACACATTTTACTAATACGACTGATAACAATGCATAATGCCAACAGAACTCGAACTAAACTCATTGGCAACCGATAATTAACAAGTAAAATAAATCATAAATCATTTTATTTCGTTTTAACAATAAATATCCTTAAGTTAGTTTGTGGAGTCTCCTTTTAAGCATTTAATGCTTGTGTTAGGAGGCTCCGCTCTTCCACACCATAAAATTACATATTTAAAATAAAAATTATGGATAATTATTAACAATTTACAATGATATAAAATGATGAATTAAAATAATAATATTAGACATTATTTGACATATACAGCAAATAAAGTCGTTACAAAACTGATTAAATTATTTATTTTTTTGTTTACAATTTTATTACTATTAATATAAATTAATGCATGCAATCTTTGTGTGTTAGTGCAGTGTGTGTGTTTGTGTGTGTGTGTTTGTGTGTGTGTTTGTGTGTGTGTGTGTGAGTGAGTGTGTGTGTGTGTGTGTATGTGTGAGTGTGTGTGTGTGTGTGTGTGTGTTTGTGTGTGTGTGTGTGTGTATGTGTGTATGTGAGTGTGTATTTTTGCTACGTAATATTTTTGTATATGTATGTAAATTTCCTTATTTATTTTATTATATAGTTTGGCAGCTCGTTTTTTGAATTGATTACTGGCAAATATGGTGTTTGTCTGAGGGGTCGGTATTATTACGTCATTTCTACTTTTGGAGGTTCTATCAGAATGGTATGATGTAGTCTTATGTGTCCTTAGAATAATATGCACTATATAAAGTTTTCTAACTGAGAGTAAATTACTTATTTGGTATAGTCTTTCGGTAGGATACGTGATCTTTTTAAAATACATTAATTTAATAAGTGCACGTTGTGCTCGTTCAACGCCGATAAAATGGGTTTTAGCAGCACTTTCCCAAATGGGGATACAGTATACAATGACGGATTGAACTAGAGCGATATATATTTCATTAATTATATTTCTAGGACTGTTTCTGGTAGTGTATGCGTTTTTAGGAACAATATGCCTCGGCGTCCTAAAAATCCAACTTAACTTTCTCACTCTATTACCAACTTGTTCAAGATGGGAATACCAGGTTAATCTCTGGTCAATTACTACACCTAAATATTTAGTTTGACTGACTTTGGTAATCGTGGCACAGTTACAATTTTCGTTTTCAGTATCTCCGCATACATGAACCTTTATGCTATAATTGTTACTTGGCTGTGTACGGTTAGTAATGCTAAAACAGATATAATTAGTTTTGCTTATATTTAAGGTAAGTAGATTTACATTTAACCATTGAGCAATTTTAGACATCCCCATCTCTGTTCTAGCCTTAACATCACCCCAAGAGTTTCCTGAGAACACAACAGCTGTGTCATCGGCGTATGAAAATATCTTTGCATTGCTGATGTCCATGTTACACCAGGAATAAGGTCGGTCCAAGGACGCTACCCTGGGGCACGCCATATGATACCTCTGTGTCATCACTGACCTAATTTCCTATTTTTACCCGTTGCTTCCTACCCAACAGATAGTCTTTAAATAGCAAAAGTGGAGTGCCTCTTATACCGATTTTTTTCAGTTTATTCACGAGGGCAGGAACAGAAACGGTGTCAAAGGCTTTTTCTAAAATAAATGAATGTTTTTAGGCATTTATCTCCCCGGTCAAGATGCTCGACAACGAGAGTACTTAAAGCTGAGACTGCATCTTCAGTGGATAGATTTTGTCTGAAACCAAACTGCGTCGGTGATAGGATACGAAAATTGTTTAAGCAATGTTTTAGACGGTTGTTAAGTAATATTTCAAGTATTTTTGCAAGTGCTGGCAAGACGGAGATTGGCCTATAATTGTTGACATCGTTCCTGTCTCCGCTCTTGTGAACTGGAGTGATAACGGCCTGCTTTAGTGGGGCTGGAAATAAACCCTTTTCAAAGCACAGATTGGCAAGATGGGCGATTGCTGGCACAACTTCTCGTTTTATGTGCTTCAAGAATTTGGTAGGAATATCATCCCAGCCCGGTGCACTTTCAGACTTTAAACTCGTTAATATTGTATCCACTTCTTTAGTGTCGGTGTCTAACAAAACGAAGGAGGATAATTGTGTAGGTTGTTTGGTTAGTTGCCTGTTGGGATAAGTGTTGAGATCAGTCCGCGCCGTGATCTGTTGTGCTAGCTGTTTTCCAACGTTAGCAAAGTAGTTGTTTATATAGTTGACTGACTCAATTGGAGACGACTTTATGTTCAGGAGGTCTGAGTTTTGGGTCTTTAATTTATTTGTATACGTAATCTTTTTTATATTTTTCCAAAGTAGTTTGCTATTTGATATAGAGTTTGTAATTAATTCCCTCTCATATTTCCTTTTTAGTTTCTTTAATAATGTGTTCCAATAATTTCGATATCTATTGTAGGTTAATTTTAGAATATCATTAAAAGGATCGTTACGACTTTGCTTT
Source organism: Catocala nupta (assembly GCA_963675205.1). Classification (NCBI taxonomy): domain Eukaryota; kingdom Metazoa; phylum Arthropoda; class Insecta; order Lepidoptera; family Erebidae; genus Catocala; species Catocala nupta. Next base: position 2,219,734 of record OY776104.1, on the reverse strand, counting down.
TGAAGTTTATTTCGGTTCCTTATGCACCGTAATAAACCCAGTGTTATCCAGGGTTTAATGATTCTTTTTTTGTTAGGTATGATTTTGTAGTAATATTTTTATTTATAGTATTAATTAAGTGATTAATTAGTTGGTGTGCTAGGATATTAGGGTCATTATAAAACAGAAGCTGTGAAATATTTTGTTCCTGTAAGTCTTTTAAGGCTTGTGCTAAGTTTATGGAAGTACTGGTTTTCCTGACGGCAGATGCATTGTAACACTAAGATATAGATAGAAAAGTTGTATAGTGGTCAGTGATGCTAGTATGTAATATGGCAATTGAAGCTTATACCTTATTTTTGTTTATTTTAAGCATGAAGTGATCCAGGCAGTTCCTATCTCTCGTCGGTAGCGTGTGTCCCGGGAGTATCCCATAGGTTGAAAGCATGTTTAGATAACTCATCCTATTCCTAAGTTCGTGATTTGGTTCTGTTTGTTTAGGTTTAATATTGATGTTTATGTCACCTGTTACTATTAAGGTTTTTTCAGAAGTAAGCGTTTCCAAATGCTCGCTGAGTGAATTAAGAAAGATGTCAGTATTTGCGTTCGATGGTGAGCGATATACACATAAGATTAGACTGTCCAGTATACTAAGTTGTAAACAAGATGCTTGAGAAAGCTCAATTTCCTTTAATTTGTGTTTGAGTGAATTCTTAACGTACACAACTATGCTATCGTTTTGGTTTAGCTGTCTTCTAGTAGAGTAAGACGTATATTTGTCTATTTGCGGTATAGGTTTGTTGTTGTGTAGCCGACATTCCGTGAGGACAATAACATCTGTTTGGAATTTAAAATCTGCCAAAGTTGGTAAAAAGTTATCAAAATTACAGTAAATACTCCTGATGTTTTGAGATAAAATAGTGAGGTCATTTCTATTTACATATATATATTTATCGAGATTTGAGGAGTCGCATTCAACGGAGCCGGCAATTTCAATATTATCTAGATCTGAAACGGTTAATTATGTGTCAGTCATTTGTAAAATAGCTTAATAGAATAAATATGTCCAGATAGTATGTATACTGGTAAAGTAAATATGGTAAACAAACAAAGTATCCCAAGAGGTTTGGTACAAGTACCAGCGAGCTTTATCTGTATAGCTTCGTTTTGAAATTGATGAATAAACATTTACTTAGGCAAGTACATATATATACAGGTTGTCCGGTAATTAATGGATAACCTTGAAGTCTCTTATAGTAGAACTGAAGGCCGTTCAGAAAAATGAAAAGAATAAAAATGAAAAAAAAATTTAAACAGTGCAAGCTATATAGCATAGCATACTTTTGACTGTCTATCTATTAGCATAATTAGTGTTTAATAATAAAACAACAAAAAACCGATGGATTTCATTCATTTATGGTCGTAGTATACAAGAAAATTATACATGGTAATTAAAAAAAAAACACGTCTCAGGTAGTAGTTAGGATAGATTTTTTCATATTTTTTTCTGAAGGGCCATCAGTTCCACTATAAGACATTTCCAGGTTATCCATTAATTACCGGACACCCTGTATGTGCACGGTTGACTAGATACATTTAGTGAAAGTGTGATATATTATAAGTATTATTCAACAAGTGTATGCTGCTTATTCTATTATAGTTGTTGTTATTATAGCAGGTTGGTGTTATCTTTGCAGGATGTGTGCGCGAGCGATCCCTGCAACCCGGCCATAGATTGTGTAAAGGAACACCGTGGTAAGTTTAGTCGGTAGGACCCGGGACTTTCTATCTTTCCCCGGGTGAGCCCGATATAACCTCTCCGCTCGCCACAGCGGAGGGAAATAAATGCGTCACAGCATACCCCACGTCAAAAAAATGTTCGGTGTTATCTGCAACCTTATCATTAGGAACAAACAATTGAAATAATATGACATAAGTAGAACATAATTAGTTAATTGTAAATGTTATGCAATGCTGTGCAGGCAGAGCGACAATGGTGAACAGCGCATGCGGTGTCCGATCAGCCGCCAGCTGATTGTGTCGGAGGATAAGGTGAATGATCCAGAGTGGCAGAAGGGCTCCTCGCTAACTTATGCGCCGAAAAAATCGCGTTTGACGTTCACTACTCCGAATGTAGCTCACGTATGTACACGTTCGATCAGGCGCAAGTAGAACAAGGTGAACGCTAGTTTGACACTTACGCCTACATTCCACAGCATTCATACATACATTTGCATTTAAGGACCAAATCATGTTGCTTTCCTAGTTCAAGTTATCATATCACATCTATCTAATAAAAATAAATTGATTGAGTCGCCAAATATAAAAAAATTGGTTTTCAGGAATCACACGGATGAATATGGACATTTAAAACCTAATTATGTCAGATCACACGTGGACATTTAAAATATCATCGATTTTACATCTAAAGCAGTAACGAGGAGAATCTGATTACTAGTAGGCGAAATTCTGAAGTAAGATTAGGCCGTTAAGGGATGATTAGTTTTGATGATAGTACGTTGTTCTAGTTGTTCGAGTATTATATGCTTTATGTAAACAAAATAATATTTACTTTGGTTACATTTGTAACATGCGTGCTTGTGGGTTAATCATTTTATTTTTTTAAGACAAACAAACAACAAAATTAGAAATCCCGCCAGATACCTACGTGCCGGATACCTACTTTGATTGTATAAACCTAACCGTTCCTTGTCCACCTGACACCTGTGTGAAACCATTGCGCATGGGAGCTAAGAAGCTACAAACGCACATAATCCATAAAGAGTATTTAGCATTTTTTCAGTAGCGTTTAACGTAAATCTTCAGTTATTGTTCTCCTTTTGTACCTATTAACTTTATATATAACGATCACAATAATTATCGTATTGTAGCCTATTAGGTATTACATTAGAACGAAGATAGCATCCAGTATAGACAGAGATTGGTGAAATCACACCTTGTAAGTTGTTTTATATTGATCTCAGGTAGTTGTAGCGTAACTATAGCTGATTTTCGTGTTTGTATGTGCCCGAGTGCCCACGCCGCGCCGCGCCGCCGCCATCGCCGCTAGCTATGTAGGTGACCTGGGTGTAGTGCTGACGTCATACTGCCGATACCTTGCCCTTTACGACCACAGAGCCATTGGACAACTCACCTCACTTTGATGCTTATTAATATTACACGAATTGTGTACCTACCTAAACACTGTACAGGCAGCGATAGCCTAGCAGGAGACCGTTGGACTGCCACACAGAGGGATTGATTTCGATCCCAAGACACGCATCTCTGAGTTTTCGAAGTTATGTGCGTATTGAATAGTTAATTATCGCTCGCTCGGTGATAGAAAACATCGTGAGGAAACCTGCATGTCTAAGAGTTCTTAAAGATATGTGAAGTCTGCCAACCCGGTAAGGGCGAGCGTGGTGGACTATGGCCTAAACCTTCTCTCACTGAGAAGAAGCCCGTGCCCAGCAATGGGACAGTTTAATACAGGGCTGGTATTATTATTATTATTTTTATTATAAACACTGTAAGGGCGTGTTCCAGAATTTTTAATAAACATTATTTTGAAAGTTTATGACATCAGTTAGGTATATTATTTTCTTATGTGTATACCATACGACATGTTATGAATGTGATGAGTATTAGGTACACTTTACCACAGGCTACACCGCGCATCGACACAGAAAGTGATGGGCCGATTGTAGTCAGTGCTCAGTGCCGTGGTCTGCCACTGACAACGCTTAAGCGGACCGCCTCACCGCGTCACCGCGTCATCGCCGATGCTATGTTAATGTTTTAAACAAGTTCTAACATTAGCATAGTCGTAACGTGTCTAGCTTAAATAATTACTATTTGCTCTTAAAGTTGTCGTGGCCGGTAAGAGTTTGCGCAGCGATGTGATCCTCGCAAGACGCTGGCGCTGCAAAGCATGGGAAGTATCAATAGAGGTGACGGCCACTCCTTGATGTATTTCAACATCATATTTTAGGTCGTCATAGACATAATGCTAAAACTACTCGTTGAATAAACTAGTGATTTTGCATCTATATGATGGTGCCAATACAGCGATTGCGTCCATGCATTGCTGGTCTTTGGAGCTTGAGATCGACTGAAAGAATGCTCGCCAGCACTGGTAAAGTTCCGGCGCTAAATGTTTTATAAGCCTTGCACAAGAATATCAACACGAGACGCTGAAGCATTTTGCTCACCATAACAGTGATAGCATCATATTAGTTTGTATATTAGAATTAGTCCTTACATACAAATTTTTGAAGCAAAATATACGAAAAAAATTAAACTGATATTTTCATACACGTAATGTAATAGTTGCCCCACCTTTGGAAACAAAACCATAATTGAACAAGACTACGTTGACATAAAAATAAATAAAATAATGGACGAGAAAAGACTGGATAAGAAAGTTTATAAGGCTAGTGTGAATGGTACAGTCGCAAGGGGAATTTCCAAGGTGAACGTTTCTCGATCAGATCGGAGACGTTCTGCACAAAGGCCAGGTTAAGAGCACCTTAAACCGGCGAGCACGTATGAGAAATGTGATAAAAGTGAATGAAGTCCGAGAAGTGTGTCAGGATAGTAGCAAATGGAAATCCGTAGTCTCTGCCTACCCCTCTGGGAAATTAGCGTGAATCTATGTAGGTATGTATTTACGTTGACATAATATTGCCTAACGTTGATATGACATAATATTGTCTATTGTTATACATTGAAATTAACCTACCTATTAAGACGTATTTTACCATGTTTTTTATTTTTTAAATAATTACCTATTACTACATATTTTTTGCTTAAAACTGTTTACTAATTACTGTTTACTTCTATTTAAATTATAAAACCTATTTGGCCATGTACAGCCATGTTCTCGGGGAGACTAAGATGTAGGTTGTCTCATCATGTCTTGAAGTGTTCAAAGTAGCAGAAAATAATTTTATTTGGTACCTATTGGTGTTTCTATTTACGCAGAATGAGCTCAAAGTTGTGAAAACTAGCCGTGTTTTGCTTCTTCTTGGGTTTGACTATCTTAATTATTGGATTTTCTCTGGAAATTAGGATGGTTTTTGATTTGAAATCAAAAACCATCCTACTTAGCTAGCCTAACTAGCCTCGCGAAGCATCCTAGGTAGAAATTGATGTTCTTTTGTGAGTATCTGTGGTTTATCAAATCTCAGGTAGTGGTTGGTCCCCTGCAGCACGTGTTTTCATACAACAGACTTCATTGAATCGGTATTTTACATCAGCTATGTGTTTTTTTATGCCTATGCTTCTCTTAGTTTGACCGATGTATAAGAGTCCACAGTCACAATCTATTTTATACACCCCCGCATCTTGGAAATGTAGTTGGCAATTGACGGATGGTAAAAATTTTGTTATCTTCATTAGCGGCTGAAGTATGTGTTGATTGAAGCTCGTTTCAAGATGTAACCAATCTTGTCAGTGATACCCTTCACATATGGCAGTATGACAGGCTGGAGCTCGACTGTGTCTGGCTTTTCTCGGGATCTGTGACAGCGGCGCTGCTGTTGGAGCTTGTTGTCTTGCAGAGTTGCAATACTTTATTTATTTATTTATTAAATTAGGCTCGTCAACAATATAAACACAAACATTGACTTATGACATTTACATAGCTTTGGAACTGGTGTTTACATCATTTACAGACGTGCACAACATTATATATCTTAAAATAGTGTCCACAATTGTCTTATGTTTAAAATAGCGCTTAAAACTAAAATTGAAAATAAAATATATACTTATATAATATATGTACATATAACTATAGATATGTTTATGATAACAATGAAGTATTTGTGTTTCACTAACTATAACCAAATTGTAAATAAATAAATTTTAAAACTTTATAATATATACTATACTAATATAATTTAAATTTTAAAATTTTTGAGATCTTTAGTTGCTTATTAAAATGAGGATTAACCAATATTTTCTCCTAAATTGCGTGGGTCGGTCGTGAAAGATATCAAGGTCTAACTTACAACAGTTGGTGGAGGCCCACCAACTGTTGTAAGTTGATGTTAATCTTGCTACTGGAGAATGCATTCCTAGGTTGGTTCTGTATCGAGGAACGTTGAATGGGGTAGTGGGTTTCCTGCGTGCATTGATTTTGGGGACATTTAGTTGGATGTGTTCTAGTAGATCAGGACATAAATTTCCTTTGATTATGCGCTGTAAAAATATTAGATCTAGCATGCGACGACGGCTTTGTAATGTGCACATTTTGAAAAAGAACAGTCTTTCACTGTAAGAACTTCTGCTGCTAATACCGGCTGCGCAATACGCAAGATGCCTAGTGAACGATCTTTGGATGGATTCTATGCGATCAGAGTGTACTGTATATTGTGGGTTCCACACGACGCTTCCAAATTCAAGCACACTTCTTGTGAGAGCATTGAAAAGCATAATTTTGGCAGATATGCGTTTGAATTCCTTTGTGGTACGTCTAATAAATCCTAACATTTTAGCGGCCTTGCTTACCATGTTCTCGTACTGGGGGATGAAGCTTAGTTTTGAGTCAAGAATCACACCTAAATCACGTATTTGTGGCACAACAGTGATATATTCACCATTGATATGAAAACGTGACTCAAGCACCTTCCTCTTTCTGGTGAAACGTATGTGTTGACATTTTAGTGCATTGAGCATCATCTTGTTGTTACAACACCACTGGTAAACTCGATCTAGATCAGTTTGCATCAGCTCTACATCTACATTTATGTCAATCTGTCGGGATATCTTCATATCATCTGCGAAGAGGGAGCAACGACAGTGGTGGACCTGACGAACAATGTCATTTATGAACAGGAGAAACAATATCGGGTCTAGATGCGAACCTTGCGGCACTCCAGAGGAGGCGATGTATCTCTCAGATTCATGGCCACAAAGCACTACAAATTGCTCTCGATTTGCTAAATATGACTTGAACCAGTCTAACATCTTGCTGCAGATTCCGTATTGCTCATGAAGTTTATCTATTAATATAGGGTGGTCTACTAGATCGAAAGCGCTGGCAAAATCTGTGTATACTGAGTCAATTTGCAGGTTATTATCTATACCTACCATTACAGGGTTTATATAAGAAGTTAGATTTGTTAAGACCGATCTATTTTCTTGAAAACCGTGTTGCTCCACAATAAGTTCAGATTTAGTGTGCTTAGTTAGAATAGGACAAATTAAACTTTCGAAGATTTTGGAGAAACATGATAAGATTGATATCGGTCGGTGATTTTTGACGTTACTTTTATCACCTTTCTTAAAGATAGGAATGATACGCGCACGTTTCCACATCTCGGGGTATTTCCCGCTTGCAAGAGACTTGTTAAAAAATTCCGTCAGTGGATAAGAAAGGTAGGATGCACACCTCTTAATAAAAAGGGGTGGTATACCGTCAGGACCCATTCCCTTGTTTGTGTTTAGTTGTTTAAGATGGGTAAGTACTCCACTCTCACTAAAACTTAAATGTGTTAATTTATCACAAGCTGTTGTATTTGTGCTGTCATTAGTACCCACAGTAATGGGAGCCGATGGAATGCCTTGAGAGCTTTTGTAAACGTTACTGAAATGAGTGGCAAAAAGATTAGCGATATCTGAACCGTCTGATGAATGTTGTTCGTTATTGCTATGCATTATTGAAGGTACTGAATTTGATGGTGACTTTTTGTGCTTTATGAAGTTCCAGAATAATTTTGGTCTTTTATGGAGATCATTTTCAATGGTGTTAATGTAATTACTGTAACAATTACGGAGAAGCTTATCACTTATTTTTCTAATGTGTTAATATTCTAATTTGTCTCTTGGGTTATTGTGCTTACGATATAAATTTACACCTCAATTTGTTTTTTCTTTCAGTATCCTAATTAATTCATCAGTAAACCAGATGGGATAACCCTTCCGCCTAGGCTTTCGTTTGGGCACATGTTCGTCAATAGCTGCCCTAATCTTGTCATAAAATTTTTCTACCATTTCGTCTACTTCGGTACAACGATCAAAGCATTCCGTCCAATCCACGCTATTTAGGTTACAATAGATTTTGTCATAATCAGCCTTGTCAAAATTGTGATCCGTGCGAAGTTTATTAGTTAGTATATTGACAGGTTTCAAATCTAAAACTATTTCAAGAGGAGGATGGTAGGGATCGATTCTGCTAATGTCAATGTAACTTTACAGTTTATGTTAGTTAATATTAGATCTAATATCTTGCCATGCTGATTTACAATATGATTAAATTGCTGTAAGGCCGATATTGCTATAAAGTCTGTAATGGCATAACATAAACGACAATTGGAATTGTCAGCATTTAGACCCACATTTATACTAGGAGTCATATATGATACATCGCAGTCTTTGGTCCAGTCTATAAAACTTAAATTAAATCACCAACAATTAAAATATCATCTACTAAATTTAATTCTAAAACTCTATTTACGTTTTCGAAAAACAGGTTAAGTACTTCTATTTTTAGCGGGGGTGGTAAGTAAATTACACAAATTGCAACTTTTTTACGAGAGTTATTTTTAACTATATCTAGGGTTACCCAAATATCCTCGCAGGTGCTTTCCCACTCGTACATTCTGAATGAAAGGATTGAGCGTGAGACGGCAATAAGAACACCACCGCCATCCGATTTGGAGCTTGCAGAGAGATCACGATCTCTTCGGTAAACTATGTACCTGCTGTCAAAGATTTCGCTGTCTTCAATATTTGAGCAACCAAGTCTCGCAGAGGGTGATGACGTTGTAGTTACATTCGGTTGCGTTCACATAAACTTCATTAGTTTTAGTACGCATACCTCTTTGATTCTGATAATAGATATTTAGACAATCGAATTATATTGTTGTTACTTTGGATCATTCCAGTGGTCTTTCATTAGATTATTTGAGTAACGACAGACTCTCAATAGATCTAACGTGTATGGCTTGGCTCGTTTCCTTCTTTTTGGCAAAGATCCGGCCGTCTCTAACCCAGACAAATTTGTATTCAGCCTCTTTGGCCTTTTGGCGTGTTGCAGCATGCAGATGATTATTTTGCGGACTCAGATGCTCGGATACAAAAACCGCTTCACGCTTGTTACCTATGCCCAGGTGTTTCGATGATAACTTGTCATCTTTATGCGCTTTGTTGAACTTGGTGATCGCTGCTAGTATATTGTCACGTGTCTCACGACTGTACAGCTTTAGTACCACTGCTCTGGGTCGCTTGCTGTCTTTGTTCAGTTTCGCCACTCTTGTTACGTATTGTATATCTGTGTTGGTAATAGGACATTCAACAATTTTGCTAAGCTGCTGCATAATATTCGGTAAATTTTCGTTTCTGTGCTCCGCAATGCCATTAATTTCCACATTGCACTCACGCATATGCTGTTCAATTGAATTGAGTCTACTTGATAATTCTTTGACTGTGGAGTGAAGTTCAAAATTTTCTTTTTCTAGTTTTCTATGATAAAGATTTTTTTCCTCCAGTTTATTTTTCATTTGCTCCAGTATGGTGTAACTGAAGGATAACGATTCCTCGAAGCAGTTAATTTTTCCATTAATGATGACGAGATGTTCTGTAACTAATTCCTTAATAGTTGATTTTAGCACTGTCTCCAGTTCTTGTCTAATAATACCGCGTAATGCTTCATGCGATATTTGTTCGTTCGGATTAGGTATTGTGTCTGTACTAGACGCCTTTTTAGACTTAGTATTGTGACGCAAAGTAACATTGTGGTTAGACGGCGATCGCTGCATTTTGTAAACAAAATGATGCACAAAGACGTAACTAATGTTGAGCCTGGAACGCGATGTAGAACACTATTTAGTAATCTGTGGTAGAACGTCGGTGTGGTGCGGAATGTTGGTAGCACTGTCGCTCGCTAATGGCGGTGCCGGCGGCGCGGTGAAGTGCACAGCGATCTAGCTCCTATTACCGCTACAGAACCGCGCAAATCCTACGCACTCGCAAGTTGGCACTGTGATTTTGCACTTTTATTTTGTTTGCAATAATAATTATGTTAATCGTATTGTTTGGTTCCACTGAGTAAATTTTTGTTTGTGATGTAATTATTGGTGATTAACTATTTGTTTACACTGCACATATAACAGAAACTGGCACTAATTATGTCGTAAATTAATTTTAATTATTAGAACTGTGGATAACTATGACTATGATGACAGATGACTGCTTACTGAATACTTGCTTGACATGTTAAAGTTCGGGGTCCAGGTGTTGCTTGTCTTAGATTCCATGGCCTCTCTTAAACAAAGACATTCCCACGGTAGCTACCTGTTAGGATGGCGTTGAGATTCACCGTTTGAGTACCTATTTTCATTGGTCTTTCTCCTGCGCACAGTGTGGCTTAAGGTTTGACCAGAACTCCTGATGACAAGTACATCTAAGAAAGCTTATAAATTATTTGGCTCTAATACCATAGTAAATTGTATGTTGTTATAAATGGAATTAAGATGTTTTAGAAATACAATTACACTATCTGTTGGTAATATTATAAAAATAATATCTGCATAACTCTTATAAATCCTGGGTGTGATGGTTAGTAGTCTGCAAAGATCGAGCCTCGAAGTCCGCCACATATATCAAATCGGCAACAACAGGTACATGTATGTAGACTTTATTGTCCCGCGGCAGATAACAAGTTTTTAAGTAATGTTTTATTTCTGCTTATTCCTCTGGCATATTGTTCTCAATTAGCTTCCTTCTATTTATTTCAATACAGTCATGTAAAGGTATTTACGTAAATAATGACTGCCCATCAAAACTAACCATTGTTACTTTGTCAGTGGAACGTAGGTATTTAATCTCATTCACAATATGGTATGAAGCCTTCACATGTGCTCTCGAGTTGCCTCTGAGTGGTGAGAGTATGTTCACTACGTGCTGAGCCAGTCTGTATATTGGTGTGTCGATATCACAAGAGGACGTGGTGGAGCGTTTTCCTTGTGTATTATTGGTAGCCCATGCTCCATACCCGTCTACGTTGATTTTATTTGTTTTGAAAAATAACCTCAGCGTGGACTTGATATATCTAACATATTGTACAAAATGTTTCGAATCCAAACAAACAGTTGAACTATCAGGTAAATTCTTACAAATGAAACAGCGAGTGAAATTGTGACGACGTAACGCAGACAAAGTAGATAGATATGTACTTACACAGTATAGGTCGCCAGGGTCAACGAGACAGCATATTGTACATGACTCACTGATAATCAGCACCCGCCCGTTCAAATAACATTAGTATTATCACTTACTTTGAGTAAATATAATTAAATAAGTATTACAAAATAAATAAGGAAGCCTATAGAAGAAAAATGTGTTCCTAGGTATATTGACATGCGTAGGTAAGTTAACCGAGATATTATTATAAGCAATACCTACGGGTTTTTGAGTCTCAAGAATTTTACATATTATGCCATTGGTCATGATCTTGCGTGCATTCCAGTAGATTTGAAAATCTAAAAATGAGTAAGTAGACAGAGTATGCAATGATAGCGAGTGCTCGTAGTCGTGCGCCCCGAACTGTTACGTAACAGAGGGACCTTGACCGAGCCTCTGGCTCTGCGGAAGTTGTCCATTGTTTGATTTATTTAAAACTGGCCAGTAGCGGCATTATCGAGATTACCCTATATTTACCTTAACGTACAACTTTTTGTCTGCGTAGGTAATTGAACGCACAGCAGACCGTGTTACAGCAATGATCCAACCTTAAATGTAAAAGGCGATAAGTGGCACTACAAATCTTAATAGATATGTAGTGCCACTTAAAAACACGCTTACATCTTTGATGTGAGAATTTTATTTCAAAAGTTATAGTATGACATCATCTCGAGTTACGTAGTGGCGCGCGCGGGGCCGCGGCTCCGCGCGCGGCACCCGCACCGCTCCGGGCCGCTCACGGCTCGCGGCACTCGCTACTTATACTTAGTACTCAGTCACTACGGAGCAGTGGAGCTGAACACTGCGTACCCGCCTCTCCTACAGTCAGACACTGTGAAGGACCCTCTATATCATTAACCATGTCTAACATTATGGGTAAGTCGATTATTTTGTCTCCTTATCATATCATCAAACCGCGCTCGTGTGCTCTACCTAATTTATTTGCTTATTGCAAGTACCTGCAGGAACTTCTGGCTCTGTTTTCTGGATTTGAATATTTTACCAACTATCATATTTGTTCAGAAACTTTTGCGATATTCCTTTGAATAGGCAATAAAAAACTTCTATATTCAGATGTTATTAACTAATAACAATACAAATTATTAATTATATACATAATATAAACAATTCTTTAAAACTAACTTATACCTAAAATATTATGAAACAGAGAAATAAAAAAGAAAACTAAAACCCTCTAATAGGCGTCATAGAATTCCTCCGCATCACAGTCAACTGGTAGTGTGCCCAGAAGACTGGCAGCATTGCCACGTTGAATGGCAATGCTTATCCTTTCCGCGAAATAAAGGCCAGCCCTCTGGTCACGGGAAGCGTCGATTAACCTTTTTGCTATGTCTCTATAAAGAGCACGAGCACTGGGACCCCATGACCCTAGCGTTTCGACCCCAAACGGCTCAAAAACATAATCCCCTGCCAGGTTTTTGTATTTGCGCCGTTACCAGCACAACCCGCCGTACTGGGAAGATGTGATGGCGCAAGGGTGTCTACACACGTTGCGTCCCACACCAAGGGCCTTCCCATCTTCCAAAGCATCAATGACATATCGTCCGGTCTCTTTCCATTGTCACGTGCAAAACCATTAGGTTCAAGATGAGCTGGCACGCCGGCGGTGACAAGAGCACGACGGATAATGTCATTAAGGTTGGCGTGCCGCGAAAAACGACCGGCACTCCTGCTACATGATAGGCCATGGTGGCCAAGGCCATCGACGGCTTCACCACAGTGACATCGATGCGGAGTAACACATGGAGCACCTAAACGAAGGCAAGAAGCGATGCGGAACGTTGTGTCATCCAACATAGTGCCTATGTTGGACGATGGGAGTGCTTGAAGCCAAAGACCCGATTCCCATTCCCCCACAGCCAATAAACGGGCACGCTCAGCAACATTAGGAGATGTGTTCATGAGATGTTCTCTCACCATGTTGCAGAGCGGCCCGTCCCATCGAGTCTGAGAGAATAGATCGGATGGCAAATCAGAGCTTGGACAGATAATTTTTCAAGCGTTCACTGCGTCGGACTTGCACGACACTTCCGAATTAACCAGTGTGGGAGCAAAAATTTTCCTGGTCAATTCTTTTGAGTTTTCGTAAAAAGAATCGATGTTTCGCCTACCATAATGATAAAAAATGAAGCCCAAATTCATAAGTTATTAATCGAAGATTGACTGCAGATTATGCCACTATGAAATGAAATGAAATGAAATGAATTTATTTGCATAAATGTGGTTACAATAGGATGTTATAGAAAATTGGTGCTGCACATTTACCATTTATATGGCATACAAATATATAAGGTAATTTTATATCTATGTTATAACTTGCATCAATTTACATTATAATAATACACATTATTTATTCATCTTGAAATTATTAGGTATGTCAAATGAATCACACATTTAATAACAACAGCAAGTAATGTTACCAAAAGTTATTACATTATATTAATTACCAACTGAAAATATACATGATATAATGTCAATAGCAAATCAGGAATATCAAAAAGTTAATGTCAAATGTATGTAAAACGATGGTCAAGATTATAATTCATCATTACAATTAGAAGCAAAATGTCAAATTTATATTAGTCACGATCATGATTGATAGATAAGACCTTTTATATTTATTTATTTACTGTAAAATCGTACATTCTGAAATCTAGGTATTCTTGGACTGAATAGAAACATTTCCCACAAAGCCATCCAAATAATTGGTTTTTAAATCTGTTAATTGTGAGATCCTTAACACTTTGTGGTAGATGATTATAAATTCGGATAGACATAACGTAGCTATTTCTACTACAGATATCCGTTTTTATGGGTGGAAAAACCAATCTATTAGGGTACCTAGTGTAAAATTTACACGCTTCTTTCTTACAAATATAAAGGTCGGGATTAGATTTTACAAGAACACATATTTCAAAAATATACATACAGGGAACAGTAAGTAGCGATTACTGTCGAAATAGTGGCTTACAACTTTCCCATGGGCGCTTGTTATACAGTGCTCTTACGCATTGTTTTTGTGTTACAAAAATAGTACCTAACATTACGGAGTTACCCCAAACTGTGATGCCATATCTGAGATTAGACGCTACATATGCATGATACGCCTTTAATACTGTCTCTCTATTAGTAATATTAGTGAGTCGCCAAAGTGCATAAACAAAGCGATTTATTTTTTTATATAAATCCTCAATCTCAATGTTATGCCAAGAAAGCGTGCTTCATCTACTTCCGTTAGTTGTTGAGCGTCGTACTTTAGCATTATATCTTGTTTTTTTGCACCTTTGTTATGAAACTGAACATATTTGGTTTTGGATATATTAGCACTAAGATTATTATCAGTCATCCAACTAACAATATCACGAATAGTTACTGTTCCATTTAACTCTTTAACATAGACTAGATTTTTCTGATACGGCACTACTACAGAAACATCGTCTGCGTAAAGAATGAGCTGGTACTTTGTAATTGAAGGCAGGTCATTTATCTACAACAAGAAGAGTAGTTGTTAAATGTCCTTTTAAGTTTTTGTAGAAATCTCATTTCGTTTATAAATTCATTATATTATTGCTTAAATTGTAAACACATATCTCTACAAACGTACACTACACATTCAAATAGATATCTTATATATTTTATACTTACAAAATATTTACGTTTACACACATATATACAATATATATATTACAATATACAACAGATATATTAATCTGTTTGTACGAGTGGCGCAGTGGTTTAAGTGGTCACCTTGCTACCGCGCAATACCGAGTGTAGTGGGTTCACATCTCGCGCAGGTTAAAGATTTGTCTAATCTACAAATTGCTGCACTAAATCATTACATTGTAGGTGTCCGTTGTTTCAACGTTTGTGAAGTGCCCAGCAACATAGCGATTAGCAGTACTATCACTAACGTGGGAGCTAACTATCTCAAACAAATAATATATCCTTCATTTACCATTATAATGTATGTACTATGTACATATAAACCATTTTACACTATAAGCAATTTGCAGGTAACTAAAACCTTTATTAAATACTTACAAAAATACTTATATATATTTGCAAATAAATTTCCCGCCATTTGGTTTCAAATATATAAATCTACACTATATACTAATCTTGTTATTATTCATTCACATATTATATTGTTAAGTTCTTACGTAAAAAGCTATTTCTCGCTGATACGACTTCCTAGACCAAAAACTAACACTAATTATGGCTAATCTCTTATCTAATCTACAAGAACTTGATAACATGCAGATTGGTAACGCTGTAGAATGTTCCATAGAAGACTTCCCAAAAAAATACACCCACCAGTTATCTAACACTACCTTAAATATTATATGTCAAAATATAAGAAGCATTTACAGCAATATTAACGATTTTGAGATTATGCTGTCTCAGCTACACCTCAGTATAGACATTGTGATTCTTACAGAATACCGACTAGTTTCAAATAAACAGATACCTGAAATAAATAACTATTACTCATATAACACTACTAACTTGCTAAATCAGAATGATGGTGTGGTAGTGTATATAAAAAATAATTTGCACACAAAGGTGCAAGAAGTTATCCTTCAGCATGCCTCATGTCTTCAAATTTCAACTTCTCAATTTACCATTTTAGGTATTTATCGGTCGCCGTCCAATCTTAGCGCTAATGATTTTATTACCTCTGTAGATTTATATCTAGAAAAAATTAAAACTCACAAACGCATAATTCTTGCTGGTGATATAAATATAAATTTAATATCTGATCCCTTGGAAACTACGTATACAAGAAATAATAGAGAATATTATTTAAATATAATGGCACATCACGGCTTATTGCCGGCTCACTACTTACTCGAGGCAAAAATTGCCTAGATCATTTTTTAATAAAAATTGACAAATGTAATACCATCGCTTTTACCGCCATCCTCGATACTTCCATCACAGACCATAACTCAATAATATTAAGTCTCTCTAACATAAAAAAAATATATTCTCCGCCAAAAATTAAAACAATAATAGACTTTGATAAAGCATGTAGCACCTTACAATTGTCAAATCTTGAAGAATTATTGTGTTATGACAATCCTGATTATCTTACTGATATACTTCTCAAGAAAATTATAGGTTCTATTACGCTTCACACAAAAGTTATACCTATTCCATATACTAAATGGATAATAAAGCCCTGGATTACCGTGGGTGTTCTTAGGTGTATAAGAAATAGAAACAATATGCAAAAGTCATTAAAGAATGACCCAACTAATGAAGTACTGAAGATTACATATCGGCGCTACAGAAATTATTGTAATAATCTGGTTAAGAAATTAAAACGTCAATATGACAAAAATAAACTGACTGCATCAATACACAACAATAAAACTCTATGGAAATCTATAAATAATATCACACATTATAAGCCCTCAAAAATACCTAATACAAATTTACTATATAATTATGCAAACCCCGATGATTCGGTTAACTCTGTAAATAGGTTTTTTGTCACTGTAGGTAAAAATCTGGCAGAATGTATATTGAATGGCCGCGATGGGCAGTGTCCTGATTTACCATCGACACCTAATAACTCCATGTCATCTTCATTTGTCTTACTAGAGACAGATCCAATGGAAGTGGATAGTGTACTGATGAGCCTTGACTCGAATAGCTCTCCTGCGTGGGACAATATTCCGACAAAATTTTTAAACTTACAAGGTCTATAGTAGTTCCCATATTTGACCATCTGGTTAATCTTTGTTTTAGAACTGGTATATTCCCCAGAGTTCTGAAGAAATCTATTATAACGCCTGTTTATAAGAGTGGGGACAGGGATGATGTCAATAATTATCGACCCATCTCCGTACTGCCTGTACTTTCTAAAATAATTGAAAAGTTGTTGAATAAAAAGGTGCTTATCTATCTAAATAAATACAACCTAATTGCACCATCTCAATACGGTTTTCGTACAGGTGTTTATTGGGATTTCTAAGACAAAAACTAAATTAACCTCGCTTAAATATGACTTAACAATGATATTACGCTCTAATTTTATTAAATTATCAATACTAACTGGATATATTGTTCTAGCATGTTTACCAATAACTTGTAAATTTCTATATAACTCTGTACTATTTATAATGGATTGATGTAATATGTTTAATTTACTGAATGCAATTGCTGTCTCAATCTCCTGTATATCTTCGTAGCAAGATCGAAAGTTACTCAAAATTAAGTACATAGTATTCATAACATGAAATAATCTGTTGAACTTGGATTCGTTTTTAACAAGACTTTCAATTTCACTGGTTTGTAAACCTAAGTTGTTAATGTTTGAATCTATTATTTCAGAGTCATTTACTAACTTATCAAAAGCTTTTTGCATTAGTGATACTTTACGTTCAACTACATGCTCCCTATTCTGTATCATTTGTATTTTTCTATCATACAGGATTGCATCGTTTTCATCTAAATTACCTGAAATAGACTTAACTAATGTACCTAATGGGCTAAACAAAGCACGTTTGGTCATAACATTAAAAGATAATATTTGAGACAATCTATCTTTAGTAAGTTTAATTAAATAATCAATCTGATTTTCTATTCCTATGGTTTCATTACTTAACTTACTTTCTCTTATTTAACCTTTAAATTACTAAAATCTTGAATATTACTATTTATCTGTAAACCTATAGATTTTAAGTCTAATTTCTCAAATATAGTCCAAAAACTAGCCCTCTTCACAGCTACTCCCATCTTCAGTGACGCTATCCCGGGGTTCAGACTGAGGTTTTGAAGGTCCAGCGTGGACGCTGTCACCACTAGTACCAGAAGTACTAGGCACGATCTGTGAAGGACGTTTAATATTCTTTACCGCCACTCTGGTAGACCGTTTATTTAACTCTACAGGTATACTATTATGTTGAACTTTACCAATTACTTTTGCTTTCTCGTATCGCGGTTTTTCTTTCGCTTTCCTAGTTCTAGTATTTTTCATGAAAATATTGTCACCTGTTGTAAGGACTGGGGTTTCTTCGCCTCCTTTTTTACCTCTCACTTTAAGTTTGTCGGTCTCTAATTTTTCTGATACATATTCGTAGAGCACTTTCAAACGTTTCCTATGATCTAATAATAGTTTTTGTGTAAGGTTCTTTTCTCTATCTATATTAAACACATCACCCGAATCTGTGTGTCCGAACACTAACTCGAATGGTGTAAAATCTGTTGCCGAATGTATTGTATTATTGTACGCTAGGATCGCATAAGTCATGACGGATGCTGTATCTAAATCACTTTTATCATATTTAGCTAAGCGGTAAATTTCGATAATAGTTGAGTGGAATCTTTCTTATATTTTATTAATGCTCTAACTATCTGCGGTGTACTCCTATTGGGTATTTCAATGGCTTGAGTTAATTTACTAAAGGCATCTACTATAGTTAGATAATATTTTCCTTATATATTATAATAAATCCATGAATACTTCTTGGAATGGGCTAATTTGGGTTTGTGTTAATTGAATGTAAGGTTTTATCGGTTTCCTGTCGTATTTCATTTTTTTACAGGCTTCACAACTGTTAATAATAGCGGTAACGGATTCTTTCATATTCGCCCACCAAATATGTCTTTTAAGTTTAGCCAAAGTTTCATTGATGCCCCTATGGCACGTCTTACCTTCATAGTACTTAATTACAACATTTTTCTGGTCGTCTTCTGATTCTGTTAGATTAATTACTCTTTCTGTACACTCCGTTAATTTTACCGAATCCTTTTTAAACAATTTAATAACCATATTTGAAAAGGATTTTCTAAAAGATTAATGTTCAAAGTATATAAAATATTTATGTTTAGAGTCTACATACTCCTTCAAAAAGTCTTTAATTAATTTATCATTATTTGTTGGTAAGGAATGAAGTCAGGGAATTGTAATAAGGGTGAGTTTGTTAAAACCTTATTGCATGTTTCAAAACATTCCTTATATTCATCATTAATAATTATTTTACGGCCTTTCTTTAAAAAAGCTGTCAATGGTCTAGTAATTTTTGCGAAATCTTTAATAAATTTCCTATAGTAACCTATAAGTTCTAAAAAGCTTTTTATTTGTGTGACTGTTTCTGGTATGGGGTACCTCAGAACGGCATCAATTTTGTCATTGTTTGGCTTCAATCCCTCGCTAGTAATAGTATGACCTAAGTAGAGTACTTCTTTTCTTAGGAAATGCGACTTATCAAGTTGTATCTTTAAATTGGTTTTTCGAAAGCGATCAAAAACTGCTCTGAGCTTTTCTACATGTTCTGGCAAGCTTTTTGAAAATATGATTACGTCATCGAGATAGATCAGCAAGCCTTGAAGGCCTCTTAAGATGTTATCCATCGCCCGCTGAAATGTAGCTGGTGCAGTTTTTAATCCAAAAGGCATTCTGTTAAATTCATAATGTCCTGAGGGTGTACTAAATGCTGTTTTCGCTCTATCCTCCTCTTGAACCTTGATTTGATGGTACCCACTAGCCAGGTCAAGCGTTGTAAAGTAAGTACTCTTGCCTAACATGTCAAATAAGTCATTAATGTTAGGTAAAGGATATTTATCGTCGGTAGTGATTTCGTTAAGCCGCCTATAATCGACTACCATTCTCCATTTTTGTTGCCCTGACGAATCTATCTTTTTAGGCACGAGATGTACAGGAGCACTCCAGGGAGAATGTGATTCCTGGATAATGTTATCCCTTAACATCTTATCTACCTGATTCCTAATTTCTTTCGATTGAACAGGTGGTAATCTATGTGCTTTAATATTTATTGGATCCTCATTTTTTGTTCTTATTCTATGTTTAACCTGATTAGTAAAGGTTAATGGAATATTTTCGCAATAAAAAATATCCTTATATTCCTTACATATGTTCCCAATAACCCTACGTTCCTCTGGATTCATATGATCTAACTGTAATTTTTCTAAATTTTTTATTAATATTCTATCTATTTCTATACTATTTTCTGTAAATTTACACTAACTGAAGGATTCTGTATATAAGGCTCCACTTTGAAAGGCCCTGTTACCACTAAACTTCTAAGTTCTGTGGTATAATTCTTTTTCTTTTCGTTGGGTTAAAATGATTGTAGGTACCTAATGAAAAAGGTCTTTAATTAATTTATTTTGTGCTCTTTGTAATTTGTCAAGATGTGATTTGGCGGCTGATCTCCATACCTCTACTAGATAATCGATATGTTTCACCATGGAATTAAATTATTACTTATAATATGGAATTATATGTATAAAATGTATTTATTTTAAATTTTGCTGAAGAGATTATAGAATTTTAAATTAAAATGGCATATATGCATGTAGGTATGTGTAGGTACATACGTAAGATATCTAGGAATACATAATTAAATGTACCTACACGAATGAATAGGTACCTACTTAAATACCATATTATAATTTATGCATACATAGCTGCCGATGTAACTACATCAGATCAATCTGTTAGTTGGCTCTAATCGAACTAATAATTCCATAAGAGTATACCGACGATCAGCCTGTGGTACAGGATACTACGGGAGATAACGTTCGACAATAAAAGAACATGACAAAACATAATTATGTGTACTTACCTATAATATCGAGCCTATTGTGTACGGCGAGAATGATATAACAGTTGGAGATAATAATCTTCTACGTTAGGGACTTACATATATCTAATTATATCAATACACACATATACCTTCATTTTACGTTATACCTAGTAGCATCATAGGTAACTGCCTACTTACTTGTAATAGTTGGTTGCGGCATCGGCAGGTCGGTACCTACATAACTCCCACTCAGCGCACTCACGGATCTGATCATAATCCACATGGTGGTGAGACTAGTAGGTGCTACCTAGTGCCGTGCCGTGGCAGCGACCACCACCTACTACGTACCCTAGCAGCTGAATAATTATAGTTTGTGCTTATGATTGTAACACGAACCCACCTTATAGTTCTATGGATGCCAATGTAATAATATCTTATTCATTTGATTAAGTTAGTAAAATACCTATGCCATATACCTACCTACCTAAATAGCGATATTTTTAAACAAATTGATTGATATCAAACATTTTAATTGTTTTGCGTACGAGCATTGGCCGCTCAGTACATGCAACGTAAATGAGGAATGTGTTAAAAGTTGTTATTTGACCGTTATAAGTTATAATATAATAAGTATTGCGATTATTTATTTACACTACAGTTAGGTACCCACAGCTACGTACGTGAATAAGCATTAAGGATAATATTTACACAAATATGTACATTTCAGTTCTAAACTCGTGTGTGCACTATCATCCTACTTCACAATGTGCGAGCCACAAAACTGTAGTTTGTAACATGTACGACGTGAGTATGTAGATTGGAGCAACATTGATTTGATTGGATGACATCATTGGGTCGGACTACTGAGAACAAAACAAGTTCAGTACGCAGACGCCAATACGTAGTTTCTACTGTTTTAGCTTAAAGCGAGATTTAGAAAAACGGCAATGAATATCATTCGATGTGCATTGCTTTTGTTCTCCATGCGTGTTATGGATTCGTGGGTGACGGGCGAGTTGGTCGCGAGACACCTCCTTGCTCGCATACCAATATTGCAGCCTATATATAGAATCGCCTCGAAAAGCCTCGAATGCCAAGGCAACGACCGTATATCGTTATACTTAATGGAATCGTAGAAAGCACTAAGAACATGTTAATGTGTCATCGACCCCTCATCCCCATTTCTAATTTTAAGATATCCTATAATAATCGCTTCGATCTCACTGTTATTTAACGCAAATCAGACCGTTAGATTAAAGCATATTCTACTTAAACGGGCACTCTTCTATAAAAATACACTTAACCATTTGAATATTGTCTTTCAGATTTAAATACCGAGGACAAACTCGAATACCAATTCTTCCCGGTGTCGAGCAGCTCCTTGCAGTTCAAAGTGAGGACGCCCAATGACGCGCACATCGCCCTCACCATGGGACCCCAGGAGTCCGACCCCATGGTTGAAGTAAGCGTCTCTAATTGCCTATGTGCTTATTTTTTAATTTATTTCTTTTTATCATTGCCTGTCTGCCTGGTTCCGTGCAATATATTTATGAAATATGTAAGCCGACCATTATGAAGCCCTGGATGCGAATGCCAGTTTAGACATTCTTTTGTTTCCAAAAGTTCTCTTTAGCGGCACTTTGTCTGGAGAGACTGGAAATGGCCCGGTACACGGTAATAGTTGGCGACACGAAGGCGTGATCACTTCGCGAAAATATACAGACGTAGGCATCAGTTTACTTAATTACTTCAGTAACTAGCTAATAAGTAAAATAATACTTGGATATAGCTTGGTGTAATGTTTACTGTTTGGTAAAAGCTGCTACGCTGTAGCGCGGGTAGTGTTGCCAACAATCAGCTCATTGCTGGCGCTACAGCCGCACACCCGATGCTAATGTGTCATATCCATAAACATTGTTATGTATATGAAGTCTATCTATCCAATAATAATATATTATACCTTCTCTCGTCCTTACTTTAATGTTAACTAGCTGACCCGCGCAACTTCGTCTGCTTCACATGAGAGAACCCCGTTTTCGCAACATTTTTTATGAATGCTCCGCTCCTATTGGTCGTAGCGTGATGTAGTATAGCCTATAGTCTTCCTCGATAAATGGGCTATCCAACACTAAAATATCTTTCAATTCGTACTAGTGGTTCTTGAGATAAGCGCGTTGAACAAAAGAAAGAAACAAACAAAATCTTCAGCTTAAAATATTAGTATAGATTTGGAACTGACGAATTTGGGCGGGTTCAATCAACTTCAATCTTTATAACTACATACATTATATCAAGAAAATGTTAATAGACAAATATTTTATTGGATACTCTATTAAATTGACAGATTTTCCTGGGCGGTTGGAGTAACACAAAAAGTGTAATTAGGAGAAATAGAACTAAGCCAGAAAAAGTAGAAATTGAAACACCACAAATACTTAACGGAGGTGAATTCCGCGGCTTCTGGGTTCAATGGGACGGCGGCATCATCTCTGCGGGCCGCGATGGAGAAGCCATCCCCTTCATCTCGTGGGCGGACCCCGAGCCCTTCCCCATCGCGTTCGTCGGCGTGTGCACCGGCTGGGGGGCCAGCGGCACCTGGAAGATTGAAGGTATGTCATCGTCAAGGTTTTACTTAATCATTCATGAAATGTACCCAACAACACATATAAAGTCACACAAAATTATCGACGCAGATGGAGACGAATTCAATACTCCGGACAAGTTAGAATATAAGATCGGGCCCGTTGCCGAGGGCTCCTTGAAATTTGAGTTCTGCGGTCCACACAACTGCCACGTTTGTCTGACGCAAGCCCCCGCCGAGGTGGACCCCATGTATGAGATCATCCTCGGCGGCTGGTAGAAACCTAGTCGGTCATTAGATACTGCAAACAGAAACCAGATAAGGTACTATATGTAATATGTCGTGTTCGTGTGTTCTTCCAAGGTCTTGAGGCCGGTGCTAAAACAAATGATTGACCCGTAGGTAGTGGTTCCAACCCCGGGACGTATGAATCCTAACGAGTTCAGAAGCTTCGTAATTCAATGGAGGTGCGGCAGGCTGATGGTTCGCGACGCGACCTCCAGCGCCACGCTGCTGGAGTGGGTGGACCCCGCGCCCTTCAATGTCATGCACTTCGGCGTGCGCACTTCGGCGTGCACACGGCGTGGGGCGCGCGCGGCCGCTGGCGCCTCGCCCACTACTACAGCTCGGCGCCCGCGGGACCCGCCGCGCTCTCACGTTGAGTCTCCATACACTTGACACGCTTTGGATGTTATTTGCTAAAACTTAATTCACGATTGATAAGGCTAGGCCACTTTTAGGTTGATACTCAAAATCACTAATTCTTACACGATGTAATCTACTCGAGACTAACAATAAATGGTGTTATAGCAAAGGAAGTAGCGTGTTTGATGTTTCTCGTGTTGTTTGTGCTAGTTGGTACTTAGTGTTAACACCACGACTCGACTGCTGTATCTGGATGTGTTTGCACTCGTCGTTAGTACGAGTTCTGGTATGTTATGTTGGGTACATTTTGTGTCTAAGGTGTTTTATTCTTTCGATTTTCATTTTCGATACTTTTTTTGTTTCTTTACATTTTTCCGTTGCCTCGTGCTATATTGCTGTTCATTTGTAATATAACAGCACGCAGAATTATGCATGTTATTAATATAATTACTTTTCTGCTGGTTACAACGAAGGCGTTTAATACCTTCTTACATCTAACCTTCACAAATAAAGCTTCAAAGCCATCGTAATAACTTAAATTTAATGGATTCTGTTTTGCATCGGTGTTTGTGCGCTAACACCACTTTTAACTGCACTTATTCGCCGCCTGTCTGACAGACTATTATACACTAAAATGATACAATTACTGCTTATTATTCTATTATAGAAGTTGATTAGTGTAGACAAGTGACATTGTGCATGTTGCAGTGCCCCCGTCCGCTCCGGTGGCCGCGCCCCTGTACGCGGCGCCGCCGGCGAGTGGCGGCACCTGGGTGGACGCGGCCGGCGGTACCGTGCCGCCCGGCGCCGTCGTCGGGGGACATGACTGCAGCGGCGAGCCCATCTACGTCGCCAGGGCGCAGCACGAGGGCGCCATGATCCCCGGCAAGCTAGTCGCCTCCGACGGCGTCACCTTCATGGCGTGGGGAGGACACGAGTACGGAAAACCTGAATATCAGGTAAATACGATTGTGGCAGCGCGCAACCTTTACAGCCTCACTTGTACGAGTACTTATGAGTGTTGTACACCTTTTTGTATAATTGTCTATTCGGTATAATATAATAAAATATAATATAATATTCTATCACATACACACAACACCATCTAGCTAGCCCAAACCACAGATAATATAATATTATACTAGTACCCAAACTAAGCAGAGCTTGTACTATGGGTACTAGACAATGGATAAACATACAATATACTTTTTTTTGTAAATACTTATATATTATATATAGAAATACCATACCATACAAACATCCATGTTCATGCACACAAATATTTGAATCGGGAATCGAACCCGCGACCTTAGGCGTTGCAGTCGGATACACTAACCACTACGCCATGGAGGCCGGTATGAAATCTCATAACATCGTTTTTATATTATTTAGACGATGTTATTAGATACCTACGCGGTAAAAATACTCGTTGTTGAGTAAATACGTAATAAGTATAAAAAGAAAATATGAATAATGGTGACTATGTCATTACTTTTTAGTAAACGAATGAAATGATACGTACGTGTCAAGAAAATAAAAAATAATAATCGATATTACTGATATTTATTTGCTATATTATATTACTGATATTGGTTGTGTTCGCGGCGCGGCTACTACCGCGTGATGCCCAGGGGAGCACTGTGCACTGCTGTCTCAGTGACTGAGACGGTCACGGTCTGTCTGTGTGCTTAGTACCTATAGAACCTAATATACAAATCCGTTTGCGATTTATAGATGATTGAGTATCAATCATTCAAATACCTTTACAAACTCTCTCATTAGTAAGTTAAATATTAGTAAGACTGAATGGGTACTAATTTAATTTGAATTATTTCCATGATTTATCTTTGTTAACTGGCGCCAAAAATAATACGATTGTTTTTTGACTTACTAATAATAACCAAAATAAATTGCCGTAATATATGTGTTCATATAGGATTCAGATTGTTCAGACATCCAGTGTAAAATAGGTATATATGCAGGTACACTATAGAACACAACACAAGCTTACGAGCATCGTTAGCTTGTGTTGTGTTAAGATGAAACTTGTGTTGGTGCAGGTGCTGGTGGGCGGCCCCAACAACTGGGTGGCGACGAGCGGTTCGAACGTGCCGCCCGGCGCGTTCCCCGGCGGAGAGTCGGAGGACGGCGAGCCGCTGTTTGTGGGCCGCGTCAACCATGAGGGCAGCCTCACCACCGGCAAAGTGCAGCAGTCCCACGGCGTCTGTTACATCGCCTTCGCGGGACAGGAGCTCGGCTTCCCCGACTACGAGATCCTCATGCCTTAGATCGCACTCACGATTCCACTGGATGTGACGAGTTGTGCCCGCGTCTAACTTAGAAGAGCAGCTTTCTTCACAGCAATTATAAACCAAATGGTGCATATTGAAGTACATAGACACGCTGTGCCTGTTCGTACGAACATTATTGTTTAAATGCACTGCATAATATTAAGTATTTATAAAGTATTTACCAAATTATAAGATCGATGTTTTGAATCCCATGTCCTCTCCCTCGACACTTTGAACCGTGCGTGTGCGCACTGTCAGTCGTAATCACCATAAGTACCTAGCAAATAAGTAAACAACGTCAATCAGCCCTAGTAGTGCACTAGCACCTGTTCAAAGAGATTAAAGTACTCGCACGAATAATGTCTGTGTAACCTAGATACGATCGATTGTTACGATCAGTAACAATGACAAAGCTAACAAATACTTGATAAACGAGGCAAAAGTCAATCCGTGAAGCCGGACCGCATGGCGGGCCCGCGACCTCGATGACTTCTGTCATCGCTTTACAATTATTCTTTCTGCTAGTTCTGGTCCCATGTACGGTTAACGTACCTACAGACATCGCCTGTAACCTGCTTTCCGCGTTTCCTTTAAAATACATTCAGTTGATTAAAAACTTATAACATTCGCTACGGATTAGCATCCATAATAACTAACTTGTACATTTATCGCAATAAACTTTTTATTCTTATTAATCCGTGGTTTACGTCAACTCCGTTATAACTTAACATACCTTTTGGCCATACATCTCGTTTTGGTCCTTCGAGCAGTGAACAGTGGATACAAAGTACGTGTAGTAATTTCAGTTCAATAGCGAATCGGTGCAACTGGTCTCCCAGAAGCGAGTCGCCCCAGTTATAAAAAATAATCAAAAATAAATTTATTCGCGTTAGGTTACAAGGTAACACTTATGACTGTCAAAGTTATAGTAAAGTTTTCCTGTGCATTTACATTTACTACCACGTTCAGCAAAGCAAGGGTGTAGGGCTCATGAGAAGAACGGGCAAGAATCTCATGGCCACTCTTTTTAATCGCCTGTATTGAGACGAGAACGCACATATCGGTATTGGAGCGCGAGCGCACTGAGTAAGTAGTAACTATTTGCGAATACTTCGTTAATAGATAAGTGAACTTAGTGCCTGTGGTGATATACCTCTACTTTGTCTCCGGCCAAAGTTAACTAAGATCTCAACAAACATAGCTCAGAGTGTGGAAGAACTTATTAGCCGTCAAGAAACAATTTTCGGCAATTGAAACAAATATGTATCGACTATAAAAAGGACAGTCCTAGCAGGAAAGATGCTGATTATCTGGAGGAACGTCTTTCGCGCCTTAGCAGAGCTGGGAGCAGTTTGTACTCAACTACCAACTATTGGAAGAGTCCGGAGCAACGGACCTTCAGTATTTTGCCGACGATATCTCTAACAGC
Source organism: Catocala nupta (assembly GCA_963675205.1). Taxonomy (NCBI): domain Eukaryota; kingdom Metazoa; phylum Arthropoda; class Insecta; order Lepidoptera; family Erebidae; genus Catocala; species Catocala nupta. Next base: position 2,192,047 of record OY776104.1, on the reverse strand, counting down.
ACTAAGGCAGTCTATGAAAAGGTTTTACAAGATATGCTGAAACGGCAAGCGCGTTTGCCGTCTCTAACTTCAAGAACTCGGCCTGAGTTTCCGGCTGCATCTACAAGCATCGCGGAGCAGTCACCCTCTGCGTTACCTACTAAAGGTAATTTATTGAAATTAAACACTTTATACGGATTTTATCGCGTTGTTTATTTTACTTTAAACACTGTTATTACATAATTTTGAAAACTCTAACACTACTATTATTGAATTTTACTACTATTTAAGCTATATATTTTTTCTAATTAAAAACTATTTGTATTTAAGTTTACACTTTGCCCCGACGTTTCGGTTGCTTTACAGCAGCCATGTTCACGGGGAGACTCGAGATTTAGTTTCGATGACATAAAGTTTCAGGTAATTCCTCGAGAGACAACTGAGACAACTGAGAAGCAACAGGATCTTTTGCGTCGCCAATACTGTAACTTTAAAGCTTTTCAGCATACTGTGGAAAAGATCGACTTAGATTATGATGGAAAAGTGGGCGTTAGAAGATAATCTAAACGCTCTCAAAACCAAGAAAACTTATTGAAAAAGGGAACTGGGAACTAGATTATATACTGGCGGAAGAAGATTCGATATACAAAGAAAATATGATGCGGCTGAAAGCATATATGATGACTTGCGCAAGAAAATTCAACGTAACATTTGGAATAATGCACATTACGAGAAATCAACACCAAAAATCGTTTATCGTTTTACCTGATTTTTATGGCAACTACAATCAATGGCTAGTCTTGCGAGACATCTACACCGAAAGTGTACACACAGCGACACATCAACCTAGACTGTTTGGACTTTGAATTATTAGTAGTTGAACGCTGCGAATCGTGCGAGAGAGTGCATTATATTTTTGTTACACTCTATCCTTACCAATACGTCAACACCACTATGCACTGTCCCTTTGCGAGAATTCTCTATTTTGTATATAGCGTAGTTATGCGTATATAGGGTGTCTAACTTGATGTGTAGCCGTGAGTACACAACAATCCTGTACTTTCAAATGCGCAGATGCATCATTTGAAATCCAAACTCAAGGGCGAAGCAGGAAAGCTGGTGCATCATCTTGGTATTAGCGCAGAAAACTATACTGCATGCTGGGAGATAATTATCCACCGGTATGATAACAAATGATTGCTGTTTACTTCTTATATGAATACGCTCATAAATCAACAAAACATCCAACAAGCGAGCGCCTGTAATATAAGAAATTTGCATAACGTCATAGTGGAATGTCTTAACGGGTTCAAGAACATTGGACCTGGTTATTTCTAAGTCGGATCCCATTATTGTATACCTTATGGTTCAGAAGTTGGATAGCGTGACTTACAACGAATATATAAAGCATCTCAAAGAACCGAGACAATTTCCTGACTTAGGAGAATTTCTGAAGTTCCTGGCATCCAAATTCATGGCACTGGAAGCCAAGTGGAAGAAGGAAAGGGTATGGAGTAACGCGTGATTAATTAGAAACCACTGTGAGGACATTCGCAATAAGCTATATAGCATAAGCAATTTTATGAAGTGCATTGTGTCGGTAACTAACAGTGAATAATCTACGTAAACCAGTAATAAACAGAAGTATCGTGCATAAATCAATGTTTGAGGTATTTTCCCTATCTTTGTCTAACAAATTATACAATGTGTATGATAAACCCTGTCCGATCGTTAAAGGTGTTATATAGTAGCTTATTATGAGCACGTAGGTCTCATCTTTGTATAAAAATTAATCAAAAAAATTATGCCGGTAAATTTAATTTATTTAAAATAATATCTTAATTGATTACCCATGGCAACACCGACAAATTATAAATCAAAATATCTAGGTATCACTAAAAGTCATAAAGGTTCACCGCCCGCCGCCGCGGCGCGCCACGCTGAAAGCCGCCATACGCTAGCCGCCGTCACAGTACATATATATACAGTAACCTATCTTCATACAAATGGTCAGAACCCGAGTCATACCTACGCGCCTCGGCGTTGGTATGCGCTCGACACGCAACCAGTCGCGAATGCGCCGTAGTTACGACCGGACGGAGTGTTGTTTTTTAAACAGTAACCGCGCGATTATTTTAACAAAAATAAGTATAAGTATAGGCTATTTAATATGATAAGTAGAATATATTGTGCTGTTTTTGGTTGCATGAATTCCTCAATAACGCACCCAGAGATAACTTTTTTTAGATTACCTGGAAACTCCGAAAGGTAAGACTATAAAATGATTATACTTACTAGTAGGTAGGTACGTAATTTAAGTATTTTAAAGGATTTTTTTCCCTTCCGAAAAAGAAATGCCTGGACTAATAAATAAAGTGAACAACTAAATAAAAGTGATTGACACGAGTGAACTAGGTAGTTATAGACGGTTCATGAATACGGTAGGTACGCTTGTATTAAAACCTTGGGGCGTGTGTGCGTCATCTCTGGCCGCTCGTCGCGTACGTGGTATTTTATTATGTATAATAGTTGTTTATTGTACTGTGTGTATGAATAAAAATAGAAAAAATATATTTGACCGTCTGTCTGTCACCAGGCTGTATCTCATGAACCACGATAGCTAGATAGTTGAAATTATCTCTATAATATTATAATAATAATAATAATATTCTACCACATACACACAACACCATCTAGCCCAAAGTAAGCAGAGCTTTTACTATGGGTACTAGACAATGGATAAACATACATATATACTTTTTTTTGTAAATACATACATATTATACAAAGAAACAAAGCATTTTATTTGTTTAAATAAAATAAAAATATTTACAATCACAAAAATAGATAGAAACTCAAAGTAGGCAGATTTAATTAAAATGCTGTAGGTGGGCAGCCCTATCGCATGTTTACGTACCGCACAGCTGTAGGCATTTATTTCAAGGATACGGCCAAGTTACATTACTGTATATCCTGTGGCACGGCGGGGTGGTCGAGAGTGGTACCAAACGACGGGGAAAACTCCGGTCGTTATTTAATGATGGTTCAGAGAATAATTTTGAATAATTTGAGACAAATTTTGACAATTTATTAAAAACTTTGCATTTCTTTGATGAATTTTAATGTTCTTTTTGTAGTATAAAAACTCTTAAATTTTGGCAACACTGAAAATTTTTCTAGAGCGTTGATCAAGACAAGGTACAATACAAGATATGACAAAAACCCGCTGAAAAATATGAATATTTAGGTACCGAAAGGTTTGGTTAGGTTAGGTGTAAAAATCAAAAGCTTTGGTAAAAAATAACAAGTAGGGGCCCGTAAGGCCAGGGCAGGCCTAGGTAGGTAGGGTAGTAGGGTTAGGTTTCGGGGGGGCCTGCTATGGATGAATCTTTTTAGACTCCCAACAGGCCCCCCCCACTGGGTGAGAGAGGGAACACCCCAGGTATATATATATTGTTGGAAACAATCGACAATGAAGTGACAACACCGAACCTGACGACACAAGATGGCTGCCCTGATCCTATATAACAGTTGGAAAGCGGCGGGCTCGCTCTCTGGGTGTTCGGCTTCTAAACGTTGCGGACGTGTATTAGGGCTGTAGTAACTTAGGGTGCAGTCTTTGTTCAATTACCTACCTAGATTTATATTTCTAAAATTGTAAAAAGTGTATCGTTTAAGTTTGGCATAAAGTTCTTAATCGTCGGTTACAAGTGTTTGATTTCTATTTTTTAAAAGACCTATTTCAATCCTGCTCCATAATATCAGAAGTGGGATCATCACGACACTGTTCGCAAAAGGCATTCTGATAATTATTTTACTTTGTGGGTAGGATTGAAATACTTTAGTACAATCGCGTTTTGTTAAATTGTAAAAGCCATATTTGTGTTCGCGTGTAATAATTAGTGATTTCGTACGTCAGTATTTTGCTACTCAAATGGCTGGGCGGAATTCTAAAAGGAGGAGCCGCGACAGATCACGCCGTCGTAATAGATCGCGTGGGCGTAGTCGTGACACATTACAGAGCACCCTCGATAGCCGTAATATTTTAGCATTAGATGCTATTGTAAGTAGGCTAAATGCTATCGAGAATATGCTTTCTGTACCATCGATATCGTCAGATTCCGTATTACCGCGTCCGCCGCGAGAATGCCAAACACCACCCTTGCCGGCGCCTATCCACGGGGAGAACTCTGGTTCCACCGCAGCCAAGTCTACGGCAGTACCGGTAGACTCTGATATGTCAGAGCAGGGGCCTAAGGAAGGTGTTGCTGGTGACGCTACGGACAAGCTTGTGAGCGCGCTGACATCTTTGATACAAGTAAGATCCAACCATTACTATGTGTCTAACTTTGATCCGTCTATACATAACTTCGACGTTTGGTGTGCAGAAGTTGATCGTGGTCGATTAGCGAATCGTTGGGATGATCGGGAGTGCCTATCGCGTATTGGTAACAGCCTAAAGGGCGAAGCCCGCACGTGGTTGAGCGAATGGGTAACGAACGATCGGACCTGGTCCAATTTCAAGTTAGAATTTAGATCACTCTGTCCGCAAAACGTCGACGTCGCGAATATTCTTTACGATGTTATGTGTACCAACTCGAGTAAATTTAGTACATACGCCGAATACGCTCGCAAATCACTTTTGCGTTTAAATGTTGTTGGAGGTCTATCGGAAGACTTAAAAACGGCTATTGTGGTCCGCGGTATAGCAGACCCCCAGGTAAAAGCTGCCGCATCCAATGCGAAGCTACAACCCTGCCAATTAGTGGAATTTTTGTCTGTTTATACTAAGCCTAAACTCGATTCTCGTACTACTCACAATCTTGTCCGTTCGTCAAACCATGTAAAGGGTCCTTATCGTCGCAAACGTGAGGCAACAAACACGGATATACGGGGCAAATGTTATGTATGCGGTATTGAGGGTCATAAGGGGCATGCTTGTACAAAGAAACAAAAATCCGACTCTAAATTAGACGGGGCGTCAGTTAGTTCCTCCAAGTCGGGTAAATCTTCTATGACTTGTACGTACTGCAAAAAGCAGGGTCATTCAATAGACTTTTGCTTTGTGAAACAGCGTGTTGAAACTAATTCCAAGAACACGAGTGAAGTAAATTTTTGCCAAAAGTTACGTAACTGTAATCAAAATAATGTGATGACTGCAGTTATAAATAAGGTACCGGTAGATGTGTTAATCGATAGTGGTTCAGATATCTCGCTCATTTCTGATTCGGTCATCAAACATATTAATTGCAATAAGATACCTACTTATCGGTTAATGCGCGGAATAGGCAGTCAGGAAATCGAGTCTACTTCCTATATAACCGCGATCGTAGAGTTCCCAGAGATAGCTATAGAGGTTGATATGTTTGTTGTTCCCTCGAGTTGTATTACCACACCTATTTTGATTGGGACGGATGTTTTAAATCGCAAGGGTGTAACGTACATAAGAAATAGCGATACGCAACGGCTTTTTGGGGCTAAGGATCCACCACGCGTATGTTGTTTGGAGAACGCAGGCAACAATACGGTTAATACTCCCTTAGTAGGTGAAGACAGGAATAGGCTTCTATCTCTTATAAATGAATTTAAAGATTCATTCGTTACTGGGACCGCGACCACTACTGTTAACACGGGTAGTATGGAGATAAAGTTGAAGGATAATACCACGCCAGTACACTATCGTCCCTATAAGCTATCGGCTGACGAAAAGTTACGCGTTCGCGAAATTATTGCAGATCTCTTAAGCAAGGGCATTATCCGCGAATCCCAGTCTGAATACGCAAGTCCTATCATACTGGTCAAAAAGAAAGACGGGTCTGATAGGATGTGCGTGGACTATAGGGCCCTGAACGCTATTACTATAAAGGAAAGGTTTCCCTTACCACTTATTGATGACCATATCGATAAGTTAGGAACTAGTAAGTTCTTTACTAGTCTTGATATGGCCACGGGCTTCCACCAACTACCCTTAAAGGACGACGAGTCCATTAGTAAGACTGCATTTGTAACACCGGAGGGTCAATATGAGTACCTTAAAATGCCCTATGGCCTTACAAATGCACCAGTAGTATATCAGAGGATCATTTCTAAGACTCTTAAGCCACTGATAGATACTGGTAAGGTTTTGACGTACATCGATGACGTTTTGATTATGTCGGACTCGGTTCAGGAAGGATTCTCTATTCTCTGGCAAGTCTTAGAAGTTCTAGCTAAATCAGGGTTTTCAATAAATTTGAAAAAATGTTCCTTTCTAAAGACTGAAGTAGAATACTTAGGTAGGCTAATTAGTCAAGGTCAGGTGAGGCCGAGCCCTCGCAAGGTAGATGCCTTGATTCGCTCACCCAAGCCGAGTAACGTAAGGCAAGTGCGCCAATTTTTAGGTCTCGCTGGCTATTTTAGGCGTTACATTGCTAGCTACGCTGTTAAAACCGCTTGTATTGCGAAACTGACTAAAAAGGGACAGCCTTTTGTTTGGGGAAAGGAACAGGACGTAGCTCACAAACACATAATTGACTGTCTGTCACAAGAGCCCGTGCTCTCAATATTTGATCCTAAATTACCTACTGAGCTGCATACCGACGCCAGCGCTGTTGGCTTAGGTGCGATCCTTTTACAAGAACATGAGGTCAGACGTAAAAGAGTGGTAGGTTATTTTAGCAGGGCAACCCACGGTGCGGAGGCTCGATATCACAGTTACGAGCTTGAAACTTTAGCTATAGTAAAGGCTCTTCAACATTTTCGTCATTACCTTATTGGTATCGAGTTTAAGATAGTAACCGATTGCAACTCGATTAAATTAACTGAGCGAAAGAAAGACCTGGTTCCCCGCGTAGCTCGTTGGTGGGTATACTTCCAGGATTTCCGCTTCACAACGGAATATAGAAAGGGTTCCCTAATGCAACACGCAGATTTCTTAAGTCGTAATCCCGCTCAGGTTTCATATATTCGTAGACCGAATAATTGGGCTCAAATCGCGCAAACTGCTGATAACGAAACTCAAGAGCTTATACAGCAATTGGGAGATGGCCAGCTAGATTCCTCCCGTTACGTTGTGAAAAACAATCTTCTTTACTATAAGTACAACCCAACCGGTGAGGAATCACGCTTATTGTGTTTTATCCCTAAGGGACATAGACTAAGTCTTTTACGCGTCTTTCATGACGATCATGACCATACAGGTATTGACAAGACTACCGACATGGTACTACGTCATTTTTGGTTCCCCGGTCTGAGGCAATTTGTGAGAAAATACATTACACATTGCGTTGTTTGTCTTTCCCATAAGAATGTTCCTCGTGCACCGCATCAGCCCATCCAATCGTGGACTAAGCCCAATGTACCCTTTCATAATGTTCATCTGGATGTACTTGGGCCACTGATTGAGTCTAATGGCTTTAAGTATATTTTGCTTGTAGTAGACGCATTTTCAAAGTTTTGTCTCTTATATGCACTCTATAGGCAAGACACCGATGAACTGAAACGAGTATTCACCAATGCCATATCTCTTTTTGGTACTCCATCCCTTATTATAACTGACCAAGGTAGAATGTTCGAAGCTACCGGCTTTCAAAACTGGGTAAGTGACATGGGATGTGTTACACATCGTATTACACCGGGAATGCACCGTGAGAACGGTCAAGTTGAGCGATACTGCCGTACCGTTTTAAATATGTTACGGATCGAGGTCAACGCTAAAGGCAATAGTTGGTCCAATGTCCTTTGGAAAATTCAATTAACGCTTAACATAACTAAGCAGTGTACCGCCCAAACTTCACCCTTGCATCTGTTGACAGGCATTGAAGGGTCTACACCTGTTTTAAGGTCTCTCATCAGGGATGTAGCTCTGCATAGCAGCAATCCAAACCGTCAAGCGATGACAACGCTGCGCCGACAACGAGCTTCACAGTTATTGGAAGCAAATCGGCAGCGGCAAGACCAACGAGTGAACGAGAATCGCAAGGAGCCTCGCGCCTACGCGGTGGGCGACCTCGTGTTCGTCAGCAAGGGCTCGCAGACCTCTGGCAAGCTGGACTCGAGCATGAGAGGCCCTTACAAAGTCACTCGAGGTCTTCCTCATCATCGCTATGAGCTGGAGCTTTTAGCTGGCTCATACGGCAAACGGACTCAGGCAGCAGCTGAACATATGGTTCGGTGGCATGGTGAATGGACGCCCGACGCCTGTTCAGTTTTTTTTGAGACTGGTAAGCCGACGTCGCACTTGTCTTTTTGGCAATTCATGATGTGCTCACATGATGTGGTATATCAGGTGTGATCATAATACGCGAACTTGGTGCCTATGTTATGATTACTTGGTGGCGCGACAAGCGAACTTGGTGCTTCGTGTCGCGGGGCATAGCAATTGCATTTACAGACCAGATGCTTTGGTTATGCGAGTAGTGGCCATAGCATGCGAACTTGGTGCCTAGGCTATGGTCAGGAATATTACGCAGCAAGCGAACTTGGTGCTTCGTGCTGCGGGGCATAGCGATTGCATTCATAGACCTACTGCTTTCGCTATGCGGTACAGCGACGGGGATCCGGAGCCTGTCGTTTGTGGTTCGATAAACATTATTGAATCTCTTAGTAGTCTGATACTTCGCATTGCGATGGCTTGTGTGCACGCTTGTTATCGTAATGTTGAATTGCCATACCTACCCTGAAACATCTTGTCTTTTTACAGCTTTCTAACATAGGTGTCCTGTTTCAGAAAATGAACTTGATGTCGGTTCCTCAGATAATGGGGATGCGTCCACCTCAAATCAAGCGGTCGAGGGCGCCTCGCGATCAGGAGAGGCCGTGTTGGAAACAATCGACAATGAAGTGACAACACCGAACCTGACGACACAAGATGGCTGCCCTGATCCTATATAACAGTTGGAAAGCGGCGGGCTCGCTCTCTGGGTGTTCGGCTTCTAAACGTTGCGGACGTGTATTAGGGCTGTAGTAACTTAGGGTGCAGTCTTTGTTCAATTACCTACCTAGATTTATATTTCTAAAATTGTAAAAAGTGTATCGTTTAAGTTTGGCATAAAGTTCTTAATCGTCGGTTACAAGTGTTTGATTTCTATTTTTTAAAAGACCTATTTCAATCCTGCTCCATAATAATATATATATATGTTTGTGTATGTATATATATTTATATATATACATATATATATATATATATATATATATATATATATATATATATATATATATATGTATATTTAGGGTTGTTAGGATATTAGGGTTTTAGGTTAGGGTTGTTAGGTTAGGTTAAGGTTTAGGTTTAGGAGTCCTGCCCAGTTAGGCGATTTTGGGGTGTTGGGGCGGGTGGATTGGTCCAATATGGATCCCCATTCGGCCCAACACGGGTGGATAGAGGAAGACAACCTCTGTAAAAAATCACCAGTGGGGCCTGTAAGGCCCGGGCGGGAGCACATAGGGGAGGGGAAACCCAACCTTGCTCCAATCAAATCGTTACCCGTTGAGTGTCGTTGATCATGTCTAGCGACTCAACGGGACCGAGGGGCTTGCCTTAGTTGGCCGGCCCGCGAGAAGGAAAACTCAGACCACCCAACAGCGAAGTTGTAAAAACCTCTGGGCACCTGCCGTCCCCCAGCAGTATGTAGGCCTTCCCCCGGAATGAGCGTCACCCGGGGGTCGCTTTTAAATCGTCTCATCTCGTGGGAACAATATGGAAAATGTTCAATCAAAAAAACCCGATGAGAAGGCGAAGAAGACGGCGGAGCGCGGAGTGCCTTTGCGCGACTCCAAAGGGCGCTTTAAGCGCCCTTTACGACCACGCACCAGCGATGCTGGAGCTGGCGCATCAACGCCTGACGGAAGCCGGAGGAGCTCCGTCAGCGTCGAGTCTGGGTCCGAGGCGGGCTCCGGTTCGGAGGCCAGTCGGCCTCAGAGCCGGTGCTCGTCGGCGGCTCGACGGGAGAGGGAGGAGGGGGGGATAGTCCTGCTTCCCTCTCCCGCAAGCTTAGGGCGACGCCCGGCGCTTCCGCGAAGCGCCGGAAGACGTCGCATCCCGTGCCAATGCGTTCGTGCTCGGACACGGAGGTGGAGGTAATGGAGGGGATGCCCTGTCGGGGAACGGCTGGTTCCCCGATGCCGCCTCCCTCCACGAGGAGGCTCCCCGGGCAGCCTTTGCCTGCCCGTCGAGACTTCTCGAAGACGGCTGGCGTCGCAGATGCGTCCCCCTTGGGAGAGGACTCGGTTGCCGACCTCAGGCAACGGTTCGAGGCTGGCGCCGAGACCGTGTTGAGGGTGGCGGCCCGGTCCGGCAACCTAAAGGGGGGGTTCGTCCGCGACCTCAAACAGGCTACGGAAGACATGAGGGAGGCCTTCTTCGGCATGTGGGGACGGGCTTCCTCCGACCTCCAGCGCCTCTGGACGAGGGGCTGCATAGGCAGCTCGCGGAGCTCCGGGCGGAGGTGGCGGCCATGAAGGCGGCCGCTGCCACTGCCGCTCGGGCCAACGCCGCCAAGACGCCCTCGGCCACCACCGGGGCGCCTGCCGGGAGGCCGCGGGAGGAGTTCCCGCCCCTCCCGCGGCGCAAAGCGCAGCCCCTCACTCCCGTGGAGGACCGGCGTCCCGCCTGGGCGGACGAATTGATGCGGGCCACGGTGGCTCAGGCGCGCAACGTTGTCGATGCGTGCCTGGCCAACTATGGCCTCACGCCCGTCCCCACCCCGGGCCCTCCGCTCGGGGGCCGCCCCCGGATGGTCGGAGGCACGGCGGCTGGCCCGGCGCCCTCCGGCCCACCGGTTGCGCGGCAGACATCTGCCCCCACACCATCAGCTTCCTCTTCCAAGGGGAAGGGAAAAGGCAAGGGAAGGCCGACTGCCACAGTGGTGCCGCGGCGCCCCGTCTCCCAGCCCCAATCCACCCCGGTGGCCTCTACCTCGGCTGAACAGCCGTGGATGGAGGTCACCAAGAAGAAGAGGAAGAGGAAAAAGAAGGCCTCCCGGGCTATCCCGGCCCCCAGCCAAAAGAGGGGCCTCCGCCCGGCCGACCTGCGCTACCGCGCTCCACCGCCATTGTGGTGGAGCTGACAGAGGAGGGGCTCCGGCAGGGCGGCAGCTATGCGGGCGTCCTCCGGCAGGCCACTCAGGCTATGAGAGATAATCTCGCCGAGATGGGCCTCGCCGAAGGCGTCCACTTTAAGGTCGCCGCCACTGGGGCCAGAATTCTGGAGGTCCCAGGTGCCACCTCCGGCGACAAGGCGGACAGGGTAGCGGATAAACTCCGCTCCCTGTTCTCGCCTGAGGAGGTCAAGATCTCCCGCCCGGTGAAGTCCGCAGAAATGCGAGTAACTGGGCTGGACGACTCGGCCTCCTCCGAGGATGTCGCCGCTGCGGTGGCACAAGCCGGAGCCTGCCCCCTGGCGCAGGTCAGGGTGGGGGAGATGCGCCGCGGCGAGAGTGGCCTGTGCACGGTGGTGGTGCGCTGCCCCATCGCCGCAGCGAAGAAGGTGGCGGCCGGCCGTTTGCTGATCGGGATGGTCTCGGCTCAAGTGAATCTCCTGGAGCCGAGGCCTAGGCGGTGCTACCGCTGCCTCGAACCGGGGCACGTGAGGCAGCAATGCACCGCCGAAACTGACCGCAGCGATCTCTGCTATCGCTGCGGTCAGCCCGGCCACAAGGCCGCCGCCTGCTCCGCCGCAAAACCTTCCTGCAGCCTCTGTTCTGCTGCAGGAAAGCCGGCGGAGCACCGGATGGGGAGCAAATCTTGCTCCCCACCGAAACGATGTAGGGCCAGAGGGGCGGTCGCCGGGACTCCGGCCGCCCCGGCCCCGTCCCAAGCAGGGAGCAGTACGGAGGCGATGGACATGTAATTAATTATGGCCCATCGCCTCCTACAGGTGAATATTAACCACTCCGCCAGGGCGCAGGATATTTTGCTGCAGCACATGGCGGAGTGGTTAATAGACATCGCCTGGCTCGGCGGCCATTGTCTCGTCCGGACCCTCGCTCCTGGTGATTACAGACAGGGGCGAGGGGTATGTATGTGTTGATTGGGAGGGAACCGTCCTGATCGGGGTGTACTTCTCTCCGAACCGGCCCTCGCCGAGTTTGAGCAATTTTTGGGCGTGGTGGGGGCCGTTATTAACCGGTACCCATCGCGTCCAATCGTGGTGGCGGGGGACTTCAATGCCAAATCAATGGCTTGGGGATCCCCTGTCACCGACGCTCGCGGCGACGCGCTGGAGGAGTGGGCGATTGCGACCGGTCTCGTGGTTCTTAACCGGGGATCGATCGCCACGTGCGTGCGTTGGCAGGGCGAGTCCATTGTGGACATTTCGTTCGCAAGCCCTGACGTAGCGCGCCGCGTCCGGGACTGGCAAGTGCTGGTCGAGGCGGAGTCACTGTCGGACCACCGTTACGTGCGGTTCGACATCTCCGCCTCGCCGGCGATCCCGGACGATCGCCCGAGGAGAGGGCACACCCCGTCGTCCCCACGATGGGCGTTGAAACGTCTCGACGTAGATGTGCTGGTGGAAGCCTCCATCGTCCAGGCCTGGAACCCGATGGGTGAAGGGCCTGTGGAGGTTGAGTCGGAGGCGGAGTGGTTCAGGGGCGCGATGACGCAGATCTGCGACGCGTCGATGCCCCGGGCCAGTGCTCGACCTCCAAGGCGTCAGGCGTACTGGTGATCTGATGACATAGGCCAAAAACGCGCCGCGTGCATTGCGGCGCGTCGCCAGTACACTAGGTACCGCCGACGCAGGCGCCTGGGTTTTGGCCTACGACGCCCTAGGGGACCGACTCCTCAGGCTGTATAGCGCCGGTTTGGAGTCGGGACGGTTCCCTTCCATGTGGAAGACGGGTAAGCTGGTCCTCCTTAGAAAGGAGGGCCGCCCCGCGGACTCTCCCTCCGCGTACCGCCCCATTGTGCTGTTGGATGAGGTGGGCAAGCTCTTTGAGCGTGTAGTGGTTGCCCGCCTCTCCAGGCACCTGGTGCGGGTGGGCCCCGACTTGTCCGAACATCAGTTCGGATTCCGAGAGGGCCGATCGACGATTGACGCGATCAGTCGCGTCAAGGCCCTCTCGGAAGAGGCGGTCGCCTCGCGCGGGGTGGTGTTGGCGGTGTCCTTGGACATCGCCAACGCGTTCAACACCCTGCCGTGGGCGACTATTAGGGAGGCGCTCCGATTTCATGGGGTGCCTCCCTATCTGCGCCGAATAGTCGGGGACTACCTGCACCAGAGGAGTGTATTCTGTGTGGGGCGGAACGGAGACTTCCGGAGGGAGGTGTCGTGCGGTGTTCCGCAGGGTTCCGTTCTTGGACCGAACCTGTGGAACATCGGCTACGACTGGGTGCTGCGGGGCGCCCCAGGCGTCGGCGTAACTTGTTACGCCGACGACACGCTGGTCACGGTCCGGGGAGAGGATTACGGGGCAGCTGCCCGTCTTGCTACGGCAGGGGTGGCCCTGGTCGTCGGTAGAATTAGGATGTTGGGACTGGAGGTGGCGCTGGAAAAGTCCGAGGCCCTGTTATTTCATGGGCCTCGGCGGGCGCCGCCACCAGATGCCCACATCATAGTTGGAGGGGTCCGCATCGGGGTGGAGCCGAGTATGAAATACTTGGGGCTCCACCTCGACGGCCGCTGGAACTTTCGCGTCCATTTTAGCCACCTGGCCCCCCGGCTGATGTCGGCGGCGGGAGCGCTTAGCTCTCTGCTGCCGAATATCGGGGGGCCGAGTGTCGTCTGCCGCCGCCTCTATCTGGGGGTGGTGCGGTCGATGGCCCTCTACGGGTCGCCCATTTGGGCCGGCGCCCTCGATCGCCGAAACATCGCCCTCCTGAGGAAACCTCAGAGGGCGATGGCGATCAGGGTGTCGCGGGCGTACCGCACCGTCTCCTTTGAGGCGGCGTGCATCCTGGCGGCATCGCCGCCCTGGGATTTGGAGGCGGAGGTCCAAGCGTCGGTGTATCACTGGCGCGCGGACCTCCGGCTCCATGGTGAGGTACCAACTCACGGGGCGGTGGAGACGCGAAGGTCCCAGGCTCGACTGGTCCTCGAGGCCAAGTGGGGGGAAAGGCTGGCCCAGCCCCGCTACGGGGTGAGGACAGTCGAGGCTGTCCGTCCGGTGCTAAGGCAATGGACGGACAGACGGCGCGGACCGCTCACCTACCGGCTTACTCAGGTGCTCTCCGGACACGGCTGTTTCGGATAGTAACTGTGCAAGATAGCCGGTAGGGAGCCGACAACCAGGTGTCACCACTGCGAGGAGTGCGACCGGGACACGGCGCAGCACACGCTGGAGGAGTGTCCAGCGTGGGCCGAGGAGCGCTGTGCCCTAGTCGCCGTGATTGGCCCCGACCTCTCGTTGCCGACCATCGTATCCATGATGGTCGGCGACGACAGGTGCTGGGGTGCAATGAGGTCCTTCTGCGAGGCTGTCATCTCGCAGAAGGAGGCGGCGGAGCGAGGGCGTGAGGAAGATCCTTACGCCCCGGACATCCGCTGCCGGAGGAGGGAGCGCAGGAGACGCGCTTATGTCGCTCTCCTGCCCCCACCTAAGGGTTCTGGGTGGCAAGGCCTCAGGGGACCCTGCCACCCGTGAGTAAGAACCCACAGAGGGCGCGCGCGGTGTTCCCGCGCGCCTTCTAACGTCGAAAGGGGACGAGAGGAGGTCGGGTCCGATTGACCAGGCCGGCACCCACACGGGGGGGCCTGCTATGGATGAATCTTTTTAGACTCCCAACTGGCCCCCCCCCCATTGGGTGAGAGAGGGAACACCCCAGGTTTTTTTAGTGGGTATACCAGCACTAGGCTGGTGAGTCCCACACGCCCCGCCGGTGCCGTCCCCTAGCCGGCGGGTAGTGCATCAAGCATTTTTTCCTGGGTAACAAAAAAAAAAAAAAAAAAAGGTAAACATCAAAAGCTTTGCACTTCCCACCATAGGCGGTGGTCGAGAGTGGTACCAAACGACAAGGCAAAACTCCGGGCGCTATTTAATGACGGTTCAGAGAATAATTTTGAATAATTTGGGACAAATTTTGACAATTTATTAAAAATTTGCATTTCTTTTATGAATTTTTAATGTTCTATTTGTAGTATAAAAAACTCTTAAATTTTGGCAACACTGAAAATTTCTAGAGCGTTGATCAAGATATTTTTCAGCGGGTTTTTGTCATATCTTGTATTGTACCTTATACAAGATATGACAAAAACCCGCTGAAAAATATGAATATTTAGGTACCGAAAGGTTAGGGTGTGTGGCCAGAGAACCTCCTAGTGTGCCTGACGCCTGCCGGTCCCTTCTACACTTTTCGTGGATGGGAACGGCAGCGGGTAATAATGTCCTTTCGGGGGCATTATTACTCGTGGCTGATACTCTGGCACGCGCGTAGGGAACCCGAGGCAGTTTGTCTCGGGGTTATCGGCCCGCGAGGGCCGCGTTTGGGGGTCTCTCCACGTGTTCCTCTGCTAATCAGAGGACACGTGGATGAGATGGGGGGGTTTGAGGAAGAAAACCTCTATAAAAAATTACCAGTGGGGGCCGTCAGGCCTGGGTGGGGAGCGTAGGCGTCCTGCCCAGTCGGGCGGTCTTGGGGCGGGTGGATCGGTCCAACATGGACCCCCATCCGGCCCAACACGGGGGATAGAGGAAGACAACCTCTCTAAAAAATACCAGTGGGGGCCGTAAGGCCGGGGCGGGTTGCGTGTGCATCCTGCCCCGTCGAGCAGCTTAGTTGCGGGTGGATCGGTCCAGTATGGACCCCCATCCGGCCCAAAACGGGGGGGATAGAGGAAGACAACCTCTCTAAAAAATCACTAGTGGTGGCCGTTATGCCAGGGTTTGAAGCTTAGGCTTCCTGCCCAGTCGGGCGGTCTTGGGGCGGGTGGATCGGTCCAGCATGGACCCCCATCCGGCCCAACCCGTAATCCTGAACTGACAGGACCGGGGGCCTTCGGGCTGCGAGGAAGAAAACCTCTATAAAAATTACCCAAAGCCCAAGTTTTTGGTGGCCCGGCGAGGGGCTGTATGGCTGGGGGGAACCCAGTCATTAGGGCCACCCAAAAACTAAAACTATGAAGATGTCCGGTAAAGGTTTTGAACTACCCCAGGAGGGTACCGGGTGCGCCGCGCCCGGAGAATCCCTCACGGAGCCTTCTGGCTCCGTCTGCCTCTCGTATTCTGGGGGGGGCAACCGCCATCACAGCGCAGTGCCACGCGAAATATCCGGCACCAAAGTTTCCGCAGGGTCAAGTGCTGACTCTGCGATGAGAGTGGCCTTGGGCTCCGGCCCGAACAAGGCAAGACTGGAGGATCCCAAAAAGGGGAAGGCAGGGGGGGAATGACCCCGCCGTCAATCCGGGATGGTGTCCCGGCCGTGCCAAGGACACGGTCGAGGTGTCGGGTGGCGGCGCTGGCACGCAGCGACTCCGTGTCGAGCATGTCTGGCGCCGGCACCGGCACTGGTATAGATGTCGGGTCGCGGGCGGACTCGGGCTCAGAGGCCAGTCGGCCTCAGAGCCGGTGCTCGTCGGCGGCACGACGGGAGAGAGAGGAGGGGGAGGATAGCCCTGCTTCCCTCACCCTCAAGTTTTGGGGTGCACCCGGCGCTTCTGCAAAGCGCCAGAAGACGTCGCACCATGCGCTGTCCGACTCTGGGTCGGACACGGAGGTGGAGGTGGTGAAGGGGATGCCCTGTGGAGGAAGGGCCGGTTCCCCGATGCCACCTCCCTCCGCGGGGAAGCTCCTCGGGCAGCCTCAGCTGCCTGCCCGTCGAGCCATAATGAGGACGGCTGGGGTCGCGGATGCGTCCCCCTTGGGAGAGGACTCGGTTGCCGACCTCAGGCAACGGTTCGAGGCTGGCGCCGAGACCGTCCTGAGGGTGGCGGCCCGGTCCGGCAATTTGAAGGGGGGGTTCGTCCGTGACCTCAAGCTTGCAACCGAGGACATGAGGGAGGCCTTCTTCGGGCTGTGGGGACGGGCTTCCTCCGACCTCCAGAGACGCTGGAGGTCGGAGAACGAGAAGCTCCGGGCTGAGGTGGCAGCCATGAAGGCGGCCGCTGCCACTGCCGCTCGGGCCAGCGCTGCCAAGACGCCCTCGGCCACCACGGGGGCGCCTGCCGGGAGGCCGCGGGATGAGTTCCCGCCCCTCCCACGGCGCACAGCGCAGCCCCTCACTCCCGCGGAGGACCGGCGTCCCGCCTGGGCACACGACCTGATGCGGGCCATGGTGGCTCAGGCGCGCAACGTTGTGGAGGCGTGCCTGGCCAACTATGGCCTAGCGCCCGTTCCGACCCCGGGCCCTCCACTCGGAGGCCGGCCCCGAATGGTCGGGGGAACGCCGGCTGGCCCGACGCCCTCTGGCCCACCGCGGCAGACATCTGCCCCTACACTGTCGGCTTCCTCCTTCAAGGGGAAAGGAAAGGGCAAGAAGAGGGTGACCGTCACTGTGGCGCCACCGCGCCCCGCCACCCAGCCTCAACCCACCCCGGTGGCCTCTACCTCGGCTGAACAGCCGTGGACAGAGGTAACCAGGAGGAAGAAGAAAAAGAAGAAGAAGGCTTCCCGGGCTCCCCCGGTTTCGAATAAAAAGAAGGGCCCCACCCCGGCTGACCTGCGCCCCCCGCGCTCCACCGCCGTTGTGGTGGAGCTGACGGAGGAGGGACTCCGGCAAGGCGTCAGCTATGCGGGCGTCCTCCGGCGGGCCACTGAGGCCATGAAGGGCAACCTCGCCGAGATGGGCCTCGCTGGAGGCGTCTACTTTAAGGTTGCCGCCACTGGGGCCAAATCCTGGAGATCCCAGGAGCCACCTCCGGCGACAAGGCGGATAGGGTGGCCGAAACAATTCGGTCACTCTTCACGCCTGAGGAGGACAGGGTCTCCCGCCAGGTGAAGTCCGCGGAAATGCGGATAACCGGGCTGGACGACTCGGCCTCCTCCGAGGATGTCGCCGCTGCGGTGGCAAAAGCCGGCGCCTGCCCTCAGGCGTAGGTCAGGGTGGGGAAGGTGCGCCGCGGCAATGGTGTTCTGTGCACAGTGATGGTGCGCTGCCCCATCGCCGCGGCGAAGAAGGTGGCGGCCGGCCGTTTGCTGGTCGGGATGGTCTCGGCTCAGGTGAACCTCCTGGAGCCGAGGCCTAGGCGGTGCTACCGCTGCCTCGAACCGGGGCACGTGAGGCAGCAATGCACCGCCGAAACTGATCGCAGCGACTTTTGTTTTCGCTGCGGTCAGCCCGGCCACAAGGCCGCCGCCTGCTCCGCTATTAAATCTTCCTGCAGCATCTGTTTGGCTGCAGGAAGGCCGGCGGGGCACCGGATGGGGAGCAAATCTTGCTCCCCACCCAAAAGACGAAGGGCCAGAGGGGCGGCTGCCGGGACTCCGGCCGCTCCAACCCCTTCCCAAACAGGGAGCAGTAGGGAGGCGATGGAAACCTAATTAATTATGGTCCATCGCCTCCTACAGGTGAACATTAACCACTCCGCCAGGGCGCAGGGTATCTTGCTGCAGCACATGGCGGAGTGGTCAATAGACATCGCCGTAGTCGCCGAGCCTTACTGCGTCCCTAGCTGATACAACTGGTTTGAGGACCTCGGGGGCTCGGCGGCCATTGTTTAGTCCGGACCCTCGCTCCTGGTGATTACAGACAGGGGCGAGGGGTATGTTTGTGTTGATTGGGAGGGAACCGTCCTGATCGGGGTGTACTTTTCTCCGAACCGGCGCCTCGCCGAGTTTGAGCGATTTTTGGGCGCGGTGGGCACCGTGATTAATCGGTACCCATCGCGTCATGTCGTGGTGGCGGGGGACTTCAATGCCAAATCATCGGCTTGGGGATCCCCTGTCACCAACGCTCGCGGCAACGCGCTGGAGGAGTGGGCGATTGCGACCGGTCTCGTGGTTCTTAACCGGGGATCGGTCGCCACGTGCGTGCGCTGGCAGGGCGAGTCCATTGTGGACATTTCGTTCGCAAGCCCTGCCGTAGCGCGCCGCGTCCGGGACTGGCAAGTGCTGGTCGAGGCGGAGTCTCTGTCGGACCACCGTTACGTGAGGTTCGACATCTCCGCCTCGCCGGCGATCCCAGAAGATCGCCCGAGGAGAGGGCACACTCCGTCGTCCCCACGATGGGCGTTGAAACGTCTCGACGTAGACGTGCTGGTGGAAGCCTCCATCATCCAGGCCTGGACCCCGATGGGTGAAGGGCCTGTGGAGGTTGAGTCGGAGGCGAAGTGGTTCCGGGGCGCGATGACGCAGATTTGCGACGCGTCGATGCCCCGGGCCAGTGCTCGACCTCCAAGGCGTCAGGCGTACTGGTGGTCTGATGACATAGGCCAAAAACGCGCCGCGTGCATTGCGGCGCGTCGCCAGTACACTAGGTACCGCCGACGCAGGCTACCGCAGCCGTGCCTCCACGGTCGGGTCACGGTACCCCGTGACCCGACCGTGGAGGCACGGCTGCGGGGCGAATACGTACAGCGGAAGCACGCCCTGCAGTCCGCCATCAGTGAGGCCAAAACCCAAAGGTTCCTGGGGACTCTCGAGGCAGATCCGTGGGGCCGCCCGTACAAGGCGGTCAGGGGCAAGTTGCACCCCTGGGCCCCACCGGTCACCGAGAGTCTCCAGCCCCGGCAATTAGAGGAGGTGGTCTCCGCTCTCTTTCCTTCGAGAGCGGAGCACACGCCTCCCAAAATTGCGCCGCCCGATATTGAGGAGGGCGGTGCCGATGCCGGGGCGCCAGAGGTAACAATGGCAGAGCTCGGCGCGGCAATGGTTCGGCTCCGGGGCAAAAACACCGCCCCGGGGCCGGATGAAATTCCTGGCCGCGCCTGGGTTTTGGCTTACGACGCTCTAGGGGACCGGCTCCTCAGGCTGTTTAGCGCCTGTTTGCAGTCGTGACGGTTCCCTTCCATGTGGAAGACGGGTAAACTGGTCCTCCTTAGAAAGGAGGGCCGCCCCGCGGATTCTCCCTCCGCGTACCACCCCATAGTGCTGTTGGATGAAGTGGGCAAGCTCTTTGAGCGTGTAGTGGTTGCCCGCCTCTCCAGGCACCTGGTGCGGGTGGGCCCCGACTTGTCCGAACGGCAGTTCGGATTCCGAAAGGGCCGATCGACGATTGACGCGATCAGTCGCGTCAAGGCCCTCTCGGATGAGGCGGTCGCCTTGCGCGGGGTGGTGTTGGCGGTGTCCTTGGACATCGCCAACGCGTTCAACACCCTGCCGTGGGCGACTATTAGGGAGGCGCTCCGATTTCATGGAGTGCCTCCCTATCTGCGCCGAATAGTCGGGGACTACCTGCACCAGAGGAGCGTATTCTGTGTGGGACGGAACGGAGAGACGTTCCGGAGGAAGGTGTCGGGCGGTGTTCCACAGGGATCGGTTCTTGGACCGATCCTGTGGAACATCGGCTACGACTGGGTGCTGCGGGGCGCCCTGCCCCCGGGCGTCGGCGTAACGTGTTACGCCGACGACACGCTGGTCACGGCCCAGGGAGAGGATTACGAGGCAGCTGTCCCGTCTTGCCACGGCAGGGGTGGCCTTGGTTGTCGGTAGAATTAGGATGTTGGGACTGGAGGTGGCGCTGGAAAACTCCGAGGCTCTGTTATTTCATGGGCCTCGGCGGGCGCCACCACCAGATGCCCACATCAAAGTTGGAGGGGTCCGCATCGGGATGGAGCCGAGTATGAAATACTTGGGGCTCCACCTCGACGGCCGCTGGAACTTTCGCGTCCATTTTAGCCGCCTGGCCCCCCGGCTGAGTGTCGTCTGCCGCCGCCTCTATTTGGGGGTGGTGCGGTCGATGGCCCTTTACGGGTCGCCCATTTGGGCCGGCGCCCTCGATCGCCGAAACGTCGCCCTCCTGAGGAGACCTCAGAGGGCGATGGCGATCAGGGTGTCGCGGGCGTACCGCACCGTCTCCTTTGAGGCGGCGTGCGTCCTGGCGGCATCGCCGCCCTGGGATTTGGAGGCGGAGGTCCAAGCGTCAGTGTATCACTGGCGCGTGGACCTCCGGCTCCATGGTGAGGAACCCACTCACGGGGCGGTGGAGACGCGAAGGTCCCAGGCTTGACTGGTCCTCGAGGCCAAGTGGGAGGAAAGGCTGGCCCAGCCCCGCTACGGGGTGAGGACCGTCGAGGCTGTCCGTCCGGTGCTAAGGCAATGGATGGACAGACGGCGCGGACCGCTCACCTACCGGCTTACTCAGGTGCTCTCCGGACACGGCTGTTTCGGAGAGTACCTGTGCAAGATAGCCGGTAGGAAGCCGACAACCAGGTGTCACCACTACGAGGAGTGCGATCGGGACACGGCGCAGCACACGCTGGAGGAGTGTCCAGCGTGGGCCGAGGAGCGCTGTGCCCTGGTCGCCGTGATTGGCCCCGACCTCTCGTTGCCGACCGTCGTATCCATGATGGTCGGCGACGACAGGTGCTGGGGTGTAATGAGGTCTTTCTGCGAGGCTGTCATCTCGCAGAAGGAGGCGGCGGAGCGGGGTCGTGAGGAAGATCCTTATGCCGCGGCCGTCCGCCGCCGGAGGAGGGGGCGCAGGAGACGCGCTTATGTCGCTCTCCTGCCCCCCATCTAAGGGTTCTGTGTGGCAAGGCCTCAGGGGACCCTGCCACCCGTGAGTAAGAACCCATAGAGGGCGCGCGCGGTGTTCCCGCGCGCCTTCTAACGTCGAAAGGGGAGAGCAGTGAAATGCTCTCCTCCGGGGACGAGAGGAGGTCGCGTCCAATTGATCCGGCCGGCACCCACACGGGGGGGCCTGCTATGGATGAATCTTTTTAGACTCCCAACTGGCGCCCCCATTGGGTGAGAGAGGGAACACCCCAAGTTTTTTAGTAGGTATACCAGCACTCGGCTGATGAGTCCCACACGCCCCGCCAGTGCCGTCCCCTAGCCGGCGGGTAGTGCATCAAGCATTTTTCATGGGTATTAAAAGAAAAAAAAAAAAGAAAAGGTGTAAAAATCAAAATTTTTGCACTTCCCACAATAGGCGGTGGTTGAGAGTGGTACCAAACGACGGGGCAAAACTCCGGGCGCTATTTAATGACGGTTCAGAGAATAATTTTGAATAATTTGAGACAAATTTTGACAATTTATTAAAAAATTTGCATTTCTTTGATGAATTTTTAATGTTCTTTTTGTAGTATAAAAAACTCTTAAATTTTGGCAACACTGAAAATTTCTAGAGCGTTGATCAAGACAAGGTAGATTACAAGATATGACAAAAACCCGCTGAAAAATATGAATATTTTGGTACCGAAAGATTAGGTTAGGTTACGTGTAAAAATGAAAAGTTTTGCACTTCCCAGTATAGGGGGTGGTCGAGAGTGGTACCAAACGACGGGGGAAAACTCCGGGCGTTATTTAATGACGGTTCAGAGAATAATTTTGAATAATTTGGTACAAAGTTTGACAATTTATTAAAAAATTTGCATTTCTTTGATGACTTTTTAATGTTCTTTTTGTAGTATAAATATCTCTTAAATTGTGGCAGCACTGAAAATTTCTATAGCGTTTATCAAGACAAGGTAGAATACAAGATATGACAAAAAACCCGCTGAAAAATATTAATATTTAGGTACCGAAAGATTAGGTTAGGTTAGGTGTAAAAATCAAAAGTTTTGCACTTCCCAGTATAGGGGGTGGTCGAGCGTAGTACTAAACGACGGGGAAAACTCCGGGCGTTATTTAATGATGGTTCAGAGAATAAGTTTGAATAATTTAAGACAAACTTTGACAATTTATTAAAAAATTTGCATTTCTTTGACGAATTTTTAATGTTCTTTTTGTAGTATAAAAACTCTTAAATTTTGTCGGCTTTGAAAATTTCAATAGCGTTGATCAAGACAAGGTAGAATACAACATATTTCATAAAGGTAAATCTGCACACTTGTTACCACCACGCTTATGTTTGCATGCGATCATGAGATTCCGGCTTCGATGCACAGTTTGGCGAAGTGTTAATATTTTTATGTTTCTGATAAGAGCTCGCGATTGGATATTTGTTATTGTGTCTACGGGGCACAGAACCATGCTTTGCCCACACATAGCTCGATCCAGAAATGGAATTCAAGATCTCATGCCCAGCAGACACATTCATAGACGAAATGCCACTGCGGTCTCTTCTGTTTTAAATTTCTACAAATTATTGCCACAAAGAAGTATGACTACATAATTTTTCTTTTAAAATATCGACAAAACAATAAATAAGACAATTAAATAAATATAATAGTTCATAAGTAAAAAGTACATATTATGCTATTGCGGCAGTAAATGGTCTCCATTCAGCTTTGACGCTGATTTTCAATGGAGACCACCGCGGCACCTTTACGCACGGACACCAAGCCAGCTTACAATATCTGGATTATAAGTTACTAATTAGTATTATTATTAAATTCTTGAATCTTGCAAGAGAGCTAAATTCCTGGCTTAAGGGTGAACGGGTTCACGGAAGTGTAGGTATCATACTTCACTGTACCACGATCTTATCTTTCGACCGTACGTTTGCGACTGTTACTATCAATGTTAATGTCCAAATATCAAGAAATCAAATAAAATATGTCTGGCTGCCTTATTCTATAGTTAGTGTGAATATATAGAGTGGGAGCATCGCGAGATATTGTGAAGCATTTACGCTACAAATCAAATTGTAGTGCATTTCTTATGTTCTAATCGTGCTCCCAGTCAATAGTAGCTAAACTTTGTGGAAATGTTATAATACACACAACTACAACAGATTGACAAGCAGTGTTGTCGCCCTCTACTGGTAGTGCTGACTACCTCATTGTTCCCGCGGCATAACTTATGCGTGTGTGTGTATGTTATGGAACGATCGTGTGGTGCAAGCCGGACAAAGCAGTATTAGGTATACCTATGACTGGCGAGATGTAAGTGTATTATACCTCTGCCTGTCTCTTCGGGGATACTGGCTCTAGCTTATGATGCGGTGGCTAGTTTCTGTCTTCTGACTGAGAATCACCTAACAGTAAGACCGATAACAAATATATAGAAATGAAAAATGTTAGCTTGCATCACTCATTATCTATAATTATATGTGGAGTGTATACTTAGGGTGTTGTCTGATAATAAGGTGTACGCGTACCATTAGATAATAGACCAGGACGGCGATGATTGATGACTCGGCTGGCGCGGGCTGTTCTCATCAACACGCCGAAGAAGCGCGTGAATAAATATTACGTAGAATTACTAACCTGCCGCACACCTCTTTTAATGGCTTTTCCATATCTACTTGTCGAACCTTCTAATGTAATTAGTAAGTAGTAACGCTATAATTATAATTACCTAACACTAATATTTATGACTGACCAAGGGTGACTGCATTCACAACGGTGGAGAGGTCTGATTTCGATTCCCGGATCCGACACAGTATTATTAGTCACTTACACGTTCGCGTTGCATGATTTATGTAATAGGTAACCGGAATTAACGCGATCCTGCTAAGCATGACGTACCTTTTTGGAACGCTTTTCGTTTTGTCGGGTAAATGGCCGTGCTCACAACCTGACGCCCACAACACTCAAGCAGGCGTCGATCTATATATGTATTTATGTAGTAAGAACTAGTTGTCGCCGTGAGCTTGGTAGCTTACTTCACGAATGTAATCGTGTCCTATTACAGGTTTGAGCAAACTGCCAAATTTCATTTTAATCAGTTCGGTGGTTTGGCACTTATTGTTCATGCGCTATGCGTGAAGACCAAACAATAACAGAGCTTAATGGGTTTAAATAAATACGATTTTGGACTACTTTATACATTATTACTGAGATTATGTGGGATCCTGTGTTATCAAACCTGATAATGTTATTACTACAGCTACATATACATACATTAGATTAACGAGATGTTCGTCGATTGCATAAAAAAAACGATGATTCACTCTTATTATTCTCGGCACGAGACACAAACGCAAATTACGAGCGATCTGAGAATGTACACCAGCCATAACGAAGAGAGCGACTTACACGCGGATTACGTTTATTAAAAATCGTGCCAGAGTTATATGCTACATACAATACTATTAGTAGGTACCTATTAAAAGTAATCTGCTTGAATTCCGGCAGTACGTTACTACTTTACAGCCTAAAGGGAAATCTGAATGTTGCGTCCGTTACTAAGGTAACTACTAGCGATGCAGCAGATTAGACCATAACCAAATTTCTTGCTAGTCGAGCTGAGATTTGATCTCGTTACACAATTATGTGTAAACAACAGCTTAGACACACCTATGATAATTATTACTAAGATATATTGAACATGGCACACCTTGGGTAACTTTCGATTTCAGTAAGTAGTGCGTAGCACTAGTGAACTACTGCTAAAACCTTTTCTTTATATAGTTTGAAGAAATGTATCTCCTCAACTCTATGCCATATTTATTTTTACAAACAGGTCACATTCTCTTCAATGGCATTCTTGCGAGTGACGCGAATGAGCTTTAATAGAACTTGTTTGGAAGATATCGACCAATCGCAACCTTATCGTCACCAGCCAAAATCTTTGAAAATTGTTCTTCTTAGAGGAATAAATAAGTAGTCCTAAGTTGAGCAATATGTTAGCAATGCCCAGCATAGGTCTTGAAGCAAAGGCCCAGGCGCTAGCGACATATATTTCAGCGCAGCAATACACAAGGCAACAAGGTGTTGTGTTTTTTGATTTTATAACGCCATGAACAAGGTGAACAATGAAATCTTGCTTAGTTCTTGCTCATTGCTACACTGCGCGTGGGCGCTCATAGCCAGTTGCACTCACTGATTGGTAAACGACTAGCGACGTTAAGCAACTTTGGATGCGGTCAGTCTATAGATGGGTGACCGCTTTGTGGTATTTCATCTGAGCGTCTCCGTGCTTTGGACGGTACGTAAAAAGTTGGTCCCGGTGGTTGCCAAATTGACAGCAGTCGTTAAGCCATGTCAGAGGCCCACGGGTGTCTTGAAAAACTCTTGACAATAGGTTGGCCACTAACCACACGAAAAGAAAGAAAGAAAAGAAAGAAAGATTGCTACACTTCTGCCCCAGCCTACTAAGGCTTCTAATCGACTGACGTCAATGATGTGTTACACTTGTCCAGCACATATTACACACACTCCGGCGCCGGTCAAAGCTTAGTACTCAGACTTATATTATTTCTTGCAATGGTAAATAATTTAACAAAAAATTCCGAAAAGTAAAGTGTCGAATGTTTAAGGTATGTATATGTTTCAAAGCCATCCAATGGATAATGCCTGTCTATCCCTCTGATCTGTCACCTCAGAGGGACAAACAGAACAACAAGATTGATCTGTTGACGTAGATGGTAGGAGTGGACTTCGGACACAAAGAACATCTAGACTCGGAACAACCATTTGTGGATCACACAAAGTTTTGTCCCATGTGGGATTCGAACCCACAACACTCGGCGCAGTGTCAGCGACGAGGCGACCACTAGACCGCTATGTCATCCGCGCAGTGCGAACAAAATGCAGTTTAATGACGTCAAATGTTGTGTCTTTTGGTCGAATGTGTCATTCAGTTACCGTCACTTAAACTTGTTCTATGGATTATTGAAGGCGCTTAAATAGGTACATGTCCACGCACTTCTTTGCGCGTTGGCTATTATTGTATTGGTCCATTTGTTTGCGCGTTGGTTATATTTGTCCATTGATCCAAAGGATCCATCATAATTCTGTGAATGTACCGTATACCGCCAGCTCAAAAGTAATATGGATCAGGAGCAAACTTATGTACCCGTATACGCTGAAATTATTGTTTCGGATGTTGTCGTTTATTTGTGAACCCATTAGGTAGGTACTATTAATATTCTTCAAGTCATACATGCTCTGTGTGTCTCCAAATAGCTTGGATACCATACACGTGGCACAATGGCAAAAGGTTGCAAAGTGCTCACTTTGCAACCTTTTACAACATACGTCGGGGAGGCCACTGCGGCAAAACCATTTAAATGAATTCAATATGAGCATGCTGATTCGTTACAAGTTCGGTTGAAATATTATGGACTAAAGACTTGTACTACCACCTTCAGATAGCATTTATCTTTAAGATAAAAGTCTCACCATCTCTCTTCATTAACCTAACACGAGTGAGACAGCATGCGATTTATCTTTCGGATAACTTTTACTTGTTGTAGGAGTGGCTATTAGAGTTCTGATTGTGCAGCTTGTCCGCTGAACAGATAATAAATCATTATTAGGTATCTATGCCGTGAATTTCCAATCAAAATAAAATCCTTAACTTTTTTAAGCTATATTGGATATCTCTTTTCTATGGCAGCTTTAACTAAGATTAAATTTCTCGCTCTTTGCACTATTTAAACTAGATTTCAATATTGTACTTCTGAATAGATAGGTTATTTTCATTAAATTATTGAAGAACTTATTCAATAGAGTTGAATAGAGAATGTGCCATTGTAGAAAGCGCCATCTAGTAGTTACTATCTAAACTATTTTATAAACAAATCAACAAGCACCGTATCGTCGCAATTTATACAACCATTAACATGTCGTCAAGCAACAGCTGTGTAGTTTGCCTCAAAACAAATAGATGGCGTTATTTAACAAAAACATAACTATTACAAAAATCATCATATTTGATGATATCATAATATTTGTGAGACGTCACGTTTATAAATATACAATTAGTAAATAGATTCACTTGTTTGTTATTGAAAACGACTACATTTTTATAATATAAAGGTCAAAAAACAGGATTTACTGTAGTGTGAGAATGAGCCCACTGCTATATAGGTACAAACGACTTTGAGTACATAATTGTATCTGCGTATGTATTCGGTGTATTCAATTACGCCACTGTATGAGGCTGAATATGTACGAACTAAACACTATTTGTCATAATATCCTGCAAATATTCAATGTAAGTATACCATGGTATGTAAGTATAAATAAATTAATTCTTACCTATTCTTATTCTAAATTAAGTATTTATTTTATTTATAAGTAGGTAAATTAATAAAAAAAAAATTTTTGCAGGTGGGTATACCTATACCTACTTACAAAATTTAATATGGGGCCATAACAAACATAATAATAATAATAATTATTATTTATTTATTTAAGTATAAATTCTTAGTTTACAATTGCATCTTAAAAATAACATAAAGTGCACTTATAGATTTTTTTTTTTTTTTTTTTTTTTTTACCTGGGGGTGTGCTATGACGCATATCCCTCCGCGGGGGCGGGCGGAGGGATTATGTCGGACTCGCCGGGGTAAAAGAAAGATGGAAATAATAGTAAAGTACCTCCCGGAATACCGACTAAACCTACCACGGTGTTCCTCGACATAACCACTATCGACGGGGCCGCGCGAATCGCTTTCGCATGCGGTCGCGACCCCGCCGCGGTTACGGCCCGCCGTATGAAACGGCAGGCCACTACACGAAAGACCTACCCAAAATAGGCACTACGTCGCATAAAACCCTACTGTCTCCCCTAGAGGGGAGACGGACTCGACACAGAGGCGCGCGTGGGAACACGCACGCCGCCTCTCGGACCTGGTGCTGAACGGATGGCGGGCAGGCCCACAAAGCCCGCCATCCCCAGGTCAAACCTCAGGGTGGCTGGAGGTCGTCTCGCGCCCTCCGGCGCCCGGCTCTGCGGTTAAGGAGAGGGTTTAAACTCTCCCTCTCCCGCTCCGCCGCCTCCTTGATGGAAATTACTTCCTCACAGAAGGAGGCGACGGCGTTCCACAACCTCTCACTCCGGACCATAGACTGAACTACGGCCGGGAGCGAGAGGGCAACCGATCCGACTGCCGCGATCAAATCACGGCGCTGCGATGCCCAGGCGGGGCAAACCACCAAAGTGTGCAGCGCCGTGTCCTCAACAACGTCGCGGCAGTCGCCGCAGTGGAGACAACCGGGCGTCTCTTGCCGGCGTATACGACACAGGAACTGGCCAAAACAACCGTGGCCAGTTAGAACCTGTGTCAGCCGGAAGGTGAGGGCGCCATGCCGCCTCTCCAGCCACTCCTCAAAAACGGGACTTACCGCCACGATCGTGGCGTGCCCGACTTATAGATATTTGCCCAAACTAGGTTAAACCTGTGTTTCGAGCGACAAACTGCTTACATACTATTATCAGTATAAATAAAATTACATTATAATAACTTTTATAATAAACTGAAGGTAAACGTAAAAACAATTAAATTAAGTTTAATATTCTACTTTAAAACTAAATAAGCAAAATTTTATTTACAGATTGCAAGTAACTGCTCGGTTTGGTCATATGACAAAGTTTGAATATAAGTAGAAATTAAGTTTTTACAGCTAAAATGAGTTAATTTATAAATGCTTAATTCTCTATTTAGCCTATTGTACAAAAATGGCCCTAGAAATGCAAAAAATCTATTTGTAAAAATATGTTTTGAGCATGATTGTGTGGTGCAGACTATATCTTGCCGACGCTTGTTAATTATGTCAGCGTTATAGGTAAGCATCGCATGTTGTTTTAGTATTGTGTGCATAATGAAGATTTGACGGACAGTCATTACTTTGCAGGATTTATATAATAAGCTTGTAGGAAATAGGAAAGGACGGCGGGTGGCTACTTTTAAAATTGCTCTTTGAGCTCGTTCAAGAGGCAGCATAGTAGTTTTCACTGCTCCACCCCATGAAGTAATACAATATTGGATAATTGATTGACATAAAGCTAAGTAAACTTGAGTAATCAATTTAATATCTGCTACTGTTCGGAGTTTTTTAAATACATATATTAATTTACGGATTCTATTTGCTAAACTATTAATATGTTGTTTATAGGAAAGTTTATCATCTACTATGATCCCAAGATATTTTATGCTCCTAGTTTGCAGGATAGGAGGACAATTACACATGTTTGTTGCGGGGTTTTGAAGCGGACATTTGTGTGATTATATAGGCGGGTTAGTTATACTATAGTTATTCTTGCGCATAGAAAAGTGAATATATTTCGTCTTATCAGTATTTAAAGTTAGTAAATTTTGATGAAGCCAGTTATTCACAATATTAAAGCCAAGCTGAGCGTTTTCATATAAATCTTAGCTGGTTTTAGCGGAGAATATTAGCACGGTATCGTCGGCGTATAATATTATTTTGCCGTTTTCTAATATAAGATTACATAAATCGTTAATATAGATCAGAAATAGCGTCGGATCGACAATACTTCCTTGGGGAATACCAAAACCAGTATTTTCTCATAATTGCTAGTAGTATTATCTATTTTAACGCATTGGTGACGACCGCTTAAGTAATCTGTAAAAAGTTTTAGTTGATTACCCCGTATACCCAAAGCCTCCATCTTGCTCAGAAGTTTAGAAATTGATACAGTATCGAATGCATTTTTTAGATCAAGAAATATGCCTAAAGTTTGATTACCCTTGCCGAGTTCCTCTGTGATATAATGAGTCAAGCTATGAACCGCATCGGCGGTGGATTGTTTGGCTCGAAATCCAAATTGCTTGAGTGAAAGATAATTGTTATTTTCTAAGAAGTTGACTAATCTAGTGTTTATAATTCGTTCTAGTATCTTAGATATTGAGGGGAGTATGGATATAGGTCGATAATTTACAACTAGATCTTAGTTTCCAGATTTAAAGATGGGTATGACAACTGCTTTTTTAAGGCATTTGGGGAAAATCCCTTCAGAAAGGCAGAGCCTAAATATATACGTTAATGGAGGTACTAAGATATGCCTAAAATATTTAAGGAACTTGTTGTTTATATTATCGTAGCCGACAGCAGAATCATCCTTCATTCCTAAGATGATTCGTTCTATTTCCTGTTCTTCAGTGTCTAACATAACAAATGATTTTAGATTAGTGGTGTTGTGTGTTTTTTATTGTTTCTGACGAGTTATAGCAGTGCGATTACAAGTTTGTATCTGAGTCCGCTCAGTAAGTTTTTTACCTGCATTAACAAAATAGTTATTAACATTATTAGCTGACAAAAGCGGTGAAGAGTGAGTGTGCAGTAAACACGAATTTGATTTATGCTGTTTAGAAATATAAGTGACGTTTTTAATATGTTTCCAAATTTGCTTACTATTTTTACCTGCCTTATGCAATATGTGTCTATCGTAATTAATATTTAATTTCTTTAAAAGGTTATTACAGTAATTTCTGTATCTTTTGTAAGTTATTTGAAGTACCAAGTTATTAGGGAAACGCTTAGATCTCTGATGAAGCTTATCTCTGTGTCTTATACATCGAATTAGTCCAGGCGTAATCCAAGGTTTAATATTATAGTACTTTTTTCTCGTAGCCATTGTTGTCGTGTTACGTAATATTGCTTGTTGGACATTTTGTATTAAATACGATAGAGAAATATTTGCGTCAGCGCTATTGTAAACTGGGCTAAAATCTAAGTTGCATAAGTCATACTCGAGTTTGTTTATATTTAAAATGGACTTTGTTTGATGATGATTTAGCTTAGGCAGCGTTAAATTTACGATTAATAAGACAGCGTGATGGTCAGTGATAGTCGAGTTAGTGACGAGCGTAATTGATGACAAGCTGGATTTGATCATCACATGATCAAGGCAAGAACCGCTCTGGTGTGTAGGCAATGTGTGAGCAGGGAGAAGCCCATGGTATGAGCAGAGATTGAGATAATCTTGAGTTCCTGTATCGAGCTGTTCTGATCCAATATTTATATTTATGTCCCCTGTTACTATAATATTTTTAAAAGAGGTTAGTGTTTGTAAGGTCTGATTAAGAGATGTGTGAAAGGAATCTAAGTTTCTAAAGGAGGGAGATCTATACATAGCGATAATCGCTGTGTTTGTGTCAATTTTGATTACTAAGCAATTGCAATCTAGAAAGGGTGGTTCTTCAATTGAAACCTGTAAGGATTCCTTTGCGTACACTACCAAACCATCATTCTGATTAAGATTTCTTGTGCTATGGTATATATTGTATCCTGTCATTAATGGAACCTCGCCCCGGTTTAATAACCAGCACTCTGTTAGAATTATTATATCACAATCAAAGTTAAGCCTATGTTGAAAATATTAAAACTGTATATATTCTTATACAGGGTGATTTTGAAATCGTGTAATTCCTTTTAACCACGCATTCTACTGGTGATATAGAATAACCCTGACCATATTTTTTCTTAATTAGAATAATGGTTTCGGCAAAATTAGAGTACAGATTATTTTCATGAAATGATTTCAAATAGTCATATTTTAACCACCTGACACAATATTAAGATTTTGCTAATTTAAAAATAATAACATAACAATAACTGATGTCGTAAATATTAGGGGGCAATAAAAAGGACCGCCCGTTATTATTTACGACATTAATTATTAATATGCTTTTTTATTTTAATTAGTAAAAAATTAAAATTGCCTCGGTTGGTTAACATATGACTATCTGACACCATTTCACGAAAAAAACGGAACATAAATTTTTCAAAAAAAATAATTCTAATTAAATAAAAATATGGTCAGGGTTATTCTATATCACCAGTAGAATACGTGGTTAAAAGGAATTACACGATTTCAAAATCACCCTGTATATACTACGTATGTTTTGGGTAAGTATGGTTAATGAATGATTTACATCGGAGAGGTATTGTCTGCAGTCCTCTACCACACATGACTTAGAATCTGACACAGTAAAATTATCTATCTCTTTTATTAAATTAATATCCATAATATAAAACTATTTAAAAGATCTAATATACTAGCGAGTATGTGGCGCTCTTAGGCGCCTTCATAGTCAATAGAATTAATATACCTATTTTCGGCAGCCTTTCTCGCTGGGCACTCAGGGTCTCCCGTCTTGTGGTTGCTGGGCTTTTTAAACCGCAGGCAGGTTGCGCATTTTGGAGATTCCGTACTCTTTATACAGTCTTGAATGGAGTGACCGTCTTCACCGCAGTGTCCACAAGTAGAAGTCACGGTTCTGCATGTCTTGGCTGCGTGACCGTGAATCGTCTATGAATCCTTGGTGCAATCTGTAATGGGTTACTGCATCACAACATGGGGTGGTGCTTGTAAGACTAAAATGATAACCTTGGAGAGAGCCCAAAGACTGCTATTAAAGGTCAGCTTATCAAAGCCGCGTCTATATCCCACCTTAAATCTTTTCAAAGAAAGCCGGGTGCTGACTGCACGCCAGCTATACATAAAACAAACAGTTCTTCTAAGGCACTCCAGCCTACCAGAGGAAAGGAAAAAACACATAGCGCTCTCTAGAAGGAACTACGCCATATGCGAGCCTTTTATGGTAAATACTACTTTTGCACAACGATTCTTCATGTTTCGAGGAGGGATGCTATTTAATAAAATAAACAAAATAATTTCTATAGCGAATTGCAATAGAGTGGAAAGTAAGCATAAGGTCAATAGACTACTATTAAATCTTGATTATTTTGAAACTGAGAACATCCTTGATGTATTAGTGTAGTAAGTTTATCTGTACTTCTTTTTTTTTTTCAATAATATATTTATTTTTAGTAACATATACCTATCTACTAAATATAAAATTAACACAATTATTACTTCTCATTATAATATATTATAATATGTATGTACCCCTTTATTTTATATTATGTAAATCATGTACTATCATACATACATACACACACACACACACACACACACACACACAAACACATTCTACGACTTTTTACTTAAACACTGATTGTATTCACTCACACATCATGCACTTGAAATTGTCACTGTATAGAAACAAATCGTGGGCCTGGAGTTCTAAAATACAGGCCTTGGCTTAGTTTAGACTCCAGATCTCCCACAAACTACAATATTGTAAACCATATAACTTTCACAGTGTACCTTTTAACTGTAAATGTTTGTAATTTGTGGAGATGAATAAACCATTATTATTATTATTATTATTATTCTCTTTATTTAAATATTTTCAATACATTTTTCATTTTTAAATATACATATATCTATAAAAATACATATCATATCATATTATTATTATTATTATTACCGTATTGCTGGCACTTGAAGCATCTAGTCACCAGCGTGAAATCTCTTACCGGGCAGGACGTCCAGTTTATAAATATTCTGCTCTGTGTAATAAGGGCTTTTCGTATCACGGCTGGTACTTCAATAATATAATTGCAGCTGTCCGAGTCTTTCTTACCAGACTTGTGGCTAAGTTTTATAGAGTTCATAAATGTATCTCGTGTCATTGAAGGTATTTTGTCGGCTAAGTTCTGTTCATAGATACATTTATATATCTCCTTTTCGGCCATAGAAACGGGTACTCCTATAATTATAATACGCGGTTTGCGCTTATATGGTTCTTCGACCTTAAGATTTGATGTGGCAATTTGGACTGTCTGCTTGAGCCTCTCTATGTCCTTTTTGGATTCAGTGCTAATAATAACACCTCCGTTTCTTACTTTGCAAACTGCTCGAACTTGGAGTTTCATTTCTTCAGGGCTAATGATATTCTGGACCATGTTCTTAGTATCCTCGCTGGACTTTGAGGTATCGCTAGGATAAATCACCACCGAGCTAAGAGTGCTAGGACGAATAAAGCTACTGGACCCTTTCTTGACCATATCAGCAAAAGATGCGTGACTTGCCGGTATAGTATTCGCACTTGTCTCCTTAATGGTTTCCTTGATGTCCTTTAGGTATTCCACTAGATCTTGTTTTTCAGACAGGGCTTGTAGAGAAGTGTGACTTTGAAAAGCGTTCTGCTTTAGTGACTGATACTGAACAGCCATTTGAGCAACACCACTTCCTACTTTACGGCAAAGGGTACTTATTTTCATCTTTTGCACTGTGTTTAACTTGCCGTCAGATGCAATAGTGCATACCTCGTTCAAACAGTGCTCGATTGAACTCAACCATCCCTGAATCTCCGACGTTGAGACTATTTTAACTGTCTCATCCAGTCGGTCGCATGAGGCACGGAGTTGCCTTTAGCGAAGTGGCAGTGTGGTTTCACTGCCGCAACGCATCTCGGGAGTTTGCCTGCTCAGCAAGTAAGAGTCATAGCCGGAGTGATTCGGGCCACACCCGGCTTGTAGGCCTATTTGGGTAGGCATATGGATGTATGTCGGGAAGTGAGCGTGCCTTACACAGCTCCGGTACCATACTGGAGATATGGGAGGCGGCTTCTCCGTCGGCTTCAGCGAGGTTATCGTTAGCAACTCCTTGAGTTGCGAGTAGTGAGCGGCTTTATTGCTCCGGTACCTATCTGGAGAATAGGTAGTGTCACTTGGGCACGAGGTAGCTCGCTTACGAGAACCGGATCTCTGAGGTTAGGGTGGAGAGTCGGGATTTGGGGACAAGACCTGTCTATAACTGGTCCCGGAAGGTGCTCTCGGGCACTGGAAGGTACAGCGGCTCCTCTATTATAACCTAACGGTTGGTGTGGGGGAACGCTATATCATAAACTGGGATAGTCGTAGAGGAAAGGGGATGTCTCATCTATTCTTGGTTTTTGTGGCGTCGTTGGTGGAGGGGTACGCCGCGTTACACCACTTCTATTGAAGGGACTGCTCTCCATGTTAAAATATTTATAAAGATTTTAAAGCCACAGTATAAGAATCCTATGCATAAATGCCGCAAAAAGCCCTTAGCCGCATTTAAGAATTTTATATATAAATATTAATTTGACAGTATACAAATGGTATTAGTAGGGTAGAATTGGGGGTTCTGGATCACTTTTCTTCGCTTCGCTCAGATGTGATCCAGAACCCCCAATTCTCCACACATAATTTGCAGTTTTATGTATGTAATATATCTATTCAAACACAATTTGACTGAGATTGATTTTAATAATTAACAAAACGAGTAGTTTATTGTCCGCACACTGTACAACTCCATATTTTGCAGCACAGATTTGCTCAGCTTTTCGTTTTCGTTGGCTATTAAGCTTGGTAATTTTCTCCTGAAGCAGCTGTATTTGCTGATCCTGCAGTCGCATAATCTTTAAAAGATCAGCTATTCTTGGTTCTTTCTTTTCTTTTAGAATGTTTATCTGTTTGTCAAGGTTGTCTAATAAAACATCCTTTTTATTACCTCTTCCTTTCACAGCGTTCAGATAAGCACAATGAGGAAAATTTATAGCATGTTGCATCCAAGGGTTATCAAAAAACTCCCAATCTTTTATAAAACCGCCACATGAGAAACATGCGGTTCTATCATTAATTCCATTACCGCAATAAAATAATCCCGCATCAGCCATGTCCATCACTAATCTTTTCTTTGAATCAGTTGTTGCCCAATAATAACTAAATGAGTGTAAGCGCATTTTATGAGTATGATACATGTCATATCGAGGATTGTATTTTATTTCAAACATTTTCGTCAGAAAATAAGTTCTTCTATCAAATGTGAATTAAAGTATAATGAAGTCAAATTATGCGGCCATCAATTTATATAGATATTCATTAAATATTCTAGTAGGTTTTAAAAACAAGATATTGGATTGGAATAGTAGGCAATATAAGAAAAACAATATTTAATTCATTGAAAAATTTTATTATCAATACACCATTTATTTAAACATAAAACATTTTGTAAAGCACATATTGAGCTGTGATAAATACAACTATACACGTCTTCAGAATATTTATATTGGTCATACAAGTTTAGTAAATTAGGACAACCTTTATCTTCTAAATTAAACACTCTATTATTATTATTTAAAATTCTTTTTAACCATAACATTTTTTCATGTCCTTTAGTGTATATACACTTATCTCTTAAAACATCAAGAGTAGGAAAGTAAGTATTGTAAGAAAAAGAAAATAATATTCATCTTATTGAAAAATGTTATTATCAATACACCATTTTTTTAAACATAACACATTTCTTAAAGCACATATTGAATCATGATAAATACAGTTATACAAGTCTTCAGAATATAGATCATAGAGACTTAATAAATTAGGGCAACTTTTATCTTCTAAATTAATTACACTATTATTGTTATTATTTAAAATGCCTTTCAACCACAACACTTTTTCATGACCTTTAGTATAAATACACTTATCCTTTAAAATATTTTGAATTAAACATTGATAATTTGAATAAGGTATAAACCCTTCACTCCAATATATCTTCCGATTACGCTCAATCCACGCAACTTGCCGTCTTTCTTGCTTTGTTAAATCATAAAACGGAAACGGTGGCTTAATTAAAAACACTTGCAGTTTCTTATTACAAAATATAGCAATTTCTTTTATTATAAATTCATTTGCTTCTGTTTTAAAGCCTTGAACGTCTACAATGGCACGAACGTCAACTGGTCCTGTTTTTATGCTATCGTTTTGCCTTGAACAATCTATGATAAACAGGGGAGCTTTCTCCTTAAAGTCCTTTAGACTGAGCAAGGGATCCACTGGACAGTTGTAATACGACTGACGAAATTTCGTATACATTTCATATAATATACTGTATTTATTCTCAGAAAATTTCAAACTTAGGGGTTCATATGGATAATACTGGGAATTTAGAAAGAGAGTTACGTTTGTCACTTTACAATGATCGAATAAGGAACTATCTTCCAATTTATTATTTTTTCTATTAGTTTGTAAACAGAAAATAACGTATCTAGGCTTTTCTAATTGTGACGCAGTTTTTACTGACCATGAATGCTTTGTGGTTTTAGGTAGTAAAGGGTATTCATATAAATCCCAATTTCTAAATGCAATTTGAATAGGTTTGTCTCTTTCCAAATGTTTTAAAAGTGTCAAACGTTCTCGATCAGATACTTTTATGTGAGGTACTCTCCACTGCATCCTTTCTATATTGATTTGAAAATGGGCAACATCTTCAGTAAGTATGACGCTGTTTAAGTTAGAATTACTTCTGGTCAATATAAGTTCATGCTTGCAATTTATGACAATTTTATTGTAATCTTCTGCAAATCCTAAAATCTTATTTAAAGGTATGACAGCACTAAAATGACCATCATTTTTAAATCCAGTTAAGTTCCAACCCAATAAGGCAGCTACTTTGTTTTCTGCCTCGTTTAATGAAATATATGACTTTATTGTTGAGGTTATGCCTGAATTTTTTATACGATCTATTTCAATACCATTTATTTCGTATCTGATGTCTTGAAACATAAACATAATAGGGTTGTTAGTAAACGAAACAGGTCTCTCAATCGTTTTTCCATCTTTGCCGAAGAGCTTAGCCTGTCCCTCGATGTAGATTGAACTGGCTGATGGTAGCACGTATATGTCTTGTTGGTGTATTGGTATTCTGATTTCATCATTTTCTCTAAAGCAGTTATTGTAGGGATTGTAAGAATGGATTTCATAACTTTCGATGGAAGTATCAAAATGCGGTAAATCATTAATCTGTAGTATATTCATGTTTTAAAACCTAAAGCTTTAAGAAAATCTATATTCGTTTTAGTTAACTTCTTTACTTTTTTCTTACGTCTATGCACTTTAGTAGTTGTAGATGAAGTAAGGCGTTTTCTTTCGCATGTAGGGTTTATATTATATAATATCATACTGCTTTTTTTAAATGAAGACGTAGTTGAATATGTTCTATAGAGTTGACATAATAACCAAACTGATCAACGATTTTAATAGATATAGATGGAATTATGTTTTTGTTCACCGGAAAGTAAACAACGGTCTGCGGTGTTTCTGTGTACTGATGGCTCGCAGCAGTATTAGGCACAAATTCCTGAATAACGTGGGTTGGTAATCCGTTAGTGTAGGAACCGTAGATTAAATCACATTCAATTCTAATCACAGGAGTGGTATTGTTGTTGTTATGAAAATGTTTTTTTGATACTGAGTTTAACATTGAATAATATAGCAAACCACACTCATATTTCCCGGTTAAACTTAGAGGTGGTTGAAAATAAGATTCTAATTCCGATTTATTGCCTGAGATCGTTACAGTTATAGACATAATTTCAAACTGAACACTTTTTGGAAATTCTGTTTATTTTATTTATCTCTATACCAAAATTTCTTTAAAAAATTTAAACAGAGATGACCACAATTGAAAGGGTGATCGCCTTGTATGTTTTCATAATTGTAGTGGACTTTAGGGCCTAAGTACTTTATTAATTCTTTCGGAGGTCTAAGATTACCGTAACTGTCAAAATATTCAATATAATCATTGTATTTTGCATAGGCTACCCAATGAGAACCAGGATTTTTTGAACTATCTAAGTTAATCACCCCACATTCTTTTTTATAGGGGTGATCAGGTAGTTCATCTCTCATAAAAACGCCTCTAAAGTGAGGAATACTACATGCATATTTCATAATATCAAAATTAGTTAAAGCTCGGTTGGGTAGCCGATTATTTAGTTTTTTGATTTTGATAAAAAAATTCCTAACCCATTTTTGTGTGGTTTAAGATGCAGTCCTTTTCCGATACAAAGAGCTTCCATTTTTTCATTATGTCTTTTTGATTCTTCATACAGTTTTTTAGCCATTTTGAATTCATTTATGGTCTTTGCAATACCAGCTGCACCACCTGCTAAAGCTCCTGCGGCTGATAATCCAGCGAAAATCGGAATCAAAGGTAATACTCCGCCTGTTTTTGGTATTGGAATAACACGAGGGATTTTAATGGATGAACCATCAGCTAGTTCTTTGGCAGCGGCCATTGCTAATTCAATTGCCACTTTCTTACATTTTGGTTTTAATTTTTTTACACGTTTTTTGGCAACACTAATTATATTTTTAAATTTATTTTTGAGGCCTTTACCAGAAGCATTTATTCTCGAAAATTTCCGATTACGTTTTCTTAAACCACAACCTGTTTTAACTTTTGCTAACATAGCATTACTCACTAAATTAGCCGCGATTTTTTCTCCTGTACTCGAATCAGGAGCAACGGCGCGTTTTCTTGCCATTTTCAATAAAATTAAATCAGCCTTGTGTCGGTCTTCTAAATTTGATGAATTATGATACGCAATATCGTGTTCTTTACAATATTCATCTAATTTATTTACACCTTTATCTCCACGTTTGAGTCGTTTAATTAGTTTTGTGCCAGGTCCGCAATAATTGTATCCTGGTAAATGTATTTCAAATGGTAAATGATTTATAAACCAGTTGAGAAGACTACTCTCTCCAATACACATAATAAGACTGACCAATCTGGATTTGAATACCTATTAAATACAAGACTATGAGAATTATACTTGGTAGGTTAAGTTAATTAATTCTCATAAAATATTCGACTTATCGATCCAGCTATTTTCAGTTGAAGACAAACCTAGCCATTTTACAAAAACTCTATTACCTTTCCTTTTAATAACCTTCTCAATTAAATATATATCAGGATGTTTCGTCTTTTGAAGCTCTTGAGCATAAAATGCTCCTAAAATCAGCTGACCTCTACTCGTATCTTCAATTAAATAAGTGATAGGGATTGTGTTTTGTATTTTACGAATTTTAAATATTTCTGTAGACCAATTGGGTGTATACCCTTTTTCAAATGTTCCTTTGTATTTACTGATACGTACATGGTCACCCACTTTAAACTTGCTTTTCATACTGACTTTTTTCACCATTTTTTCATATCTTTTTAATATGCGTTTTTTATTTAAACTATTGACCTTTGCAGGGATTTCATCAATTGTTCGGTGATGAGTGTGATTGTATTTATAAATAACATTTTCGAGGATGTTATCTACCCAATTATAGTTACCTTTTAAACTAAATTCTTTATACAATTTTGATTTTAATGTTCTGATAAATCTCTCAACTATCGATGCTTTTTTCGTAGAGAAGGTTGAGTAATGATTAATATTATATGATTTCATAAGTTTTCGGAATTTACTATTATAAAATTCTGTTCCGTTATCAGTTTGTAAATTTTTTGGCTTACGACCATCATCCAACAATATTTTAAAAATGTTACATATAACATCCTTACATTTACTTTTTATAGGAAAAGCCCAAGCATATTTCGAAAAAGTGTCGATAACTGTAAGAATAAATCTGAAATTTTTATTTTCCTTACACATTGATTGCATGTCAATTAGATCCGCCTGCCATAAATCATCAATGTCTTTCATAATAACAGATCTTCGCGGAAAGTTTACTCTTACATTTTTATGAATCTCATTTACTACACCAGCCTTACTCATATTTAATTATGGTCTGTACTCCTTTTATTTCTATTTGTTTATAGATCCTTATTTTCTTAAGTATATTTAACATGCTATCATGTAATTAAAATAGGCAAATATATCTTTTGTAAATATCTTAATGAATGGTTTTAGCAATACTAAATCAGAAGATATTTGTTACTGGTATTTATTCTTTAATTATGTTAGCTTCTTTTAATTCTTCAATTATTGATAAAATTTCATTATCATGATTTGTGTTGCCCGCATCTCGTGAAGCTACTAATAATTTTAATCTTTCGACTAGTTCATTTGGATCATCCCAATATACCAAGTCAGTTTGCGTTTTATATTTTTTTAGCTTTGGCAAGCTACCTCCAAGTTTTGTATGAGGTTTCTCTGTTAAAGTTTTGCAAAATAACGGTTTGATAATTTGACGATACTTAGATCCTTTATCACCTCTTATCTGATCTTTAGGATTAAAATTTCTCTTATGAGCATTAGTATGATGTAATATATCCTTATATACAAGTTTATCTATGTTTGTTATTAACGTTAAATCCGGTTGTCTACGAAGTAAAAGTTCTTTAAGCCCTGGAGTTAAATTATAAGTTTTATCACCGATTCTAACCAAAACTGTATTATCGTTGTCTAAACTATCAATTTTAGAAAAATAAACTAATTCATTACCCATCATTAAAGTTTTGTTTTCGGTTCTTATTCCAAAAGGCACATTTATTCCATCGTAAATACCATAAATGTCTTTACTTTCTAATGAAGTTTCTTTGTTATTCTTTTCTACATTCTTAGGAGTGCTTGCAGAATTTAATGCAGCATCATGAAAATCTTCACAGTCTGTTGAATTATTGTCGTCAGACTCGGTTACCATAGAATTAGCAGACATTACATTTTCTACATGTTTATCGTTTTCCAGAAATCTTTTAGTTTTCACAAGACTATCAAGGGGCTCCGAAACAGGTTTGAACATTTTATGTAGTGTCATGTTGATTTCATGTTCTTGAGTTTTCATTTGTTTTAATTTATTTTTTATAGAGTCGACAGACTTCAATAATTCCTTTTTAATATTTTCTTCCATATTTATTTTTATAACAAGTGAATTCAAGTAAGGATAGAACTGCACTAAGCTGTATTGCTGTTGAATTCGTTTATTAATGTGTAACTTTATTAAAAAAAAATCTCATTTATATGTACATCTTCATTCAAAGTTTAAATATATATCAAAATTTTGTCTGTACCTTCCATTATTTAATGGTGAATCTTTGTTAATAAGAAGGAAATTATAAGGGTTACTCCAAACTGTTTTACAAATATCTTTGAATTGATTCCATGATAGATCTGAATTGACATGTTCTTCATAGATGTGCTTCAAGTTCACATCATCTTGTTTAAATATTATGAGAAAATTGGCGTTATCACGTAACAACTGTTTTGGTATTTTAGAGTACGTTTGAGATAAGTAAAAGCAGTCAATTTGTTTATGTCTACCCATAGAGAAATAATTACGGATATTTATTTGATTTTCACATGCAACATCATCAAATATAAATATAGAATTTGGTAAAGCTTCACTCGGAGATATTACATTTTTATCGTCATTGAACTCCTTGAACTTAATCTGCGGCACTCTTCTTAATACTTCACTCATGAAACGATATTTTGACTGGAAAGTAGTTTTCGAATAAAGATAAAGATTTTTAAATTTAAGACCATTTTCATGCAGCAATAAACTGATCATAACGTTTGTTTTGCCACAGTTCGAGGGCCCACATATTATGCAACGAATCGTATTAGGCAATAAAGCACTATGTCTTATCTGATGAGCGGAATTACTAAAATTGATATTATTCACGTTCAGGGATATGGGTTGTTTG
This sequence comes from Catocala nupta, assembly GCA_963675205.1. Taxonomy (NCBI): domain Eukaryota; kingdom Metazoa; phylum Arthropoda; class Insecta; order Lepidoptera; family Erebidae; genus Catocala; species Catocala nupta. The sequence goes on along the minus strand of OY776104.1, from coordinate 2,149,160 downwards.
ACCAACTTCATCTTGCTTAATACTTATTTTCATTACTTACTATATTTTTATATATGAATATATTTTATTAAATGTAACACGTGCAGCGAGTACACCCAGTAGTCAAGCAACAGGTTTGAACCTGCATCGAAATTAAGATGATATTCTCATGTTACTTACATATTTGTGACTAATAACTGAAATGAGAACATATTCATATTACATGCTTAAATTATTTTAGTTCTAGGTATGTTAAAGTAATTAAACATCTCTCTTTCATTGCAGTAGCTGATCAAAGTAGGACCGTACATGTTGTTTACGATTTTAATAATAGTTTTGCAGTATTAAGGTAAGTATTGGAATAATACCCAGTCATGCAAAAGTAATAAATAAAATTTTTTTTTGTTTATTTATAAATAGATAATATTTTTATTGCAGAAACATGTCGCATTCACCATCCTACAGCCCTGTTTTAGATTTCGCTGCCCAAATACAATTAAACGAGGTACGTATTTGTTCAAGCACATTTTCATGAAATATTATATAATTTTCTTATTACTTTTATGTTTTTATTCTTTTTTTCTTTCAGAATTTAAACGATGACTCAGATCCAGTCACAAATCCATTTTATTATGCTCAAGACAGAGAAAACTGGTACAATGAAGTAGCTGCAAAAGCATGTGAAGAGAATAAGCAACAAAAGGCTTTGGAGAAAAAATTGAAAAAGAGGAAAACTTTTAAAAACAAATCGTATATTCTGCGAAATAAAACAGGGCTAGCTCGGCGTATGATAAAAATCTTTATCTATGATTTAGATAGCCGTGGTGTAAATGAAACAGACATTAAATCTGACAATGCGAGTGTAAATGTGCAATATATAGTGACTAATGATTATGACGATGTAGAGACTGAAACAGAATATTTAGTTAGTAAAATAGTTAAAAAGTTAAGTGACTCGAATATGTGATGTTAGGAAATTGTTATTGTGTAAATTAATTTTATTTGTTATATCTAAGTATAGAAATGTGTAATTTGGAATCATTTTAAGTCAATGGTATTTTTTAGCTTTTTCTGTAAAAAAAATAGTATAATTTCTGCTAAACTATGTAAAAGTGTGGTAAAATATATTTATAATAATGTTTATATGCTTTTTCATTTTTGTCTAAGGATCTTAAAGGGAAAATGGTAAAAATAAAGGATTTAAAAATAAATAGTCATGTGTTATAATATTTATACATTTAATTATTTCATAAAATCTCTTCCAGTTTACTTTCTTATAATATTACTAAATTCTTTATTTATTTTATAACATCACTAACAACATTATTAGTTTAAATATATTTCTTTCTACAACATAAACGGGGTTACTAAAACACAGTTTTTATAATATCAGTTTTAAAATATTATTACAAATGATATTTTATTATTCAGTATTACAATAACATAAGTACAAGTAATACAATCAAAGACAGTAAAAAAAAAAAGGCATGCATAAAGATTACATTATTAAAATTACTATAGTACGGTAATGACCCCAGGGTAGAGTAACAGATATATTTTTTTTTATTTGACGTTTATCATCATTTGCGTTGAGTACTAATTTATTAATTTTCTGTGTATACAATTTATGATTCTTAGATCGAATAACATACATAGTATCTCTGAGATTTACATCGTTATATAAAGTATTTCTATATTTTTCAATGGTGAGTTTTTTAGAGACAGGCTTTTTTACTCCCTTAGCTTTTTTAATTGTAGTGTTTAAACTATTAATACAGTATAATTTAGCCCTCAAGCCAATAAACTCTGTAATGACATCTCCACCCATTTCATCCTTAAAAAAACCAGGAATTTGTTTATTCGCTTTCGGAATACCATAGACATTATTTTCTTCAAAGTTGCTAGTATCGAAGTATTGAATACTTTGTTTCATGTCTTTATAGAAGTCATCCGTATGTATTAAATACAAGAGACTATCGGTATCCGTATAACAAAGTTTAATGTTATTCTTATACATTTTCTTCATAACGGAATAATGAAATCGATATAAATGACACTTTGCTAGTTCCAATATTGTAAAACCAATGTATATTGGTCGATCTAAAATAACTTTTGTAGGTTCTAACTGAATAGCAACAAGGTTCTCAGAAATAATGGCCATATTTTTAAAATTGGGAGCGCTCGCATATTTTTCAGCCCCACAAATTCTATTAGTCTTATTAAAGTTACCTTTCCACACATTAACTAATTTGACAACAACTTGCTTTCTTTTGTTTTCAATCGTTTTACCAAATATTGAATTATTTTGCTTTTTAAAAAAATCTCTTTCGAAGTCTGACTTAGCTTTTTGTCTAAGTGCTGTATTCAGATGTATGTATGGTGCTAAAATATTTTTTTGAGTAAATGCTAGAACTCTGTGAACTTTTAATAATACAAGACCATTTTTTAAACATTCTTGTAAATGAACGTAGTGAATAACATATCTATATTTGTCGTAGAGGTTGACAACTAATTTTGTGGTTTTGCTATTACATGGAATAGGAACAGCTAATTTTTCTGCTGCAAATGGCAAATCAGAATGTTCATCGTGTATATCGGGAGGATAATGAATATCAACTTCAAGTATGTATCCTTCATCACTGTCATGAGAAATGGATGCTATGTTAAGTAAAGCTATTTCAGTTTCTTTCAAAAACCTAAAATTTCCCGTGGGAAGTCTTTGCATCATAGCATAACCATATAAATTGACACAATCTAAGTAAGCTAAAAATGTTTTTGGTTCTTTAACATTATAATCGGGTACATATTTATTATTAGCCTTTGCGTGTCGCAATGAGCATTGCGCAAGACCTCCTCTGATACCTTTTTCCAGCATTTGATATATTTCTATATCAGATATTAAATCTAATTCTACTTTAGTTAACAGAAGCATAGCGTCCCAGCTTAATGATGGTGATGAAACATAGTGACATGGATCAAGCTCGTAATGAAATAAACTCATAGATCTGAATTTCTCAAAAATGTCACATAATAATAAGACATCACATTTTAAATATAAATCAGTGTACTCTCCTAAATTCTTAATACCAAATTTATCCCATACATTTAAAGCATGATTATAATCCTCAGTAGACACCGTATCGGATGTAAGTTTATTATAAAAATTTGAACGATCTGGTAACTGTTTTTCCTTATATCTATCCCACGAGTCTATGTAATCATAGCAATATACACCTTTCCTTAGGCATAATCTAAATAAATTTTCATCGGTGAAGAATTTTCGTAAATGCTTGAAATCACTTGATACTAGTGTCTTTACTAAGTTGTCTAAACTTGAACTCAAAAAATTAAAAGAGTCTATAAATTTTAACTGTGCTACTTTTTGTGGGTCGAGTGGAAAAAACTTAGTAAAAGAAATATATTTTTCTTTAGTTTTTGGAATTAAATTGATTCGACCACAAACACTTGAAAGCTCTTTTATAAATAAATGGCAGTCATATCCTGAAAGATTATGGAATATTATGGGAATAAAATTTATAGACTTGTTATTTAAGTTGCATGAGTTATGAGCTGGACCACGATATTTACCAGTAAAATGATCATGGTCACGAACGATACGATCGCTATTAGAAAATTTTTCTTTACAGATATGACATACTGTAGAGGTCTTGAATGAAAGAAGCTCTTCTTCATTTAATGGAGACATATCTCTAGGCAAAACTAAAATGTCATATAATCTTTCTAAATCCTTAGCAATAGATTCTACAAATATTTTTGAACAATTTGGACCCCGATACGATACTAAATTATTAAGTTCTGGATTAGACTCACAGCATATATAGTACGCAAAACAAGTTGCTTCATGAATTTGTATGTTCTCCACGTATTCACTTTTATTTTTATCAGAATATTCCTGAAGTAAACTTTCAAAATCTCCATAAATAACAATAGGAATTTTTTGAGTCCTTATATAATTAGAAAACCGAAGCTTGCTATTCGCTTCTGGAAGTACTGTTTGCATCCTGGCACAATTATGATTATCTAATTTTACCTCTGAATCAAAGTATATTAAACATTCTTCACACAAGTGAATTTTTGATTTGTGTTTTGTAAGTTGACCATGGACTAGTCGATCAAATTTTTTATTAAACAGAAATGACTTTTATCACGTCTTTCAATAAACAACAAATTTACATGCACTAGTTTTCGTTGTAAAGTTTTGTACAGCGGTCCAGTGACAGTATTTTTCTTTTCTAAACCATAAACGTTTACACTTATATGTGAATTTTGTTTTTCGAATCGTTTTATGTCCTCAAATGTTGGTGGGAAAGACATTCCATTTGTATTTAATAATTTAGAGTAATGTGGATATGATGAAACTCTATTACAATTATGCTGTGATGGATACATATGTGCTATAATACACCAAAGAAAGCAATGTGCATCTCTATTGTGAATATTAAGGCATGACTTTGTTTTAAGGATTTTAGGCGGTAAAGGTATATAACTGCCACCTCTTAAGGGATTATACTTAATGATATTCAATTCTAAGTGACTAATCGACTCTATAGTCCAACCAGATTCCGATAATTCAAATTCTGTGCACTTACATAACAACTTATTTATACATTCTTCAAAAAAAGTTTGTATATTAGTACTTTGAACTATCACACAATATTTAGTATTGAAAGATTTTAAAGACAGTTCTTCATTTTTAGGTAACCTGTACAATACGAAAAGCTCAAATTGTGCCTTAATTGATTGATGTTTTAATCGCAATGCCTCAATTAACTTGAAAACCGTGCTAGAAATATCTGATAAAAATATCTCAGGTGATATGTATATATACTCTGATGGATTTAATCTGTAACTAGCAATTCTATTTTTAAAGGCACTTGCTATTAATTGTACATTATCAAATTCAGTGCGCAACAAACAATTTGATTTATGTATATTACTTTTCTTATGTGATGAATATTTCAGAACATGAGCCTTACAATCTGGACAAAATTGCATGTTGGTATTGAACAAGTTATTATATTAAAATTTTAATACAATAGTTATAATCAATAATTTAAAAAATGTTTTACTTATTTGAACTCAATACGAGAAAAACATATTTTTTATTATTTAATTTCAAGGTCAAAGGTTCAATGTCTAAATTATTGTTTTTTTTTAAATATAAAGTTTGGAGGTTAATTAATTCGAGTTTATTGGCTTATGGTTTTTTTGGCTTTTGGTTTTTAGTTTTTGGATATTTGTTACTGAAAGAAATCACATAAATTGATTAAAATTATTAAATATAAGTAAGCATTCATACAAGATTTCGAGTTTATTGGCTTTTTGGTTTTGGTTTTTGGCTTTTGGTTTGTTGGTTTTCGGATATTTGTTACTGAAAGAAATCACATAAATTGATTAAAATTATTAAATATAAGTAAGCATTCATACAAGATTTTGAGTTTATTGGCTTTTGGTTTTTGGCTTTTTGGTATTTTTGGCTTTTGGTTTTTGGTTTTTGGTTTTTGGCTTTTTGGTTTTTGAATATTTGTTACTGAAAGAAATCACATAAATTGCTTAAAATTATTAAATATAAGTAAACATTCATACAAGATTATAATATTCAAGGAAAAAAAATTGCCTTACCATGGCAACCTATACTGCATTTGAAATAACATTAGAGTTTTAAAATAGCCCTTTTTACTTTTCGGTCACCTAATTTTGAATTCTATTGTGTGTGACAAAGGTGACATGAGAAAATGGCAGCTGCAGCAAACAGTTGGTATTGTGAATAAATTTTTGGTTTTAATTGAACTCTTTGCCTGCGTAATAAAAGTCGAAATTTCTGAACTCTATAGTAAACTGTACTGTAAATGTAACTATGAACTGTAAAAGGGTTCTTTGTTTTTTCAAAAATTCTAATGTTATTTCAAGTGAAGTATACATAAAAACGAAAAAACAAACAACAAAAATTAATTCGCGATTATAAATCATATGTACCTAAAGGCACTTACTTAATGTTTTAAAATACATTAGATGGATAGAGTATCGGTTGTATTTGCCGATAGTCCTCCTTAGCAGCCGTCACAAGTTTGGTGACCGCTCGCCATACTGAACTGTTGTCATCAACAGCCGACTTGAAGGTAACTAGTGCACGCTTCCAGCGATCGGTACCTAGCGCTTCTGCCTCTTGTGCGTTGTAGACCCGCAGCTCCACGTAGTAGTCACCTTGTCGGGTCGGGTCCCGCTGGAGCGTATAGCCGGAACCTGCACGTCGCGACAAGAAGCTCCGCAATGCAGCCGCTCGGATGGGTTCACAAACCAGTTCCTGTTCGTTCTGAAATTAAAAATGTTGATTATTAACAACTAAAAAAAAAATGATATATTTTCCCTGCTCCTATGGAAGGATTTCATCATAAATATATCTTATACAACCATAATGAAAACCTGTGTAGGAAATCTGTCATCATATATCGGAACTCAGTTCCATTCCTTTATTATTCTCACAGAAGAAAAATTATACATAGAATTTAACTGATCTAGGAATAGAACTCAGAACATTTCATTCAATATGTAGGTAAATTTGTAAACACTGGACCAAAAAAATAAAATAACGATCACAATAATAGTTATAGTTACAATACGAAAGTAAGTATGACATTTATAACTCTTCAGCTTACCTCAGAATCCAACAGTTTCTTTTTTTTTTGAGGATGTTGAAGGCTCTGGTGCTTCAGCATCCGACTCCGAGTCGGACACAAAAAAGTTGGATTTGACCACCGGGGCACTGGAGCCTCTTTTTGCAGTCCGTTCCGTTTTGACCTTGGTGGATGCCTTTCTTCCTGACCTCTTCTTTTTATTATGTGTAACTGGCGTCGGCTGCACTGGCGGGTGCTCCGTGTCAGAATCGAAAGGATTGATGGTCGACCTAAAATCAAGAACACTGCAATTTAATTTTACTCAAATACATGATTAAAAGATCTTTCAATACGAATAGTAAATGTAAAATTATACGTACATACTTAATGAGTTTGTCAAAAATTAAACGCGATTAAAAAAGAAAAAGCAATCAGCACTGGGTACGCGTACTAATTTAAATGAAATTATATGGTGCAGTTCTATTTATAGACTCCAATCATAAGACTGTGTTCATAGTAATAAATCATGAACAAATGAAGAAGCAATTTAAAAAGGTTTGTTAGAAAAATCAATACTATGTACTTGGTGAATAGGGTCTATATTAAATCAATTGTTACTTACGCATTATGATGGCATCCTTACTTTCCTAATTTGTTCGACGGCGCCACTCTGTCGTGTATACCTGAGACGAAATTCTAAAAAGGAAGTTGTATGTACTCTACCAGTACAGTAGGTTTGCAACTGATGGTTAAAATTAAAATGGTTGTATCCATGCTTTAGTTGAAATCCAAATAACGTTGAACTTTGATATTTATGATGTATTATTTTTTTAAATAAATATTACCCTATTTTTCTAGAATTTGGGTTATCAAATCTATTACGTGAGGATTATCTTATTTTTGTTTTTTGTCGTTGTGTTAGTTGTTAAAGAGAAGTTAAGATTACTCCTGTTACGTATTATGATATAATTTACAAATACTCACAACACACTCAGATCCAGAACAACTATCTGTAAACCATATATATTATGTATATATTTGTTCCGTGCGGGAATGAAACCCACAACCCTAGCACAGCAACCGATTGCTCAGCCACCGCGCCAACCGTACCATCATAATAATATGCATACCTACATACAGATACATACATAGTCTCACGCCTATTTCCCCGAAGAGGTAGGCAGAGGTGTAGTGATAGTGTGTAACGTATCTAACATTACACACTATCACACTAAGTGCTACACCCCACTTATCATCAATTATGTATTTTGGTCCCACATAACAGGGGGCGAGCCTGTTGCCGTTTACCGAGGCACATTACCAGACTCCGTGCTGCTACTGAGAATTTCCAGACAGAAAAAAAAAACCCAATAACACTTCGCCCCACCCGGGAATCGAACCTGATCTGCAGTCGCTTACGTGCCCACTGAACCACCGAGGCAGTCTAATAATATGATAATGTGCAAAGTGTAATTAACAAGACTTGTAAGAAAGTTTTGAAAAATATTCACGCAGTTATAAACCATTGTACAAACGAGATCCAATATGTACATAATATGTTGAAAATCTTTCAGAAAACATCCAAAAATAATCTTAGAATTTGTTAAGAAGATGAATTGAATATCTGTAATCTCATATCATGTGCTACCAAATGTATTATACTTATCGTTATATCTAGTAAGATATATTTATAATACGTTTGTTCATTCTTTTCTTGACGATAACGTCATCTGTCAATTTTAAACAATGTGTAACAGAATAAATAAAAAGAATTCGAATGAGGTAAATAAGTTAAAAAAGCAAGGTTAGGTTAGGTTAACATTTCCATAGGATTACTAATAGCAAAAGTATTCGTTAGGTACATTAATAATTGCGGGATTGTGCAAACGCCTGCTAAACTACATATTTAGTGAAGGCGCTTACACTCAAACTAAATGAAATAACTAAACTTAAAAAATAACTTATACTATTATTTTTAAGCAAATAAATTTAATTTTTAGTAGATTCAGTATAATTTTATATACATATCATGCATTATATTTAATTATTTTCTTTGCTTTCCAATGCAAGTGTGATGAATCAGACAAATAACTGATTGGATACCCGACGATAGCTACATTCTACAATTATAAATACATGCGCAAGGAATGCATGCTGCATGACATCATCATGCGACAGTTCGATGTCCATCCGACAACGTTCGAACACGATATTCACTATGTAATCTAATCGTATAACTCGCTTAGTTTACGTTTATAAAATTGAGGCTTCTGGATCACTAAGTAGAAATAAAACTGCAAATTATGTGTGGAGAATTGGGGGTTCTGGATCACATCTGAGCGAAGCGAAGAAAAGTGATCCAGAACCCCCAATTCTACCCTACTGGTATTCGTATAAAACGGCAGTTATTTAATAATCTAGCAAATATTTTAAGTATTGTTCAAGACTATATTGCGGCTATCCAACATAACTAATCTAAAATGCCGCTAAGTATACTCGCGCGCGTACAAGTTCAGCTGATTCTGCTCACGCGGCGGCGGGTCGCGGTGCGGGTGATTAGTGCGGCGCAAGTGTTTGAATAGGACGGACGCATGACGCACCGCACTCGCGGATTCCCGCCAATTTCGTTACCATGGCTGACAACATTACCAGGTTTGTACCAACTTTTATCAAAAGCGCGCTTTTTGTTTTGTTTTAGCAAAGTGTGATATTTAAGTCTACTGAGACAAGTAGGCACTTATGTGTGTATGTTCGCTTGGCTTCTCGGTCGATTATTCACTGCAAAAAAATAATATAACTAAATCATTACTCTTAGGATTATATTACTAATTACTACTTTGCTTAATATTGTCTTCTGTTTATGCGAATGTTATTCATTAAAATTAAACTACTATATACGGATTTTATCGCGTTGTTTATTTAATGGTCACGGGGAGAGACCATGGCTGCAGAAAAGCAACTGAAACCGTAGAGGGCCATCGACCGCACCACCCCCAAATAGAGGCGGCGGCAGATGACACTCGGCCCCCCGATATTCGGCAGCAGAGAGCTAAGCGCTCCCGCCGCCGACATCAGCCGGGGGGCCAGGCGGCTAAAATGGACGCGAAAGTTCCAGCGGCCGTCGAGGTGGAGCCCCAAGTATTTCATACTCGGCTCCACCCCGATGCGGACCCCTCCAACAATGATGTGGGCATCTGGTGGCGGCACCCGCCGAGGCCCGTGAAATAGAAGGGCCTCGGACTTTTCCAGCGCCACCTCCAGTCCCAACATCCTAATCCTGCCGACAACCAGAGCCACTCCAGCCGTGGCAAGACGGGCAGCTGCCCAGTAGTCCTCTCCCCGGGCCGTAACCAGCGTGTCGTCGGCGTAACAAGTTACGCCGACGCCCGGGGGAATCTTTCGGTACCTAAATATTCATATTTTCAGCGGGTTTTTTGTCATATCTTGTATTCTATCTTGTCTTGATCAACGCTATAGAAATTTTCAGTGCTACCAAAATTACTCAGTAAACCTTTTTTATACTACAAAAAGAACATTAAAAATTCATCAAAGAAATGCAAATTTTTTAATAAATTGTCAAAATTTGTTTGAAATTATTCAAAATTATTCTCTGAACCATCATTAAATAACGACCGGAGTTTTCCCCGTCGTTTGGTACTACTCTCGACCACCCCGCCGTGCCACAGTATATATATATACAGTATTGTAACTCAGCCGTATCCTTGAAATAAATGCCTACAGCCGTGCGGTACGTAAACATGCGATAGGGCCCACCTACAGCATTTTAATTAAATCTGCCTACTTTGAGTTTCTATCTATTTTTGTGATTGTAAATATTTTTTATTTTATTTAAACAAATAAAATACTTTGTTTCTTTGTATAATATGTATGTATTTACAAAAAAAAAGTATATATGTATGTTTATCCATTGTCTAGTACCCATAGTACAAGCTCTGCTTAGCTTCGGCTAGATGGTGTTGTGTGTATGTGGTAGAATATTATTATTATTATTATATTATTATAGAGATAATTTCAACTATCTAGCTTTCGTGGTTATTGAGATACAGCCTGGTGACAGACAGACGGTCAAATATATTTTTTCTAGTTTATTCATACACACAGTACAATAAACAACTATTATACATAATAAAATACCACGTACGCGACGAGCGGCCAGAGATGACGCACACACGCCCCAAGGTTTTAATACAAGCGTACCTACCGTATTCATGAACCGCCTATAACTACCTAGTTCACTCGTGTCAATCACTTTTATTTACTTGTTCACTTTATTTATTAGTCCAGGCATTTCTTTTTCGGGAGGGAAAAAAATCCTTTAAAAATACTTAAATTACGTACCTACCTACTAGTAAGTATAATCATTTTATAATCTTACCTTTCGGAGTTTCCAGGTAATCTAAAAAAAGTTATCTCTGGGTGCGTTATTGAGGAATTCATGCAACCAAAAACAGCTCAATATATTCTACTTGTCATATTAAATAGGCTATACTTATACTTATTTTTGGTAAAATAATCCCGCGGTTACTGTTTAAAAAACAACACACCGTCCGGTCGTAACTACGACGCATTCGCGACTGGTTGCGTGTCGAGCGCATACCAACGCCGAGGCGCGTAGGTATGACTCGAGTTCCGACCGTTTGTATGAAGATAGGTTACTGTATACAGGGTGATTTTAAAATCGTGTAATTCCTTTTAACCACGCATTCTACTGGTGATATAGAATAACCCTGACCATAATATTTTTTTATTAGTTATTTTTTTGGAAAAAGTAATGTATTGTTTTTTTTCGTGAAATGGTTTCAGTTAGTCATATGTTAACCACCCAAGGCAATTTTACATTTTTACTAATAAAAAAAAATAACGTGTCAATAATTACACTCGTAAGTAATAACGGGCGGTACTTGCCGCGACCTACATACCCCTTCTCGACGCTCGCGGCGATCGCTAGCCGGCACTGCGCAACCATTACCTAACCATTAAACCTTATCCATTCTCATAACCAATTAAGATAACCAAGAGATCTAACAATAACCTGAGTTACTTAGTTTCCTCACTTAGTTAACAAAACTACCTATGATTGGATTTAAACCTTATGATTAATAAATCATTGCCTGATACTGACTACCTCTATTGTACCCAAGATATTTACTACACAAATATCAACCCAATAAAAACAACAGCTGTTCTGTAAAGAAATAAATTCTGTGAATCAACATTTAAAAATATTGGAGGTTAAAGTTCCTAACCAGGTCTACCGTACCTACCTACCTAATTATCACAGATTACCAGTTTCTACGATCAACACATTCATAATACACACCAAGTTATGTTTATCTACATACCTAAATGTTATACCTACGTATGACAAATGAAAACAAACTTTCCTTAACCCGCAAACATTCACCAGAATGATGAATGGATATGGTTATTTAGATGTGTAACTGCGCGGTTACACATGTAAACATGAATGCTTCAAACAACACCGCCACCCACTACCTACATAAAACTCCAAGGATATGACCAATAACTTACTTACGCATAACATTTACCGAAGTAGAATATTACAAAGTGACCGTAAGACTGTAGTAAGACGCAGCATAATATCATATTGAAAACTTTAATACTTACCAAAACTACACAAAGAACTTAAAATCAATCCAATCATGTGAACAATATCAGTTCAGTAGGTATGAACCAAACACGTAAGTAGATACACAATCACTTCACGCATCAATAAAATAACGTAGCTTTAAGTACAACCTCACTCGTTTAGCAAAATAATGATTATTCCATGTTAATGTCGATAACTAGATAGAAATATCCAATTCCAGCATAATAACAATCCATCAGCATCGATATAATCGCGACGCGTGCACACGGCAGTATAAAAATAATGAAACTGATATTTCAATATTTGTGTAATTTTTTGTTCGGCTTGGTCAAACAAATAACATAAACAAGCCATTTTAATACTTGTGCCAGTGGCGCAAGGTTTCCTTTTCAATACAGGCGGTCGCCTTTGTGTCATCCTTTATAATCGCCGACGCGGCTGTAGTTACATAGTTTTAAACTTTATTACTTGCATGTTAAGAGTGATTTCGCCATGCATTATTGTGTCGGCAAGTTACTTTACATATCAAATAATAGGTACCTATATCAATTCAAAACAAGGAAATTGATACGTTACGTATTGGCCGATCGCGATCATAAGGTCCCGGGCTCGATACCTGGCTCATGCCTCATGATGCTCATTCGTACCGAAACTAAATACCTAAATAACGAGCAACGGTAATATTTAAGTTAACGAAACACTTTACGTATTTTTTGTTATCGAAATACATGTTAGAAATACATAAAAATATGTTATAAATGTTAAAATAATAAACAAAGACATAATATCACACAAAAAACTATTATTTAAACAAAGTAACTTGCAAATAAAAATTAAGTTACAAAAAGATGGGTGAGTAAACGTTCGGTTTTGAACTACGACCACAAAAATACTATCTACAGTTTTAACCACTCGGCTATGACATTCTTATCATAGCTTTCTAAATAAGCATTCTAATAAGGATTATAATGATGTGGCAAATTGATAAAATTAAAAAATATTTCCTAAATGCTGTGACACGAATTTACGGTTATTAACTATTTTTTAGACGTAAAATTTAAGGTAGCGAAACACGTCTCGTATATCTTCTATCAATTTTTTTAGACTAATTCGCCTCTTTGTTATCTTAGTACATGTTAAAAACACATTAAAACATACTAAAATGGTAATAAAACAAAGAAATATCACACAAAATACTATTATTTAAACATAAAGTAACTTGTAGATGAAAAATAAGTAACAAAAAGATAGGTCAGTAAAAGTTTGGTTTTGAACTACGACCACAAAAATACAAGCCACTGCTTTAATCACTTGGCTATGATACTCACAAAGATAAAGTTTAAATAACCATTTTAATAAGAATTATAATGATGTGGCAACTTGATAACTAAGAATTATTTTTTTAATGCTGTGACACGAATTTACTCATTTTAACCTATTTTTTAAACATAAATACTTACATAAAATTTAAGTTAACAAAATACGATTCGTACACTTTCTATCTCATTTTTAGACTTATCCACCTCTTTGTTATCTTAGTACATGTTAAAAATACATTAAAACATAATATTTTGGTAATAAAACAAAGACATATTACGCAAAAAACTATTATTTAAACATAAAGAAACTTGTAGATGAAAATTAAGTTACAAAATGAGTAAAAGTTGGATTTGAACCTACGACCACTTCAAGAATTATTGCAACGTGTTTTAATTCGTAGAATATTTTCAATTGACTTGTATAATATTATTACATGTCAAACGGATGTCAAACTAGTAGAAGTAGCTCTGTTGTTTGTTTACGTTTTTAAATTAAAAGACCTTTTCAATTCCAAATATTTATTAAGTAAAAGTTCATAAACAAAAATATATACTATATACATTGTGTGCGTGTGTTTCTGTGCAGTGATAATCGTTAAAAACTAGTTTATAATATACACGGGCCCCTTAGACAGTGACTATCTACCCGTCTTTGTAAAATAATCAGTGACTATAGTTAATCGTGATTAATCATAATATAGCTTATACTCCTAGTGTGCGCGCGCCCTAGGCTTACATTGTCTGCCCATCTAGTGATCTGTGCGACCTATGCTTGCTAAATAAAACACCATAGAACAATAAAGTGAAAACAGCGCCATCTACATTTCACTACAACATCATTGAGTCACTGAGCTTACGGCAACTCGTATCAACGATGACCAGGACGTGTGGTGGTTGCGGTCGATTTATCGCGGCGACTGACAGCGGTGCCGCTATATGTCATAAGTGCGCCGGGGTGTATCATAGACGATGTGTAGCGTTACCCACTTCGGGTGCTATCGCACCTACTTGGCATTGTCCGGAATGCAAGAAACATCGTGCAACAGATAATAAGGCCGAGACACCCGTTAGGGGATGTAGCGTACCGGCAACTGGCCATCAAAATGCTGGGGTCGAGCCGATGGATTGTGCCTCCGGGACAACCGGTCCTGACCACCGTAGTCCCCCTATATCGGTCAAGTCCCACATACCAGCCACTGAGACAATGCACGACGTCATGTCTGAAATCTGGACGGAATTAAAAATATTTCGGGACAATTTGCGGGACGTGAACAGGGACTTGCAATCCTTTAAGGATGAGGTCGCCCTCATACGACAGTCATTACATGACTGTCAAAGCAATTTGAAAACCCTCGATGACTGGGTTACCGTCCTCAAGAAGCGGGAGCCTCTGGACCGCGTGGATAAGGGAGACATAATCGAGCAGCTGAGGGAGGAGATCAATAATCGGGACCAGGAGTTATTGGCAAATGACATAGAAATAGCCAATCTACCGGAGGTCGGTGGTAAAAGCTGCATAAATTTGACCCTTCAAATAGCTGTCAAGCTTGGAGTGCAGTTGGAGGAGCGAGACATCGTGAGCGCCGAGCGCGCTGGACCTCGTCACATCGTGTCCACGGATGCCGGCGGGCCGGAGCGCCGGCCCCGCCCCCTCGCCGTGCGGCTCGCGCGCCGCAGCGTCCGCGACGAGCTGTTGGCGGCAGCGCGCGTGCGTCGCGGTGCTACATCAGCTGACCTGGGCCTGGCTGGGCCCCCGCGTCGCTTCTACCTCAACGAGCGCCTCACGTGGAAAAACCGTCAGTTATTTCGGAGGGTACGGGAAGCTGCACAAAAGGGAGGCTGGAAGTTTGTTTGGTATAGGCGCGGGCGTGTGCTCGTACGAAAAAACGAGGGCGATAAAGCTCTCAATGTTCGCAACGAGGCTGACCTTCACAAACTTTTTGGCCATGATTAGTCTCTTGATCGCTTTTATTTGGCACATTTTATTTTCATGCAGAAAGCCAAATGCTCTGTACTGTTACCCACCGCCCCATAAGCGTTTACTTTTAGTTTATGTAGCATGCCGAATTTATAATTTAATTATATTATGTGCGTCTTATACTAAGATGTCAAAACACTATTTTGCAAACGCATGTTCGGCACTGGAGCTGGAACGCAAAATGAAACAACAATGTAGTTTTAATATTTTTTATTTACATGTTCTTACTTATTTACAGGTTTTTATTTACCTAAATAGCATACATATTAGGATTTCGTTAGTCGTACGCATAATTAATAAGCTATACGCTAGGAACAAATTAATCTGTACAGTACATTCGATACGATCATTTAAAATTTTTGTACCTATTTATTATATTGTGGCTGCGCGCATGTGTATTCAATGTGCACATACATTTGTCTTTTGTGTACGTTACATGTGTTTTGTACACATTCTTATTGTAAAGTAATTATATGTATCAATGTTGAAAAATAAATTTCTTAAATTAGGTCTTTTTAATGCGGGCTCTCTTGCTACAGGACAAGATGAATTTATTTTAGCTATGCATAGTCACTCGGTAGATATAATGGCTATTAATGAGACATGGCTGCGAGTGGGAGAGGAAGGTAGAGCTCCATCTGTACAGGGTTACCGTCTTAAACATGTACCTCGTCCGTTGAGTGTGCGTGGGGGGCGCGGTGGGGGAGTAGCCTTTTATATTAAATGTGGCATACGCGCACGCGTCCTGGCTCATCCGGAGGATGCACGGGTCGAACAGCTGTGGTTGAGCGTAACTTTAAACAAAAAGAAACTTCTTGTTGGCACTGCGTATCGGCCACCATGGCTGGATCTGACCTGTTTTATTGACTCCATTACAGCAAGTATTAGCGCTCTAGCCCCATATGACAATATTATACTCCTCGGAGATTTTAATGTCAATCAGTTTGAAAGGGATACCTCTAAATATAGGCGACTGGCAGACTTTATAAATTACTGTGGTTTGGACCAGTTAGTGACCGCGCCGACACATTTCACTCAGGATAGCTGCTCACTTATTGACATAATTTGCACCGATGCTCGTTATAGGAAAGTGTGTGTGGACCACATTGAGGAGTTAGGCCATCACTCCTTTGTGATGTGTGAACTTATAATAAAAAAAGACAAACCACATAAAAGAACAATAAAATATCGTCCACTCAACAATATAATTTTTGAGAATTTCACTAGCGACCTGGATTCCATTCCCTGGGAATACATATGTGGGATTAGGGATGTAGATAGTATGGTTTCTGTGTTTACCGGCTACGTTTTGCAACTGTTTGACGCGCATGCTCCGCTGAAACTTAAGGTTTTTCGTGGCCCTGCAACACCTTGGATTACAGACACAATTAAATTGATGTTTAGACTTCGTAATGAAGCGCGTAATCGATACCGCCTTTCTAAAATGGACAGCCATAAACAATATTACCTCCAACTAAAACGTCAAGTTAAGGAAGCTTTACACTCCGAGAAAAGGGCCTATTTTAATAAGAATATAAATGAAAAAATACACGATCCCAAGACCTTGTGGAATAATTTAAAGAAACATGTGTATCAGTCAAATCAAGGGATTAGTCTGCCATGTCACTTACACGATCCGCACGCAATAAACACCGCTTTCCTGGACGTTCCTGGAAATTCACATGTTTCTATCTCTCAACTAACGTTTTTCGAATTTAATAGCTACGGGCAATCAACATTCTCAATTCAAACAGTAGACCAAGACGCTATTATGAAAATAATAAAAAATATCACTACTAATGCTCAGGGCATTGACGGTATCTCTGTTGATATGTTAAAGCTTACACTACCTCAAAGTCTTTCTGCAATAACAGATATAATAAATACCTCTATCAGTACGAACACGTTCCCTGATCTTTGGCGCTGTGCAAAGGTTATACCATTGCCTAAAAATAGTACCCCTGGGACCTACAAAGACCTACGTCCCATAAGCATATTGCCCTGCCTGTCGAAGGTCTTGGAGCGTGTAGTATATTTGCAAATGACAGAGTATCTCGAAGCTAATAATATTCTGCCCGAGTTACAGTCCGGTTTTAGGCGGGGACGCGAAACGGCAACGGCTCTAGTGGACGTGGTAGGTAACATAATTGAGGCGCGAGACAGGGGAGAGGGTACAATGTTGACGTTACTGGACTATTCCCGTGCTTTTGATGCCATCAGTGTACCGCTATTGCTTTCGAAACTCAAGTACTATGGTTTTCATGAAAACTCCATAAAATGGTTCAATAGTTATCTGACAAATAGATCACAGTACGTCGAGATACAGAAGGAAGATGGTACATCTTTGTCTTCTGTATAATTAGGCTGACTTACGTCCGTGCGACATCTAAAGGTCCGCACTGAAAATCAGCGCTCTATTGTGGATCCCCTATGGACCACAATATAGCAACAATGCTGAGTGCGTACCAATCTGTCCACAGATTGCACGTTTCTAATAATTAATGTTAAGTTATATTGTAAGTATGTATTTCCTTTTTGAACTGTATCTGTGGCAAATAAACGGTTTTTCTTTCTTTCTTTCTTTATATGTTTATTGCGTCTTTCTGATATGGTTACGGCGTACCCGACTTACGGCTATATCTGTTGAGCGCAATTTTTTGTAATCCTAATACATATCATTGTCCCACCGGCGGCGAATCGCCCTTAAAACCTCATGCACAGCCGTCCCATTTATTATCTCTGTGCCACCGAATCTCGTATTAACTATTGAGTAGGTAATTTACGTTGTTACGTAGTATTGTTTAATGAATTCTTTGGATTGGATTCTGACGCCGCCGCGCCGCCGCGCTGGATCAACAAGTAGGTACGCAAAGTTGCAGTTGTTATTTACGTATCGTGAAGTTCTGTTCGTGATTTTTTATTTGTTTCATTTACACGGTAACGATTAGATTCAACTCCCAGCGAGTGCTATTTTGTTTAATTTTAACAAACTTTTAACAACCGCAGCGTGTTAGGCAATTCCTGCCATTACAAAGTAATATTACTTACTTATTTACCTTTTACTTCGCAACCGCAGTAACCAACACACCATTACTAAGGTAACCTAAAACGATAAGTATTCGTAATTTACATGTAACATTTTTTTTAATATGCAAAAATAAATAAAACCTGGAGATAAACAACTTAACAAGATTATTACACACTGACCTTACTTAAATGAAACTGCAAGCTCCCACATATTATGTTTGAGATTAAAGACCTTAATTTAAACTTTGCACAAATATAACAGATATAATGAAAATAAACCAACCTTAATATTACAACCTAAGTCGGCGTACACAAACATTAAAACCGAAAATTAAACCAAATTATTACATCTTAGAACTAAACAAATATGTTAAGAAGTTATTCAGTTACGGGAAGCAAGCATAACTTTGAAGTTGGACGTTTGATCGTAGTGCCTTTGCAACGAATAGTGACAACACGCGTTAAATTATCCTTTCCCGGATGCAGTTGTATTATTTTGCCATACAACCATTTAGCTGAAGGTAAGTTGTCTTCCATTACTAAAACTATATCGCCTATCTTAAAATCAGGAATTGGAACAGCCCATTTCTGTCTTTGGAAGAATTGTGTTAAATATTCTTGTTTCCATTTGCGCCAAAAATGCTGCACCATACGTTGTACCAATTGCCAACGCCTTAACGTGCTCATAGTAGCATTTTCATAATTATAATCCGGTGGTACGACCAATGGATGACCAACCAAAAAGTGACCGGGAGTTAGAGGTGTAGGGTCTTCGGGGTCGCTACTGCCTTGAGATAAGGGTCTAGAATTTAGGCATGCCTCTATTTGTGACAGCACAGTAGATATCTCCTCAAATGTTAGTGTAGAGTTGCCTAAAATACGCTTCAGATGATGTTTTACACTTTTTATCCCTGCTTCCCACAGTCCACCAAAGTTGGGAGCGTGGGGAGGGATAAAGTGCCATTCCGTTTGAGAACTAGCAAGAGCCGCTGCAATGTCCTTAAACATTGAGCTTTCTTGTGCGAAAAGTACCTGCAGTTCTTTGGCAGCGCCCACAAAGTTGGTACCGTTGTCACTCCAGATATGGCGGCAATGACCTCGTCTTGCTACAAAGCGTTTAAATGCTGCCATAAAACCCTCAGTAGTACAATCTGAGACGGCTTCAATATGCACAGCACGCGTTGCCATACAGACAAATAAACAAATATATCCCTTATACGAACGCTGCCCGCGACATTTAGAGACTCTCATGTTAATAGGTCCCGCGTAGTCGACACCAGAGTTCAGAAATGGTTTGCTTGGAGTCACTCTACAAGATGGCAGCTCTCCCATTAACTGATGTTTCGTGGTAGCAGCATACCGTATGCAGGTCACACATCTGCGTATATGAGCTCGAACCATATTTTTGACCCGGCTGATCCAATACCTAGTGCGTATAAAATTAAGCACCAATTGTTGTCCTCCATGAAAGGTTCTTTCATGTGCGTCAGCCACAATTAATTTGGCTAAACTTGATTCATGAGAAATAACAATTGGGTGTTTTGTATCGTGAGGTAGTGAAGAGTGACGAAGTCTACTACCAACGCGCATTATTGCGCTATCATCAATATAAATATTCAATTTATATAGCGAACTTTTCTTATCAATTAATATATTATTTTTCAGTTCTACAATTTCTGCATGGAACCATTGCTGTTGACTTTGCCTAATGCATTCATCTAAGGCTTCACGAATTTCCGTAACAGACAGGTAAGGTGTTATTTTTATATTTGCTTTGCGACGTCTTGTTAAGTACAAAAACCTTTTACAATATGCAATTATTTTAACTAGCTTTCTTAACGATGAAAACTTTAATCCCCAGTTAGTTTCAAAATCCGACACTAGATCGACTATATATACTTTAACAGTTTTCATCTCCTCAGTGGTGCGAATTGCATCAGGTCTTGTATATTGTATTGGTTCGCTCCTTAACCAACTAGGACCTAGCTTCCAAAGATCACTATTAATTAGAAGAGTTGAAGATACACCCCGAGAGGCTATATCCGCTGGGTTGTCTTTCGACTGCACATGAGCCCAGTGTGTATTGTGTAGAAGACTGAGAATTTCCGAAGTTCGATTGGCCACATACGTTTTCCAGCGACTTGGATAATCATTTAGCCATGCTAAGACCACTGATGAATCAGTCCATGCGTGAACATTTGCTTTAGTAATATTCATGACTTCAGCTACTTCTGTCAACAATTTTGCTACTAAAACAGCGCCGCACAGTTCTAAGCGAGGAATCGATAATTGCTTTATCGGCGCAACCTTTGTTTTAGCTGTTAAAAGATGTGACTGAATTTCACCGTTCGAATTGCTAATACGACAATAAACTACAGCTGAGTATGCTTTATTCGACGCATCACTAAATCCGTGCAACTCTATCGCAACATTATCTTCCCCTTTGCCTAACCACCTAGGAATGTGGAAATCAACTAGTTTTTCCAATTCTGCTCTGTAATATTGCCATTCTTGTAACAGTTCAGGTGGTAGCTCATTATCCCAGCCAATGCCAGAAATCCATAACTTTTGTATAAAAACCTTTGCGGTAATTATACACGGTGCTATCCAACCCAGAGGATTATAGAGCCTGGATATTTCTGATATAACCGTTCTTTTTGTTTCAGATGCAGCGGGAGGTGACAATTTAACAGAGTAGTCAAATTCATCAGTGTTCCTGTTCCAAGTAAGTCCTAAAACCTTTGTTACTTTGTCCATTTTTATTGCTAAATTTTGACCCGAATCTTCTTTCAATGGCTCCAATAAGTCCATCCTATTGCTTGTCCACTTTTGTAGCTTAAATCCTCCTTTCGCCAATAAACTATTCATTTCACTATAGATTTTTGCGACTTCTGTTTCAGTTAGGCATCCGGTCATCAGATCATCCATATAGAAGTCTGTCTTTACCCTGTCAGCAGCCAATGGATAATTATTTCCTTCGTCACAAGCAACTTGGATCAATGACTTGACTGCCAAGTAAGGGGCGCATGACGTGCCGAAAGTTACAGTGAGAAGACGGAAATCCTCAATTTCCTTGCTAGGATCCTCTCTCCAAACAATCCTTTGGAAGTCCGTATCTGGCCGCGTAACTTTGATTTGGCAAAACATTTTTTCTATATCTGCCGCCAGACAGATTGGATGCTGTCGCCATCTCATAACAATGTGTCGCAAATCTGCCTGGAGAGTGGGTCCTACCATTAAGGTGTCATTTAAGGAAACCCCGTTGGTTTCCTTACACGACGCGTCATACACCACTCTTACTTTGGTGGTCAGTTTATCTTGTCTCACCACCGCGTGGTGTGGCAGATACACTGCTTCACTATTATTGCTATCCGCTTTATCAGTGATTTTTTCTAAGTGACCAAGCAATAAATACTCTTTCAACACATCACAATATTGTTGTTTCAATTTACCATCCCTAGCCAGCTTCCTTTCTAATCCTAATAACCTTTTCACAGCAATGTTTTTAGTATGACCATATTTACAAGGCTGATCTTCGGATCGAAAAGGTAGTTTAACGACATATCGTCCGTCACTATCCCTTCGGGTCGTGGTTGTATAAATTTCTTCACACGCTTGTTCTTCAGGCGTGAAAGGCTTTTTAGTTAAGGTAGGTTCACAATCAAGTTCCCATAATCTTTTTAACATTTCATTCTCTTCAATTTGAGTATGCATTGCGATAATGGTATTATGTGAATTGAGAGAAGTTCCTGTTTTACTAACTTGGCCAGATACAATCCAG
This sequence comes from Catocala nupta, assembly GCA_963675205.1. Taxonomy (NCBI): domain Eukaryota; kingdom Metazoa; phylum Arthropoda; class Insecta; order Lepidoptera; family Erebidae; genus Catocala; species Catocala nupta. The sequence goes on along the minus strand of OY776104.1, from coordinate 2,126,809 downwards.
CCTAGATGAGTGTCTTGTGCGACAGGCGAACCCGTAGGGCTCTTGATCAATCCTACCTTTAATATTCGGCAATAAGTTTTCGCCCCTAACAGAATGTCGATTTTGTTAGGTAAATTGAATTTTGGATCTGCTAAATGGATATTATATATTTCTGGACAATTCTCAATATCAAACCTAGCATCCGGCATAACTGAAGTCAGCGTACTTAGCACATGCGCTGTTACCTCTAGAGTAAAAGAAGGATCATGCAACGATTGGATATTAATACTAACAACATGTTTAGAGACAATATCGCCATGACGTCCTCCTATCCCTGCAATAAAAGTTTTAGAACTAATTTTCTTTTATCTAAGCAACTGCGCAGCTGACTCCGTTATAAAGGAGGCCTGGGACCCTTGTTAGACCTTGTTAGCAATGCTCTCAAAATTTGAGAGGACCCATCTGGTGAGTTGGCTCTAATTAAAGCCGTGGCTAACAGTACTTGACCCTGTACTCGTTCATTCACCAAATGAGCTGCCATATTTGTACTAATACCATGTTCAGGCTCTGTGGTACTTTCATGTGAGGTGGTAGGCCCTAATGGTTTATCCACCGCACCAGTTACACTGGGGCTTTTAGGGTGTAACAACGTATGATGCTTCCGCTGGCAAATTCGGCATTTTGAAAGCACACGGCATACTTTGGAAGTATGATAACTGCCCAAACAGTTAAAACATACACCCAACGACTGGGCAATATTACGGCGCTTATCACTGTTTTCCTTAGAAAACTTCTTACATGCAGCTAATTTGTGATTGTCGCTGCAATGTGGACACGAAACATTAACTACACCATGCATTACTTTGGGATGAGAGGAATTAAGAGCATTAACCTTTGATTTACCTTTAGGCTCGACAAATTCTAAGGCTCGAAAACGTGTCTCTAAAAACTCGCGAAATTGTTTAAAAGAAGGCAGATCATCGGAGGATTGACTAACATGCAGTTCCCACTGCTTTCTAGATTCAATGTCCAACTTCAAACTTACTACGTAAATAACAATTACATCCCATGAACTTACATCAATCCCGAGATTGGTAAGTTCGTGTAAACAATCACTTGTTACGTCGAGAAGATCCTTTAGTGCATTTGAGGATTCGACAACAATGTTACGTTGACTAAATAATCTTTTTAAAATACAATTGGACATAAATTTCTTATTGTTAAATCTATGCTCTAACATTTCCCAGCATTTTTTATAATTTGTGTCAGTTATAGGAATATGTCTTATTAACTGTTCTGCTTCACCTGACAATTGCGTCTTAAGATAATGAAGACGTTGTACGTCATCCAACTTTCCATTGTTGTGCACCAAAGAAATAAATAAATCCCGAAATGATGACCATTCTGTATACTTGCCGCTAAAAGTAGGCAAGACTATTTTTGGTAATCTTACAACATTGTCAGATGAAACATCACAAGTGTCCTTGCTAGAACTAGAATTATGAGGTTTTAATTGAGACAACACATTTTCAAGTTCTACTTTGTACGTAAGATAAACTTCGTAAACTTTTTCATATATATCTTCCTTAAAGTAGTCGAACAATTCTTCTCCCTCACCCTCGCCAATTATTACTTCGTATTTGGCAGTAAAATTATTCAATTGGTTCTCTAATATTTCTAACCGCGTATCAACGTAGTTATAAGAAATGCGTTCCTTTGGAGACTTCTTGAAATTGATTAATCCCTTCTCAATCTGTCCTTTGATATCTTTTAACTTCCTTAATTCCTTTTCCATTTTATATTCCAAGTCTTCCTTGTTCGTATATTACAAGTGTGGTGTAGTAGTATTTTTCTAAGTGTCGACAAGACAAAGTTTTTCTAAGTGCCGTATAGAGTAAATTTTTCTAAGTGCCGCGAAGAGTAAATTTTATAATTGTTTTTGATAACTTGTAATCGTTCCAAAATCGGGCATAGGTTCCCCGTCTCGTCGTTTTTATGGAAACTATTCTAAGTCCCGTCCAGTAACCACCGTAATTTTTCTAAGTCCATGCATTAACTGGAAATGCTCTAAGTCTCGAAACTTGGCACTATTTAAGAGATAAAATTGTACTCACAGGATATGGCCGCTTTTTAATGTTCACTACTCACGCCAACGGTCCAGTATTCACAGTTATCAGCAATATTCAATTCCGTCTTCTACAGTGACAATGTCCTCAAAGATATCCGCTTTCAATCTTGATACCACTAGCGTCACCTTGTGTCAACTTTTGTAATTAACGCCGTTATACTTGTGTGCTTCCAAAAACGCCATCCGGCTCGAAGGACCATGTACAATATCGGTACAAGGTGCCTAACAGCCCAGTGATGATACTAATAAAACAATGTACCTCAGAGCGAGACAATTTATTTATCAATCACAGCTGGCTTATATACCTCTCCTTGGAACGAAACCATAGCGCGATCTTATTCGATCCCAACGCCATCTATCGAGCGGTAGGTTAAACTAGTCCAATAAATTATGTGTATCGATTGATAGGTTTGTTTGGCGTTGGGATCGAACACATTCTGAACACAAGTAATAAAGTTTAAAACTATGTAACTACGGCCGCGTCGGCGATTATAAAGGATGACACAAAGGCGACCGCCTGTATTGAAAAGGAAACCTTGCGCCACTGGCACAAGTATTAAAATGGCTTGTTTATGTTATGTGTTTGACCAAGCCGAACAAAAAATTACACAAATATTAAAGTATCAGTTTCATTATTTTTATACTGCCGTGTGCACGCGTCGCGATTATATCGATGCTGATGGATTGTTATTATGCTGGAATTGGATATTTCTATCTAGTTATCGACATTAACATGGAATAATCATTATTTTGCTAAACAAGTGAGGTTGTACTTAAAGCTACGTTATTTTATTGATGCGTGAAGTGATTGTGTATCTACTTACGTGTTTGGTTCATACCTACTGAACTGATATTGTTCACATGATTGGATTGATTTTAAGTTCTTTGTGTAGTTTTGGTAAGTATTAAAGTTTTCAATGTGATATTATGCTGCGTCTTACTACAGTCTTACGGTCGCTTTGTAATATTCTACTTCGGTAAATGTTATGCGTAAGTAAGTTATTGGTCATATCCTTGGAGTTTTATGTAGGTAGTGGGTGGCGGTGTTGTTTGAAGCATTCATGTTTACATGTGTAACCGCGCAGTTACACATCTAAATAACCATATCCATTCATCATTCTGGTGAATGTTTGCGGGTTAAGGAAAGTTTGTTTTCATTTGTCATACGTAGGTATAACATTTAGGTATGTAGATAAACATAACTTGGTGTGTAATATGAATGTGTTGATCGTAGAAACTGGTAATCTGTGATAATTAGGTAGGTAGGTACGGTAGACCTGGTTAGGAACTTTAACCTCCAATATTTTTAAATGTTGATTCACAGAATTTATTTCTTTACAGAACAGCTGTTGTTTTTATTGGGTTGATATTTGTGTAGTAAATATCTTGGGTACAACAGAGGTAGTCAGTATCAGGCAATGATTTATTAATCATAAGGTTTAAATCCAATCATAGGTAGTTTTGTTAACTAAGTGAGGAAACTAAGTAACTCAGGTTATTGTTAGATCTCTTGGTTATCTTAATACCGTTTAGTTTGCTTTGCATACTTGGTATTTGAGAATGGATAAGATTGTCGCGAAAAATGCCCTGCCGCGCCGATGGTTGCGCAGTGCCGGCGAGCGATCGCGGCGTGAGCGTCGAGAAGGGGAATGTAGGTCGCGTAAATTACCGCCCGTTATTACTTACGACATTAATTATTGACATTTTATTTTTTTTAAATTAGTAAAAATATAAAATTGCCTCGGGTGATTAACATATGACTAACTGAAACCATTTCACGAAAAAAAACGATACATTAATTTTCACAAAAAAATAATTCTAATAAAAAAATAATATGGTCAGGGTTATTCTATATCACCAGTAGAATGCGTGGTTAAAAGGAATTACACGATTTCAAAATTACCCTGTATATATGTACTGTGACGGCGGCTAGCGTATGGCGGCTTTGTTCAAAGGATTCAGCGTGGCGCGCCGCGGTGGCGCGGGCGGTGAACCTTTATGACTTTTAGTGATACCTAGATATTTTGATTTATAAATTGTCGGTGTTGCCATGGGTAATCTATTAAGATATTATTTTAAATAAATTAAATTTACCGGCATAATTTTTTTGATTAATTTTTATACAAGGATGAGACCTACGTGCTCATAATAAGCTACTATATAACACCTTTAACGATCGGACAGGGTTTATTATACACATTGTATAATTTGTTAGACAAAGATAGGGAAAATACCTCAAACATTGATTTATGCACGATACTTCTGTTTATTACTGGTTTACGTAGATTATTCACTGTTAGTTACCGACACAATGCACTTCATAAAATTGCTTATGCTATATAGCTTATTGCGAATGTCCTCACAGTGGTTTCTAATTAATCACGCGTTACTCCATACCCTTTCCTTCTTCCACTTGGCTTCCAGTGCCATGAATTTGGATGCCAGGAACTTCAGAAATTCTCCTAAGTCAGGAAATTGTCTCGGTTCTTTGAGATCCTTTATATATTCGTTGTAAGTCACGCTATCCAACTTCTGAACCATAAGGTATACAATAATGGGATCCGACTTAGAAATATCCGGTCCAATGTTCTTGAACCCGTTAAGACATTCCACTATGACGTCATGCAAATTTCTTATATTACAGGCGCTCGCTTGTTGGATGTTTTGTTGATTTATGAGCGTATTCATATAAGAAGTAAACAGCAATCATTTGTTATCATACCGATGGATAATTATCTCCCAGCATGCAGTATAGTTTTCTGCGCTAATACCAAGATGATGCACCAGCTTTCCTGCTTCGGCCTTGAGTTTGGATTTCAAATGATGCATCTGCGCATTTGAAAGTACAGGATTGTTGTGTACACACGGCTACACATCAAGTTAGACAGCCTATATACGCATAACTACGCTATATACAAAATAGAGAATTCTCGCAAAGGGACAGTGCATAGTGGTGTTGACATATTGGTAAGGATAGAGTGTAACAAAAATATAATGCACTCTCTCGCACGATTCGCAGCGTTCAACTTCTAATAATTCAAAGTCCAAACAGTCTAGGTTGATGTGTCGCTGTGTGTACACTTTCGGTGTAGATGTCTCAGAAGGCTAGCCATTGATTGTAGTTGCCATAAAAATCAGGTAAAACGATAAACGATTTTTGGTGTTGATTTCTCGTAATGTGCATTATTCCAAATGTTACGTTGAATTTTCTTGCGCTATATATGCTTTCAGCCGCATCATATTTTCTTTGTATATCGAATCATCTTCCGCCAGTATATAATCTAGTTCCCAGTTCCCTTTTTCAATAATTTTTTTTGGTTTTGAGAGCGTTTAGATTATCTTCTAACGCCCACTTTTCCATCATAATCTAAGTCGATCTTTTCCACAGTTTGCTGAAAAGCTTTAAAGTTACAGTATTGGCGACGCAAAAGATCCTGTTGCTTCTCAGTTGTCTCAGTTGTCTCCCGAGGAATTACCTGAAACTGTATGTCATCGAAACTAAATCTCGAAGTTAATTTACCTTTAGTAGGTTACGCAGAGGGTGACTGCTCCGCGATGCTTGTAGATGCAACCGGAAACTCAGGCCGAGTTCTTGAAGTTAGAGACGGCAAACGCGCTTGCCGTTTCAGCATATCTTGTAAAACCTTTTCATAGACTGCCTTAGTGCTGTTAGAGATATCGTCGGCAAAATACTGAAGGTCCGTTGCTCCGGACTCTTCCAATAGTTGGTAGTTGTGTGCAAACTGCTCCCAGCTCTACTAAGGCGCGAAAGACGTTCCTCCAGATAATCAGCATATTTCCTGCTAGGACTGTCCTTTTTATAGTTGATACATATTCGTTTCAATTGCCGAAAATTGTTTCTTGACGGCTAATAAGTTCTTCCACACTCTGAGCTATGTTTGTTGAGATCTTAGTTAACTTTGGCCGGAGGCAAAGTAGAGGTATATCACCACAGGCACTAAGTTCACTTATATATTAACGAAGTATTCGCAAATAGTTACTACTTACTCAGTGCGCTCGCGCTCCAATACCGATATGTGCGTTCTCGTCTCAATACAGGCGATTAAAAAGAGTGGCCATGAGATTCTTGCCCTTTCTTCTCATGAGCCCTACACCCTTGCTTTGCTGAACGTGGCAGTAAATGTAAATTCACAGGAAAACTTTAGTATAACTTTGACAGTCATAAGTGTTACCTTGTAACCTAACGTGAATAAATTTATTATTGATTATTTTTTATAACTGGGGCGACCCGCTTCTGGGAGACCAGTTGCACCGATTTGCTATTGAACTGAAATTACTACACGTACTTTGTATCCACTGTTCACCACTGCTCGAAGGACCAAAACGAGATGTATGGCCCAAAGGTATGTTAAGTTATAACGAAGTTGACGTAAACCACGGATTAATAAGAATAAAAAGTTTATTGCGATAAATGTACTTACAAGTTAGTTATTATGGATGCTAATCTGTAGCGAATGTTATAAGTTTTTAATCAACTGAATGTATTTTAAAGGAAACGCGGAAAGCAGGTTATAGGCGATGTCTGTAGGTACGTTAACCGTACATGGGACCAGAACTAGCAGAAAGAATAATTGTAAAGCGATGACAGAAGTCATCGAGGTCGCGGGCCCGCCATGCGGTCCGGCTTCACGGATTGACTTTTGCCTCGTTTATCAAGTATTTGTTAGCTTTGTCATTGTTACTGATCGTAACAATCGATCGTATCTAGGTTACACAGACATTATTCGTGCGAGTACTTTAATCTCTTTGAACAGGTGCTAGTGCACTACTAGGGCTGATTGACGTTGTTTACTTATTTGTTAGGTACTTATGGTGATTACGACTACCAGTGCGCACACGCACGGTTCAAAGTGTCGAGGGAGAGGACATGGGATTCAAAACATCGATCTTATAATTTGGTAAATACTTTAATACGTAGGTACGGTAGGTTACGACCAACTAGCGTAGCGAGAGGACGTGTGTACAATTTACAAATAAAAATAATTAATTTTGTCATTCAAAATTGCACCTAATATAGTAACTTACATAACATATTATCGCATAAGTGAGTGTCAACAAGTTACCCAGTGAGCGCCGTACAAAGAAACAGACTGCGAGGCGACACTAGCGGATTGCGGTGTGCGTGAGGAATATAAGGTAGTGCACATATTTTACTAGCGGAGCGGAAAAATTGTATTGCTCATTGATAAAATGAGTGTCTTACGGTCACCTACAAATACATCGTCCAATAACGATGGCCCTGGTACCAGTATTGGATCTGGTGGATCTCAGCCCAACCTGTCAACCATCGGGCTCACAGAGTCTGAATCTAGAAACATATCTATGCGTAAGAGAAAAACCCCTGACGATGATTTAGTATATCAGTTCGGCGAATTCAAAAAGGAAATCATAGAAATACTCAGTAATTTTGGAAAATCGCAGGCTGAAAGTCTTGATACTATAAGGCAAGATATGTCTACCATAAAAGAACAGTTGGGTGACATCAAGGCCACAACAGAACAGCTGATGGCGGAAAACAAGAATCTGAAATCTCAAATGCGAAACTTAACAACTACTCTTGATAATACTCAGGGCAAAATCAAATATCTAGAAGACGATATTCGCAATCTCCAGTCGAATAACCAGTCTTATCCGATATCATTAGAAAACTCAACATCAAGCTTGTGTGGTGATATAATAACAGAAATCCAAGAACGTACGGAACGTATCAAGAATATTGTAATATTTGGGATTGAAGAATCACATTCAAATAGCATGCAGAATAAAATAGACGATGACAAAAACGAGGTCAAAAAGATCATATTAGCTATACATCCCACTTGCCCCGATCCTGTAAGAGTTATACGTCTAGGAAAATATAATGAGAACAAAGCACGTCCTGTAAAAGTTTGCTTTGCAACCCAAGAACCAACACAAACTATACTCAAGAAAAGAGCTAACCTGAAGGACAACAGTATCAAAATTTATTCTGACCAGACCCCATTTCAAAAGCAAGCAATGATAAAACTACGCGAAGAATTACAAAGGCGCATAGAAAATGGAGAAAATGACGTAATAATAAAATATCAAAAAGGAGTACCAAAAATAATTAAAAAGCAGCAGAATCAACAACTACCAAAAAACTAGAAGTAAGGGAAAATACAAGAGATATTGCTTATAAAAATCAATTTATAACTCATAGAATTTGTAACTCATATGATAATTTAATTATTAACAAAAAATCAATAAAATTTCTTTATACAAATATTCGCAGTCTAGTGAAACCTGGAAAATTGGATGAAATAAGATGTGTCATAGAATCGTTTCAAAAAATGGTCCATGTGATAATATTTACCGAAACTTGGATAAAAAGTGATGATGAAGCTCAAAGACTAAATTTACCAAACTATAAACATTACTACAATTACAGAAAAAATACCCGAGGTGGAGGAGTATCCATATACATTCACAACGAATTAGAACATGAGCTGATAGACGAACAATGTGAAGACGGATGTCATTTCCTATGGGTACATCTGAAAACCCTTGCGCTAGATATAGGTGCTTTATATAAACAGCCAACAGCAAATACCTCCAGGTTTCTTGAGAATTACAATCATCAACTTTCAAAAAGGAAACGAGCTATTATTTTCGGGGATCTAAACATAAACATTCTTAATGCTGATATATCTGTAAAGGAATATAAACACATTCTACAGGAAAATAACTGTAGAATATTAAATAAAATCTCCTCAGAATATTGCACACGTGAAACAAGTACTACAAAAACCCTCATTGATCATGTAGTCACTAGCCTACAAGAAAACACATTTCAAATGGCAGTTATTGATTCCTCTGTCTCTGACCATAAACAAATATATCTTGAGATAAATAGAACCAAGCCTGAACGCCTACAACGTATACAGTATGAGTCAATCAACTATCCGAAATTACATACAACTGTAAGAAATATCATGGAGACCGAAAATATCTATGACTATGATGATTTAAGAGCTGCACTGCTGAATGCAATAACTGAAAACAAGATACGAAAAACAAAGATATTGAATCCACCATGCAAAGACTGGATAAATAGAAACCTCATAAATCAAATAAACGAACGAAACTACTTATGGCAGAAAATGAAGCAAGCACCTGAAGATAATGATATAAGACAACAATTTACACACAAAAGAAACACTACATACATCAACATACAAAACGCCAAAAATAACTATTACAACAAATCTTTTGAAAACTGTAAAAATAATCCTTTAAAAATGTGGCAATTAATAAGTAGACTATCAAAAAATAAAATTAAACTCAGCAGTAGGCCGTCAAAGATTAATACCACTTCAGGTGAAACTTCAGACATCAAAGAAATTTGCGAGTGCTTCAATTCCTTTTTCTCAACAATAGGAAGCGACCTAACTAGCACAATAACGACAATCGATTATAACTCTGTATTGTGGACTCCTACAACTAGTAAGCTCAAAACAAACCGCGTCCAATTATCAGAACTAAAAGCAACCAGTGAACATGAAGTACTAAAAATATTAAAACAATTAAAATCAAACACTAGTTCTGGCCTAGACGGAATAAACGCTAAAGCTATCAAAAGTACTAAAGATGTAATAGCGACAAATCTAGTAAACTGCATCAATAAATGCCTAAACGAAGGTTTTTTTCCTGATGCTCTCAAACTAGCAAAAGTAAGTCCTATATACAAATCAGGAAACAAAATGGATCCTAGCAATTATAGACCTATAAGCGTGTTACCAGTGCTTTCTAAAGTCTATGAAAAAGTCATACATAATCGCTTAAACCAATTTCTAACTCAGACTAACTTCATATCCAAAAAACAGTACGGATTTAGACCTAAATCAAATACTATCTCAGCGACAGTTGATCTGGTGACGAACATAAGACTTAATATAGATAAACGAAGAATTGGCCTAGGGATACTAATTGACATAAAAAAGGCGTTTGACACCATCAGCCATGATATATTATTGCAAAAGTTGCAAGATTTAGGGGTTACAGACAAAGCACACGACATCTTTAGATCTTATCTGAAAAATAGAACTCAAATTGTTAAAATTGATAACCATCAAAGTAGTCCTAGATTCATTACCTGCGGCGTACCTCAAGGCTCAATTTTAGGCCCATTACTGTTCCTAATTTATATAAATAGCATACATGAGATTGGGCTAAAAGGAGACATTACTTTATACGCTGACGATACTAGTTTGTTTTACTTTGGTAACTCGATAGATGTAGTTATGAGAGAAGCACAACAAGATTTAAACATATTACATTCTTGGCTGCAGGCAAATTTGCTGACCATCAATGCTTCAAAAACACACTACATAATATTTTCATCAAAAAATAAAAAAATTGGTACCTATAGTCCACTAACAATAAATGGCAAAATTATAAACAAAATTAATTTAGACAAATATCTTGGTTTACTTCTAGATAGTGGCCTGACATGGAAGCCACATATCGAAAAAATTCAGAATAAACTATCATCCCTACCAGGTGCCCTACGGCCCATATCTCGATGCTTGCCAAGACACGTGCGGTACACAGTCTATAATTCTTTGGTTAAGCCTCATCTAGACTATCTTATAGAGGTATGGGGATCAGCAGCTAAAAGTTACTTAGATAAATTACAAAGATCACAAAATAAATTAATCAAAACATTATTTCAATATAAATACCATACACCAACCGTAAAAATTTATAAAGAAACTGGACTAATGAACTTAACGCAAATCTATAAATATAACACATGTACTTTAATTAGGAAAATAATAAAAAAAGATATCCATTCACAAATAACTTTCACGAAAAATATAGATCACCACAAACGTAACACTAGACAAGCAAATAATCTCTGTTTGAAAGTGCCTAAAACTAACTACGGAAAAAAGAGCATCTTGTATGAAGGTGCTCAAAACTACAATAAACTACCTAAAGAAATAAAAGAAACTAAAAGTCTAGCAATGTTTAAACAATTATTAAAACGCCACATTTCACATCAATAAAATAAACATTCTACCATTGTTAAAATTAACTGCCAAATACTCACTCGTAAAACATAAATAACTAAATTAGAGATAATAGTAATAAAAACTGAATATCGTTAAAATAACAATATATATAAAAAAAAAAAAAAAAAAAAAATACACAAAAAATAAGTTTGTTATAGATATAAAGCTACTTACACAACATCCATTTCATATAAAAACATAAACAAAATTGTTAAAATTCTAAATCGCTTAAACTTAAATTTAAAATCGCTCGTCCTAACGTAATGTATCACAGGCCTTAATAAACACGCACTGCTACCGCTGCGGCACACGCGCTCGCCTACCTGTACTCACTACACACATTCCGACTAACTTTTTAACTTCTACCCCACTAACTACGCTAATTGGTTATTTTTGTTTACATTGTATATTGTATTTTCTCTATAAGTGATTATTGTAATCTTTTGAGAAATAAATGTCTTAAACCATAATAATAATTTAACAAAAATATGACTTATACGTTGTCATTTATGTGGTACATAAATGTCCAACATCTGAATAATTAATATTATGCAGTGCATTTAAACAATAATGTTCGTACGAACAGGCACAGCGTGTCTATGTACTTAAATATGCACCATTTGGTTTATAATTGCTGTGAAGAAAGCTGCTCTTCTAAGTTAGTCGCGGGCACAACTCGTCGCATCCAGTGGAATCGTGAGTGCGATCTAAGGCATGAGGATCTCGTAGTCTGGGAAGCCGAGCTCCTGTCCCCCGAAGGCGATGTAACAGACGCCGTGGGACTGCTGCACTTTGCCGGTGGTGAGGCTGTCCAAATGGTTGACGCGGCCCACAAACAGCGGCTCGCCGTCCTCCGACTCTCCGCCGGGGAACGCGCCGGGCGGCACGTTCGAACCGCTCGTCGCCACCCAGTTGTTGGGGCCGCCCACCAGCACCTGCACCAACACAAGTTTCATCTTAACACAACACAAGCTAACGATGCTCGTAAGCTTGTGTTGTGTTCTATAGTGTACCTGCATATATACCTATTTTACACTGGATGTCTGAACAATCTGAATCCTATATGAACACATATATTACGGCAATTTATTTTGGTTATTATTAGTAAGTCAAGAAACAATCGTATCATTTTTGGCGCCAGTTAACAAAGATAAATCATGGAAATAATTCAAATTAAATTAGTACCCATTCAATCTTACTGATACTTAACTTACTAATGTGAGAGTTTGTAAAGGTATGTGAATGATTGATACTCAATCATCTATAAATCGCAAACGGATTTGTATATTAGGTTCTATAGGTACTAAGCACACAGACAGACCGTGACCGTCTCAGTCACTGAGACAGCAGTGCACAGTGCTCCCCTGGGCATCACGCGGTAGTAGCCGCGCCGCGAACACAACCAATATCAGTAATATAATATAGCAAATAAATATCAGTAATATCGATTATTATTTTTTATTTTCTTGACACGTACGTATCATTTCATTCGTTTACTAAAAAGTAATGACATAGTCACCATTATTCATATTTTCTTTTTATACTTATTACGTATTTACTCAACAACGAGTATTTTTACCGCGTAGGTATCTAATAACATCGTCTAAATAATATAAAAACGATGTTATGAGATTTCATACCGGCCTCCATGGCGTAGTGGTTAGTGTATCCGACTGCTACGCCTAAGGTCGCGGGTTCGATTCCCGATTCAAATATTTGTGTGCATGAACATGGATGTTTGTATGGTATGGTATTTCTATGTATAATATATAAGTATTTACAAAAAGAAGTATATAGTATGTTTGTCGCTAGATGGCACTAGTCACGTTCTGACGTAGATAAACAGTCTCTGTATTAACTTTAAAATAAAAAATGTTTCTATTTATAATTTTAAGATAAATTTGTTCAATAAGTGTGTATAATAGTACAATTAAAGCGAACTAGTGTTATCAAAGTGAAATCTGAAATAATTACCAAATAAAAAGTGAATTTGAGATAAACATTAAAAACGCCCAAAAGTAATAAATTAACTATAACTTCTGCCTAAATCAATAAATACTCAACTTAAAATCACCAAACAAATAAATAAGTGTGGAAAGTGACATAAAATGTGCTTAAGTTAACGAATTCTAAGTTAAACATATTATAACAAACGGCATGGAATGTGGAAAAAATTCTTTCGTGGTGAATCATAGCAACTGATCGTTCGTATTCAAATAAATAATTGTTTAAGAAGCGATTACCTATTTCAACAAAGTATACAAGACGTGACGTAGACTTGTACGCAAACTATTCTCGGTAGGTGCGGAATGGTTGCAAGATCGATCCTCAGTGACGACGTTCACTTTTTGTGAGAATATTGTCTTATAAATGTTATTTGAACAGTACAAAAAGACATAGATCACGTCAAAAGTAACAAATAACTACACAATAATTTGTTACGAACTCAGTAGAGAGCGTTGTAGTTATTCAATATGGATACAGATAATACTAATATCACATATCGTAGAAAACCCAGTAGAACAAGTTCACTCAATGATTTATCAAACCTATTAGATACAAGTAAAGAATCTATGTTTGATACAACTGTAATGAGTATACCAGATAGCTTTCAAGAGAATAATGAAACTATAAAGGAGTTGAATCTACAAATAGAAACACTTCGCTCACAGCTACTAAGTGCCAATCAAGAAATTGATAACTTGAACTGTGAGAACATTCAACTAAAAGCTGATTTACAAAATGCCATTAAAACGAATAACAGAATCAAGAAAATTTATACAACTCCAGAAAGACCTTTAAAAACACCTACATTGGCAAATAAAAGAAAAACATTGCATCAAAAAATCACACCACTTTGTTTGGATATCGTAGGAGAACCATGTGTTGAACCAGTTCCCGTTATAATGCACAGCAGGGAGACACAAACGGAATTTCAAACTTTGGATTCTCCTAGTGTACCTGTAACATCTGCTATTAGGAACAAGATTCAAGACCAAATTGTAGAATCTAATTTACAATCGAACAAATGTATGAGTAAGAACAAGTTTTATATCTTAAACAGCAACGAAGGTAGCGGCAATCTTTCTTTAATTGATAAAAATTTCTCTGAACAGTTTGAATTTTGTCACTATTTGGTACCCAATAGTCCAACAAGTACACTTTTGAATAATATTAAATATAAACTAAAAGACTTCACATTAAATGACTATTGCTTACTTTTTATCGGGGAAAATGACTTAAGGAAATATAGTAGTTTAACACTTATAACAATCTTAAGGGAATCGTTGCAAAATATCAGTAATACTAATGTTATCATCTGTGCTCCTACATGTGTACAGGTGCACTAATTTATAACTATAAGGTAGAAATGTTTGTAAATCTTTTGTATCTAGAGCTGAAAAATAATAGATATGCGTACTTCTTTGACAGTAATAGGACTTTAACACATGATATGTTCTCTTATAAGACTGGCAAAATTAACAAGAAAGGAATGAATAACATATACCAACGAATAATGGATAATATTTTGATAGATTTAACCTCGGTTTTGAGTACACAGTCAGATAATAGGATTAATAGCAATGACCCCAAGTATTCCAATACCACCACAGGGGCTCATTGCAGCCATGTCTATGAGGAAATAAAATTAGGCAATAATTTTTTTCGAGACTAAATATCTGTATATTTTACATCAGAATATTGCGGGTTTATTATTTAAGTCTGACTCCTTATTGATAAACTTGGACGAATTAAATGATAAAAATATCAATGTAGATCTTGTTTGTATAACAGAGCATTTCATTCAAGCGGGTCATGAATGTTTGTTAAATTTCCCTAACTTCACATTGGCAGCTTGCTTTAGCAGAGAGAATTGTAAAAGGGGAGGTGCATGTATTTTAGTTCGAAATGTTCACAAATGGCGAGAATTGACAGATATCAGTGAAATAAGTGTTGCGAACAAATTTGAATGTTGCGGTATAGAACTTACTGAATATAGAATAGTCATAATATGTATATACAGAGTGCCCAAGTCAAATAATATAATTATGTTCTTTGATAAACTTAACAAATTGTTAATGCAGGCTTACAAAATAAAATATAATAAAATCATATTAGCGGGTGATTTCAATATTGACGTTTTAAGAACTAATAATGTCACTCTGGATTTGGAATGTTTACTTTTGAATTATAACATGAAACTAGCACTTAAGCAACCGACAAGATTAAGAAGTAAAAGCTGCATTGATAATTTTGCACACAACTATAAAAAACAATGTAAGACTAAAGTGTTAGAATTTGGCTTATCTGATCATACATCCCAACTCATAAAAATACCTGTCAGGAAAATACCGTTATTTAAAATATGGTATAAGACAGTGCGTGACTTCAGTGACCAAAATATAAATAAATTTAAAAATTATTTGAATAGTCTTTCTTTCTCTGATGTATATGAGGCTATTGATGCAGATACGGCATATAGACATTTTTATGATACTTTTAAACTATTTTATGACTTATGTTTCCCTAACAAGAGAATTACCATCAAAACAAACAATAAACCTAAGTGGATATCAAAAGGCTTAAAACTCTGTTGCAGAAATAAAAGACGTTTGCTGTGGTTATTTCGAAAAAACCCTACGACTTCAAATAAATTAAATTATCGTAATTATACTAAATTACTGAAAAAAATAATACGTCTTACAAAACTTGCCCAAAATAATTATAGAATAAATACATCTGTAAATAAATCAAAAGCAACATGGCAAATAATTAATAACTCAGACCATCGCATCCCTAAAAATCAAATTTCACTAATTAATATTAATAATAATTGTATACATAATCCTTTTGACATGGCAAATTCTTTTAATAATTACTTTATAGATAAAATAGAACCGAATGAATCAATAGGTAAAAATGTGACCAATAATATTTATTTCAGACAAAAGTCCATGTTTATGGCTCCAAGCCTGCCTGAAGATATGAGAAGTATAATAAAAAACCTAAAAAATACAAATAGTGTAGGATATGACGAGTGTTCTACAAGAATTGTTAAAGCAGTTAGTGTGGAAATATGTCATCATTTAAGTCATATAGTTAACTTATGCATTCAGTCAGGCATTTTTCCAACTGATCTCAAAATTACAGTTATAAGACCACTACATAAAAAAGGTGATAAGGAATCAGTAGAGTCATATAGACCAGTAGCCTTACTATCAGTATTTTCAAAAATAATCGAGAAATATATTTATAATCAAATTTATACATATATAGACAAATGTGGCATATTCTGTAAGGAACAAAAAGGTTTTCGACGAAACAAAAACATAAATATGGCTGTATTCGATTTTCTTAAAAATGTTCTATCACACGTCGATAAAAGAACTCCAATCTGTTCAATTTACTGTGATATGTCGCAAGCATTCGATTATGTGGACCATTGTATTTTATATAAAAAACTTGAAGCTTATGGCATACGCGGTAACGTCTTGAACTTATTAAAATCGTATTTAACTGGACGCTATCAAAAAACAGAAATATTAAGACTAAACTTAACTACAAAAATTGAGGAATCACATCGGTCTAATAGGCGCTATGTTAAATATGGAGTTCCCCAGGGCAGTGTACTGGGCCCTCTGCTATTCATAATTTATATTAATGATTTACCGCTCGCAGTTAATCACCCAATGTCACTATTTGCTGACGATAGCACTGTGACAATATCTTTTAGTAATAATGATACCTATGAACTTGACATTAACAATACTATGACATCTATAATTTCGTGGCTTAATAATAATTATTTAAAAATAAATTTGACTAAAACGAATATAATGCATTTTAACCAAAGATCGCAAAATATATCTAATATAAAGTTAGCGTATAAGGACATTTTAATCACAGAAACAAATACAGCTCGCTTTTTGGGTTTGCTAATAGACAATAAATTAAACTGGAAGTCTCATATGGAGAGTTTGTGTAAAAAAACTAGTAGCACAGCATATGCACTCTATAAGCTTTCTACTGTTGTTAATACCAATACCATATTAAATGCGTACCACGGCCTAGTAGAGTCATTGTTGAGGTTCGGTATCATCTTTTGGGGCAACTCATCCAGTAAAGAAATGCTCTTTAAAATGCAAAAACGATGTATTCGCGCCATGTTTTGCCTACAAAGCAGAGACAGCTGCAAGCCATGGTTTAGAGAACACAGAATTCTGACACTTCCGTCATTATATATTATTGAAGTAGCTATTTTTGTTAAAAATAATCCGCATCTGTTTCCTCGTCTATCTGACAAAGTTACACGAAGTCGACGAGATAATACCAGACTCTGTATACACCCTGCAAAAACATCGATGCTGCATAATAGTGTAGTATGCATGGCACCAATCATCTTTAATAAAATACCTACCTATTATAAACATTTAAATATTAATGTATTTAAGTCACAATTTAAAGCAATGTTGGCAGAAAAATGTTATTACCATATTAATGAATTTTTAAATGATAATTTTTAATTTAATTTTATTGTGAATCTTATTATTTTAATGTAATAAATTATTAATTTTATGACATATCTATTAATAAATATCATTTTAATATTGTAATTAACATTTTGATATATTTTAATTGTTAATATTATTTGTATTTGTATGCCTATATCGGCAAAACATGTAGATCTAAATTGTCCATAACATCTCGGAATATGCATGTTTTGTTATATTGTACACACATGTTTTCACAAATAAATATATCTTATCTTATCTTATCTTATCCATTGTCTAGTACCCATAGTACAAGCTCTGCTTAGTTTGGGTTATACTAGTATAATATTATATTATCTGTGGTTTGGGCTAGCTAGATGGTGTTGTGTGTATGTGATAGAATATTATATTATACCGAATAGACAATTATACAAAAAGGTGTACAACACTCATAAGTACTCGTACAAGTGAGGCTGTAAAGGCTGCGCGCTGCCACAATCGTATTTACCTGATATTTAGGTTTTCCGTACTCGTGTCCTCCCCACGCCACGAAGGTGACGCCGTGGGAGGCGACTAGCTTGCCGGGGATCATGGCGCCCTCGTGCTGCGCCCTGGCGACGTAGATGGGCTCGCCGCTGCAGTCCTGTCCCCCGACGACGGCGCCTGGCGGCACGGTACCGCCGGCCGCGTCCACCCAGGTGCCGCCACTCGCCGGCGGCGCCGCGTACAGGGGCGCGGCCACCGGAGCGGACGGGGGCACTGCAACATGCACAATGTCACTTGTCTACACTAATCAACTTCTATAATAGAATAATAAGCAATAATTGTATCATTTTAGTGTATAATAGTCTGTCAGACAGGCGGCGAATAAGTGCAGTTAAAAGTGGTGTTAGCGCACAAACACCGATGCAAAACAGAATCCATTAAATTTAAGTTATTACGATGGCTTTGAAGCTTTATTTGTGAAGGTTAGATGTAAGAAGGTATTAAACGCCTTCGTTGTAACCAGCAGAAAAGTAATTATATTAATAACATGCATAATTCTGCGTGCTGTTATATTACAAATGAACAGCAATATAGCACGAGGCAACGGAAAAATGTAAAGAAACAAAAAAAGTATCGCAAATGAAAATCGAAAGAATAAAACACCTTAGACACAAAATGTACCCAACATAACATACCAGAACTCGTACCAACGACGAGTGCAAACACATCCAGATACAGCAGTCGAGTCGTGGTGTTAACACTAAGTACCAACTAGCACAAACAACACGAGAAACATCAAACACGCTACTTCCTTTGCTATAACACCATTTATTGTTAGTCTCGAGTAGATTACATCGTGTAAGAATTAGTGATTTTGAGTATCAACCTAAAAGTGGCCTAGCCTTGTCAATCGTGAATTAAGTTATAGCAAATAACATCCAAAGCGTGTCAAGTGTATGGAGAGTCAACGTGAGAGCGCGGCGGGTCCCGCGGGCGCCGAGCTGTAGTAGTGGGCGAGGCGCCAGCGGCCGCGCGCGCCCCACGCCGTGCGCACGCTGAAGTGCGCACGCCGAAGTGCGTGACGTTGAAGGGCGCGGGGTCCACCCACTCCAGCAGCGTGGCGCTGGAGGTCGCGTCGCGAACCATCAGCCTGCCGCACCTCCATTGAATTACGAAGCTTCTGAACTCGTTAGGATTCATAAGTCCCGGGGTTGGAACCACTACCTACGGGTCAATCATTTGTTTTAGCACCGGCCTCAAGACCTTGGAAGAACACACGAACACGACATACTACATATAGTACCTTATCTGGTTTCTGTTTGCAGTATCTAATGAACGACTGGGTGTTCTCCCAGCCACCGAGGATGATCTCATACATGGGGTCCACCACGGCGGGGGCTTGCGTCAGACAAACGTGGCAGTTGTGTGGACCGCAGAACTCAAATTTCAAGGAGCCCTCGGCAACGGGCCCGAACTTATATTCTAACTTGTCCGGAGTATTGAATTCGTCTCCATCTGCGTCGATAATTTTGTGTGACTTTATATGTGTTGTTGGGTACATTTCATGAATGATTAAGTAAAACCTTGACGATGACATACCTTCAATCTTCCAGGTGCCGCTGGCCCCCCAGCCGGTGCACACGCCGACGAACGCGATGGGGAAGGGCTCGGGGTCCGCCCACGAGATGAAGGGGATGGCTTCTCCATCGCGGCCCGCAGAGATGATGCCGCCGTCCCATTGAACCCAGAAGCCGCGGAATTCACCTCCGTTAAGTATTTGTGGTGTTTCAATTTCTACTTTTTCTGGCTTAGTTCTATTTCTCCTAATTACACTTTTTGTGTTACTCCAACCGCCCAGGAAAATCTGTCAATTTAATAGATTATCCAATAAAATATTTGTATCCAATATAATGTATGTAGTTATAAAGATTGAAGTTGATTGAACCCGCCCAAATTCGTCAGTTCCAAATCTATACTAATATTTTAAGCTGAAGATTTTGTTTGTTTCTTTCTTTTGTTCAACGCGCTAATCTCAAGAACCACTAGTATGAATTGAAAAATAGTTTAGTGTTGGATAGCCCATTTATCGAGGAAGACTATAGGCTATACTACATCACGCTACGACCAATAGGAGCGGAGCATTCATAAAAAATGTTGCGAAAACGGGGTTCTCTCATGTGAAGCAGACGAAGTTGCGCGGGTCAGCTAGTTAACATTAAAGTAAGGACGAGAGAAGGTATAATATATTATTATTGGATAGATAGACTTCATATACATAACAATGTTTATGGATATGACACATTAGCATCGGGTGTGCGGCTGTAGCGCCAGCAATGAGCTGATTGTTGGCAACACTACCCGCGCTACAGCGTAGCAGCTTTTACCAAACAGTAAACATTACACCAAGCTATATCCAAGTATTATTTTACTTATTAGCTAGTTACTGAAGTAATTAATTAAACTGATGCCTACGTCTGTATATTTTCGCGAAGTGATCACGCCTTCGTGTCGCCAACTATTACCGTGTACCGGGCCATTTCCAGTCTCTCCAGACAAAGTGCCGCTAAAGAGAACTTTTGGAAACAAAAGAATGTCTAAACTGGAATTCGCATCCAGGGCTTCATAATGGTCGGCTTACATATTTCATAAATATATTGCACGGAACCAGGCAGACAGGCAATGATAAAAAGAAATAAATCAAAAAATAAACACATAGGCAATTAGAGACGCTTACTTCAACCATGGGGTCGGACTCCTGGGGTCCCATGGTGAGGGCGATGTGCGCGTCATTGGGCGTCCTCACTTTGAACTGCACGGAGCCGCTCGACACCGGGAAGAATTGGTATTCGAGTTTGTCCTCGGTATTTAAATCTGAAAGACAATATTCAAATGGTTAAGTGTATTTTTATAGAAGAGTGCCCGTTTAAGTAGAATATGCTTTAATCTAACGGTCTGATTTGCGTTAAATAACAGTGAGATCGAAGCGATTATTATAGGATATCTTAAAATTAGAAATGGGGATGTGGGGTCGATGACACATTAATATGTTCTTAGTGCTTTCTACAATTCCATTAAGTATAACGATATACGGTCGTTGCCTTGGCACTCGAGGCTTTTCGAGGCGATTCTATATATAGGCTGCAATATTGGTATGCGAGCAAGGAGGTGTCTCGCGACCAACTCGCCCGTCACCCACGAATCCATAACACGCATGGAGAACAAAAGCAATGCACATCGAATGATATTCATTGCCGTTTTTCTAAATCTCGCTTTAAGCTAAAACAGTAGAAACTACGTATTGGCGTCTGCGTACTGAACTTGTTTTGTTCTCAGTAGTCCAACCCGATGATGTCATCCAATCAAATCAATGTTGCTCCAACCTACATACTCACGTCGTACATGTTACAAACTACAGTTTTGTGGCTCGCACATTGTGAAGTAGGATGATAGTGCACACACGAGTTTAGAACTGAAATGTACATATTTGTGTAAATATTATCCTTAATGCTTATTCACGTACGTAGCTGTGGGTACCTAACTGTAGTGTAAATAAATAATCGCAATACTTATTATATTATAATTTATAACGGTCAAATAACAACTTTCAACACATTCCTCATTTACGTTGCATGTACTGAGCGGCCAATGCTCGTACGCAAAACAATTAAAATGTTTGATATCAATCAATTTGTTTAAAAATTTCGCTATTTAGGTAGGTAGGTATATGGCATAGGTATTTTACTAACTTAATCAAATGAATAAGATATTATTACATTGGCATCCATAGAACTATAAGGTGGGTTCGTGTTACAATCATAAGCACAAACTATAATTATTCAGCTGCTAGGGTACGTAGTAGGTGGTGGTCGCTGCCACGGCACGGCACTAGGTAGCACCTACTAGTCTCACCACCATGTGGATAATGATCAGATCCGTGAGTGCGCTGAGTGGGACTTATGTAGGTACCGACCTGCCGATGCCGCAACCAACTATTACAAGTAAGTAGGTAGTTACCTATGATGCTACTAGGTATAACGTAAAATGAAGGTATATGTGTGTATTGATATAATTAGATATATGTAAGTCCCTAACGTAGAAGATTATTATCTCCAACTGTTATATCATTCTCGCCGTACACAATAGGCTCGATATTATAGGTAAGTACACATAATTATGTTTTGTCATGTTCTTTTATTGTCGAACGGTATCTCCCGTAGTCTCCTGTACCACAGGCTGATCGTCGGTATAGTCTTATGGAATTATTAGATCGATTAGAGCCAACTAACAGATTGATCTGATGTAGTTACATCGGCAGCTATGTATGCATAAATTATAATATGGTATTTAAGTAGGTACCTATTCATTCGTGTAGGTACATTTAATTATGTATTCCTAGATATCTTACGTACCTACAGATACCTACATGCATACAAGCCATTTTAATTTAAAATTCTATAATCTCTTCAGCAAAATTTAAAATAAATACATTTTATACATATAATTCCATATTCTAAGTAATAATTTAATTCCATGGTGAAACATATCGATTATCTAGTAGAGGTATGGAGATCAGCCGCCAAATCACATCTTGACAAATTACAAAGAGCACAAAATAAATTAATTAAAGACCTTTTTCATTAGGTACCTACAATCATTTTAACCCAACGAAAAGAAAAAGAATTATACCACAGAACTTAGAAGTTTAGTGGTAACAGGGCCTTTCAAAGTGGAGCCTTATATACAGAATCCTTCAGTTAGTGTAAATTTACAGAAAATAGTATAGAAATAGATAGAATATTAATAAAAATTAGATCATATGAATCCAGAGGAACGTAGGGTTATTGGGAACATATGTAAAGAATATAAGGATATTTTTTATTGCGAAAATATTCCATTAACCTTTACTAATCAGGTTAAACATAGAATAAGAACAAAAAATGAGGATCCAATAAATATTAAAGCACATAGATTACCACCTGTTCAATCGAAAGAAATTAGGAATCAGGTAGATAAGATGTTAAGGGATAACATTATCCAGGAATCACATTCTCCCTGGAGTGCTCCTGTACATCTCGTGCCTAAAAAGATAGATTCGTCAGGGCAACAAAAATGGAGAATGGTAGTCGATTATAGGCGGCTTAACGAAATCACTACCGACGATAAATATCATTTACCTAACATTAATGACTTATTTGACATGTTAGGCAAGAGTACTTACTTTACAACGCTTGACCTGGCTAGTGGGTACCATTAAATCGAGGTTCAAGAGGAGGATAGAGTGAAAACAGCATTTAATACACCCTCAGGACATTATGAATTTAACAGAATGCCTTTTGGATTAAAAACTGCACCAGCTACATTTCAGCGGGCGATGGATAACATCTTAAGAGGCCTTCAAGGCTTGCTGATCTATCTCGATGACGTAATCATATTTTCAAAAAGCTTGCCAGAACATGTAGAAAAGCTCAGAGCAGTTTTTGATCGCTTTCGAAAACCAATTTAAAGATACAACTTGATAAGTCGCATTTCCTAAGAAAAGAAGTACTCTACTTAGGTCATACTATTACTAGCGAGGGATTGAAGCCAAACAATGACAAAATTGATGCCGTTCTGAGGTACCCCATACCAGAAACAGTCACACAGATAAAAAGCTTTTTAGGACTTATAGGTTACTATAGGAAATGTATTAAAGATTTCGCAAAAATTACTAGACCATTGACAGCTTGTTTAAAGAAAGGCCGTAAAATAATTATTAATGATGAATATAAGGAATGTTTTGAAACATGCAATAAGGTTTTAACAAACTCACCCTTATTACAATTCCCTGACTTCATTCCTTACCAACAAATAATGATAAATTAATTAAAGACTTTTTGAAGGAGTATGTAGACCCTAAACATAAATATTTTATATACTTTGAACATTAATCTTTTAGAAAATCCTTTTCAAATATGGTTATTAAATTGTTTAAAAAGGATTCGGTAAAATTAACGGAGTGTACAGAAAGAGTAATTAATCTAACAGAATCAGAAGACGACCAGAAAAATGTTGTAATTAAGTACTATGAAGGTAAGACGTGCCATAGGGGCATCAATGAAACTTTGGCTAAACTTAAAAGACATTATTGGTGGGCGAATATGAAAGAATTCGTTACCGCTATTATTAACAGTTGTGAAGCCTGTAAAAAAATGAAATACGACAGGAAACCGATAAAACCTTACATTCAATTAACACAAACCCAAATTAGCCCATTCCAAGAAGTATTCATGGATTTATTATATATTGAAGGAAAATATTATCTAACTATAGTAGATGCCTTTAGTAAATTAGCTCAAGCCATTGAAATACCCAATAGGAGTACACCGCAGATAGTTAGAGCATTAATAAAATATTTCAGTATGTATGGTACACCTAAAAAAATTAATTGCGACTCGGGTTCAGAATTTAATAATATGTTAATTAAAGAGATGTTAAGTTTATACAAAATTGAACTTCATATAGGGACTCCGAACAATCCAAAAGTAATTGGTAAAGTTCAACATAATAGTATACCTGTAGAGTTAAATAAACGGTCTACCAGAGTGGCGGTAAAGAATATTAAACGTCCTTCACAGATCGTGCCTAGTACTTCTGGTACTAGTGGTGACAGCGTCCACGCTGGACCTTCAAAACCTCAGTCTGAACCCCGGGATAGCGTCACTGAAGATGGGAGTAGCTGTGAAGAGGGCTAGTTTTTGGACTATATTTGAGAAATTAGACTTAAAATCTATAGGTTTACAGATAAATAGTAATATTCAAGATTTTAGTAATTTAAAGGTTAAATAAGAGAAAGTAAGTTAAGTAATGAAACCATAGGAATAGAAAATCAGATTGATTATTTAATTAAACTTACTAAAGATAGATTGTCTCAAATATTATCTTTTAATGTTATGACCAAACGTGCTTTGTTTAGCCCATTAGGTACATTAGTTAAGTCTATTTCAGGTAATTTAGATGAAAACGATGCAATCCTGTATGATAGAGAAATACAAATGATACAGAATAGGGAGCATGTAGTTGAACGTAAAGTATCACTAATGCAAAAAGCTTTTGATAAGTTAGTAAATGACTCTGAAATAATAGATTCAAACATTAACAACTTAGGTTTACAAACCAGTGAAATTGAAAGTCTTGTTAAAAACGAATCCAAGTTCAACAGATTATTTCATGTTATGAATACTATGTACTTAATTTTGAGTAACTTTCGATCTTGCTACGAAGATATACAGGAGATTGAGACAGCAATTGCATTCAGTAAATTAAACATATTACATCAATCCATTATAAATAGTACAGAGTTATATAGAAATTTACAAGTTATTGGTAAACATGCTAGAACAATATATCCAGTTAGTATTGATAATTTAATAAAATTAGAGCGTAATATCATTGTTAAGTCATATTTAAGCGAGGTTAATTTAGTTTTTGTCTTAGAAATCCCAATAAACACCTGTACGAAAACCGTATTGAGATGGTGCAATTAGGTTGTATTTATTTAGATAGATAAGCACCTTTTTATTCAACAACTTTTCAATTATTTTAGAAAGTACAGGCAGTACGGAGATGTGTGGATAATTATTGACATCATCCCTGTCCCCACTCTTATAAACAGGCGTTATAATAGATTTCTTCAGAACTCTGGGGAATATACCAGTTCTAAAACAAAGATTAACCAGATGGTCAAATATGGGAACTACTATAGACCTTGTAAGTTTTAAAAATTTTGTCGGAATATTGTCCCACGCAGGAGAACTATTCGAGTCAAGGCTCATCAGTACACTATCCACTTCCATTGGATCTGTCTCTAGTAAGACAAATGAAGATGACATGGAGTTATTAGGTGTCGATGGTAAATCAGGACACTGCCCATCGCGGCCATTCAATATACATTCTGCCAGATTTTTACCTACAGTGACAAAAAACCTATTTACAGAGTTAACCGAATCATCGGGGTTTGCATAATTATATAGTAAATTTGTATTAGGTATTTTTGAGGGCTTATAATGTGTGATATTATTTATAGATTTCCATAGAGTTTTATTGTTGTGTATTGATGCAGTCAGTTTATTTTTGTCATATTGACGTTTTAATTTCTTAACCAGATTATTACAATAATTTCTGTAGCGCCGATATGTAATCTTCAGTACTTCATTAGTTGGGTCATTCTTTAATGACTTTTGCATATTGTTTCTATTTCTTATACACTTAAGAACACCCACGGTAATCCAGGGCTTTATTATCCATTTAGTATATGGAATAGGTATAACTTTTGTGTGAAGCGTAATAGAACCTATAATTTTCTTGAGAAGTATATCAGTAAGATAATCAGGATTGTCATAACACAATAATTCTTCAAGATTTGACAATTGTAAGGTGCTACATGCTTTATCAAAGTCTATTATTGTTTTAATTTTTGGCGGAGAATATATTTTTTTTATGTTAGAGAGACTTAATATTATTGAGTTATGGTCTGTGATGGAAGTATCGAGGATGGCGGTAAAAGCGATGGTATTACATTTGTCAATTTTTATTAAAAAATGATCTAGGCAATTTTTGCCTCGAGTAAGTAGTGAGCCGGCAATAAGCCGTGATGTGCCATTATATTTAAATAATATTCTCTATTATTTCTTGTATACGTAGTTTCCAAGGGATCAGATATTAAATTTATATTTATATCACCAGCAAGAATTATGCGTTTGTGAGTTTTAATTTTTTCTAGATATAAATCTACAGAGGTAATAAAATCATTAGCGCTAAGATTGGACGGCGACCGATAAATACCTAAAATGGTAAATTGAGAAGTTGAAATTTGAAGACATGAGGCATGCTGAAGGATAACTTCTTGCACCTTTGTGTGCAAATTATTTTTTATATACACTACCACACCATCATTCTGATTTAGCAAGTTAGTAGTGTTATATGAGTAATAGTTATTTATTTCAGGTATCTGTTTATTTGAAACTAGTCGGTATTCTGTAAGAATCACAATGTCTATACTGAGGTGTAGCTGAGACAGCATAATCTCAAAATCGTTAATATTGCTGTAAATGCTTCTTATATTTTGACATATAATATTTAAGGTAGTGTTAGATAACTGGTGGGTGTATTTTTTTGGGAAGTCTTCTATGGAACATTCTACAGCGTTACCAATCTGCATGTTATCAAGTTCTTGTAGATTAGATAAGAGATTAGCCATAATTAGTGTTAGTTTTTGGTCTAGGAGGTCGTATCAGCGAGAAATAGCTTTTTACGTAAGAACTTAACAATATAATATGTGAATGAATAATAACAAGATTAGTATTTAGTGTAGATTTATATATTTGAAACCAAATGGCGGGAAATTTATTTGCAAATATATATAAGTATTTTTGTAAGTATTTAATAAAGGTTTTAGTTACCTGCAAATTGCTTATAGTGTAAAATGGTTTATATGTACATAGTACATACATTATAATGGTAAATGAAGGATATATTATTTGTTTGAGATAGTTAGCTCTCACGTTAGTGATAGTACTGCTAATCGCTATGTTGCTGGGCACTTCACAAACGTTGAAACAACGGACACCTACAATGTAATGATTTAGTGCAGCAATTTGTAGATTACACTCGGTATTGCGCGGTAGCAAGGTGACCACTTAAACCACTGCGCCACTCGTACAAACAGATTAATATATCTGTTGTATATTGTAATATATATATTGTATATATGTGTGTAAACGTAAATATTTTGTAAGTATAAAATATATAAGATATCTATTTGAATGTGTAGTGTACGTTTGTAGAGATATGTGTTTACAATTTAAGCAATAATATAATGAATTTATAAACGAAATGAGATTTCTACAAAAACTTAAAAGGACATTTAACAACTACTCTTCTTGTTGTAGGTAAATGACCTGCCTTCAATTACAAAGTACCAGCTCATTCTTTACGCAGACGATGTTTCTGTAGTAGTACCGTATCAGAAAAATCTAGTCTATGTTGAAGAGTTAAATGGAACAGTAACTATTCGTGATATTGTTAGTTGGATGACTGATAATAATCTTAGTGCTAATATATCCAAAACCAAATATGTTCAGTTTCATAACAAAGGTGCAAAAAAACAAGATATAATGCTAAAGTACGACGCTCAACAACTAACGGAAGTAGATGAAGCACGCTTTCTTGGCATAACATTGAGATTGAGGATTTATATAAAAAAATAAATCGCTTTGTTTATGCACTTTGGCGACTCACTAATATTACTAATAGAGAGACAGTATTAAAGGCGTATCATGCATATGTAGCGTCTAATCTCAGATATGGCATCACAGTTTGGGGTAACTCCGTAATGTTAGGTACTATTTTTGTAACACAAAAACAATGCGTAAGAGCACTGTATAACAAGCGCCCATGGGAAAGTTGTAAGCCACTATTTCGACAGTAATCGCTACTTACTGTTCCCTGTATGTATATTTTTGAAATATGTGTTCTTGTAAAATCTAATCCCGACCTTTTTATTTGTAAGAAAGAAGCGTGTAAATTTTACACTAGGTACCCTAATAGATTGGTTTTTCCACCCATAAAAACGGATATCTGTAGTAGAAATAGCTACGTTATGTCTATCCGAATTTATAATCATCTACCACAAAGTGTTAAGGATCTCACAATTAACAGATTTAAAAACCAATTATTTGGATGGCTTTGTGGGAAATGTTTCTATTCAGTCCAAGAATACCTAGATTTCAGAATGTACGATTTTACAGTAAATAAATAAATATAAAAGGTCTTATCTATCAATCATGATCGTGACTAATATAAATTTGACATTTTGCTTCTAATTGTAATGATGAATTATAATCTTGACCATCGTTTTACATACATTTGACATTAACTTTTTGATATTCCTGATTTGCTATTGACATTATATCATGTATATTTTCAGTTGGTAATTAATATAATGTAATAACTTTTGGTAACATTACTTGCTGTTGTTATTAAATGTGTGATTCATTTGACATACCTAATAATTTCAAGATGAATAAATAATGTGTATTATTATAATGTAAATTGATGCAAGTTATAACATAGATATAAAATTACCTTATATATTTGTATGCCATATAAATGGTAAATGTGCAGCACCAATTTTCTATAACATCCTATTGTAACCACATTTATGCAAATAAATTCATTTCATTTCATTTCATTTCATAGTGGCATAATCTGCAGTCAATCTTCGATTAATAACTTATGAATTTGGGCTTCATTTTTTATCATTATGGTAGGCGAAACATCGATTCTTTTTACGAAAACTCAAAAGAATTGACCAGGAAAATTTTTGCTCCCACACTGGTTAATTCGGAAGTGTCGTGCAAGTCCGACGCAGTGAACGCTTGGAAAATTATCTGTCCAAGCTCTGATTTGCCATCCGATCTATTCTCTCAGACTCGATGGGACGGGCCGCTCTGCAACATGGTGAGAGAACATCTCATGAACACATCTCCTAATGTTGCTGAGCGTGCCCGTTTATTGGCTGTGGGGGAATGGGAATCGGGTCTTTGGCTTCAAGCACTCCCATCGTCCAACATAGGCACTATGTTGGATGACACAACGTTCCGCATCGCTTCTTGCCTTCGTTTAGGTGCTCCATGTGTTACTCCGCATCGATGTCACTGTGGTGAAGCCGTCGATGGCCTTGGCCACCATGGCCTATCATGTAGCAGGAGTGCCGGTCGTTTTTCGCGGCACGCCAACCTTAATGACATTATCCGTCGTGCTCTTGTCACCGCCGGCGTGCCAGCTCATCTTGAACCTAATGGTTTTGCATGTGACAATGGAAAGAGACCGGACGATATGTCATTGATGCTTTGGAAGATGGGAAGGCCCTTGGTGTGGGACGCAACGTGTGTAGACACCCTTGCGCCATCACATCTTCCCAGTACGGCGGGTTGTGCTGGTAACGGCGCAAATACAAAAACCTGGCAGGGGATTATGTTTTTGAGCCGTTTGGGGTCGAAACGCTAGGGTCATGGGGTCCCAGTGCTCGTGCTCTTTATAGAGACATAGCAAAAAGGTTAATCGACGCTTCCCGTGACCGGAGGGCTGGCCTTTATTTCGCGGAAAGGATAAGCATTGCCATTCAACGTGGCAATGCTGCCAGTCTTCTGGGCACACTACCAGTTGACTGTGATGCGGAGGAATTCTATGACGCCTATTAGAGGGTTTTAGTTTTCTTTTTTATTTCTCTGTTTCATAATATTTTAGGTATAAGTTAGTTTTAAAGAATTGTTTATATTATGTATATAATTAATAATTTGTATTGTTATTAGTTAATAACATCTGAATATAGAAGTTTTTTATTGCCTATTCAAAGGAATATCGCAAAAGTTTCTGAACAAATATGATAGTTGGTAAAATATTCAAATCCAGAAAACAGAGCCAGAAGTTCCTGCAGGTACTTGCAATAAGCAAATAAATTAGGTAGAGCACACGAGCGCGGTTTGATAATATGATAAGGAGACAAAATAATCGACTTACCCATAATGTTAGACATGGTTAATGATATAGAGGGTCCTTCACAGTGTCTGACTGTAGGAGAGGCGGGTACGCAGTGTTCAGCTCCACTGCTCCGTAGTGACTGAGTACTAAGTATAAGTAGCGAGTGCCGCGAGCCGTGAGCGGCCCGGAGCGGTGCGGGTGCCGCGCGCGGAGCCGCGGCCCCGCGCGCGCCACTACGTAACTCGAGATGATGTCATACTATAACTTTTGAAATAAAATTCTCACATCAAAGATGTAAGCGTGTTTTTAAGTGGCACTACATATCTATTAAGATTTGTAGTGCCACTTATCGCCTTTTACATTTAAGGTTGGATCATTGCTGTAACACGGTCTGCTGTGCGTTCAATTACCTACGCAGACAAAAAGT
Source organism: Catocala nupta (assembly GCA_963675205.1). Taxonomy (NCBI): domain Eukaryota; kingdom Metazoa; phylum Arthropoda; class Insecta; order Lepidoptera; family Erebidae; genus Catocala; species Catocala nupta. Next base: position 2,095,723 of record OY776104.1, on the reverse strand, counting down.
TGTACGTTAAGATAAATATAGGGTAATCTCGATAATGCCGCTACTGGCCAGTTTTAAATAAATCAAACAATGGACAACTTCCGCAGAGCCAGAGGCTCGGTCAAGGTCCCTCTGTTACGTAACAGTTCGGGGCGCACGACTACGAGCACTCGCTATCATTGCATACTCTGTCTACTTACTCATTTTTAGATTTTCAAATCTACTGGAATGCACGCAAGATCATGACCAATGGCATAATATGTAAAATTCTTGAGACTCAAAAACCCGTAGGTATTGCTTATAATAATATCTCGGTTAACTTACCTACGCATGTCAATATACCTAGGAACACATTTTTCTTCTATAGGCTTCCTTATTTATTTTGTAATACTTATTTAATTATATTTACTCAAAGTAAGTGATAATACTAATGTTATTTGAACGGGCGGGTGCTGATTATCAGTGAGTCATGTACAATATGCTGTCTCGTTGACCCTGGCGACCTATACTGTGTAAGTACATATCTATCTACTTTGTTTGCGTTACGTCGTCACAATTTCACTCGCTGTTTCATTTGTAAGAATTTACCTGATAGTTCAACTGTTTGTTTGGATTCGAAACATTTTGTACAATATGTTAGATATATCAAGTCCACGCTGAGGTTATTTTTCAAAACAAATAAAATCAACGTAGACGGGTATGGAGCATGGGCTACCAATAATACACAAGGAAAACGCTCCACCACGTCCTCTTGTGATATCGACACACCAATATACAGACTGGCTCAGCACGTAGTGAACATACTCTCACCACTCAGAGGCAACTCGAGAGCACATGTGAAGGCTTCATACCATATTGTGAATGAGATTAAATACCTACGTTCCACTGACAAAGTAACAATGGTTAGTTTTGATGGGCAGTCATTATTTACGTAAATACCTTTACATGACTGTATTGAAATAAATAGAAGGAAGCTAATTGAGAACAATATGCCAGAGGAATAAGCAGAAATAAAACATTACTTAAAAACTTGTTATCTGCCGCGGGACAATAAAGTCTACATACATGTACCTGTTGTTGCCGATTTGATATATGTGGCGGACTTCGAGGCTCGATCTTTGCAGACTACTAACCATCACACCCAGGATTTATAAGAGTTATGCAGATAATATTTTTATAATATTACCAACAGATAGTGTAATTGTATTTCTAAAACATCTTAATTCCATTTATAACAACATACAATTTACTATGGTATTAGAGCCAAATAATTTATAAGCTTTCTTAGATGTACTTGTCATCAGGAGTTCTGGTCAAACCTTAAGCCACACTGTGCGCAGGAGAAAGACCAATGAAAATAGGTACTCAAACGGTGAATCTCAACGCCATCCTAACAGGTAGCTACCGTGGGAATGTCTTTGTTTAAGAGAGGCCATGGAATCTAAGACAAGCAACACCTGGACCCCGAACTTTAACATGTCAAGCAAGTATTCAGTAAGCAGTCATCTGTCATCATAGTCATAGTTATCCACAGTTCTAATAATTAAAATTAATTTACGACATAATTAGTGCCAGTTTCTGTTATATGTGCAGTGTAAACAAATAGTTAATCACCAATAATTACATCACAAACAAAAATTTACTCAGTGGAACCAAACAATACGATTAACATAATTATTATTGCAAACAAAATAAAAGTGCAAAATCACAGTGCCAACTTGCGAGTGCGTAGGATTTGCGCGGTTCTGTAGCGGTAATAGGAGCTAGATCGCTGTGCACTTCACCGCGCCGCCGGCACCGCCATTAGCGAGCGACAGTGCTACCAACATTCCGCACCACACCGACGTTCTACCACAGATTACTAAATAGTGTTCTACATCGCGTTCCAGGCTCAACATTAGTTACGTCTTTGTGCATCATTTTGTTTACAAAATGCAGCGATCGCCGTCTAACCACAATGTTACTTTGCGTCACAATACTAAGTCTAAAAAGGCGTCTAGTACAGACACAATACCTAATCCGAACGAACAAATATCGCATGAAGCATTACGCGGTATTATTAGACAAGAACTGGAGACAGTGCTAAAATCAACTATTAAGGAATTAGTTACAGAACATCTCGTCATCATTAATGGAAAAATTAACTGCTTCGAGGAATCGTTATCCTTCAGTTACACCATACTGGAGCAAATGAAAAATAAACTGGAGGAAAAAATCTTTATCATAGAAAACTAGAAAAAGAAAATTTTTAACTTCACTCCACAGTCAAAGAATTATCAAGTAGACTCAATTCAATTGAACAGCATATGCGTGAGTGCAATGTGGAAATTAATGGCATTGCGGAGCACAGAAACGAAAATTTACCGAATATTATGCAGCAGCTTAGCAAAATTGTTGAATGTCCTATTACCAACACAGATATACAATACGTAACAAGAGTGGCGAAACTGAACAAAGACAGCAAGCGACCCAGAGCAGTGGTACTAAAGCTGTACAGTCGTGAGACACGTGACAATATACTAGCAGCGATCACCAAGTTCAACAAAGCGCATAAAGATGACAAGTTATCATCGAAACACCTGGGCATAGGTAACAAGCGTGAAGCGGTTTTTGTATCCGAGCATCTGAGTCCGCAAAATAAACATCTGCATGCTGCAACACGCCAAAAGGCCAAAGAGGCTGAATACAAATTTGTCTGGGTTAGAGACGGCCGGATCTTTGCCAAAAAGAAGGAAACGAGCCAAGCCATACACGTTAGATCTATTGAGAGTCTGTCGTTACTCAAATAATCTAATGAAAGACCACTGGAATGATCCAAAGTAACAACAATATAATTCGATTGTCTAAATATCTATTATCAGAATCAAAGAGGTATGCGTACTAAAACTAATGAAGTTTATGTGAACGCAACCGAATGTAACTACAACGTCATCACCCTCTGCGAGACTTGGTTGCTCAAATATTGAAGACAGCGAAATCTTTGACAGCAGGTACATAGTTTACCGAAGAGATCGTGATCTCTCTGCAAGCTCCAAATCGGATGGCGGTGGTGTTTTTATTGCCGTCTCACGCTCAATCCCTTCATTCAGAATGTACGAGTGGGAAAGCACCTGCGAGGATATTTGGGTAACCCTAGATATAGTTAAAAATAACTCTCGTAAAAAAGTTGCAATTTGTGTAATTTACTTACCACCCCCGCTAAAAATAGAAGTACTTAACCTGTTTTTCGAAAACGTAAATAGAGTTTTAGAATTAAATTTAGTAGATATTTTAATTGTTGGTGATTTTAATTTAAGTTTTATAGACTGGACCAAAGACTGCGATGTATCATATATGACTCCTAGTAAAAATGTGGGTCTAAATGCTGACAATTCCAATTGTCGTTTATGTTATGCCATTACAGACTTTATATCAATATCGGCCTTACAGCAATTTAATCATATTGTAAATCAGCATGTCAAGATATTAGATCTAATATTAACTAACATAAACTGTAAAGTTACATAGACAGATCCTCTTAGCAGAATCGATCCCTACCATCCTCCTCTTGAAATAGTTTTAGATTTGAAACCTGTCAATATACTAACTAATAAACTTCGCACGGATCACAATTTTGACAAGGCTGATTATGACAAAATCTATTGTAACCTAAATAGCGTGGATTGGACGGAATGCTTTGATCGTTGTACCGAAGTAGACGAAATGGTAGAAAAATTTTATGACAAGATTAGGGCAGCTATTGACGAACATGTGCCCAAACGAAAGCCTAGGCGGAAGGGTTATCCCATCTGGTTTACTGATGAATTAATTAGGATACTGAAAGAAAAAAACAAATTGAGGTGTAAATTTATATCGTAAGCACAATAACCCAAGAGACAAATTAGAATATGAACACATTAGAAAAATAAGTGATAAGCTTCTCCGTAATTGTTACAGTAATTACATTAACACCATTGAAAATGATCTCCATAAAAGACCAAAATTATTCTGGAACTTCATAAAGCACAAAAAGTCACCATCAAATTCAGTACCTTCAATAATGCATAGCAATAACGAACAACATTCATCAGACGGTTCAGATATCGCTAATCTTTTTGCCACTCATTTCAGTAACGTTTACAAAAGCTCTCAAGGCATTCCATCGGCTCCCATTACTGTGGGTACTAATGACAGCACAAATACAACAGCTTGTGATAAATTAACACATTTAAGTTTTAGTGAGAGTGGAGTACTTACCCATCTTAAACAACTAAACACAAACAAGGGAATGGGTCCTGACGGTATACCACCCCTTTTTATTAAGAGGTGTGCATCCTACCTTTCTTATCCACTGACGGAATTTTTTAACAAGTCTCTTGCAAGCGGGAAATACCCCGAGATGTGGAAACGTGCGCGTATCATTCCTATCTTTAAGAAAGGTGATAAAATTAACGTCAAAAATCACCGACCGATATCAATCTTATCATGTTTCTCCAAAATCTTCGAAAGTTTAATTTGTCCTATTCTAACTAAGCACACTAAATCCGAACTTATTGTGGAGCAACACGGTTTTCAAGAAAATAGATCGGTCTTAACAAATCTAACTTCTTATATAAACCCTGTAATGATATTGTCTTCTGTTTACGCGAATGTTATTCATTGAAATTAAACTACTATATACGGATTCTATCGCGTTGTTTATTTGTCACTGTATTACAAAATTTTGAAAATATTACACTACTACTACTATTGATTTTATTTTACTAATTTATAAGCTAATAAAATTATTTAAACTATTAAATCTATTTATTTTTGATTTACACTTTCCCCGACGTTTCGGTTGCTTTTCAGCAGCCATGTTCACGGGGAGACTAAGAGTCTTAGTCTCCGTAATTTTATTAGCTTATAAATTAGTAAAATAAAATCAATAGTAGTAGTAGTGTAATATTTTCAAAATTTTGTAATACAGTGACAAATAAACAACGCGATAGAATCCGTATATAGTAGTTTAACCCTGTAATGGTAGGTATAGATAATAACCTGCAAATTGACTCAGTATACACAGATTTTGCCAGCGCTTTCGATCTAGTAGACCACACTATATTAATAGATAAACTTCATGAGCAATACGGAATCTGCAGCAAGGTGTTAGACTGGTTCAAGTCATATTTAGCAAATCGAGAGCAATTTGTAGTGCTTTGTGGCCATGAATCTGAGAGATACATCGCCTCCTCTGGAGTGCCGCAAGGTTCGCATCTAGGCCCGATATTGTTTCTCCTGTTCATAAATGACATTGTTCGTCAGGTCCACCACTGTCGTTGCTCCCTCTTCGCAGATGATATGAAGATATCTCGACAGATTGACATAAATGTAGATGTAGAGCTGATGCAAACTGATCTAGATCGAGTTTACCAGTGGTGTTGTAACAACAAGATGATGCTCAATGCACTAAAATGTCAACACATACGTTTCACCAGAAAGAGGAAGGTGCTTGAGTCACGTTTTCATATCAATGGTGAATATATCACTGTTGTGCCACAAATACGTGATTTAGGTGTGATTCTTGACTCAAAACTAAGCTTCATCCCCCAGTACGAGAACATGGTAAGCAAGGCCGCTAAAATGTTAGGATTTATTAGACGTACCACAAAGGAATTCAAACGCATATCTGCCAAAATTATGCTTTTCAATGCTCTCACAAGAAGTGTGCTTGAATTTGGAAGCGTCGTGTGGAACCCACAATATACAGTACACTCTGATCGCATAGAATCCATCCAAAGATCGTTCACTAGGCATCTTGCGTATTGCGCAGCCGGTATTAGCAGCAGAAGTTCTTACAGTGAAAGACTGTTCTTTTTCAAAATGTGCACATTACAAAGCCGTCGTCGCATGCTAGATCTAATATTTTTACAGCGCATAATCAAAGGAAATTTATGTCCTGATCTACTAGAACACATCCAACTAAATGTCCCCAAAATCAATGCACGCAGGAAACCCACTACCCCATTCAACGTTCCTCGATACAGAACCAACCTAGGAATGCATTCTCCAGTAGCAAGATTAACATCAACTTACAACAGTTGGTGGGCCTCCACCAACTGTTGTAAGTTAGACCTTGATATCTTTCACGACCGACCCACGCAATTTAGGAGAAAATATTGGTTAATCCTCATTTTAATAAGCAACTAAAGATCTCAAAAATTTTAAAATTTAAATTATATTAGTATAGTATATATTATAAAGTTTTAAAATTTATTTATTTACAATTTGGTTATAGTTAGTGAAACACAAATACTTCATTGTTATCATAAACATATCTATAGTTATATGTACATATATTATATAAGTATATATTTTATTTTCAATTTTAGTTTTAAGCGCTATTTTAAACATAAGACAATTGTGGACACTATTTTAAGATATATAATGTTGTGCACGTCTGTAAATGATGTAAACACCAGTTCCAAAGCTATGTAAATGTCATAAGTCAATGTTTGTGTTTATATTGTTGACGAGCCTAATTTAATAAATAAATAAATAAAGTATTGCAACTCTGCAAGACAACAAGCTCCAACAGCAGCGCCGCTGTCACAGATCCCGAGAAAAGCCAGACACAGTCGAGCTCCAGCCTGTCATACTGCCATATGTGAAGGGTATCACTGACAAGATTGGTTACATCTTGAAACGAGCTTCAATCAACACATACTTCAGCCGCTAATGAAGATAACAAAATTTTTACCATCCGTCAATTGCCAACTACATTTCCAAGATGCCGGGGTGTATAAAATAGATTGTGACTGTGGACTCTTATACATCGGTCAAACTAAGAGAAGCATAGGCATAAAAAAACACATAGCTGATGTAAAATACCGATTCAATGAAGTCTGTTGTATGAAAACACGTGCTGCAGGGGACCAACCACTACCTGAGATTTGATAAACCACAGATACTCACAAAAGAACATCAATTTCTACCTAGGATGCTTCGCGAGGCTAGTTAGGCTAGCTAAGTAGGATGGTTTTTGATTTCAAATCAATCAATCAATGATCCAAAGTAACAACAATATAATTCGATTGTCTAAATATCTATTATCAGAATCAAAGAGGTATGCGTACTAAAACTAATGAAGTTTATGTGAACGCAACCGAATGTAACTACAACGTCATCACCCTCTGCGAGACTTGGTTGCTCAAATATTGAAGACAGCGAAATCTTTGACAGCAGGTACATAGTTTACCGAAGAGATCGTGATCTCTCTGCAAGCTCCAAATCGGATGGTGGTGGTGTTCTTATTGCCGTCTCACGCTCAATCCCTTCATTCAGAATGTACGAGTGGGAAAGCACCTGCGAGGATATTTGGGTAACCCTAGATATAGTTAAAAATAACTCTCGTAAAAAAGTTGCAATTTGTGTAATTTACTTACCACCCCCGCTAAAAATAGAAGTACTTAACCTGTTTTTCGAAAACGTAAATAGAGTTTTAGAATTAAATTTAGTAGATGATATTTTAATTGTTGGTGATTTAATTTAAGTTTTATAGACTGGACCAAAGACTGCGATGTATCATATATGACTCCTAGTATAAATGTGGGTCTAAATGCTGACAATTCCAATTGTCGTTTATGTTATGCCATTACAGACTTTATAGCAATATCGGCCTTACAGCAATTTAATCATATTGTAAATCAGCATGGCAAGATATTAGATCTAATATTAACTAACATAAACTGTAAAGTTACATTGACATTAGCAGAATCGATCCCTACCATCCTCCTCTTGAAATAGTTTTAGATTTGAAACCTGTCAATATACTAACTAATAAACTTCGCACGGATCACAATTTTGACAAGGCTGATTATGACAAAATCTATTGTAACCTAAATAGCGTGGATTGGACGGAATGCTTTGATCGTTGTACCGAAGTAGACGAAATGGTAGAAAAATTTTATGACAAGATTAGGGCAGCTATTGACGAACATGTGCCCAAACGAAAGCCTAGGCGGAAGGGTTATCCCATCTGGTTTACTGATGAATTAATTAGGATACTGAAAGAAAAAAACAAATTGAGGTGTAAATTTATATCGTAAGCACAATAACCCAAGAGACAAATTAGAATATGAACACATTAGAAAAATAAGTGATAAGCTTCTCCGTAATTGTTACAGTAATTACATTAACACCATTGAAAATGATCTCCATAAAAGACCAAAATTATTCTGGAACTTCATAAAGCACAAAAAGTCACCATCAAATTCAGTACCTTCAATAATGCATAGCAATAACGAACAACATTCATCAGACGGTTCAGATATCGCTAATCTTTTTGCCACTCATTTCAGTAACGTTTACAAAAGCTCTCAAGGCATTCCATCGGCTCCCATTACTGTGGGTACTAATGACAGCACAAATACAACAGCTTGTGATAAATTAACACATTTAAGTTTTAGTGAGAGTGGAGTACTTACCCATCTTAAACAACTAAACACAAACAAGGGAATGGGTCCTGACGGTATACCACCCCTTTTTATTAAGAGGTGTGCATCCTACCTTTCTTATCCACTGACGGAATTTTTTAACAAGTCTCTTGCAAGCGGGAAATACCCCGAGATGTGGAAACGTGCGCGTATCATTCCTATCTTTAAGAAAGGTGATAAAATTAACGTCAAAAATCACCGACCGATATCAATCTTATCATGTTTCTCCAAAATCTTCGAAAGTTTAATTTGTCCTATTCTAACTAAGCACACTAAATCCGAACTTATTGTGGAGCAACACGGTTTTCAAGAAAATAGATCGGTCTTAACAAATCTAACTTCTTATATAAACCCTGTAATGATATTGTCTTCTGTTTACGCGAATGTTATTCATTGAAATTAAACTACTATATACGGATTCTATCGCGTTGTTTATTTGTCACTGTATTACAAAATTTTGAAAATATTACACTACTACTACTATTGATTTTATTTTACTAATTTATAAGCTAATAAAATTATTTAAACTATTAAATCTATTTATTTTTGATTTACACTTTCCCCGACGTTTCGGTTGCTTTTCAGCAGCCATGTTCACGGGGAGACTAAGAGTCTTAGTCTCCGTAATTTTATTAGCTTATAAATTAGTAAAATAAAATCAATAGTAGTAGTAGTGTAATATTTTCAAAATTTTGTAATACAGTGACAAATAAACAACGCGATAGAATCCGTATATAGTAGTTTAACCCTGTAATGGTAGGTATAGATAATAACCTGCAAATTGACTCAGTATACACAGATTTTGCCAGCGCTTTCGATCTAGTAGACCACACTATATTAATAGATAAACTTCATGAGCAATACGGAATCTGCAGCAAGGTGTTAGACTGGTTCAAGTCATATTTAGCAAATCGAGAGCAATTTGTAGTGCTTTGTGGCCATGAATCTGAGAGATACATCGCCTCCTCTGGAGTGCCGCAAGGTTCGCATCTAGGCCCGATATTGTTTCTCCTGTTCATAAATGACATTGTTCGTCAGGTCCACCACTGTCGTTGCTCCCTCTTCGCAGATGATATGAAGATATCTCGACAGATTGACATAAATGTAGATGTAGAGCTGATGCAAACTGATCTAGATCGAGTTTACCAGTGGTGTTGTAACAACAAGATGATGCTCAATGCACTAAAATGTCAACACATACGTTTCACCAGAAAGAGGAAGGTGCTTGAGTCACGTTTTCATATCAATGGTGAATATATCACTGTTGTGCCACAAATACGTGATTTAGGTGTGATTCTTGACTCAAAACTAAGCTTCATCCCCCAGTACGAGAACATGGTAAGCAAGGCCGCTAAAATGTTAGGATTTATTAGACGTACCACAAAGGAATTCAAACGCATATCTGCCAAAATTATGCTTTTCAATGCTCTCACAAGAAGTGTGCTTGAATTTGGAAGCGTCGTGTGGAACCCACAATATACAGTACACTCTGATCGCATAGAATCCATCCAAAGATCGTTCACTAGGCATCTTGCGTATTGCGCAGCCGGTATTAGCAGCAGAAGTTCTTACAGTGAAAGACTGTTCTTTTTCAAAATGTGCACATTACAAAGCCGTCGTCGCATGCTAGATCTAATATTTTTACAGCGCATAATCAAAGGAAATTTATGTCCTGATCTACTAGAACACATCCAACTAAATGTCCCCAAAATCAATGCACGCAGGAAACCCACTACCCCATTCAACGTTCCTCGATACAGAACCAACCTAGGAATGCATTCTCCAGTAGCAAGATTAACATCAACTTACAACAGTTGGTGGGCCTCCACCAACTGTTGTAAGTTAGACCTTGATATCTTTCACGACCGACCCACGCAATTTAGGAGAAAATATTGGTTAATCCTCATTTTAATAAGCAACTAAAGATCTCAAAAATTTTAAAATTTAAATTATATTAGTATAGTATATATTATAAAGTTTTAAAATTTATTTATTTACAATTTGGTTATAGTTAGTGAAACACAAATACTTCATTGTTATCATAAACATATCTATAGTTATATGTACATATATTATATAAGTATATATTTTATTTTCAATTTTAGTTTTAAGCGCTATTTTAAACATAAGACAATTGTGGACACTATTTTAAGATATATAATGTTGTGCACGTCTGTAAATGATGTAAACACCAGTTCCAAAGCTATGTAAATGTCATAAGTCAATGTTTGTGTTTATATTGTTGACGAGCCTAATTTAATAAATAAATAAATAAAGTATTGCAACTCTGCAAGACAACAAGCTCCAACAGCAGCGCCGCTGTCACAGATCCCGAGAAAAGCCAGACACAGTCGAGCTCCAGCCTGTCATACTGCCATATGTGAAGGGTATCACTGACAAGATTGGTTACATCTTGAAACGAGCTTCAATCAACACATACTTCAGCCGCTAATGAAGATAACAAAATTTTTACCATCCGTCAATTGCCAACTACATTTCCAAGATGCCGGGGTGTATAAAATAGATTGTGACTGTGGACTCTTATACATCGGTCAAACTAAGAGAAGCATAGGCATAAAAAAACACATAGCTGATGTAAAATACCGATTCAATGAAGTCTGTTGTATGAAAACACGTGCTGCAGGGGACCAACCACTACCTGAGATTTGATAAACCACAGATACTCACAAAAGAACATCAATTTCTACCTAGGATGCTTCGCGAGGCTAGTTAGGCTAGCTAAGTAGGATGGTTTTTGATTTCAAATCAATCAATCAATGATCCAAAGTAACAACAATATAATTCGATTGTCTAAATATCTATTATCAGAATCAAAGAGGTATGCGTACTAAAACTAATGAAGTTTATGTGAACGCAACCGAATGTAACTACAACGTCATCACCCTCTGCGAGACTTGGTTGCTCAAATATTGAAGACAGCGAAATCTTTGACAGCAGGTACATAGTTTACCGAAGAGATCGTGATCTCTCTGCAAGCTCCAAATCGGATGGTGGTGGTGTTCTTATTGCCGTCTCACGCTCAATCCCTTCATTCAGAATGTACGAGTGGGAAAGCACCTGCGAGGATATTTGGGTAACCCTAGATATAGTTAAAAATAACTCTCGTAAAAAAGTTGCAATTTGTGTAATTTACTTACCACCCCCGCTAAAAATAGAAGTACTTAACCTGTTTTTCGAAAACGTAAATAGAGTTTTAGAATTAAATTTAGTAGATGATATTTTAATTGTTGGTGATTTAATTTAAGTTTTATAGACTGGACCAAAGACTGCGATGTATCATATATGACTCCTAGTATAAATGTGGGTCTAAATGCTGACAATTCCAATTGTCGTTTATGTTATGCCATTACAGACTTTATAGCAATATCGGCCTTACAGCAATTTAATCATATTGTAAATCAGCATGGCAAGATATTAGATCTAATATTAACTAACATAAACTGTAAAGTTACATTGACATTAGCAGAATCGATCCCTACCATCCTCCTCTTGAAATAGTTTTAGATTTGAAACCTGTCAATATACTAACTAATAAACTTCGCACGGATCACAATTTTGACAAGGCTGATTATGACAAAATCTATTGTAACCTAAATAGCGTGGATTGGACGGAATGCTTTGATCGTTGTACCGAAGTAGACGAAATGGTAGAAAAATTTTATGACAAGATTAGGGCAGCTATTGACGAACATGTGCCCAAACGAAAGCCTAGGCGGAAGGGTTATCCCATCTGGTTTACTGATGAATTAATTAGGATACTGAAAGAAAAAAACAAATTGAGGTGTAAATTTATATCGTAAGCACAATAACCCAAGAGACAAATTAGAATATTAACACATTAGAAAAATAAGTGATAAGCTTCTCCGTAATTGTTACAGTAATTACATTAACACCATTGAAAATGATCTCCATAAAAGACCAAAATTATTCTGGAACTTCATAAAGCACAAAAAGTCACCATCAAATTCAGTACCTTCAATAATGCATAGCAATAACGAACAACATTCATCAGACGGTTCAGATATCGCTAATCTTTTTGCCACTCATTTCAGTAACGTTTACAAAAGCTCTCAAGGCATTCCATCGGCTCCCATTACTGTGGGTACTAATGACAGCACAAATACAACAGCTTGTGATAAATTAACACATTTAAGTTTTAGTGAGAGTGGAGTACTTACCCATCTTAAACAACTAAACACAAACAAGGGAATGGGTCCTGACGGTATACCACCCCTTTTTATTAAGAGGTGTGCATCCTACCTTTCTTATCCACTGACGGAATTTTTTAACAAGTCTCTTGCAAGCGGGAAATACCCCGAGATGTGGAAACGTGCGCGTATCATTCCTATCTTTAAGAAAGGTGATAAAAGTAACGTCAAAAATCACCGACCGATATCAATCTTATCATGTTTCTCCAAAATCTTCGAAAGTTTAATTTGTCCTATTCTAACTAAGCACACTAAATCCGAACTTATTGTGGAGCAACACGGTTTTCAAGAAAATAGATCGGTCTTAACAAATCTAACTTCTTATATAAACCCTGTAATGGTAGGTATAGATAATGTTCGGCTCACAAACATACGTTTATAATTACCTACATGTACATGTGTATATGGCTACTTACCTCACAAGTTTTTAGTGTCAAATAGATATTGAAGCAAACTACACGTAATTTTATTTAACTCTCATCAGTTATACGATTAGCAACCCTAACATAGTGAACATATGGTCCATAATCGAGCCGCATTGAGTGACGAGACCCTTTTCTTACCTGCGCTGGCGACCGGCTGCCCGAGAACAAAAGATCTGTTAACGAGTACATAATTGTGTGTCGTCTATCAACAAATTAATATTAGTGTTATAAAATAACATTATTACGAGTGAAGATTGCTACTGATTATCGTTTCTTTACAATGGAAGACTTACAAGAATGGTTAAATGTTGTGGAAAGCATGGCTAAAACGTTGAAGAATACATTAGTCAACTTGAAAAAGTGCCCGAAGAGTAGATTAACTAGAAATTACATAGAAACTCGGCTACAACGTGTAGAAGATTACTGGAATAAGTATGAGCTCGCCCACGACAAGATAATTCGTAACGTATCGAAGGAGGACGCAGAGCATGTACCTTACATTGCGAAAAATGAATTTTACGAACATGAAAATTTGTATATAAATGTTAAATGCGAGTTAATGGACTTGTTGGGGACTACAGAGTCCAGTGCAAATACCACTTCTACGCCGAGTTCAAGTGAAATACGAGTGGTTTTACCGAAAATTCAAATACCAACCTTCAACGGACAGTACGAAGATTGGATGACATTCCATGACCTTTTTAACACGCTTGTGCATATGAATGGATCTTTGAACAACGTACAAAAGTTACATTATTTGAAGACTAGTGTTACGGGAGAAGCAGCGTCAATATTGAAACACATACAAGTGACATCTTCGAATTACGAAAAGGCTTGGGACATTTTGAAAACGCGGTACGGTAACAAACGCATAACAATCAACGCCATTATAAAAAGATTTTTTTCACAAAAGAAGATCACGTCGAATACTTCAAACCAAGTAAAGAATCTGCTAGATACAACTTTTGAATGCTTACATCATCTCAAAAATATGCAAGTAAACACTGAAAACTGGGATGCCATAGTGATATTCGTTGTAGTACAAAAGTTGGACAGTGAGACACATAGAGATTGGGAGGAACATGTGAGTAACAGTTGTAACGATCACAATACATTACCAACACTTCAATTGTTACGCACGTTTCTAGAAAGTCGTTTTCGAACATTAGAACTAACAGAACCGACGAAACAAAAGGCAACAGCTGTTCCTGTACGTGAAAAAGTGTTTCATATTTCAACAATCAATGCTAACAAGAAGATATGCAAAATGTGCAGTGATATACATACACTGAGTCATTGTAAAGCATTTGGCAAATATACAGCATCTCAACGTAGTGAATTTGTAAAAAACAACAACTTGTGCTTTAACTGTCTTGCATCTGGACACTCTGTAAGACAGTGCCGCATACCAACATCCTGTCGATTATGTAGAAAACGTCATCACACTCTTCTTCATGAAGACAAAGAACATGACACAAAGGGCAATATGGAGAGCGAGTACACAAATCAACCCGGAGTGGCATTATGTACAAACATGGAACAAAGGGAAGAAGAGCAGGAAGAAGAAGACATAACAATGGTGGCTTCACATCTTTCAAACATGAAGAATACAGCCTTATTGGCTACGGCACTCGTACAAGTACATAGCGAGAACAACCACAAAACAACATTACGTGCATTGATTGATCAAGGCTCACAGGCGAGCTTTATTAGTGAACGAGCAGCACAACTACTCAAGGCCAAGCGTTATCCAGTTCGAGGCACAGTGGTCGGTGTGGGGTCAACAAGAGAGAACATCAGACAAACTGTTCAAATCAATCTAGAATCAAGAAGTGAAGCCTACAACATAGGAATTCAAGCATATGTCATGTCCAAACCGTTGACAACCAAGATACCATCCCATACCATCAAGATAAGCGATTGGCCCCACCTGGAAGGGCTTGTCCTGGCTGACCCGACTTACTACACGCCGGGCTCCATTGACATACTTCTCGGTGTCGACGTGTACACAGAAATTATACAAAACGAAATAATCAAGGGCCCGCCAGGTACCCCATGTGCACATAAAACCAACCTTGGCTGGATCCTCTTTGGGAAGGTTGAAGAAAATAAAGAATCTGATTCTATTCATGTATTGCATCATCAAATTGAAGTTGAAGACCTTTTGAAAACACTATGGGAAGTAGATCAAGGCACTAAAAGAAGATTTACGAAGGAAGAACAAGAATGCGAGAACTTATATGAAAATGGATACAAGAGAGACCGTAACGGAAGATACATAGTCAAGCTGCCATTTCGTATCACCAAACCTGTAACACCGAGAGGGAATTCTAGAGAAATTGCAATGAGACGGTTGCTCCAGCAAGAAAGACGACTACAACAATCTCCCGACTTGAAAGAAGAATATGACAAAGTCCTAGAAGAATATATAACTATGGGTCACATGAAAGAAGTTCCAAAGGACGAAATACACAAACCATCTGTTTACCTACCACATCATGCCATAGTTCGGAAGGACAAAGAAACAACTAAGGTCAGAGTGGTGTTCGACGCGTCTTGTAAAAACAGCGACGGCATTTCTTTGAATGAAGAACTTATGGTTGGACCTGTATTGCAAGAAGATATGAGAAGCATACTAATGAGATGGCGTATGCACAAAATTTGTTTCGCCAGTGACATCGTGAAGATGTACCGAATGATATGGCTAGATGAACCAGACACAGATTACCATAGGATACTGTGGCGTCCTACGATAAGGGGGTTAGATGGCCTAATAGAGACAGAAACGAGCAATACTAAAGTCAAGGACTACAGACTACGCACAGTTACTTTTGGCACCGCATCAGCTCCATACCTCGCTGTAAAGACTCTGCTGACTCTAGCTGAGGAAGAAGGAGAACCCTATCCACAAGCCGCTCAGGTTATACGAGAAGACCTATTTATGGACGATTTGCTATCAGGCTGTGATACGGCTGAGCAGGCTATCCTTATCAGCCAACAAATAAGTTACATTCTACGCCGAGGAGGCTTTGAGATGCAAAAGTGGGCTTCAAATAGCACTGAGTTTCTAAAGACAATCCCACAAAACAAAGTAACTACCAGAGTAAATCTAGACCTGAAACTAGATGGTATTATCAAAGCCCTAGGTCTTACTTGGAACCTAGGAGAAGATGAGTTTCGTTTCCAACTACAATTAGAACCTGTGTCGAATATAACTAAGAGAAGTATACTGTCTGACCTACAAAGATTGTTCGATCCAATGGGATGGATAGCACCAGCCATAGTCCAAGCGAAGATCTTAGTACAAAGACTTTGGCTAGAAGGAGTTGCATGGGATCAGGAAATTCCAGAACAATTGTCAGACGAATGGAGAAACATTAGAGAAGATCTAGAACATGTCAATCTAATTAAAATAAACCGATGGATACATACAAAGAGTACCGAAAGGGATAAAGTCACCCTACATGGATTCTGTGACGCATCGGAGAAAGCGTACGCAGCTGTCGTCTACTGTAGAGTACAAATCAATGATGAAGACATAAGGACTCACTTGATTGCAGCAAGAACAAAGGTAGCTCCAGTGAAAACCATTTCCTTACCTCGTCTCGAGCTATGTGGCGCAGTACTTCTAGCAAAACTGTTACACAAGGTACGCGAGGCGATGAGAATACCATCAAGAAACGTGTTTGCCTGGACAGACTCAACGATTGTTTTGGCTTGGCTACTAGGAGAACCAAATAGATGGAAGCCATTCGTTGCAAACAGAGTTGTAGAAATACTTGAACAAATCAATAACAGTCAGTGGTTTCACGTGAAGTCATCGAACAATCCAGCTGACATAGCGTCCCGAGGCTCATCTATATCAGACCTACTACCCAACCAGTTGTGGTGGAACGGACCTATTTGGCTGACAAGTGAAGTCATTGAATACGCCAGACCGTCAGCAATATCAACAGATATAGAAAAAAGAAAGATCATACATTCCCATGTTCAGGTAACTAAATATGAAGAGAAGTGTATAAAATTTGAAGACTATGACTCCCTTCTTGAACTATTAAAGGTAATAGTTTACAGCAAGAGATTTCTGAATACGAAAAAAGAACCAGAGAGGCTAGAAATAGCAATTACAAAAGAAGAACTACAAAATGCTTTGGATATATGTATAAGACTAGCACAAGAAGAAGAATTTTCAGAAGAAATTAGAAGATTAAGAGAAAACAAAGACGTGAAGACTACAAGTGTGCTAAAATCTCTCAACCCTTTTTTTGATGAGCAGAATATCCTCAGGGTGGGCGGCAGATTAAGAAATGCTGACATTGATGAAAATCTAAAACACCCTGTCATATTGGGTAAGAAAAGCAGTCTAGTTCCCCTCATATTATCTGATGCACATCTAAGAACCCTACATGGTGGAATAAAATTGATGACTACTTACCTGATGAGCAAGTATTGGATAGTTGGCTGCAAGAGCTTAGTGAAACGGTATATACACAGATGCCTTACCTGTGCGCGACAGCGAGCAGCTAGTAGACCACAGATGATGGGTGACTTACCTGAGCAACGTGTCGTTCCAGCGCGTCCATTTTCACGAAGTGGTGTTGACTTCGCTGGCCCTGTATATGTACTGAACTCGAAGGGAAGAGGAGCCAAGACCAGTAAAGCCTATATTTGTATCTTCATCTGCATGGCTGTGAAGGCTATACATCTGGAACTTGTCAGTGATTTGACTTCAAATGCGTTAATTGCAGCCTTCAAACGATTTGTTGCTAGAAGAGGTAGATGTAATGAAATATGGAGTGACAATGGCACCAACTTTGTGGCATCTAATAAGGAATTACATACAATGTGGAAAGAAGCAAGGCTTAATATACCTAGTGATGTAGTTGAAATACTTGCAACTGATGGCACGCAGTGGCATTTTCCCCCTCCATACAGCCCTAATTTCGGTGGACTTTGGGAAGCTGGAGTCAAATCAGTGAAGCAGCACTTGCGAAGAGTCCTTACATCAAACTTAACATTTGAAGAGTTTTCAACAGTACTCACCCAAATAGAAGCATGCCTGAATTCACGCCCGTTGACGCCTGTATCTACTGATGTAGATCTAATGGAAGACATAGAAATACTTACCCCTGGGCATTTTCTTGTTGGTGAAGCGCTTGTTACGGTACCGGATCGGGATTATACAGCTACAAACATAAATCTGCTATCTAGATGGCAACATACACAGAAACTAGTACAGGATTTCTGGAGACGCTGGCAGACGGAGTACTTATCACGACTCAATCAGCGTCCTAAATGGCTGAAAAGGAAAGCAGAGTTCGAGGTGGGCGATATTGTACTCATAAAAGAAGAAAATATGCCTCCTAGCAAGTGGGCCCTCGGTCGAATTATCGAGAAGCACCCTGGACCTGACAAAATAACACGGGTTTATACACTGCGTTGTAATGGCAAAACAACGCAAAGATCTATATCGAAGATATGTGCCTTACCTATAGAAACTAAAGATTAATGTATGCAGGTATCAATTACTGAATTATCTTTGTTAAATATTTCCAACCAATTTGCTTTAAATATGCAGTCAGTTATTTAGAGAAAATTAACTGTAACATTAAATTATTTTATCATTTATTTAGGTATAAGTATATCATATCATAACAAACTGTAAATTATTATTTGATTTAAGGATGTGTAATGTAGGTAACCAGACCTTTTCATTTCAAAGTTTAATTTCAACTAGACCTTGATGTACCTATTTGTAAGCTGTTAAAGACAGAGTGATGTACCAAAGCATATATTTAAACTTTGCATTTGTTTGTATAAACATATTTACATACTTGAAACTATTTAAACTATATCTATAATAATTATATGATTCTAGTACTGTGAGTAATTACTTGTTATTCTTAAGCTTGAGCCAGAAAATTGGTTAGAAAATATTATTTTATGGTATAACTTAATTTAACTTAATGTTCTGTTTTGTGACCTCAATTTTAGTAAAATGTTTATAGACATTTTGGTGGGCGGCATGTTCGGCTCACAAACATACGTTTATAATTACCTACATGTACATGTGTATATGGCTACTTACCTCACAAGTTTTTAGTGTCAAATAGATATTGAAGCAAACTACACGTAATTTTATTTAACTCTCATCAGTTATACGATTAGCAACCCTAACATAGTGAACAGATAATAACCTGCAAATTGACTCAGTATACACAGATTTTGCCAGCGCTTTCGATCTAGTAGACCACCCTATATTAATAGATAAACTTCATGAGCAATACGGAATCTGCAGCAAGATGTTAGACTGGTTCAAGTCATATTTAGCAAATCGAGAGCAATTTGTAGTGCTTTGTGGCCATGAATCTGAGAGATACATCGCCTCCTCTGGAGTGCCGCAAGGTTCGCATCTAGACCCGATATTGTTTCTCCTGTTCATAAATGACATTGTTCGTCAGGTCCACCACTGTCGTTGCTCCCTCTTCGCAGATGATATGAAGATATCTCGACAGATTGACATAAATGTAGATGTAGAGCTGATGCAAACTGATTTAGATCCAGTTTACCAGTGGTGTTGTAAGAACAAGATGATGCTCAATGCACTAAAATGTCAACACATACGTTTCACCAGAAAGAGGAAGGTGCTTGAGTCACGTTTTCATATCAATGGTGAATATATCACTGTTGTGCCACAAATACGTGATTTAGGTGTGATTCTTGACTCAAAACTAAGCTTCATCCCCCAGTACGAGAACATGGTAAGCAAGGCCGCTAAAATGTTAGGATTTATAAGACGTACCACAAAGGAATTCAAACGCATATCTTCCAAAATTATGCTTTTCAATGCTCTCACAAGAAGTGTGCTTGAATTTGGAAGCGTCGTGTGGAACCCACAATATACAGTACACTCTGATCGCATAGAATCCATCCAAAGATCGTTCACTAGGCATCTTGCGTATTGCGCAGCCGGTATTAGCAGCAGAAGTTCTTACAGTGAAAGACTGTTCTTTTTCAAAATGTGCACATTACAAAGCCGTCGTCGCATGCTAGATCTAATATTTTTACAGCGCATAATCAAAGGAAATTTATGTCCTGATCTACTAGAACACATCCAACTAAATGTCCCCAAAATCAATGCACGCAGGAAACCCACTACCCCATTCAACGTTCCTCGATACAGAACCAACCTAGGAATGCATTCTCCAGTAGCAAGATTAACATCAACTTACAACAGTTGGTGGAGGCGGTTAGACCTTGATATCTATCACGACCGACCCACGCAATTTAGGAGAAAAATATTGGTTAATCCTCATTTTAATAAGCAACTAACGATCTCAAAAATTTAAAAGTTTAAATTATATTAGTATAGTATATATTATAAAGTTTTAAAATTTATTTATTTACAATTTGGTTATAGTTAGTGAAACAAAAATACTTCATTGTTATCATAAACATATCTATAGTTATATGTATATTATATAAGTATATATTTTATTTTCAATTTTAGTTTTAAGCGCTATTTTAAATATAAGACAATTGTGGATACTATTTTAAGATATATAATGTTGTGCACGTCTGTAAATGATGTAAACACCAGTTCCAAAGCTATGTAAATGTCATAAGTCAATGTTTGTGTTTATATTGTTGACGAGCCTAATTTAATAAATAAATAAATAAAGTATTGCAACTCTGCAAGATAACAAGCTCCAACAGCCGCGCCGCTGTCACAGATCCCGAGAAAAGCCAGCCACAGTCGAGCTCCAGCCTGTCATACTGCCATATGTGAAGGGTATCACTGACAAGATTGGTTACATCTTGAAACGAGCTTCAATCAACACATACTTCAGCCGCTAACGAAGATAACAAATTTTTTACCATCCGTCAATTGCCAACTACATTTCCAAGATGCGGGGGTCTATAAAATAGATTGTGACTGTGGACTCTTATACATCGGTCAAACTAAGAGAAGCATAGGCATAAAAAAACACATAGCTGATGTAAAATACCGATTCAATGAAGTCTGTTGTATGAAAACACGTGCTGCAGGGGACCAACCACTACCTGAGATTTGATAAACCACAGATACTCACAAAAGAACATCAATTTCTACCTAGGATGCTTCGCGAGGCTAGTTAGGCTAGCTAAGTAGGATGGTTTTTGATTTTAAATCAAAAACCATCCTAATTTCCAGAGAAGATCCAATAATTAAGATAGTCAAACCCAAGAAGAAGCAAAACACGGCTAGTTTTCACAACTTTGAGCTCATTCTGCGTAAATAGAAACACCAATAGGTACAAAATAAAATTATTTTCTGCTACTTTGAACACTTCAAGACATGATGAGACAACCTACATCTTAGTCTCCCCGAGAACATGGCTGTACATGGCCAAATAGGTTTTATAATTTAAATAGAAGTAAACAGTAATTAGTAAACAGTTTTAAGCAAAAAATATGTAGTAATAGGTAATTATTTAAAAAATAAAAAACATGGTAAAATACGTCTAAAGTAGGTAGGTTAATTTCAATGTATAACATTCGCGTCAACGTTAGACAATATTATGTCAACGTAAATACATACCTACATAGATTCACGCTAATTTCCCAGAGGGGTAGGCAGAGACTACGGATTTCCATTTGCTACTATCCTGACACACTTCTCGGACTTCATTCACTTTTATCACATTTCTCATACGTGCTCGCCGGTTTAAGGTGCTCTTAACCTGCCCTTTGTGCAGAACGTCTCCGATCTGATCGAGAAACGTTCACCTAGGTATTCCCCTTGCGACTGTACCATTCACACTAGCCTTATAAACTTTCTTATCCAGTCTTTTCTCGTCCATTATTTTATTTATTTTTATGTCAACGTCGTCTTGTTCAATTATGGTTTTGTTTCCAAAGGGTAACTATTACATTACGTGTATGAAAATATCAGTTTAATTTTTTTCAAATATTTTGCTTCAAAAATTTGTATGTAAGGACTAATCCTAATATACAAACTAATATGATGTTATCACTGTTATGGTGAGCAAAATGCTTCAGCGTCTCGTGTTGATATTCTTGTACAAGGCTTATAAAACATTTAACGCCGGAACTTTACCAGTGCTGGCGAGCATTCCTTCAGTCGATCTCAAGCTCCAAAGACCAGCAATGCATGGACGCAATCGCTGTATTGGCACCATCGTATAGATGCAAAATCACTAGTTTATTCAACGAGTAGTTTTAGCATTATGTCTATGACGACCTAAAATATGATGTTGAAATACATCAAGGAGTGGCCGTCACCTCTATTGATACTTCCCATGCTTTGCAGCGCCAGCGTCTTGCGAGGATCACATCGCTGCGCAAACTCTTACCGGCCACGACAACTTTAAGAGCAAATAGTAATTATTTAAGCTAGACACGTTACGACTATGCTAATGTTAGAACTTGTTTAAAACATTAACATAGCATCGGCGGTGACGCGGTGACGCGGTGACGCGGTGAGGCGGTCCGCTTAAGCGTTGTCAGTGGCAGACCACGGCACTGAGCACTGACTACAATCGGCCCATCACATTCTGTGTCGATGCGCGGTGTAGCCTGTGGTAAAGTGTACCTAATACTCATCACATTCATAACATGTCGTATGGTATACACATAAGACAATAACATACCTAACTGATGTCATAAACTTTCAAAATAATGTTTATTAAAAATTCTGGAACACGCCCTTACAGTGTTTATAATAATAATAATAATACCAGCCCTGTATTAAACTGTCCCATTGCTGGGCACGGGCTTCTTCTCAGTGAGAGAAGGTTTAGGCCATAGTCCACCACGCTGGCCCTGACCGGGTTGGCAGACTTCACATATCTTTAAGAACTCTTAGACATGCAGGTTTCCTCACGATGTTTTCTATCACCGAGCGAGCGATAATTAACTATTCAATAGGCACATAACTTCGAAAAGTCAGAGATGCGTGTCTTGGGATCGAAATCAATCCCTCTGTGTGGCAGTCCAACGGTCTCCTACTAGGCTATCGCTGCCTGTACAGTGTTTAGGTAGGTACACAATTCGTGTAATATTAATAAGCATCAAATTGAGGTGAGTTGTCCAATGGCTCTGTGGTCGTAAAGGGCAAGGTATCGGCAGTATGACGTCAGCACTACACCCAGGTCACCTACATAGCTAGCGGCGATGGCGGCGGCGCGGCGCGGCGTGGGCACTCGGGCACACACAAACACGAAAATCAGCTATAGTTACGCTACAACTACCTAAGATCAATATAAAACAACTTACAAGGTGTGATTTCACCAATCTCTGTCTATACTGGATGCTATCTTCGTTCTAATGTAATACCTAATAGGCTACAATACGATAATTATTGTGATCGTTATATATAAAGTTAATAGGTACAAAAGGAGAACAATAACTGAAGATTTACGTTAAACGCTACTGAAAATATGCTAAATACTCTTTATGGATTATGTGCGTTTGTAGCTTCTTAGCTCCCATGCGCAATGGTTTCACACAGGTGTCAGGTGGACAAGGAACGGTTAGGTTTATACAATCAAAGTAGGTATCCGGCACGTAGGTATCTGGCGGGATTTCTAATTTTTTTGTTTGTTTGTCTTAAAAAAAAAAATGATTAACCCACAAGCACGCATGTTACAAATGTAACCAAAATAAATATTATTTTGATTACATAAAGCATATAATAGTCGAACAACTAGAACAACGTACTATCATCAAAACTAATCATCCCTTTACGGCCTAATCTTATTGAAATTAAACTACTATATACGGATTTTATCGCGTTGTTTATTTAACACTCTATTACTATTGTGAGTCAGATCGACACACCAACTTACAGACTGGCTCAGCACGTAGCGAAGATACTCTCACCACTCAGAGGCAACTCGAGAGCATATGTAAAGGATTCATACCATTTTGTGAGTGAGATTAAACACCTATGTCTCACTAACAATGAAACAATGGTTAGTTTTGATGTACAGTCATTATTTACATGCATACCTGTACATGACTGTATTGAAATAACTAAAAGGAAGCTAATAGAGTACAATATGCCTGAGGAATATGCAGAACTACTTAAGCATTGCTTAACAACTGGCTATCTGTTGTGGGACAATAAATTCTACATACAAGTAGATGGTGTGGCAATGGGCTCCCCTGTATCGCCTGTTGTTGCCGACATATATATGGAGGACTTCGAGGCTCGAGCTTTACAGACTGCCCCCATCACACCCAGGATTTATAAGAGGTTTGTAGATGATACTTTTACAATATTACCAACAGATAGTGTTAGTGTATTCCTAGAACATCTTAATTCCATTAATAACAACATCCAATTTACTATGGAATTAGAGGCAAATAATTCATTAGCATTCTTAGATGTACTTGTCATCAGGAATCCTGATCATACTTTGAGCCACACTGTGTATAGGAAAAAGACCCATACAAATAGGTACTTGAACGGTGAATCTCACCACCATCCTAAACAGTTAGCTACCGTGGGAATGTCTTTGTTTCAGAGAGCCCACGGGATCTGTGACAAGAAACACCTGGACGCCGAGCTTCAACATGTCAAGCAAGTACTGCAAGACAACAAGCTCCAACAGCCGCACCGCTGTCACAGATCCCGAGAAAAGCCAGCCACAGTCGAGCGCCAGCCTGCTATACTACCTTATGTAAGGGGTGTCACTGACAAGATTGGCTACATCTTGAAGCGAGCTTCAATCAACACATACTTCAAGCCGCCAACGAAGATAAGTCAATTTTTACCATCCGTCAAGTGCCAATTACCTTTACAAGATGCAGGGGTCTATAAAATAGATTGTGACTGCGGACTCTCATACATTGGTCAAACCAAGAGAAGCATAGGCACCCGCATAAAAGAACACATAGCTGACGTTAAACACAAACGCTCGTTGAAGTCTGCTGTGTGTGAACATGTACAACAGGGGACCAACCACTACCTGAGATTTGACAAACCACAGATTCTCGCTAAAGAACACCGATTCCTACCAAGGATGCTTCGCGAGGCTATTGAGATCAAAAAACATCCAAATTTCAATAGAGAAGATGGTTGGAATGTACCACCAGCTTGGGATCCAGTACTTCAAATAGTCAAACCCAAGAAGAAACAAACCACAGCTAGACTTCATGATACTTTGAGCTCATTCTGCGTAAATAGAAACACCAATAACTAAATTATGTTCGGGTACTTTGAAATAACTACACTGGAACATTGAGACAACTACCATCTTAGTCTCCCCGTGACCATGGCTGCTGAAAAGCAACCGAAACGTCGGGGAAAGTGTAAACTTAAAAACAAATAGATTTGATAGTTTTAATAATTTAATTAGCTTAAAATTAGTAAAGTTTAATAGTATAGTATAGTAGTGTAACAGTTTCAAAATTATGTAATAGAGTGTTAAATAAACAACGCGATAAAATCCGTATATAGTAGTTTAATTTCAATGAATAACATTCGCGTAAACAGAAGACAATATTAGGCCTAATCTTACTTCAGAATTTCGCCTACTAGTAGTCAGATTCTCCTCGTTACTGCTTTAAATGTAAAATCGATGATATTTTAAATGTCCACGTGTGATCTGACATAATTATGTTTTAAATGTCCATATTCATCCGTGTGATTCCTGAAAAACTGAAAATAAAATTTTTATATTTGGCGACTCAATTAATTTATTTTTATTAGATAGATGTGATATGATAACTTGAACTAGGAAAGCAACATGATTTGGTCCTTAAATGCAAATGTATGTATGAATGCTGTGGAATGTAGGCGTAAGTGTCAAACTAGCGTTCACCTTGTTCTACTTGCGCCTGATCGAACGTGTACATACGTGAGCTACATTCGGAGCAGTGAACGTCAAACGCGCATTTTTTCGGCGCATAAGTTAGCGAGGAGCCCTTCTGCCACTCTGGATCATTCACCTTATCCTCCGACACAATCAGCTGGCGGCTGATCGGACACCGCATGCGCTGTTCACCATTGTCGCTCTGCCTGCACAGCATTGCATAACATTTACAATTAACTAATTATGTTCTACTTATCTCATATTATTTCAATTGTTTGTTCCTAATGATAAGGTTGCAGATAACACCGAACATTTTTTTGACGTGGGGTATGCTGTGACGCATTTCCCTCCGCTGAGGCGAGCGGAGAGGTTATGTCAGGCTCACCCGGTGAAAGATAGAAAGTCCCGGGTCCTACCGACTAAACTTACCACGGTGTTCCTTTACACAATCTATGGCCAGGTTGCAGGGATCGCTCGCGCACACATCCTGCAAAGATAACACAAACCTGCTATAATAACAACAACTATAATAGAATAAGCAGCATACACTTGTCGAATAATACTTATAATATATCACACTTTCACTAAATGTATCTAGTCAACCGTGCACATACAGGGTGTCCGGTAATTAATGGATAATCTGGAAATGTCTTATAGTGGAACTGATGGCCCTTCAGAAAAAAATATGTAAAAATCTATCCTAACTACTACGTGAGACATGTGTTTTTTTTTTTAATTACCATGTATAATTTTCTTGTATAATGAATTAAATCCATCGGTTTTTTGTTGTTTTATTATTAAACACTAATTATGCTAATAGATAGACAGTGAAAAGTATGCTATGCTATATAGCTTGCACATTTTAATTTTTTTTTTCATATTTTATTCTTTTCATTTTTCTGAACGGCCTTCAGTTCTACTTTAAGAGATTTCAAGGTTATCCATTAATTACCGGACATCCTGTATATATATGTACTTGCCTAAGTAAATGTTTATTCATCAATTTCAAAACGAAGCTATACAGATAAAGTTCGCTGGTACTTGTACCAAACCTCTTGGGATACTTTGTTTGTTTACCATATTTACTTTACTTAATATAATGTTAGACAACGGGTCTTACTCGCGATAAAGTATTTAAAAGGTAATAAATACCTATTGATTACCCGACGTTTCGACCGACTTGCATCGATCGTGGTCACGGGTTGACTGATGTGAGCTCAGCGGCGCCTTCGTGAAGTGCGGGTTTCGGCAACTACCCTCACTTGGTCACTATTATTTATATTCGCACTGTCGGTATTTCGACACACAACACTAACGACGTCTACACACTGGCTACCTAAGTCACTACGGCGACGTTTACATTTGCTGATGACTGGATTCCAAGATGTAGACAAACGGTATCCATCCTCCCGGTTGAAGTTACGATATTTCTTAATTTCAACCGCTTCACGTACTATCCTGGAGTAATAGTGACGATCGGTGGATAAAATCTGTGGTTTATGTAACTCGATCCAGTGGTTTGGTCCAGACTCCAGCAAATGCTCGGCTATAGCGGACTTGTTTACTACCCGGTTCTTGACAGCTGTGATATGTTCCTTGACCCTTTCAGCGATTGTACGTTTGGTCTGTCCGATGTAAGAACTACCACAACTGCAATCCACCTTGTAGACGCCAGGTGTTTGAAAAGGGATAACATCCTTTGGAGTGCGTAGATAGCTTACTACTTTGGAGAACGGACTATATACAATCTTTATGGAGTATTTCTTCAGTGCTGTTCCAACTTTGTCCGTTACTCCTTTTATATACGGCATGTATGCCGGCACTCTGCTGACCCCAGGTTGGCTATCCCTTCTCCTCGGACGGTGTATCCTACCCTTATATCCGTTGCGCCTAAGTACCTCCTGAACATGTGTGAGCTCACTTTCTAGGTGTTCAGGGTCACAGAGGTCATACGCTCTGTTCGTCAGTGATGCTACAACGGATTGTAATTGTCGCGGATGGTGATGCGAGTAGGCGTTAAGATACCTGTCAGTGTGTGTTGGTTTGCGGTATACAGTGTGTCCCAGGGTGCCATCTTCTCTCACTGTTATTTTTACATCGAGAAAGGGTAACGATCTGTCCACCTCCATTTCGTAAGTAAAGCGGATGTTAGGATGTATGGAGTTCAACCGCATTGCGAATTGTTCTACTTCGTGCTTGTTGCCTTTCATGATACAAAATATATCGTCGACATACCTCTTCCATAGTTTTACATTTGAGGCCTGCATGTCTATGGATTCCTCGAAGTATTCCATCCAGATATTAGCCATTACCGGTGCTACTGGGCTGCCCATGGCTACTCCGTCGATCTGAAGGTAATGTTGTCCACGATATAGGAAGTAAATGCCTTCTAAGCAGCTCTTTAGTAAAACAGTGTATTCGTTAGGCAGATTGTTTTCCCTTAACTTCCTCTCGATGACCACAAGGCATTCTTCAATGGGAACGTTAGTGAATAGTGATTCCACATCAAAACTCACCATCACTTCGTCTGGTTCCACTATCACGCACTTGAGGATGTCAACAAAATGGCGCGAATCCTTCACGAAAGATGTAGTCTTACCTACTAATGGTTGCAGTACCTTGCTTATGTGTTTCGCCAAACCATATGTAGGTGAATTTATTTGACTCACAATAGGGCGTAAAGGTACGTTTATCTTGTGAACTTTAGGCAAACCATATAGTTTCGGTGGCTGCACGATTTGAGGTCTGTATAGTCGTTCAAATACATCTTCCGCAAATAGGTCTTTATGGTCCCTAATTAGTGCTCTTATGCGTTTTGTGACTCTGGCAGTCGGATTGTATGACACTGGTTTATAAACAGTAGTGTCGCATAACAGATTCCTTACTTTACTGTCATAATCGCTTGAATTCATTACCACGGTGGCGTTTCCCTTGTCCGCATCGTTAGACGGCAACTTGTTACGCGTTATAACGCGTAACAAGTTGCCGTCTAACGATGCGGATACACTTAGACGGGATGTTGCCGTTATTTTACGCAAATCAAAGCTGCCCATACCCAACATTACTGCGGAAGAGCGTCAGGCACTAAAGACGCTGCGTGGCGACACGAATATTTTGGTGCTGAAGGCCGACAAGGGAAACGCCACCGTGGTAATGAATTCAAGCGATTATGACAGTAAAGTAAGGAATCTGTTATGCGACACTACTGTTTATAAACCAGTGTCATACAATCCGACTGCCAGAGTCACAAAACGCATAAGAGCACTAATTAGGGACCATAAAGACCTATTTGCGGAAGATGTATTTGAACGACTATACAGACCTCAAATCGTGCAGCCACCGAAACTATATGGTTTGCCTAAAGTTCACAAGATAAACGTACCTTTACGCCCTATTGTGAGTCAAATAAATTCACCTACATATGGTTTGGCGAAACACATAAGCAAGGTACTGCAACCATTAGTAGGTAAGACTACATCTTTCGTGAAGGATTCGCGCCATTTTGTTGACATCCTCAAGTGCGTGATAGTGGAACCAGACGAAGTGATGGTGAGTTTTGATGTGGAATCACTATTCACTAACGTTCCCATTGAAGAATGCCTTGTGGTCATCGAGAGGAAGTTAAGGGAAAACAATCTGCCTAACGAATACACTGTTTTACTAAAGAGCTGCTTAGAAGGCATTTACTTCCTATATCGTGGACAACATTACCTTCAGATCGACGGAGTAGCCATGGGCAGCCCAGTAGCACCGGTAATGGCTAATATCTGGATGGAATACTTCGAGGAATCCATAGACATGCAGGCCTCAAATGTAAAACTATGGAAGAGGTATGTCGACGATATATTTTGTATCATGAAAGGCAACAAGCACGAAGTAGAACAATTCGCAATGCGGTTGAACTCCATACATCCTAACATCCGCTTTACTTACGAAATGGAGGTGGACAGATCGTTACCCTTTCTCGATGTAAAAATAACAGTGAGAGAAGATGGCACCCTGGGACACACTGTATACCGCAAACCAACACACACTGACAGGTATCTTAACGCCTACTCGCATAACCATCCGCGACAATTACAATCCGTTGTAGCATCACTGACGAACAGAGCGTATGACCTCTGTGACCCTGAACACCTAGAAAGTGAGCTCACACATGTTCAGGAGGTACTTAGGCGCAACGGATATAAGGGTAGGATACACCGTCCGAGGAGAAGGGATAGCCAACCTGGGGTCAGCAGAGTGCCGGCATACATGCCGTATATAAAAGGAGTAACGGACAAAGTTGGAACAGCACTGAAGAAATACTCCATAAAGATTGTATATAGTCCGTTCTCCAAAGTAGTAAGCTATCTACGCACTCCAAAGGATGTTATCCCTTTTCAAACACCTGGCGTCTACAAGGTGGATTGCAGTTGTGGTAGTTCTTACATCGGACAGACCAAACGTACAATCGCTGAAAGGGTCAAGGAACATATCACAGCTGTCAAGAACCGGGTAGTAAACAAGTCCGCTATAGCCGAGCATTTGCTGGAGTCTGGACCAAACCACTGGATCGAGTTACATAAACCACAGATTTTATCCACCGATCGTCACTATTACTCCAGGATAGTACGTGAAGCGGTTGAAATTAAGAAATATCGTAACTTCAACCGGGAGGATGGATACCGTTTGTCTACATCTTGGAATTCAGTCATCAGCAAATGTAAACGTCGCCGTAGTGACTTAGGTAGCCAGTGTGTAGACGTCGTTAGTGTTGTGTGTCGAAATACCGACAGTGCGAATATAAATAATAGTGACTAAGTGAGGGTAGTTGCCTAAACCCGCACTTCACGAAGGCGCCGCTGAGCTCACATCAGTCAACCCGTGACCACGATCGATGCAAGTCGGTCGAAACGTCGGGTAATCAATAGGTATTTATTACCTTTTAAATACTTTATCGCGAGTAAGACCCGTTGTCTAACATTATATTAAGTATGTGTACAAATCGCGAAAGTTTAAAAACTTTTATTGCAAACCGCTACGGGCCGGAATATGTAATAAAAATTAAACATCTAGAATACCTTCGGATAAAGAGAGTACGTTTAGAAACTTCGCTAAGTTTCCTAACCAGGTGCCGTGACAGTGACTTGTTACCTGCGGGAGTGCGAATAAAGCCGCGTAATGACATTCCTCATTCCGAAGGAATTCTACATAATGCCAGTGTTCGTCTTTTAAAACAATTAATTCGCAACTGTCGGTATGAATTAAATAAGGTACAGTATGAGCTATATAACGTGCATACTGAGTGTAGTGAAGTGCTATCGGTTAGTGATTTTAACCTGTGCGATCGCGTTTCATATAACCAAGCGAGTCGTATTTATGATCTGCGTAGTGCACGATATAACGCAAAGTTTGACAAATTAAAAAGCCGTTATGAGAGGAAAACCGGCAAAAGAGGACATCCCATTCAACAGGAGACGGTAATTAATTTGTCAAATCAAATAATTGATAGCGCAACACAAAGCGTCTTGGCTAAAGGGTTAAACTTTGCTGTAACACCAAAACAGATTCCATTCGAAAACGTCATAAGTAGCATCGAGGAGGTTATAACGCGTAACAAGTTGCCGTCTAACAATGCGGATACACTTAGACAGGATGTTGCCGTTATTTTACGCAAATCAAAGCTGCCCATACCCAACATTACTGCGGAAGAGCGTCAGGCACTAAAGACGCTGCGTGGCGACACGAATATTTTGGTGCTGAAGGCCGACAAGGGAAACGCCACCGTGGTAATGAATTCAAGCGATTATGACAGTAAAGTAAGGAATCTGTTATGCGACACTACTGTTTATAAACCAGTGTCATACAATCCGACTGCCAGAGTCACAAAACGCATAAGAGCACTAATTAGGGACCATAAAGACCTATTTGCGGAAGATGTATTTGAACGACTATACAGACCTCAAATCGTGCAGCCACCGAAACTATATGGTTTGCCTAAAGTTCACAAGATAAACGTACCTTTACGCCCTATTGTGAGTCAAATAAATTCACCTACATATGGTTTGGCGAAACACATAAGCAAGGTACTGCAACCATTAGTAGGTAAGACTACATCTTTCGTGAAGGATTCGCGCCATTTTGTTGACATCCTCAAGTGCGTGATAGTGGAACCAGACGAAGTGATGGTGAGTTTTGATGTGGAATCACTATTCACTAACGTTCCCATTGAAGAATGCCTTGTGGTCATCGAGAGGAAGTTAAGGGAAAACAATCTGCCTAACGAATACACTGTTTTACTAAAGAGCTGCTTAGAAGGCAATTACTTCCTATATCGTGGACAACATTACCTTCAGATCGACGGAGTAGCCATGGGCAGCCCAGTAGCACCGGTAATGGCTAATATCTGGATGGAATACTTCGAGGAATCCATAGACATGCAGGCCTCAAATGTAAAACTATGGAAGAGGTATGTCAATGATATATTTTGTATCATGAAAGGCAACAAGCACGAAGTAGAACAATTCGCAATGCGGTTGAACTCCATACATCCTAACATCCGCTTTACTTACGAAATGGAGGTGGACAGATCGTTACCCTTTCTCGATGTAAAAATAACAGTGAGAGAAGATGGCACCCTGGGACACACTGTATACCGCAAACCAACACACACTGACAGGTATCTTAACGCCTATTCGCATCACCATCCGCGACAATTACAATCCGTTGTAGCATCACTGACGAACAGAGCGTATGACCTCTGTGACCCTGAACACCTAGAAAGTGAGCTCACACATGTTCAGGAGGTACTTAGGCGCAACGGATATAAGGGTAGGATACACCGTCCGAGGAGAAGGGATAGCCAACCTGGGGTCAGCAGAGTGCCGGCATACATGCCGTATATAAAAGGAGTAACGGACAAAGTTGGAACAGCACTGAAGAAATACTCCATAAAGATTGTATATAGTCCGTTCTCCAAAGTAGTAAGCTATCTACGCACTCCAAAGGATGTTATCCCTTTTCAAACACCTGGCGTCTACAAGGTGGATTGCAGTTGTGGTAGTTCTTACATCGGACAGACCAAACGTACAATCGCTGAAAGGGTCAAGGAACATATCACAGCTGTCAAGAACCGGGTAGTAAACAAGTCCGCTATAGCC
Organism: Catocala nupta; assembly: GCA_963675205.1. Lineage (NCBI taxonomy): Eukaryota > Metazoa > Arthropoda > Insecta > Lepidoptera > Erebidae > Catocala > Catocala nupta. The sequence goes on along the minus strand of OY776104.1, from coordinate 2,062,674 downwards.
GAGCATTTGCTGGAGTCTGGACCAAACCACTGGATCGAGTTACATAAACCACAGATTTTATCCACCGATCGTCACTATTACTCCAGGATAGTACGTGAAGCGGTTAAAATTAAGAAATATCGTAACTTCAACCGGGAGGATGGATACCGTTTGTCTACATCTTGGAATCCAGTCATCAGCAAATGTAAACGTCGCCGTAGTGACTTAGGTAGCCAGTGTGTAGACGTCGTTAGTGTTGTGTGTCGAAATACCGACAGTGCGAATATAAATAATAGTGACCAAGTGAGGGTAGTTGCCGAAACCCGCACTTCACGAAGGCGCCGCTGAGCTCACATCAGTCAACCCGTGACCACGATCGATGCAAGTCGGTCGAAACGTCGGGTAATCAATAGGTATTTATTACCTTTTAAATACTTTATCGCGAGTAAGACCCGTTGTCTAACATTATATTAAGTATGTGTACAAATCGCGAAAGTTTAAAAACTTTCATATTTACTTTACCAGTATACATACTATCTGGACATATTTATTCTATTAAGCTATTTTACAAATGACTGACACATTATTAACCGTTTCAGATCTAGATAATATTGAAATTGCCCGCTCCGTTGAATGCGACTCCTCAAATCTCGATAAATATATATATGTAAATAGAAATGACCTCACTATTTTATCTCAAAACATCAGGAGTATTTACTGTAATTTTGATAACTTTTTACTAACTTTGGCAGATTTTAAATTCCAAACAGATGTTATTGTCCTCACGGAATGTCGGCTACACAACAACAAACCTATACCGCAAATAGACAAATATACGTCTTACTCTACTAGAAGACAGCTAAACCAAAACGATGGCGTAGTTGTGTACGTTAAGAATTCACTCAAACACAAATTAAAGGAAATTGAGCTTTCTCAAGCATCTAGTTTACAACTTAGTAGTATACTGGACAGTCTAATCCTATGTGTATATCGCTCACCATCGAACGCAAATACTGACGTCTTTCTTAATTCACTCAGCGAGCATTTGGAAACGCTTACTTCTGAAAAAACCTTAATAGTAACAGGTGACATAAACATCAATATTAAACCTAAACAAACAGAACCAAATCACGAACTTAGGAATAGGATGAGTTATCTAAACATGCTTTCAACCTATGGGATACTCCCGGGACACACGCTACCGACGAGAGATAGGAACTGCCTGGATCACTTCATGCTTAAAATAAACAAAAATAAGGTATTAGCTTCAATTGCCATATTACATACTAGCATCACTGACCACTATACAACTTTTCTATCTATATCTTAGTGTTACAATGCATCTGCCGTCAGGAAAACCAGTACTTCCATAAACTTAGCACAAGCCTTAAAAGACTTACAGGAACAAAATATTTCACAGCTTCTGTTTTGTAATGACCCTAATATCCTAGCACACCAACTAATTAATCACTTAATTAATACTATAAATAAAAATATTACTACTAAAATCATACCTAACAAAAAAATAATCATTAAACCCTGGATAACACCGGGTTTATTACGGTGCATAAGGAATCGAAATAAACTTCAAAAGCAAAGTCGTAACGATCCTTTTAATGATATTCTAAAATTAACCTACAATAGATATCGAAATTATTGTAACGCATTATTAAAGAAACTAAAAAGGAAATATGAGAGGGAATTAATTACAAACTCTATATCAAATAGCAAACTACTTTAGAAAAGTATAAAAAAGATTACGTATACAAATAAATTAAAGACCCAAAACTCAGACCTCCTGAACATAAAGTCGTCTCCAATTGAGTCAGTCAACTATATAAACAACTGCTTTGCTAACGTTGGAAAACAGCTAGCACAACAGATCACGGCGCGGACTGATTTCAACACTTATCCCAACAGGCAACTAACCAAACAACCTACACAATTATCCTCCTTCGTTTTGTTAGACACCGACACTAAAGAAGTGGATACAATATTAACGAATTTAAAGTCTGAAAGTGCACCGGGCTGGGATGATATTCCTACCAAATTCTTGAAGCACATAAAACGAGAAGTTGTGCCAGCAATCGCCCATCTTGCCAATCTGTGCTTTGAAAAGGGTTTATTTCCAGCCCCACTAAAGCAGGCCGTTATCACTCCAGTTCACAAGAGCGGAGACAGAAACGATGTCAACAATTATAGGCCAATCTCCGTCTTGCCAGCACTTGCAAAAATACTTAAAATATTACTTAACAACCGTCTAAAACATTGCTTAAACAATTTTCGTATCCTATCACCGACGCAGTTTGGTTTCAGACAAAATCTATCCACTGAAGATGCAGTCTCAGCTTTAAGTACTCTCGTTGTCGAGCATCTTGATCGGATCCTGGTGTACGTCAACGATCTATGTAACATGGACATCAGCAATGCAAAGATATTTTCATACGCCGATGACACAGCTGTTGTGTTCTCAGGAAACTCTTGGGGTGATGTTAAGGCTAGAACAGAGATGGGGATGTCTAAAATTGCTTAATGGTTAAATGTAAATCTACTTACTTTAAATATAAGCAAAACTAATTATATCTGTTTTAGCATTACTAACCGTACTCAGCCAAGTAACAATTATAGCATAAAGGTTCATGTATGCGGAGATACTGAAAACGAAAATTGTAACTGTGCCACGATTACCAAAGTCAGTCAAACTAAATATTTAGGTGTAGTAATTGACCAGAGATTAACCTGGTATTCCCATCTTGAACAAGTTGGTAATAGAGTGAGAAAGTTAAGTTGGATTTTTAGGACGCTGAGGCATATTGTTCCTAAAAACGCATACACTACCAAAAACAGTCCTAGAAATATAATTAATGAAATATATATCGCTTTAGTTCAATCCGTCATTGTATACTGTATCCCCATTTGGGGTAGTGCTGCTAAAACCCATTTTATCGGCGTTGAACGAGCACAACGTGCACTTATTAAATTAATGTATTTTAAAAAGATCACATATCCTACCGAAAGATTATACCAAATAAGTAATTTACTCTCAGTTAGAAAACTTTATATAGTGCATATTATTCTAAGGACACATAAGACTACATCATACCATTCTGATAGAACCTCCAAAAGGAGAAATGACGTAATAATACTGACCCCTCAGACAAACACCATATTTGCCAGTAATCAATTCAAAAAACGAGCTGCCAAACTATATAATAAAATATATAAGGAAATTTACATACATATACAAAAATATTACGTAGCTACACACACACAAACACACACACTCACACACACACATACACACACACAGACACACACACACACACACAGACACACACACACACACACAAACACACACACACACACACACAAACACACACACACACACACACACACACTGCACTAAAACACAAAGATTGCATGCATTAATTTATATTATTAAATAATTAAATAATGAAATTATTGCTTTCGTACAATCAACAGTTTTTCTAGGTTTGACTTTAGATCATAAAGTTCAGTGGGGAGCTCATATATCGTGTCTTGCAGGAAACTTAGCTCAGCCGCATATGCAGTTCGGAAAGTAAGACAGCTTACTGATGTAGATACCGCGAGACTAGTATACTTCAGTTACTTTCACAGTGTCATGTCCTATGGTATATTATTGTGGGGCAAGGCAGCTGATATCGAGACAATTTTTATTCTTCAAAAGCGTGCAGTACGTAGCATTTATAATTTAGGACCACGAGTTTCCCTGAAAGATCGATTTAAAGAAATAGGCATACTTACTGTTGCGTCGCAATATATATTTGCTAACATTATGTTTATTAAACATAATATTCACTTATATAATAAGAATAGTGATATCCATAACGTAAACACTAGAAATAAGCATAAGTTAGTAGGCCCATATCATCGTTTACATAAAGTTCACAATACATTTGCGGGACTCGGTATACGTTTTTTTAATAAACTACCTATTAATATAATAAATTTACCATTACTTAAATTTAAAAGCGCCGTTAAAATACAACTTATTCGGAAGGGTTATTATTCAGTCAACGACTACTTAAATGACAAAAACTCATGGAACTAGTTGCTTGTTGCATACAGGATTTAAAGATCTGTATTACTTTTAAGTCAATTTAGTAATGTAGAGGTACCTCGTGATTATTTGTGAAGTTAACAAGTAACTTGTTTCTGTGATGTATGCAATATAAGGGTATTTCGGTTAAGTTACTTTTGTTACCGTGCGTCAATTCAGTCTGTGAATATACGCCATATAGCCAAGTCGTGGTTTCATTACTACCCGATATACTTCAGTGGCGACGAGCAGTATCGAATCCTACGCAAAAAAATAGTTTTGTTTTGCTAAAATGTCTATCGGGAAGATATCGGAATTTAAAGTGCATAGTGACGATTGGACATTGTATGTAGAACGGTTAGAACAATACTTCGTAGTGAATAAAATATCCGAAGAGTTACAAGTGCCTACATTAATCACTGTAATGGGAGCAGAATGTTACGAACTATTGGTTAATTTGTGCACGCCAGATAAACCTAAAACCAAAACATTCGCGCAGATCAAGAACATCATGAAAAAACACTTGCAGCTCAAACCGAGTGAGCTAGCAGAGCGGTACAAATTTAGACATAGAAAACAAAAGGAGGGTGAATCGATATCGGAGTATATGGCAGTTTTGAAGAAAATATCTAAAACATGTGAGTTTGGTTCCTGGCTGGAAGAAAGTTTGCGTGATCAGTTAGTTTGTGGCATATCGAATGAAACTATTCGACAACGATTATTTGCCGAAAGTAAATTGGACTTTGGCAGGGCGTATCAGTTAGCAGTAAGCATGGAGGCGGCAGAAAAGGATGCGGCAGAGGTTGTGAGACATGGTGGGTCGGCGAACGAAACGACGGCGGCACCTGTGACGTGTCAAGCGATATCAACAACAAAAGTAGCTCGACGAAAGGCGGCGGCGGAGCCGGCGACTGGCGCTGCGCGTGACGTCAGTGGAGCGGCGCGGCAGGCCGCAGCACAGGTTCCGCGCAGGCGAGGCTCGCGCGCACCGGCGGCATCCACACCCGCTCAGCTGGGGGAGCGTGCGCAGCAGCAGTGTCAAGTGTGCGGCGCGCGTCACGATACAGCTACGTGCAAGTTTGTACGTTATGTTTGCCGAGTTTGTAACCGGCTGGGCCATCTGCAACGCATGTGCCCTAATCTTGCGGGACATTTCAATGTCGGCATTGATCCAGTAGTAGAAGATAACGGAAATGAAAGTGACGAGGTAATTTTTGTCGATGTTTGTAAATTATCTGCTACGGAATGTAAACCCGTGTATTTAGAATTAAATGTTGATGGCAAAGATATCAAAATGGAGTGTGACACCGGTAGTGCTATCTCATGCATAAGCCGAGAATGTTATATTCGACTGTTTAACAATTTGCGTCTTAAACCTTGTCATTTAACACTTAGGTATTATACGGGGGAGTTAGTGAAACCGCTGGGAGTTATCTTGCCAGTAGTAAAATACAAGGGTATGTCTAAAACGTTGGAATTAGTTGTTGTGGAAAACGGAAAAACTGTACTTTTAGGTCGGCAGTGGATGGCTGAATTAAAAATACAGTTACCCTCAGTCAACTATGAGTGCAATAATGTGGTTATGCACAAAGATGATGTTTTTGATATGTCTGTTTTCAGTTCCAAATACTCTGAAGTGTTTGCGGATGGTCTGGGCCGATTCACCGGGGGCAGAGTAAGCGTGCATGTATGGGAAGGGGCGCGGCCAGTGTTCATGCGCGCGCGGCCGCTGGCCTACGCGCTGTGTGAACCTGTGGAGCGCGCGCTGGCAAAGCTGCAGCGAGACGGTATTCTCTCACCCGTGGAGCGCTCAGACTGGGCGACTCCGATCGTGCCGGTCGTCAAGAAGGACGGTAACATTAGAATATGTGCAGATTACAAATTAACTTTGAATAAAGTTGTAGAAGTCGACCGTTATCCGCTGCCTAGGGTAGAAGAACTGCTGCTTCGATTAAGGGGTGGTGAACATTTTAGTAAAATTGATTTGTCCCAGGCATACGCACAATTCGAATTAGATGATGATACAAAGAAATATACAGTAATAAACACCCATAAGGGTTTGTTTATGTACAACAGACTAGTGTATGAACTTTCGTCAAGTCCAGGCATTTTTCAAAAACGATTAGAGCAATTATTCGCTGATTTACCTCAAGTGGGGGTGTTCCTTGACGATATTATTATAACCGGATCCACAAGGGAAGCCCACAGGCATAATTTATGTAAGGTATTTGATCGTTTAAAAAAATATGGGTTGCGAGTAAAAAAAGATAAGTGTGTATTCTTTGCGGAATCGGTCAATTATTTAGGTCACACCATCAGTAAAAACGGAGTGCACACGTGTCCCGATAAGATTAAGGCTATCATTAAAACACCAGCCCCTACGAACGTATCTGAGTTGAGATCCTTTATTGGTATGGTCATGTACTACGGCAAGTTTGTGAAGGATGTTAGTACAGTGTTAGCACCACTATACAACTTACTTAGGACAGGTGTTCAGTACAATTGGACTAAGGAGTGTCAGGATGCGTTTGATAAAGTTAAATATTCGTTAACTTGTAGTGAAGTTTTAATGCACTATACACCAGAGTTGCCTATAATTTTGACGACGGATGCGAGCAGCGTAGGTATAGGCGCGGTGATATCGCACGCGACTCCCAGTGGCGAGCGGCCGGTGGCGTACGCGTCTCGCGCGCTGACGCAGGCCGAGCGCGCGTACTCTCAAATAGACAGGGAGGCACTCGCTATAGTTTTCGGAATCCGCAAATTTCATCAGTATCTTTATGGGCGTAAATTTATATTGAGAACAGATCATAAGCCTTTGACTTATATTTTGGGTAATAAGGTAGGTATTCCTGTAATGGCTGCATCTAGGCTACAGCGGTGGGCAGTACTATTAGCATGATATACTTATGATATCGAGTATGTTTCGTCCAGTAAGAATTGCGCAGACGCGTTGTCGCGACTCCCATGTAAAGAAGTTAATAATTTAGGAATACTTAACGAAAGGACTTACGTTGATTTCGTCGAAAATTTTTTACCGATTACGAGTAAGGATGTTAAGGAAGCGACAGCTTGTGATAAGGTTCTCGGTAGGATTTTAACATATACTCAGTCTGGTTGGCCGCCGGTTTGCCCAGATAAACATGTTGAACCCTATTTTAGACGAAGTAATGAATTATATACGGAAGGCGGATGCTTAATGTGGGGTTATCGTATGGTCATACCCTTTTCGTTACAAAATAAAGTTCTAAAACAGCTTCACAGCAGTCACATGGGGATAGTGAAGACAAAAAGTCTTGCGCGTAGCTATGTGTGGTGGCCCAACATAGACGCGGCAGTAGAAGCGATGGGTAAGCAGTGTGAGACTTGTGCGGCAGAGGTGGACGCCCCACGGCGCGCTCAAATACAGCCCTGGCCTTATCATACTCGTCCTTGGAGTAGACTCCACATTGATTTTCTAGGTCCATACAAGGGTTTGACATTTTTTGTTATAATCGATTCTACTTCCAAGTGGGTAGAAGTTTTCGAGATGACTCGCACGAATGCAGTGAATGTCATAAAAATTTTAAGATCTACCTTCGCAAGATTCGGTCTGCCGGAAGAATTAGTTTCCGACCAAGGCCCACCGTTCACAAGTTCGGAATTTAAATCATTTTTAAAAAATGATGAACAGTATAAAACAGTATTTTTCACCAGCATATCACCCATCCTCAAACGGAGCAGCAGAAAACGCGGTTAAATTGTGCAAGCGGGCAATTAAGAAAGCGTATAGGGATCATGTAGATATAGATACGGCGTTGCAAACTTTCCTACTAGCATACCGCAATACTGTACACAGTACAACAGGTGCAACGCCGGCCATGCTATTGCAGAGACGATCGTTACGATCGAGGCTAGATCTGTTACGAGCTGACCGTGTCACTGAAGACAGAGTACGCGAAGTGCAAAGGCGTCAAGTTGAATACGCGGGCGGATCTTCACGTAATTTTCAAGAGGGGGACGCAGTTTGGGCGCGAGAGTATGGTTCTCGGGATAAATGGGTGAAGGGTACCGTGCAGGGAATAGACAGTTTACGTAGGTATTCGGTTGTGGCGGATAGCGGTCAATTGTATAAAAGACATATCGATCAAATACGACGTAGATCTCGATTATCTGATGTTACCTGTCCTGAGGGTGAAGAGAGTGTTGTCGAGCCATTAAGCAAGGGGGTAGAAGGGATAAAGTCGCCATTAAAACTGAATACTGACAAAGAGAATGAAAATAGTAACCAGGTGGATCAAGGTACTGTTCCTGATGAACATTCAGGCACATCACCTGAATTACTACCACCGCCTACGTCACCGGTGAATCGGTATTCCAGGCGTACGAGAAAACCTGTAGAGAGATATAAAAGTGAATGGTAGTTAATTATAGGAATTTGTGTTTTTTTTAGTTATCAAGTTGTGATACTTGGGTATGTTATAAGCTAAGTTGTATTATGTATTATAAGTAAGGTAAAATACAATTCATTACATATACCTATGGCTAACCGAATGATATTTATTTAGTTCCCTAAGCTGTGTTCAACGACTTGTGTACATATATTAATAATGTAGCTAAGTACCTAGGTACTGTAGTATTATTAAACTGCGTATTTAATGTATTTGGTACCTACTACTGTTACTACTTACTTAGTTTTATATACCTGTTACTCTTGATAAGAATACTGTAACTTTAATACTAAATTGGAATAAGTCTAGTTTATTTTCTCTAATCATAGAATAGTGGTGGAGGTGTGATGTATGCAATATGAGGGTATTTCGGTTAAGTTACTTTTGTTACCGTGCGTCAATTCAGTCTGTGAATATACGCCATATAGTCAAGTCGTGGTTTCATTACTACCCGATATACTTCAGTTTCTTAATTTGATTATTATTGAAGAATATAAATGCATAACCGCATTTAGTCACGGACTGCCTTTGCATTGTCACAAAGTGTAAGTGTATGCGCCATCATGCCATCTTACTGCCTATTTTAGATTTATATTAAAACAACCTTAGCCCAAATTATTTAATCTCTATAATATAATTAAGTTATTACTGTTTTTATCTTTAGTTTTTTTATAGTCTGTAGTATATGGCGTAATGGCTGCAACACCTTGTTAATCTGAGTTGTAAAATACTGAAATTATATTTAATTGGCGATTTAAAAGAGTGGCCGTGAGTTTCTTGCAGGTTTCTTCTCATAGGCTCAACCCTTTGCCTGAACCTAGCAACTAACCTATATGTAGCTTCAGTAACTTAGTAAACTCACTAACCCATATATTTTGACGTTCATAAGTGTTACTTTGTGACCTAAATGATTAAATGATTTTTGACTTTGACTTTGACTATATTAATAGTAATAAAATTGTAAACAAAAAAAAAAAATTTAATCAGTTTTGTAACGACTTTATTTGCTGTATATGTCAAATAATGTCTAATATTATTATTTTAATTCATCATTTTATATCATTGTAAATTGTTAATAATTATCCATAATTTTTATTTTAAATATGTAATTTTATGGTATGGAAGAGCGGAGCCTCCTAACACAAGCATTAAATGCTTAAAAGGAGACTCCACAAACTAACTTAAGGATATTTATTGTTGAAACGAAATAAAATGATGTATGATTTATTTTACTTGTTAATTATCGGTTGCCAATGAGTTTAGATCGAGTTCTGTTGGCATTATGCATTGTTATCAGTCGTATTCGTAAAATGTGTCGCGTCTGGCGCTGATTGATTAAAGGTTTTGTACTTAGCCGCATTAAAGCAATGTAATAAATAAAACAATGGCTATGGCAAAAAATAAATTGAGTTATTATTGATATTTACCTGTCTTGATTGCCGTTAAGTCACTTAGCGGCAATATAGCATAGTTCCAATGTACTGGATTAACAATTATGCTAACCTATACCAGCTTTAGCGCCTTTAACGGCTTTTAAGGTTTGTATTATTACAACATTTTCAAGTGTGGTATATAACTGTAATATTAGGTCAAAACCATTAGCAAAAATGCCGTTAAGGTATGCATTACGGCATTATAATTTTAGGACTAGATATTTTAAAGATTACTTTCAGAAAATAATAAATATTTATTTTCTTTAATTTACCTAAACGTTTTTGACTAGTAGCTGCACTGACTGAAAGAGCTGTTCAAGATATAGTTTTAGGTATTTAAAAGTTTCGCAAGTGACTTCTAGATAGGAAGTAGCACCAATTTTTAATTAGTTCACCGTTTTTCGCGCGTATCTCAAAATGTGGTTTTGGTACTTAACGGCACTATAGCTAAAGGACGGCAGTATAGTATATGTTCATAGGTAGGTACAGCGCAGCGATAGTGAGTGCGAGTGCTGTGCGTGAGGTCTCTGGTTCCATTTTAATATGATTAGGTTTGCTGTTTAGAACATTTCAGTAGCAGCAGTTTGAAACTGAGCCTGGTACACAACAATAAGCTCGACCCGTATTATTTATTAAAGTAAAAACCATAGCTGAGAACCTATCTATGTAAGTTCTCAGCTCCATTCGTTTATGGATATTAATCTCCAAAACGGCTAAATCAATGTGATTTGGGTTCAGTGATGTTTTGAAATAAGCGATAAAATATGTGTTTTATTTAAAGTAATTAACAAATAAAAGATAATGATTAAGAAATTTGTCAATTGAGCGTTGTCATACGTCGATAATACACATTATGACTTAAAATCGACATCACAGCTAATCCTCAGATATTGGAACAGTTTTTTGTAACTTTCCAAAATCTTATGCAGCTCAGTTTTAAATATTATTGTCGCCAGACGCGACACATTTTACGAATACGACTGATAACAACGCATAATGCCAACAGAACTCGATCTAAACTCATTGGCAACCGATAATTAACAAGTAAAATAAATCATAAATCATTTTATTTCGTTTCAACAATAAATATCCTTAAGTTAGTTTGTGGAGTCTCCTTTTAAGCATTTAATGCTTGTGTTAAGAAGCTCCGCTCTTCCATACCATAAAATTACATACCTATTTAAAATAAAAATTATGGGTAATTATTAACAATTTACAATGATAAGGCAAGGCCAAGGCACGTGTTTCCTTCTTCCTTCAATCCTGGGTCCTTTAAGCGGGGCGTGAAAAAGCACCTTCTCAGGCCGTCAAAGTAGAGACCTCAACATCGCCTCGGCTGCTATGAGGACGATGTGGAGGCCACTGCTCTTAGACCACACGACTGCTTACCATCAGGCGGAGTGTGGTCATTTTGACGAGCAAAATAAAAAAAAAAAAAAAAAAAAAAAAATGATATAAAATGATGAATTAAAATAATAATATTAGACATTATTTGACATATACAGCAAATGAAGTTGTTACAAAACTGATTCAATTATTTATTTTTTTGTTTACAATTTTATTACTATTAATATAAATTAATGCATGCAATCTTTGTGTGTTAGTGCAGTGTGTGTGGGTGTGTGTGTGTGTTTGTGTGTGTGTGTGAATGTGTGTGTGTGTGTGTGTGTGTGTGTTTGTGTGTGTGTGTGAATGTATGTGTGTATGTGAGTGTGTATGTGTGTGTACGAGAATGTGTGAGTGTTTGTTTGTGTATAGCGGACTGTAGATGGGAAGTTTGTGATGTGTTGTAATGTGTTTTATTTTAAGTGTTGCAGCAGTGCTTCCGTTTCATCAAAGGTAAGTGTCATAACCCAGCCAATTAGAGCTTTTTAAGCTACGTAATATTTTTGTATATGTATGTAAATTTCCTTATTTATTTTATTATATAGTTTGGCAGCTCGTTTTTTGAATTGATTACTGGCAAATATGGTGTTTGTCTGAGGGGTCGGTATTATTACGTCATTTCTCCTTTTGGAGGTTCTATCAGAATGGTATGATGTAGTCTTATGTGTCCTTAGAATAATATGCACTATATAAAGTTTTCTAACTGAGAGTAAATTACTTATTTGGTATAATCTTTCGGTAGGATATGTGATCTTTTTAAAATACATTAATTTAATAAGTGCACGTTGTGCTCGTTCAACGCCGATAAAATGGGTTTTAGCAGCACTACCCCAAATGGGGATACAGTATACAATGACGGATTGAACTAAAGCGATATATATTTCATTAATTATATTTCTAGGACTGTTTTTGGTAGTGTATGCGTTTTTAGGAACAATATGCCTCAGCGTCCTAAAAATCCAACTTAACTTTCTCACTCTATTACCAACTTGTTTAAGATGGGAATACCAGGTTAATCTCTGGTCAATTACTACACCTAAATATTTAGTTTGACTGACTTTGGTAATCGTGGCACAGTTACAATTTTCGTTTTCAGTATCTCCGCATACATGAACCTTTATGCTATAATTGTTACTTGGCTGAGTACGGTTAGTAATGCTAAAACAGATATAATTAGTTTTGCTTATATTTAAGGTAAGTAGATTTACATTTAACCATTGAGCAATTTTAGACATCCCCATCTCTGTTCTAGCCTTAACATCACCCCAAGAGTTTCCTGAGAACACAACAGCTGTGTCATCGGCGTATGAAAATATCTTTGCATTGCTGATGTCCATGTTACATAGATCGTTGACGTACACCAGGAATAAGGTCGGTCCAAGGACGCTACCCTGGGGCACGACATACGATACCTCTGTGTCATCACTGTCGTAATTTCCTATTTTTACCCGTTGTTTCCTACCCAACAGATAGTCTTTAAATAGCAAAAGTGGAGTGCCTCTTATACCGATTTTTTCAGTTTATTCACGAGGGCAGGAACAGAAACGGTGTCAAAGGCTTTTTTTAAATCAATGAATGTTGTTAGGCATTTATCTCCCCGGTCAAGATGCTCGACAACGAGAGTACTTAAGGCTGAGACTGCATCTTCAGTGGATAGTTTTGTCTGAAACCAAACTGCGTCGGTGATAGGATACGAAAATTGTTTAAGCAATGTTTTAGACGGTTGTTAAGTAATATTTTAAGTATTTTTGCAAGTGCTGGCAAGACGGATATTGGCCTATAATTGTTGACATCGTTTCTGTCTCCGCTCTTGTGAACTGGAGTGATAACGGCCTGCTTTAGTGGGGCTGGAAATAAACCCTTTTCAAAGCACAGATTGGCAAGATGGGCGATTGCTGGCACAACTTCTCGTTTTATGTGCTTCAAGAATTTGGTAGGAATATCATCCCAGCCCGGTGCACTTTCAGACTTTAAACTCGTTAATATTGTATCCACTTCTTTAGTGTCGGTGTCTAACAAAACGAAGGAGGATAATTGTGTAGGTTGTTTGGTTAGTTGCCTGTTGGGATAAGTGTTGAAATCAGTCCGCGCCGTGATCTGTTGTGCTAGCTGTTTTCCAACGTTAGCAAAGCAGTTGTTTATATAGTTGACTGACTCAATTGGAGACGACTTTATGTTCAGGAGGTCTGAGTTTTGGGTCTTTAATTTATTTGTATACGTAATCTCTTTTATATTTTTCTAAAGTAGTTTGCTATTTGATATAGAGTTTGTAATTAATTCCCTCTCATATTTCCTTTTTAGTTTCTTTAATAATGCGTTACAATCATTTAGATATCTATTGTAGGTTAATTTTAGAATATCATTAAAAGGATCGTTACGACTTTGCTTTTGAAGTTTATTTCGATTCCTTATGCACCGCAATAAACCCGGTGTTCTTATGATCTTAATTATTGGATCTTCTCTGGAAATTAGGATGGTTTTTGATTTGAAATCAAAAACCATCCTACTTAGCTAGCCTAACTAGCCTCGCGAAGCATCCTAGGTAGAAATTGATGTTCTTTTGTGAGTATCTGTGGTTTATCAAATCTCAGGTAGTGGTTGGTCCCCTGCAGCACGTGTTTTCATACAACAGACTTCATTGAATCGGTATTTTACATCAGCTATGTGTTTTTTTATGCCTATGCTTCTCTTAGTTTGACCGATGTATAAGAGTCCACAGTCACAATCTATTTTATAGACCCCCGCATCTTGGAAATGTAGTTGGCAATTGACGGATGGTAAAAAATTTGTTATCTTCGTTAGCGGCTGAAGTATGTGTTGATTGAAGCTCGTTTCAAGATGTAACCAATCTTGTCAGTGATACCCTTCACATATGGCAGTATGACAGGCTGGAGCTCGACTGTGGCTGGCTTTTCTCGGGATCTGTGACAGCGGCGCGGCTGTTGGCGCTTGTTGTCTTGCAGAGTTGCAATACTTTATTTATTTATTAAATTAGGCTCGTCAGCAATATAAACACAAACATTGACTTAATATGACATTTACATAGCTTTGGAACTGGTGTTTACATCATTTACAGACGTGCACAACATTATATATCTTAAAATAGTATCCACAATTGTCTTATATTTAAAATAGCGCTTAAAACTAAAATTGAACATAAAATATATACTTATATAATATACATATAACTATAGATATGTTTATGATAACAATGAAGTATTTGTGTTTCACTAACTATAACCAAATTGTAAATAAATAAATTTTAAAACTTTATAATATATACTATACTAATATAAATTAAACTTTTAAATTTTTGAGATCTTTAGTTGCTTATTAAAATGAGGATTAACCAATATTTTTCTCCTAAATTGCGTGGGTCGGTCGTGAAAGATATCAAGGTCTAACCGCCTCCACCAACTGTTGTAAGTTGATGTTAATCTTGCTACTGGAGAATGCATTCCTAGGTTGGTTCTGTATCGAGGAACGTTGAATGGGGTAGTGGGTTTCCTGCGTGCATTGATTTTGGGGACATTTAGTTGGATGTGTTCTAGTAGATCAGGACATAAATTTCCTTTGATTATGCGCTGTAAAAATATTAGATCTAGCATGCGACGACGGCTTTGTAATGTGCACATTTTGAAAAAGAACAGTCCTTCACTGTAAGAACTTCTGCTGCTAATACCGGCTGCGCAATACGCAAGATGCCTAGTGAACGATCTTTGGATGGATTCTATGCGATCAGAGTGTACTGTATATTGTGGGTTCCACACGACGCTTCCAAATTCAAGCACACTTCTTGTGAGAGCATTGAAAAGCATAATTTTGGAAGATATGCGTTTGAATTCCTTTGTGGTACGTCTAATAAATCCTAACATTTTAGCGGCCTTGCTTACCATGTTCTCGTACTGGGGGATGAAGCTTAGTTTTGAGTCAAGAATCACACCTAAATCACGTATTTGTGGCACAACAGTGATATATTCACCATTGATATGAAAACGTGACTCAAGCACCTTCCTCTTTCTGGTGAAACGTATGTGTTGACATTTTAGTGCATTGAGCATCATCTTGTTCTTACAACACCACTGGTAAACTCGATCTAAATCAGTTTGCATCAGCTCTACATCTACATTTGAGTCAATCTGTCGAGATATCTTCATATCGTCTGCGAAGAGGGAGCAACGACAGTGGTGGACCTGACGAATAATGTCATTTATGAACAGGAGAAACAATATCGGGCCTAGATGCGAACCTTGCGGCACTCCAGAGGAGGCGATGTATCTCTCAGATTCATGGCCACAAAGTACTACAAATTGCTCTCGATTTGCTAAATATGACTTGAACCAGTCTAACATCTTGCTGCAGATTCCGTATTGCTCATGAAGTTTATCTATTAATATAGTGTGGTCTACTAGATCGAAAGCGCTGGCAAAATCTGTGTATACTGAGTCAATTTGCAGGTTATTATCTATACCTTCCATTACAGGGTTTATATAAGAAGTTAGATTTGTTAAGACCGATCTATTTTCTTGAAAACCGTGTTGCTCCACAATAAGTTCGGATTTAGTGTGCTAAGTTAGAATAGGACAAATTAAACTTTCGAAGATTTTGGAGAAACATGATAAGATTGATATCGGTCGGTAATTTTTGACGTTACTTTTATAACCTTTCTTAAAGATAGGAATGATACGCGCACGTTTCCACATCTCGGGGATCTATTTCCCGCTTGCAAGAGACTTGTTAAAAATTTCCGTCAGTGGATAAGAAAGGTAGGATGCACACCTCTTAATAAAAAGGGGTGGTATACCGTCAGGACCCATTCCCTTGTTTGTGTTTAGTTGTTTAAGATGGGTAAGTACTCCACTCTCACTAAAACTTAAATGTGTTAATTTATCACAAGCTGTTGTATTTGTGCTGTCATTAGTACCCACAGTAATGGGAGCCGATGGAATGCCTTGAGAGCTTTTGTAAACGTTACTGAAATGAGTGGCAAAAAGATTAGCGATATCTGAACCGTCTGATGAATGTTGTTCGTTATTGCTATGCATTATTGAAGGTACTGAATTTGATTGTGACTTTTTGTGCTTTATGAAGTTCCAGAATAATTTTGGTCTTTTATGGAGATCATTTTCAATGGTGTTAATGTAATTACTGTAACAATTACGGAGAAGCTTATCACTTATTTTTCTAATTTGTTCATATTCTAATTTGTCTCTTGGGTTATTGTGCTTACGATATTTACACCTCAATTTGTTTTTTTCTTTCAGTATCCTAATTAATTCATCAGTAAACCAGATGGAATAACTCTTCCGCCTAGGCTTTCGTTTGGGCACATGTTTGTCAATAGCTGCCCTAATCTTGTCATAAAATTTTTCTACCATTTCGTCTACTTCGGTACAACGATCAAAGCATTCCGTCCAATCCACGCTATGTATTTAGGTTACAATAGATTTTGTCATAATCAGCCTTGTAAAAATTGTGATCCGTGCGAAGTTTATTAGTTAGTGTATTGACAGGTTTCAAATCTAAAACTATTTCAAGAGGAGGATGGTAGGGATCGATTCTGCTAATGTCAATGTAACTTTACAGTTTATGTTAGTTAATATTAGATCTAATATCTTGCCATGCTGATTTACAATATGATTAAATTGCTGTAAGGCCGATATTGCTATAAAGTCTGTAATGGCATAACATAAACGACAATTGGAATTGTCAGCATTTAGACCCACATTTTTACTAGGAGTCATATATGATACATCGCAGTCTTTGGTCCAGTCTATAAAACTTAAATTAAAATCACCAACAATTAAAATATCATCTACTAAATTTAATTCTAAAACTCTATTTACGTTTTCGAAAAACCGGTTAAGTACTTCTATTTTTAGCGGGGGTGGTAAGTAAATTACACAAATTGCAACTTTTTTACGAGAGTTATTTTTAACTATATCTAGGGTTACCCAAATATCCTCGCAGGTGCTTTCCCACTCGTACATTCTGAATGAAGGGATTGAGCGTGAGACGGCAATAAGAACACCACCGCCATCCGATTTGGAGCTTGCAGAGAGATCACGATCTCTTCGGTAAACTATGTACCTGCTGTCAAAGATTTCGCTGTCTTCAATATTTGAGCAACCAAGTCTCGCAGAGGGTGATGACGTTGTAGTTACATTCGGTTGCGTTCACATAAACTTCATTAGTTTTAGTACGCATACCTCTTAGATTCTGATAATAGATATTTAGACAATCGAATTATATTGTTGTTACTTTGGATCATTCCAGTGGTCTTTCATTAGATTATTTGAGTAACGACAGACTCTCAATAGATCTAACGTGTATGGCTTGGCTCGTTTCCTTCTTTTTGGCAAAGATCCGGCCGTCTCTAACCCAGACAAATTTGTATGCATCCTCTTTGGCCTTTTGGCGTGTTGCAGCATGCGGATGTTTATTTTGCGGACTCAGATGCTCGGATACAAAAACCGCTTCACGCTTGTTACCTATGCCCAGGTGTTTCGATGATAACTTGTCATCTTTATGC
This sequence comes from Catocala nupta, assembly GCA_963675205.1. Classification (NCBI taxonomy): domain Eukaryota; kingdom Metazoa; phylum Arthropoda; class Insecta; order Lepidoptera; family Erebidae; genus Catocala; species Catocala nupta. Next base: position 2,044,833 of record OY776104.1, on the reverse strand, counting down.
GCTTTGTTGAACTTGGTGACCGCTGCCAGTATATTGTCACATGTCTCACGACTGCACAGCTTTAGTACCACTGCTCTGGGTCGCTTGCTGTCTTTCTTCAGTTTCGCCACTCTTGTTACGTATTGTATATTATCTGTGTTGGTAATAGGACATTCAACAATTTTGCTAAGCTGCTGCATAATATTTGGTAAATTTTCGTTTCTGTGCTCCGGAATGCCATTAATTTCCACATTGCACTCACGCATATGCTGTTCAATTGAATTGAGTCTACTTGATAATTCTTTGACTGTGGAGTGAAGTTCAAAATTTTCTTTTTCTAGTTTTTCTATGATAAAGACTTTTTCCTCCAGTTTATTTTTCATTTGCTCCAGTATGGTGTTACTGAAGGATAACGATTCCTCGGAGCAGTTAATTTTTCCATTAACGATGACGAGATGTTCTGTAACTAATTCCTTAATAGTTGATTTTAGCACTGTCTCCAGTTCTTGTCTAATAATACCGCGTAATGCTTCATGCGATATTTGTTCGTTCGGATTAGGTATTGTGTCTGTACTAGACACCTTTTTAGACTTAGTATTGTGACGCAAAGTAACATTGTGGTTAGACGGCGATCGCTGCATTTTGTAAACAAAATGATGCACAAAGACGTAACTAATGTTGAGCCTGGAACGCGATGTAGAACACTATTTAGTAATCTGTGGTAGAACGTCGGTGTGGTGCGGAATGTTGGTAGCACTGTCGCTCGCTAATGGCGGTGCCGGCGGCGCGGTGAAGTGCACAGCGATCTAGCTCCTATTACCGCTACAGAACCGCGCAAATCCTACGCACTCGCAAGTTGGCACTGTGATTTTGCACTTTTATTTTGTTTGCAATAATAATTATGTTAATCGTATTGTTTGGTTCCACTGAGTCAATTTTTGTTTGTGATGTAATTATTGGTGATTAACTATTTGTTTACACTGCACATATAACAGAAACTAGCACTAATTATGTCGTAAATTAATTTTAATTATTAGAACTGTGGATAACTATGACTATGATGACAGATGACTGCTTACTGAATACTTGCTTGACATGTTAAAGTTCGGGGTCCAGGTGTTGCTTGTCTTAGATTCCATGGCCTCTCTTAAACAGAGACATTCCCACGGTAGCTACCTGTTAGGATGGCGTTGAGATTCACCGTTTGAGTACCTATTTTTATTGGTCTTTCTACTGCGCACAGTGTGGCTTAAGGTTTGACCAGAATGCCTGATGACAAGTACATCTAAGAAAGCTTATAAATTATTTGGCTCTAATACCATAGTAAATTGTATGTTGTTATAAATGGAATTAAGATGTTTTAGAAATACAATTACACTATCTGTTGGTAATATTATAAAAATATTATCTGCATAACTCTTATAAATCCTGGGTGTGATGGTTAGTAGTCTGCAAAGATCGAGCCTCGAAGTCCGCCACATATATCAAATCGGCAACAACAGGTACATGTATGTAGACTTTATTGTCCCGCGGCAGATAACAAGTATTTAAGTAATGTTTTATTTCTGCTTATTCCTCTGGCATATTGTTCTCAATTAGCTTCCTTCTATTTATTTCAATACAGTCATGTAAAGGTATGTACGTAAATAATGACTGCCCATCAAAACTAACCATTGTTACTTTGTCAGTGGAACGTAGGTATTTAATCTCATTCACAATATGGTATGAAGTCTTCACATGTGCTCTCGAGTTGCCTCTGAGTGGTGAGAGTATGTTCACTACGTGCTGAGCAAGTCTGTATGTTGGTGTGTCGATATCACAAGAGGACGTGGTGGAGCGTTTTCCTTGTGTATTATTGGTAGCCCATGCTCCATACCCGTCTACGTTGATGTTATTTGTTTTGAAAAATAACCTCAGCGTGGACTTGATATATCTAACATATTGTACAAAATGTTTCGAATCCAAACAAACAGTTAAACTATTAGGTAAATTCTTACAAATGAAACAGCGAGTGAAATTGTGACGACGTAACGCAAACAAAGTAGATAGATATGCACTTACACAGTATAGGTCGCCAGGGTCAACGAGACAACATATTGTACATGACTCACTGATAATCAGCACCCGCCCTTTCAAATAACATTAGTATTATCACTTACTTTGAGTAAATATAATTAAATAAGTATTACAAAATAAATAAGGAAGCCTATAGAAGAAAAATGTGTTCCTAGGTATATTGACATGCGTAGGTAAGCTAACCGAGATATTATTATAAGCAATACCTACGGGTTCTTGAGTCTCAAGAATTTTACATATTATGCCATTGGTCATGATCTTGCGTGCATTCCAGTAGATTTGAAAATCTAAAAATGAGTAAGTAGACAGAGTAAGTGTAAATAAACTAAAATAGATGCAATGATAGCGAGTGCTCGTAGTCGTGCGCCCCGAACTGTTACGTAACAGAGGGACCTTGACCGAGCCTCTGGCTCTGCGGAAGTTGTCCATTGTTTGATTTATTTAAAACTGGCCAGTAGCGGCATTATCGAGATTACCCTATATTTACCTTAACGTACATCTTTTTGTCTGCGTAGGTAATTGAACGCACAGCAGACCGTGTTACAGCAATGATCCAACCTTAAATGTAAAAGGCGATAAGTGGCACTACAAATCTTAATAGATATGTAGTGCCACTTAAAAACACGCTTAAATCTTTGATGTGAGAATTTTATTTCAAAAGTTATAGTATGACATCATCTCGAGTTTCGTAGTGGCGCGCGCGGGGCCGTGGCTCCGCGCGCGGCACCCGCACCGCTCCGGGCCGCTCACGGCTCGCGGCACTCGCTACTTATACTTAGTACTCAGTCACTACGGAGCAGTGGAGCTGAACACTGCGTACCCGCCTCTCCTACAGTCAGACACTGTGAAGGACCCTCTATATCATTAACCATGTCTAACATTATGGGTAAGTCGATTATTTTGTCTCCTTATCATATCATCAAACCGCGCTCGTGTGCTCTACCTAATTTATTTGCTTATTGCAAGTACCTGCAGGAACTTCTGGCTCTGTTTTCTGGATTTGAATATTTTACCAACTATCATATTTGTTCAGAAACTTTTGCAATATTCCATTGAATAGGCATTAAAAAACTTCTATATTCAGATGTTATTAACTAATAACAATACAAATTATTAATTATATACATAATATAAACAATTCTTTAAAACTAACTTATACTTAAAATATTATGAAACAGAGAAATAAAAAAGAAAACTAAAACCCTCTAATAGGCGTCATAGAATTCCTCCGCATCACAGTCAACTGGTAGTGTGCCCAGAAGACTGACAGCATTGCCACGTTGAATGGCAATGCTTATCCTTTCCGCGAAATAAAGGCCAGCCCTCTGGTCACGGGAAGCGTCGATTAACCTTTTTGCTATGTCTCTATAAAGAGCACGAGCACTGGGACCCCATGACCCTAGCGTTTCGACCCCAAACGGCTCAAAAACATAATCCCCTGCCAGGTTTTTTTATTTGCGCCGTTACCAGCACAACCTGCCGTACTGGGAAGATGTGATGGCGCAAGGGTGTCTACACACGTTGCGTCCCACACCAAGGGCCTACCCATCTTCCAAGGCATCAATGACATATCGTCCGGTCTCTTTCCATTGTCACGTGCCAAACCATTAGGTTCAAGATGAGCTGGCACGCCGGCGGTGACAAGAGCACGACGGATAATATCATTAAGGTTGGCGTGCCGCGAAAAACAACCGGCACTCCTGCTACATGATAGGCCATGGTGGCCAAGGCCATCGACGGCTTCACTACAGTGACATCGATGCGGAGTAACACATGGAGCACCTAAACGAAGGCAAGGAGCGATGCGGAACGTTGTGTCATCCAACTTAGTGCCTATGTTGGACGATGGGAGTGCTTGAAGCCGTTTTTATGGGTGGAAAAACCAATCTATTAGGGTACCTAGTGTAAAATTTACACACTTCTTTCTTACAAATATAAAGGTCGGGATTAGATTTTACAAGAACACATATTTCAAAAATATACATACAGGGAACAGTAAGTAGCGATTACTGTCGAAATAGTGGCTTACAACTTTCCCATGGGCGCTTGTTATACAGTGCTCTTACGCATTGTTTTTGTGTTACAAAAATAGTACCTAACATTACGGAGTTACCCCAAACTGTGATGCCATATCTGAGATTAGACGCTACATATGCATGATACGCCTTTAATACTGTCTCTCTATTAGTAATATTAGTGAGTCGCCAAAGTGCATAAACAAAGCGATTTATTTTTTTATATAAATTCTCAATATGCGGCCTCCAAGTTAATTTTGCATCGAGTGTTATGCCAAGAAAGCGTGCTTCATCTACTTCCGTTAGTTGTTGAGCGTCGTACTTTAGCATTATATCTTGTTTTTTTGCACCTTTGTTATGAAACTGAACATATTTGGTTTTGGATATATTAGCACTAAGATTATTATCAGTCATCCAACTAACAATATCACGAATAGTTACTGTTCCATTTAACTCTTCAACATAGACTAGATTTTTCTGATACGGTACTACTACAGAAACATCGTCTGCGTAAAGAATGAGCTGGTACTTTGTAATTGAAGGCAGGTCATTTACCTACAACAAGAAGAGTAGTTGTTAAATGTCCTTTTAAGTTTTTGTAGAAATCTCATTTCGTTTATAAATTCATTATATTATTGCTTAAATTGTAAACACATATCTCTACAAACGTACACTACACATTCAAATACATAGATATCTTATATATTTTATACTTACAAAATATTTACGTTTACACACATATATACAATATATATATTACAATATACAACAGATATATTAATCTGTTTGTACGAGTGGCGCAGTGGTTTAAGTGGTCACCTTGCTACCGCGCAATACCGAGTGTAGTGGGTTCACATCTCGCGCAGGTTAAAGATTTGTCTAATCTACAAATTGCTGCACTAAATCATTACATTGTAGGTGTCCGTTGTTTCAACGTTTGTGAAGTGCCCAGCAACATAGCGATTAGCAGTACTATCACTAACGTGGGAGCTAACTATCTCAAACAAATAATATATCCTTCATTTACCATTATAATGTATGTACTATGTACATATAAACCATTTTACACTATAAGCAATTTGGTAACTAAAACCTTTATTAAATACTTACAAAAATACTTATATAGGTATATTTGCAAATAAATTTCCCGCCATTTGGTTTCAAATATATAAATCTACACTATATACTAATCTTGTTATTATTCATTCACATATTATATTGTTAAGTTCTTACGTAAAAAGCTATTTCTCGCTGATACGACCTCCTAGACCAAAAACTAGCACTAATTATGGCTAATCTCTTATCTAATCTACAAGAACTTGATAACATGCAGATTGGTAACGCTGTAGAATGTTCCATAGAAGACTTCCCAAAAAAATACACCCACCAGTTATCTAACACTACCTTAAATATTATATGTCAAAATATAAGAAGCATTTACAGCAATATTAACGATTTTGAGATTATGCTGTCTCAGCTACACCTCAGTATAGACATTGTGATTCTTACAGAATACCGACTAGTTTCAAATAAACAGATACCTGAAATAAATAACTATTACTCCTATTACACTACTAACTTGCTAAATCAGAATGATGGTGTGGTAGTGTATATAAAAAATAATTTGCACACAAAGGTGCAAGAAGTTATCCTTCAGCATGCCTCATGTCTTCAAATTTCAACTTCTCAATTTACCATTTTAGGTGTTTATCGGTCGCCGTCCAATCTTAGCGCTAATGATTTTATTACCTCTGTAGATTTATATCTAGAAAAAATTAAAACTCACAAACGCATAATTCTTGCTGGTGATATAAATATAAATTTAATATCTGATCCCTTGGAAACTACGTATACAAGAAATAATAGAGAATATTGTTTAAATATAATGGCACATCACGGCTTATTGCCGGCTCACTACTTCCCCACTCGAGGCAAAAATTGCCTAGATCATTTTTTTATAAAAATTGACAAATGTAATACCATCGCATTTACCGCCATCCTCGATACTTCCATCACAGACCATAACTCAATAATATTAAGTCTCTCTAACATAAAAATAATATATTCTCCGCCAAAAATTAAAACAATAATAGACTTTGATAAAGCATGTAGCAAGAATTATTGTGTTATGACAATCCTGATTATCTTACTGATATACTTCTCAAAAAAATTATAGGTTCTATTACGCTTCACACTAAAGTTATACCTATTCCATATACTAAATGGATAATAAAGCCCTGGATTACCGTGGGTGTTCTTAGGTGTATAAGAAATAGAAACAATATGCAAAAGTCATTAAAGAATGACCCAACTAATGAAGTACTGAAGATTACATATCGGCGCTACAGAAATTATTGTAATAATCTGGTTAAGAAATTAAAACGTCAATATGACAAAAATAAACTGACTGCATCAATACACAACAATAAAACTCTATGGAAATCTATAAATAATATCACACATTATAAGCCCTCAAAAATACCTAATACAAATTTACTATATAATTATGCAAACCCCGATGATTCGGTTAACTCTGTAATAGGTTTTTTGTCACTGTAGGTAAAAATCTGGCAGAATGTATATTGAATGGCCGCGATGGGCAGTGTCCTGATTTACCATCAACACCTAATAACTCCATGTCATCTTCATTTGTCTTACTAGAGACAGATCCAATGGAAGTGGATAGTGTACTGATGAGCCTTGACTCGAATAGCTCTCTTGCGTGGGACAATATTCCGCCAAAAATTTTAAAAGTAAGTTTAATTAAATAATCAATCTGATTTTCTATTCCTATGGTTTCATTACTTAACTTACTTTCTCTTATTTTAACCTTTAAATTACTAAAATCTTGAATATTACTATTTATCTGTAAACCTATAGATTTTAAGTCTAATTTCTTAAATATAGTCCAAAAACTAGTCCTCTTCACAGCTACTCCCATCTTCAGTGACGCTATCCCGGGGTTCAGACTGAGGTTTTGAAGGTCCAGCGTGGACGCTGTCACCACTAGTACCAGAAGTACTAGGCACGATCTGTGAAGGACGTTTAATATTCTTTACCGCCACTCTGGTAGACCGTTTATTTAACTCTACAGGTATACTATTATGTTGAACTTTACCAATTACTTTTGGATTGTTCGGAGTCCCTATATGAAGTTCAATTTTGTATAAACTTAACATCTCTTTAATTAACATATTATTAAATTCTGAACCCGAGTCGCAATTAATTTTTTTAGGTGTACCATACATACTGAAATATTTTATTAATGCTCTAACTATCTGCGGTGTACTCCTATTGGGTATTTCAATGGCTTGAGCTAATTTACTTAAGGCATCTACTATAGTTAGATAATATTTTCCTTCAATATATAATAAATCCATGAATACTTCTTGGAATGGGCTAATTTGGGTTTGTGTTAATTGAATGTAAGGTTTTATCGGTTTCCTGTCGTATTTCATTTTTTTACAGGCTTCACAACTGTTAATAATAGCGGTAACGAATTCTTTCATATTCGCCCACCAATAATGTCTTTTAAGTTTAGCCAAAGTTTCATTGATGCCCCTATGGCACGTCTTACCTTCATAGTACTTAATTACAACATTTTTCTGGTCGTCTTCTGATTCTGTTAGATTAATTACTCTTTCTGTACACTCCGTTAATTTTACCGAATCCTTTTTAAACAATTTAATAACCATATTTGAAAAGGATTTTCTAAAAGATTAATGTTCAAAGTATATAAAATATTTATGTTTAGGGTCTACATACTCCTTCAAAAAGTCTTTAATTAATTTATCATTATTTGTTGGTAAGGAATGAAGTCAGGGAATTGTAATAAGGGTGAGTTTGTTAAAACCTTATTGCATGTTTCAAAACATTCCTTATATTCATCATTAATAATTATTTTACGGCCTTTCTTTAAACAAGCTGTCAATGGTCTAGTAATTTTTGCGAAATCTTTAATAAATTTCCTATAGTAACCTATAAGTCCTAAAAAGCTTTTTATCTGTGTGACTGTTTCTGGTATGGGGTACCTCAGAACGGCATCAATTTTGTCATTGTTTGGCTTCAATCCCTCGCTAGTAATAGTATGACCTAAGTAGAGTACTTCTTTTCTTAGGAAATGCGACTTATCAAGTTGTATCTTTAAATTGGTTTTCGAAAGCGATCAAAAACTGCTCTGAGCTTTTCTACATGTTCTGGCAAGCTTTTTGAAAATATGATTACGTCATCGAGATAGATCAGCAAGCCTTGAAGGCCTCTTAAGATGTTATCCATCGCCCGCTGAAATGTAGCTGGTGCAGTTTTTAATCCAAAAGGCATTCTGTTAAATTCATAATGTCCTGAGGGTGTATTAAATGCTGTTTTCACTCTATCCTCCTCTTGAACCTCGATTTGATGGTACCCACTAGCCAGGTCAAGCGTTGTAAAGTAAGTACTCTTGCCTAACATGTCAAATAAGTCATTAATGTTAGGTAAATGATATTTATCGTCGGTAGTGATTTCGTTAAGCCGCCTATAATCGACTACCATTCTCCATTTTTGTTGCCCTGACGAATCTATCTTTTTAGGCACGAGATGTACAGGAGCACTCCAGGGAGAATGTGATTCCTGGATAATGTTATCCCTTAACATCTTATCTACCTGATTCCTAATTTCTTTCGATTGAACAGGTGGTAATCTATGTGCTTTAATATTTATTGGATCCTCATTTTTTGTTCTTATTCTATGTTTAACCTGATTAGTAAAGGTTAATGGAATATTTTCGCAATAAAAAATATCCTTATATTCTTTACATATGTTCCCAATAACCCTACGTTCCTCTGGATTCATATGATCTAATTTTTATTAATATTCTATCTATTTCTATACTATTTTCTGTAAATTTACACTAACTGAAGGATTCTGTATATAAGGCTCCACTTTGAAAGGCCCTGTTACCACTAAACTTCTAAGTTCTGTGGTATAATTCTTTTTCTTTTCGTTGGGTTAAAATGATTGTAGGTACCTAATGAAAAAGGTCTTTAATTAATTTATTTTGTGCTCTTTGTAATTTGTCAAGATGTGATTTGGCGGCTGATCTCCATACCTCTACTAGATAATCGATATGTTTCACCATGGAATTAAATTATTACTTAGAATATGGAATTATATGTATAAAATGTATTTATTTTAAATTTTGCTGAAGAGATTATAGAATTTTAAATTAAAATGGCTTGTATGCATGTAGGTATGTGTAGGTACGTAAGATATCTAGGAATACATAATTAAATGTACCTACACGAATGAATAGGTACCTACTTAAATACCATATTATAATTTATGCATACATAGCTGCCGATGTAACTACATCAGATCAATCTGTTAGTTGGCTCTAATCGATCTAATAATTCCATAAGACTATACCGACGATCAGCCTGTGGTACAGGAGACTACGGGAGATACCGTTCGACAATAAAAGAACATGACAAAACATAATTATGTGTACTTACCTATAATATCGAGCCTATTGTGTACGGCGAGAATGATATAACAGTTGGAGATAATAATCTTCTACGTTAGGGACTTACATATATCTAATTATATCAATACACACATATACCTTCATTTTACGTTATACCTAGTAGCATCATAGGTAACTACCTACTTACTTGTAATAGTTGGTTGCGGCATCGGCAGGTCGGTACCTACATAAGTCCCACTCAGCGCACTCACGGATCTGATCATTATCCACATGGTGGTGAGACTAGTAGGTGCTACCTAGTGCCGTGCCGTGGCAGCGACCACCACCTACTACGTACCCTAGCAGCTGAATAATTATAGTTTGTGCTTATGATTGTAACACGAACCCACCTTATAGTTCTATGGATGCCAATGTAATAATATCTTATTCATTTGATTAAGTTAGTAAAATACCTATGCCATATACCTGCCTACCTAAATAGCGAAATTTTTAAACAAATTGATTGATATCAAACATTTTAATTGTTTTGCGTACGAGCATTGGCCGCTCAGTACATGCAACGTAAATGAGGAATGTGTTGAAAGTTGTTATTTGACCGTTATAAATTATAATATAATAAGTATTGCGATTATTTATTTACACTACAGTTAGGTACCCACAGCTACGTACGTGAATAAGCATTAAGGATAATATTTACACAAATATGTACATTTCAGTTCTAAACTCGTGTGTGCACTATCATCCTACTTCACAATGTGCGAGCCACAAAACTGTAGTTTGTAACATGTACGACGTGAGTATGTAGGTTGGAGCAACATTGATTTGATTGGATGACATCATCGGGTTGGACTACTGAGAACAAAACAAGTTCAGTACGCAGACGCCAATACGTAGTTTCTACTGTTTTAGCTTAAAGCGAGATTTAGAAAAACGGCAATGAATATCATTCGATGTGCATTGCTTTTGTTCTCCATGCGTGTTATGGATTCGTCGGTGACGGGCGAGTTGGTCGCGAGACACCTCCTTGCTCGCATACCAATATTGCAGCCTATGTATAGAATCGCCTCGAAAAGCCTCGAGTGCCAAGGCAACGACCGTATATCGTTATACTTAATGGAATTGTAGAAAGCACTAAGAACATATTAATGTGTCATCGACCCCACATCCCCATTTCTAATTTTAAGATATCCTATAATAATCGCTTCGATCTCACTGTTATTTAACGCAAATCAGACCGTTAGATTAAAGCATATTCTACTTAAACGGGCACTCTTCTATAAAAATACACTTAACCATTTGAATATTGTCTTTCAGATTTAAATACCGAGGACAAACTCGAATACCAATTCTTCCCGGTGTCGAGCGGCTCCGTGCAGTTCAAAGTGAGGACGCCCAATGACGCGCACATCGCCCTCACCATGGGACCCCAGGAGTCCGACCCCATGGTTGAAGTAAGCGTCTCTAATTGCCTATGTGTTTATTTTTTGATTTATTTCTTTTTATCATTGCCTGTCTGCCTGGTTCCGTGCAATATATTTATGAAATATGTAAGCCGACCATTATGAAGCCCTGGATGCGAATTCCAGTTTAGACATTCTTTTGTTTCCAAAAGTTCTCTTTAGCGGCACTTTGTCTGGAGAGACTGGAAATGGCCCGGTACACGGTAATAGTTGGCGACACGAAGGCGTGATCACTTCGCGAAAATATACAGACGTAGGCATCAGTTTAATTAATTACTTCAGTAACTAGCTAATAAGTAAAATAATACTTGGATATAGCTTGGTGTAATGTTTACTGTTTGGTAAAAGCTGCTACGCTGTAGCGCGGGTAGTGTTGCCAACAATCAGCTCATTGCTGGCGCTACAGCCGCACACCCGATGCTAATGTGTCATATCCATAAACATTGTTATGTATATGAAGTCTATCTATCCAATAATAATATATTATACCTTCTCTCGTCCTTACTTTAATGTTAACTAGCTGACCCGCGCAACTTCGTCTGCTTCACATGAGAGAACCCCGTTTTCGCAACATTTTTTATGAATGCTCCGCTCCTATTGGTCGTAGCGTGATGTAGTATAGCCTATAGTCTTCCTCGATAAATGGGCTATCCAACACTAAACTATTTTTCAATTCGTACTAGTGGTTCTTGAGATTAGCGCGTTGAACAAAAGAAAGAAACAAACAAAATCTTCAGCTTAAAATATTAGTATAGATTTGGAACGGACGAATTTGGGCGGGTTCAATCAACTTCAATCTTTATAACTACATACATTATATCAAGAAAATGTTAATAGACAAATATTTTATTGGATACTCTATTAAATTGACAGATTTTCCTGGGCGGTTGGAGTAACACAAAAAGTGTAATTAGGAGAAATAGAACTAAGCCAGAAAAAGTAGAAATTGAAACACCACAAATACTTAACGGAGGTGAATTCCGCGGCTTCTGGGTTCAATGGGACGGCGGCATCATCTCTGCGGGCCGCGATGGAGAAGCCATCCCCTTCATCTCGTGGGCGGACCCCGAGCCCTTCCCCATCGCGTTCGTCGGCGTGTGCACCGGCTGGGGGGCCAGCGGCACCTGGAAGATTGAAGGTATGTCATCGTCAAGGTTTTACTTAATCATTCATGAAATGTACCCAACAACACATATAAAGTCACACAAAATTATCGACGCAGATGGAGACGAATTCAATACTCCGGACAAGTTAGAATATAAGTTCGGGCCCGTTGCCGAGGGCTCCTTGAAATTTGAGTTCTGCGGTCCACACAACTGCCACGTTTGTCTGACGCAAGCCCCCGCCGTGGTGGACCCCATGTATGAGATCATCCTCGGTGGCTGGGAGAACACCCAGTCGTTCATTAGATACTGCAAACAGAAACCAGATAAGGTACTATATGTAGTATGTCGTGTTCGTGTGTTCTTCCAAGGTCTTGAGGCCGGTGCTAAAACAAATGATTGACCCGTAGGTAGTGGTTCCAACCCCGGGACTTATGAATCCTAACGAGTTCAGAAGCTTCGTAATTCAATGGAGGTGCGGCAGGCTGATGGTTCGCGACGCGACCTCCAGCGCCACGCTGCTGGAGTGGGTGGACCCCGCGCCCTTCAACGTCACGCACTTCGGCGTGCGCACTTCAGCGTGCGCACGGCGTGGGGCGCGCGCGGCCGCTGGCGCCTCGCCCACTACTACAGCTCGGCGCCCGCGGGACCCGCCGCGCTCTCACGTTGACTCTCCATACACTTGACACGCTTTGGATGTTATTTGCTATAACTTAATTCACGATTGACAAGGCTAGGCCACTTTTAGGTTGATACTCAAAATCACTAATTCTTACACGATGTAATCTACTCGAGACTAACAATAAATGGTGTTATAGCAAAGGAAGTAGCGTGTTTGATGTTTCTCGTGTTGTTTGTGCTAGTTGGTACTTAGTGTTAACACCACGACTCGACTGCTGTATCTGGATGTGTTTGCACTCGTCGTTGGTACGAGTTCTGGTATGTTATGTTGGGTACATTTTGTGTCTAAGGTGTTTTATTCTTTCGATTTTCATTTGCGATACTTTTTTTGTTTCTTTACATTTTTCCGTTGCCTCGTGCTATATTGCTGTTCATTTGTAATATAACAGCACGCAGAATTATGCATGTTATTAATATAATTACTTTTCTGCTGGTTACAACGAAGGCGTTTAATACCTTCTTACATCTAACCTTCACAAATAAAGCTTCAAAGCCATCGTAATAACTTAAATTTAATGGATTCTGTTTTGCATCGGTGTTTGTGCGCTAACACCACTTTTAACTGCACTTATTCGCCGCCTGTCTGACAGACTATTATACACTAAAATGATACAATTATTGCTTATTATTCTATTATAGAAGTTGATTAGTGTAGACAAGTGACATTGTGCATGTTGCAGTGCCCCCGTCCGCTCCGGTGGCCGCGCCCCTGTACGCGGCGCCGCCGGCGAGTGGCGGCACCTGGGTGGACGCGGCCGGCGGTACCGTGCCGCCAGGCGCCGTCGTCGGGGGACAGGACTGCAGCGGCGAGCCCATCTACGTCGCCAGGGCGCAGCACGAGGGCGCCATGATCCCCGGCAAGCTAGTCGCCTCCGACGGCGTCACCTTCGTGGCGTGGGGAGGACACGAGTACGGAAAACCTAAATATCAGGTAAATACGATTGTGGCAGCGCGCAGCCTTTACAGCCTCACTTGTACGAGTACTTATGAGTGTTGTACACCTTTTTGTATAATTGTCTATTCGGTATAATATAATATAATATAATATTCTATCACATACACACAACACCATCTAGCTAGCCCAAACCACAGATAATATAATATTATACTAGTATAACCCAAACTAAGCAGAGCTTGTACTATGGGTACTAGACAATGGATAAGATAAGATAAGATAAGATAAGATAAGATAAGATAAGATAAGATATATTTATTTGTGAAAACATGTGTGTACAATATAACAAAACATGCATATTCCGAGATGTTATGGACAATTTAGATCTACATGTTTTGCCGATATAGGCATACAAATACAAATAATATTAACAATTAAAATATATCAAAATGTTAATTACAATATTAAAATGATATTTATTAATAGATATGTCATAAAATTAATAATTTATTACATTAAAATAATAAGATTCACAATAAAATTAAATTAAAAATTATCATTTAAAAATTCATTAATATGGTAATAACATTTTTCTGCCAACATTGCTTTAAATTGTGACTTAAATACATTAATATTTAAATGTTTATAATAGGTAGGTATTTTATTAAAGATGATTGGTGCCATGCATACTACACTATTATGCAGCATCGATGTTTTTGCAGGGTGTATACAGAGTCTGGTATTATCTCGTCGACTTCGTGTAACTTTGTCAGATAGACGAGGAAACAGATGCGGATTATTTTTAACAAAAATAGCTACTTCAATAATATATAATGACGGAAGTGTCAGAATTCTGTGTTCTCTAAACCATGGCTTGCAGCTGTCTCTGCTTTGTAGGCAAAACATGGCGCGAATACATCGTTTTTGCATTTTAAAGAGCATTTCTTTACTGGATGAGTTGCCCCAAAAGATGATACCGAACCTCAACAATGACTCTACTAGGCCGTGGTACGCATTTAATATGGTATTGGTATTAACAACAGTAGAAAGCTTATAGAGTGCATATGCTGTGCTACTAGTTTTTTTACACAAACTCTCCATATGAGACTTCCAGTTTAATTTATTGTCTATTAGCAAACCCAAAAAGCGAGCTGTATTTGTTTCTGTGATTAAAATGTCCTTATACGCTAACTTTATATTAGATATATTTTGCGATCTTTGGTTAAAATGCATTATATTCGTTTTAGTCAAATTTATTTTTAAATAATTATTATTAAGCCACGAAATTATAGATGTCATAGTATTGTTAATGTCAAGTTCATAGGTATCATTATTACTAAAAGATATTGTCACAGTGCTATCGTCAGCAAATAGTGACATTGGGTGATTAACTGCGAGCGGTAAATCATTAATATAAATTATGAATAGCAGAGGGCCCAGTACACTGCCCTGGGGAACTCCATATTTAACATAGCGCCTATTAGACCGATGTGATTCCTCAATTTTTGTAGTTAAGTTTAGTCTTAATATTTCTGTTTTTTGATAGCGTCCAGTTAAATACGATTTTAATAAGTTCAAGACGTTACCGCGTATGCCATAAGCTTCAAGTTTTTTATATAAAATACAATGGTCCACATAATCGAATGCTTGCGACATATCACAGTAAATTGAACAGATTGGAGTTCTTTTATCGACGTGTGATAGAACATTTTTAAGAAAGTCGAATACAGCCATATTTATGTTTTTGTTTCGTCGAAAACCTTTTTGTTCCTTACAGAATATGCCACATTTGTCTATATATGTATAAATTTGACTATAAATATATTTCTCGATTATTTTTGAAAATACTGATAGTAAGGCTACTGGTCTATATGACTCTACTGATTCCTTATCACCTTTTTTATGTAGTGGTCTTATAACTGTAATTTTGAGATCAGTTGGAAAAATTCCTAACTGAATGCATAAGTTAACTATATGACTTAAATGATGACATATTTCCACACTAACTGCTTTAACAATTCTTGTAGAACACTCGTCATATCCTACACTATTTGTATTTTTTAGGTTTTTTATTATACTTCTCATATCTTCAGGCAGGCTTGGAGCCATAAACATGGACTTTTGTCTGAAATAAATATTATTGGTCACATTTTTACCTATTGATTCATTCGGTTCTATTTTATCTATAAAGTAATTATTAAAAGAATTTGCCATGTCAAAAGGATTATGTATACAATTATTATTAATATTAATTAGTGAAATTTGATTTTTAGGGATGCGATGGTCTGAGTTATTAATTATTTGCCATGTTGCTTTTGATTTATTTACAGATGTATTTATTCTATAATTATTTTGGGCAAGTTTTGTAAGACGTATTATTTTTTTCAGTAATTTAGTATAATTACGATAATTTAATTTATTTGAAGTCGTAGGGTTTTTTCGAAATAACCACAGCAAACGTCTTTTATTTCTGCAACAGAGTTTTAAGCCTTTTGATATCCACTTAGGTTTATTGTTTGTTTTGATGGTAATTCTCTTGTTAGGGAAACATAAGTCATAAAATAGTTTAAAAGTATCATAAAAATGTCTATATGCCGTATCTGCATCAATAGCCTCATATACATCAGAGAAAGAAAGACTATTCAAATAATTTTTAAATTTATTTATATTTTGGTCACTGAAGTCACGCACTGTCTTATACCATATTTTAAATAACGGTATTTTCCTGACAGGTATTTTTATGAGTTGGGATGTATGATCAGATAAGCCAAATTCTAACACTTTAGTCTTACATTGTTTTTTATAGTTGTGTGCAAAATTATCAATGCAGTTTTTACTTCTTAATCTTGTCGGTTGCTTAAGTGCTAGTTTCATGTTATAATTCAAAAGTAAACATTCCAAATCCAGAGTGACATTATTAGTTCTTAAAACGTCAATATTGAAATCACCCGCTAATATGATTTTATTATATTTTATTTTGTAAGCCTGCATTAACAATTTGTTAAGTTTATCAAAGAACATAATTATATTATTTGACTTGGGCACTCTGTATATACATATTATGACTATTCTATATTCAGTAAGTTCTATACCGCAACATTCAAATTTGTTCGCAACACTTATTTCACTGATATCTGTCAATTCTCGCCATTTGTGAACATTTCGAACTAAAATACATGCACCTCCCCTTTTACAATTCTCTCTGCTAAAGCAAGCTGCCAATGTGAAGTTAGGGAAATTTAACAAACATTCATGACCCGCTTGAATGAAATGCTCTGTTATACAAACAAGATCTACATTGATATTTTTATCATTTAATTCGTCCAAGTTTATCAATAAGGAGTCAGACTTAAATAATAAACCCGCAATATTCTGATGTAAAATATACAGATATTTAGTCTCGAAAAAAATTATTGCCTAATTTTATTTCCTCATAGACATGGCTGCAATGAGCCCCTGTGGTGGTATTGGAATACTTGGGGTCATTGCTATTAATCCTATTATCTGACTGTGTACTCAAAACCGAGGTTAAATCTATCAAAATATTATCCATTATTCGTTGGTATATGTTATTCATTCCTTTCTTGTTAATTTTGCCAGTCTTATAAGAGAACATATCATGTGTTAAAGTCCTATTACTGTCAAAGAAGTACGCATATCTATTATTTTTCAGCTCTAGATACAAAAGATTTACAAACATTTCTACCTTATAGTTATAAATTAGTGCACCTGTACATATGTAGGAGCACAGATGATAACATTAGTATTACTGATATTTTGCAACGATTCCCTTAAGATTGTTATAAGTGTTAAACTACTATATTTCCTTAAGTCATTTTCCCCGATAAAAAGTAAGCAATAGTCATTTAATGTGAAGTCTTTTAGTTTATATTTAATATTATTCAAAAGTGTACTTGTTGGACTATTGGGTACCAAATAGTGACAAAATTCAAACTGTTCAGAGAAAATTTTATCAATTAAAGAAAGATTGCCGCTACCTTCGTTGCTGTTTAAGATATAAAGCTTGTTCTTACTCATACATTTGTTCGATTGTAAATTAGATTCTACAATTTGGTCTTGAATCTTGTTCCTAATAGCAGATGTTACAGGTACACTAGGAGAATCCAAAGTTTGAAATTCCGTTTGTGTCTCCCTGCTGTGCATTATAACGGGAACTGGTTCAACACATGGTTCTCCTACGATATCCAAACAAAGTGGTGTGATTTTTTGATGCAATGTTTTTCTTTTATTTGCCAATGTAGGTGTTTTTAAAGGTCTTTCTGGAGTTGTATAAATTTTCTTGATTCTGTTATTCGTTTTAATGGCATTTTGTAAATCAGCTTTTAGTTGAATGTTCTCACAGTTCAAGTTATCAATTTCTTGATTGGCACTTAGTAGCTGTGAGCGAAGTGTTTCTATTTGTAGATTCAACTCCTTTATAGTTTCATTATTCTCTTGAAAGCTATCTGGTATACTCATTACAGTTGTATCAAACATAGATTCTTTACTTGTATCTAATAGGTTTGATAAATCATTGAGTGAACTTGTTCTACTGGGTTTTCTACGATATGTGATATTAGTATTATCTGTATCCATATTGAATAACTACAACGCTCTCTACTGAGTTCGTAACAAATTATTGTGTAGTTATTTGTTACTTTTGACGTGATCTATGTCTTTTTGTACTGTTCAAATAACATTTATAAGACAATATTCTCACAAAAAGTGAACGTCGTCACTGAGGATCGATCTTGCAACCATTCCGCACCTACCGAGAATAGTTTGCGTACAAGTCTACGTCACGTCTTGTATACTTTGTTGAAATAGGTAATCGCTTCTTAAACAATTATTTATTTGAATACGAACGATCAGTTGCTATGATTCACCACGAAAGAATTTTTTCCACATTCCATGCCGTTTGTTATAATATGTTTAACTTAGAATTCGTTAACTTAAGCACATTTTATGTCACTTTCCACACTTATTTATTTGTTTGGTGATTTTAAGTTGAGTATTTATTGATTTAGGCAGAAGTTATAGTTAATTTATTACTTTTGGGCGTTTTTAATGTTTATCTCAAATTCACTTTTTATTTGGTAATTATTTCAGATTTCACTTTGATAACACTAGTTCGCTTTAATTGTACTATTATACACACTTATTGAACAAATTTATCTTAAAATTATAAATAGAAACATTTTTTATTTTAAAGTTAATACAGAGACTGTTTATCTACGTCAGAACGTGACTAGTGCCATCTAGCGACAAACATACTATATACTTCTTTTTGTAAATACTTATATATTATACATAGAAATACCATACCATACAAACATCCATGTTCATGCACACAAATATTTGAATCGGGAATCGAACCCGCGACCTTAGGCGTTGCAGTCGGATACACTAACCACTACGCCATGGAGGCCGGTATGAAATCTCATAACATCGTTTTTATATTATTTAGACGATGTTATTAGATACCTACGCGGTAAAAATACTCGTTGTTGAGTAAATACGTAATAAGTATAAAAAGAAAATATGAATAATGGTGACTATGTCATTACTTTTTAGTAAACGAATGAAATGATACGTACGTGTCAAGAAAATAAAAAATAATAATCGATATTACTGATATTTATTTGCTATATTATATTACTGATATTGGTTGTGTTCGCGGCGCGGCTACTACCGCGTGATGCCCAGGGGAGCACTGTGCACTGCTGTCTCAGTGACTGAGACGGTCACGGTCTGTCTGTGTGCTTAGTACCTATAGAACCTAATATACAAATCCGTTTGCGATTTATAGATGATTGAGTATCAATCATTCAAATACCTTTACAAACTCTCACATTAGTAAGTTAAATATTAGTAAGTCTGAATGGGTACTAATTTAATTTGAATTATTTCCATGATTTATCTTTGTTAACTGGCGCCAAAAATGATACGATTGTTTTTTGACTTACTAATAATAACCAAAATAAATTGCCGTAATATATGTGTTCATATAGGATTCAGATTGTTCAGACATCCAGTGTAAAATAGGTATATATGCAGGTAAACTATAGAACACAACACAAGCTTACGAGCATCGTTAGCTTGTGTTGTGTTAAGATGAAACTTGTGTTGGTGCAGGTGCTGGTGGGCGGCCCCAACAACTGGGTGGCGACGAGCGGTTCGAACGTGCCGCCCGGCGCGTTCCCCGGCGGAGAGTCGGAAGACGGCGAGCCGCTGTTTGTGGGCCGCGTCAACCATGAGGGCAGCCTCACCACCGGCAAAGTGCAGCAGTCCCACGGCGTCTGTTACATCGCCTTCGCGGGACAGGAGCTCGGCTTCCCCGACTACGAGATCCTCATGCCTTAGATCGCACTCACGATTCCACTGGATGCGACGAGTTGTGCCCGCGTCTAACTTAGAAGAGCAGCTTTCTTCACAGCAATTATAAACCAAATGGTGCATATTGAAGTACATAGACACGCTGTGCCTGTTCGTACGAACATTATTGTTTAAATGCACTGCATAATATTAATTATTCAGATGTTGGACATTTATGTACCAAATAAATGACAACGTATAAGTCATATTTTTGTTAAATTATTAAAGTATTTACCAAATTATAAGATCGATGTTTTGAATCCCATGTCCTCTCCCTCGACACTTTGAACCGTGCGTGTGCGCACTGGTAGTCGTAATCACCATAAGTACCTAACAAATAAGTAAACAACGTCAATCAGCCCTAGTAGTGCACTAGCACCTGTTCAAAGAGATTAAAGTACTCGCACGAATAATGTCTGTGTAACCTAGATACGATCGATTGTTACGATCAGTAACAATGACAAAGTTAACAAATACTTGATAAACGAGGCAAAAGTCAATCCGTGAAGCCGGACCGCATGGCGGGCCTGCGACCTCGATGACTTCTGTCATCGCTTTACAATTATTCTTTCTGCTAGTTCTGGTCCCATGTACGGTTAACGTACAGACATCGCCTGTAACCAGCGTCCCAAGTGTGGATTTTTCATAAAGCTAACTCAATCTACAAAGTTATCGTATCGACTAACAAATGTATGGTAACTTACAAAGCGCCCCTGGCGGAGACTATTGTAAGAAAAACGAGCGTGTGTGAAATCGTTTGCACTACTACAATAGCGGTGTCACTAGAAGTGACGTAAAAATTATCGTGTCGGACGCGGTATTGATAGTTTCGGCAAACGTTTTTCAAGATTATGCGAGTGTGAACTAAAATTTGACATTTACAATCGCCTCGAAACGGTAACGCGGTCGTGCAGTAAACTTACTTGTTGTTGGGTTGGTGAGACGTAGTTGACATTGAATACGATATTAATAACTGTGTAATTTTGTGTTTATTTTTGGGTGAAAATGACGGCTCGTAGCTTTTTCTGGTGAAAAGTGATGATGGCCACTCATTATCAAGATCAAATAAATTACTTGAGAAAAAGAGAGCTTATTTTTGTGACTCATTTAATCCGGTAGAAGACCTCAGTAACATTGAATTTAGAAATAGATATTGCTTATCAAAGGAAGCCTTCCTGTTTCTATGTATAGGAAATATGCAATTAGAAGAACAAACAAATTACAACCAACCAATCGTAGGCGTTGCCTTTGCAAAGATAGAGTATTGTATTACAAGCCTCTAAAATACACACAAATTATTCAGGCCACAATTATTCAGGCTCAATTTATAGTGTGCTCTATAATATTGCATTAGGTTATAGAGTACCTGAACCAGATGATTTAGGTAAGAATGGTTCATAATATTAAGATGAATCTATGTTTCAAATGGACAGTATGAACATTAAGGATTTACTAAAACAAATCTCCTTTAATTTTAGATCTAAGTGAACATCATAAAGCTACAATAGGTAATGTCCAGCATATGGAAGAGCAACAAGCAACCACCGAGTTGATTCGAGGAAGAGCACTGCATGATCAAATAGCTAGACGTAGTCACTGGTTCTTTTTTATATTTTGATCTCAATTGGTATAATAATCATTACATTCGCTTTTCTCACTGTTATATTCATTAGTCATATTCTCATTTTCTTATAATGTTTTTGGCAATATGAATTACTTACATGAATATGATTTAATATGTTTGTTTTTATTAAGAATCTATATAAAAACTGTGCCAATGTGGCTTTGTAAATAACACTACTGACACCATATTCAAATTGATTTATTTAATTAAAGAAGACAGGCGCATTAACATAAAAATAATGTTTCTCTTTTAATCAATTAACAACATCTGCAACATCTGTTACATAGAAATCATTCTCATATTCTTTATCTAAAATTAAAGTCAAAAACCATGTACTCATTTAGGTCACAAAGTAACACTTATGAACGTCAACATATATAGGTTAGTGAGTTTACTAAGTTACTGAAACTACATTTACGTAGTTTCAGGCAAACGATCGATATAAGAATATAAATGTGTGAAAGCCACACATTTATATTCTTATATGTCTATGACACTTTATTGAGGTTGCTCTTCCACGTCGACGACGTTGGGATCCTGTTGATGTATCGGCTTCCGGTTGTGGTACGTGCGTATTGTTTGAATGTAGAGTATGGAGACTCTGATGTGATGGTCCAGGCATATTCCATATATCGCATTCAGCTAAAAAAGAAAGCAATTAAAATTCACACGTGAATATTATGAAGATGAAGCACACACATTTATATTCTTATATGTCTGTCACGTATCGAAGTGATTAAACCTATTACAGCAATTTATCATTCACAATTTGAAACACTTGTCGGTTCCTTAATTAGGCTTACAATGTTATAAATTATAATATTAATATTTTTATAATCAGTATATGTACCAACTTAACTCAATAACACGAATGCTTTCTGCTTCAAGAACCTGAGGACTTCTAGCAGGCATAGGCGATGTTGGTGACAAAGTAATAGTATTATCGTCATTTTGGCTCTGAAAATAATTAACTCTCATCAGTTAAATGCATTATTTAAGTAGGTATTTATCGTAATCGATGAGGTAGATACCTTTCTTCACTTTTCCGTATTTTTCATTGCCCCGGTGGGATCATTATTTAATAAGTTTGACAAGTTTTCCAGTCTTGTATTGCTTGATTTTTGCCTTTTACATTATTCGACGGCTTATGTATGTAACCGTGTCTGTAAAATTAAAATTTATGACATTCGCGTAAACGAAGTATAATATTATGTAAAATAACTATAATTTATGATTAAAATTTATATATAATTTACAATGAATCTGCTTTAAACACGATAAATTCCGTATAAAGCAGTTTAATTTTTATATCGTTACTTCGTTATAAAGTGATTATTTTTATATGTAAAGATGCATAACTGTATATGTATTTATTTACTTACTGCTCCATAAACTTTACCACAATTTCAAATTGGAATGGCGTGGTCTAAATTGCGCACATTATAATATTATAACTTCAATAAATTCAAAAAATCACAAGAAACCGCTAAGCTTTTGGAGGCGAACGTCAAAATTTAAAGTAATTCAGAAATGTCGGTAGGTTTCTAACCCAAATCGGTATATGATAAAAGAAAATATTCAATCTTTGTTTAATATAAATAGAAATGGAAAACTGTATGATACATAATGAATATTATAATATAACTTTCATACATTATAATATTATATTCATGAAAAATTATGTAATTTGGTATTTCGATATTGGTAGAAATACAGAAAAATAATTTGGGTTGAGATCACCGTTTAAAGGACTTTTTGTATTGAAACATGACGCGACGCATAGAGCATTTAGCATCTCTTTTACTCGCTGCTCCATAAAACGAAATAGAGATACTCGTAATGCAATGTAGGCAACTTAAAAAAAATTACCTAACTTTCGGCTGACTTTCGGCAAAGTGAGATTACGCGATGTGAATAGATTGGTTTGCATTATTTCACACTCTGACTATTTCGAAGTACTTTCGATCGATAGTTAGCACGATTGACTTGATCGTTACGTACTACGTCAAATGACACGAAATTTACACTCGGGCTTCTGCTTTCCGCGTTTCCTTTAAAATACATTCAGTTGATTAAAAACTTATAACATTCGCTACGGATTAGCATCCATAAACTAACTTGTACATTTATCGCAATAAACTTTTTATTCTTATTAATCCGTGGTTTACGTCAACTCCGTTATAACTTAACATACCTTTTGGCCATACATCTCGTTTTGGTCCTTCGAGCAGTGAACAGTGGATACAAAGTACATGTAGTAATTTCAGTTCAATAGCGAATCGGTGCAACTGGTCTCCCAGAAGCGAGTCGCCCCAGTTATAAAAAATATCAAAAATAAATTTAATCACGTTAGGTTACAAGGTAACACTTAAGGCGCGGTCAAACAGCCGGCGTGAGCGGGGCGTGCGCTTGTCCCGCCTGTGTTGTAATGTACCGAATTGTATGAGAGCGTTCACACAGCCGGCGGCAGCGGGGCGGGCACGCGCTGCCGCCGGCGGGTGTCAAGCTTCGCTTTGCTGACGCATGCGTGATACGAACGACATTATATATAAAACCGCGGTCACAGGCATAGAAATGTGTACGCGTCTTGATGGCCGTTACGACAACCAGCGACGACTTTCTACTAGATTATCGGCACATAGATATTTCTAGAGCAATTGAAATAAAGATGAGATTTATTTTCCATATAATAGGCACGAGCAATGTGTTATCACTATTGCACAAGGCTATTGCAAGTGATCGTAAGTTTCCATGACCAGTTACCATAAGGCGCGCCATATGCTTGCTAGCCATCATAGTAGCTAGCCAAATAATAGTGAGTTTGAAGAGAAGTTGAGTTTTGTGTAGAGTAAAGAGATTGCCGTGTTCTAATAGAATTGAGTGAAATATTAATAAACTCTATTTTAGTATTAATTTCATTCTTTAATTCAATATTATTATTCGGTGATTATAAATACTTTGTTATTATAAGTTTAGCTTCTTATATTATTTATGTTTTACGAGATCTATTATATGCCATAAAATATTTTAAAGCCATAACAACTACTCTGTAGTATACTAACCATAGAATATATATTTACATAAATAAGCATATATTTCTTTATAGAAATTGACATTCAGAATACGTCACATTGATGTCAAAAAAAAATGAATATAAAAATATGTCAAATATAATATAATATATACCTACTCGTATATATTTAAATATGTAGCTCTATAGATGGAGCGTTTCGGTTACGCGTTTGGAATTCAAAGGTGCAAACAGTTGACATACAATATCACAGTGTCAGAAAAATATATAAAGAACTATTTTCTTATTTATTGCTAAACAGTCTTGAGGATGCTTTATGTGGAGGCGAACACAGTTCAATGCATATTGTTTGTTTAAAGCCTATGTCGAGTTGGAGTACTATTTTGTAATTATTTTATTATTCTACTATAATATAATATAAAATTCTACACATACACACAACACCATCTAGCCCAAACTAAGCAGAGCTTGTACTATGGATACTAGACAATGGATAAACATATTTACATATATACATATATACTATATTTTTTTGTAAATACATACGTATTATACATAGAAACAACCAGACCAAGTCAAACATCCATGTTCATACACACAAATGTTTGACTTGTGCGGGAATCGAACCCGCGACCTCAGGCAGTCGGTTACACTAACCACTACATCATCGAGGCTATACTATATTGTATTAGGTTTTTACAAAGATGTGTCAAGCCTTTTGCGTTAATTAAGCTGTTATATTTAGAATTAACTAATTTTTTTATTGTAAATATTATTATTAAAATGTCTTAGCTCAGACAAATTGCCAGCCTTTCTCTTGAACCAATAGCGTCTCCAATTTGTGTCAAGTTTATTTATTTTCGCTTCTATTAAGTATATGCTCAAAACAATGTTGAAATATCCTAAAATAGGCATAAAATGTGTCCTCAAGTGTTTATAACTCTTGACACAGCGTATGATATTTTCCTTACATATGACGTGATTGATTCAATCCTGAATCCATATCCATTTGCGCTTTTTAAAATTAGCTATTGCAAACATAAGCAGAGCCGCGTCCACGTCTGAATCGCTCGACATCAATAATTAAAATAGATATTAGGCTTTCTATCGCTGTCCTTTCTCACGCTCACTTAGGCTCTCGCGCTGTGCTAATTATATGTTTGTGGACTAAAAGTCTTGCCTGGATTTTGAGTAGGTCAGCGCGACGTGTATACACTTCGATGACTGTGACAGCGGCTTTATATTATAGTATTCTAGGTCGTACTGCGCATGCGTTAAACCACGCCGAGCATGGCGTGAGCGGGGCGGGAGTGACGTCACCAAAACGCGGCGGGCCGGCGGCGTGCCTGCCGCCGGCTCGACGTGTTTTGGTGACGTCACGCGTGTGCGTTCAATAAATATAAAGCTATCAACCCACAGAGACCGCGATTACTGAAATAATATCTTTAATGATAATATTATGTAATGAAGGCCGAAATAGAAATATAGATAAAATAGAGTTTATTGATCAAATTTTAACTTAAATATATATGTTTGTTAAATTATGCTCATCATCTCATTTTGTCTGGGCCGGGAATATGTTCGGTTTATTAACCTCATAAGTTACCGCGTCAGCAACATACTGCGCCCGCGTCAGCGCATTACAATACATGTACATTTATTTGTTTGAATTATTCTCTTTTTATTAAGTCATTATCAAGATAAACCCGTGAAACAAGAAAGTCATATTCAAAATCATCAAGGATTTTTCATTTAACAAGATATCAGGTTTGCCGTTCGGCAACAACAAGGCAACCGCACGACACTCTTATTCTATGAGTGTAAATATCTAATACATATATATAAATGTATGGCTGTACGCCATATTGGTTCAAATGGGTTATTTGGACACTCACATACCTAACTTCTGCATCCCTGTTCCTTTGTTCCATAAATACATTGTAGTCCAATAATTCCAAAGTACAAAATAAGTAAATTTACTGATATTTACACAGTTGTGAATGATGATCATGGGGAAAAAACAGGAAGCATTAAAAATAATACTTCTTTTTAATTCATGATACTGCTATATAACCGACAGTATAATACGACCCTCACACATGCCCACCCATTAATGTTACATGCTATGTTTCATACAGAATTAAAGTATACATTTCATATTAATATATATTTTATGGAGGTAATATTTCTTTATTTGTGTATAAATCTCATAGTAGTAACTAATGAAAAATGTCAAATAAAATGTTATTATTTTCAATTGACACGGTATGTTATTTTCATTTCATACTATTTTCAATTAGCTTATAGCGATACAGTGTGTTGAAAGCTTTATACCACGCATGCGTAATACGCGCGCCGAACGCGCGCCCGCACCGCGCCGCGCTGCGCCGGTCCCGCGCCCGCCCCGCGCTCGCTCTAGCGCTGGCTGTGTGAACGCTTTCATATAGTTCAGTACATTACAACACAGCGGGACACGCGCACGCCCCGCGCACGCCGGCTGTTTGACCGCACCTTATATGTCGAGTTTTATTGTCCGTGATCTAAACAATATTGAATACGCAAAATACAGTATGTTATTGCAAACGTTCTATAATTTTTTTATTCTTGTATGATCCTTTATCTCTGTTCTCGTAAAACCAATATACTGTAGGTAGGTACCTAATGAAACATGCAGTGTTTTGCTCAAACAATTGGGAACATTTCTTTAAGTGTTGTAAAGATAATACACGTTTACTTAGTTAATTTAAATTGTATGGATAGTATGGTTGTAAAATGTACACGGTTACATAAAACGTAAACATACCTATAATTTGGTACCTAGCACATAATATAATGTTATAATAATATTACTAAAACATACCAAAAACCAAAGAAAGTTTTACACGCCATTTTTTCGAAATAGCAATTTCTAAGATCCGAATCCAAAATCAGTTTTTTGAGTTCTTCCCCCGTCGCTGTATATCCTTCCTCGCAACCAAGCGAAATACTAGTATCTATATAAAATACGGCTGACTAATTGCATTGTTTTGTAAGCTTTCTTTATCAAATAATGAAGTAACTACAAATGTATATTCAAATTAGTTAAACTAAATACTTTAGACACGGTGAAAAAAAAAACAATAATTTGTTACAAAACAATGCATTAGTCAGTCGAATTTTATATAGATATTGTGATACTTGTTTTTCTCTTTTCAGTTTATTACTTTTAAGCAGACGGATTTTTTTTCTATAATAATAATTTTATTTCAGACATTTTAGTTTTATTAACCGACTTTTATTTTAATATATAACTAAGTACAGGCAATGTCATTCCTGACTTGAATACATTCTTGCTAGAAAATGATACTTCGGGCGTCCCGATATATAATTGGTACGCTTATTAACAATTTGAGTTAAAGCAGTAATATAAACGTGATATGATACATATATTTTTGAAATGGTCTTTTCACGATCTTTCATTTGATACCCATATTGCTAAGGTAAAAAAAAAAGAAACGTCCACTTTTGTCATTTGCGGGTGCCATTTTGAATTTTTTATAGCCTATGTCACTACTACAATTCTGATGAATTCAACGACAACTCATATGTCACAAACTGTCAAGCCGTTTGGGCTGTAGGCCATGCCAAAGATATGGACATACATATATATGTACTATCGACAGCAGCGACGAAGGACCATTTCAGAAAAAAAATCCCTTACGCATGTTGACTTTAAGTGACTCCGCCCTTAATTTTGTTAACCAATCAAAAAGAAATCTTCGAACAAAAAAGTGTACTAACCGTTTGTTTTTATGACTTTTCTTCCTTTTGCCAGATGGTATCATATTTGGACAGTTGTTGTGTTGACACAATACGGAACTTCTAACCATGAGCTCCCACAAGAACTTTAATACTCTACTCTTCTAACAGTAAATTTAATTCTAGCTTTTTTTATTAACTTTTGTTTTTGCTTTATACGTTTAGTATTAGTAGTATAATTTATTTATAATTTTAAGATAATATGCTCTTGTATCAAAATAAGTAAAAAATATTGTCTCTTAGGATTAAGAATAACGGTATGGAATGTAAATATAAATTTAAGCATTGTTATACTTAATCATTGAAATAGGTTTTATTTGTTACTTTCTTTTTTTTTGTTTAGTTTGATGGAACGTAGCTACCTAGTTGTTAAATTAGTATTAGTAGGTAACTTTTAAATTACAATTTTACTGAGATAGTAAGAATATTGTTGTTTTATTTATTTATTTCAAGGTAGCTTTATTCATTTAACATTTATAATTATTATATTAATGAAGTCTAAAATATTTAAAGACGTATCTGCATCAAAGAAGCATCATTATGCGAGCACATCAATAAAACTAAATAAACTATTATGTCGCCGACCTACGGCCTATTCAAATATTAACATTGTTGTATAAATAAATAGGCAATAAAATATATTTGATACCTTCCAGTCGTTTTGTTTCGTTTGATCATAGCGGCTTCAGAACATAACCAATGTTAAATTGCTGATTTCTATTTGAGAAAGTTTATACTAAGTATAAATAATCAATCCTGGCGGTACACAAATATTATACATAATACATATAATACAAATGTAAAGTGTAAAAAAACTCAAACAAAAAGGTCGTAGCTGACCATTGAGATTGTATCGCCTTAGAATCAGTAAACAAATGTAAAGTGTAAAAAACTCAAACAAAAAAAAAGGGGCGTGTCATGTGCCATGTTGGGCCTGCTATGCGATTTTAACCTTAGGAGTAGTCATCCCTGGCTGATGTCGATAGTACATACATACGCTCGAAAAACATACCCTCCTTCTGACGCGGTCGGGTAAAATAATAAATAAAATTTAAATATAAAAATATAATATAATAATAATAAAAAAAAAAAAAAATTATTTGAAAAATGGTGGCGAATTTGGCCTCATTTTTTTGCTAGCTGACGTAGTCTAGGATTCTTCTTGCCTCATTTTTTTGCTAGCTGACATAGTCTAGGATTCTTCTTAACTAAAGTGAAGGAAGGGTTACTTTTGCCATCACCCTAAACTCCTCTAGCAACGCGAACGTTCTGATTATGATTAGCGAGAGCTAATTAGAGAACACTCATCAAGTTCTATAAGCTTATATTAGATTTATTTATTTTCTAGAGTTGGTATCGAGCCAGTGCTATTATCCTAGATATTGTTTATAGGCTATGGGAAGCATGGTAAATTCGGATTTTTAATAGTATTATAAAAATAAATACGTACTTAAATGTGGTTCAGGAGACGATGGCAATATTATATGATGAATACTTTTTTAAATTTGTCGTTTTTTACACATTAAACAAAATTATTACAATCTTTGCATATTATATTGCGATAAAACTCATTATTATTCAACACTTTACACAACGTACTTATACGTAAGTATATATACTCAACACCTGTACGAGAAATAAATAAATGAAAATTATAACCGAATGGGTGAAACTATAATTCGAAGAGTGATCGTATATTTCTTCCAGGTACTTGTGATGTTTTGATCTTCAAGAATAATGGGCTCAAAATGTAGGTATGTATTATGTATACTTGGGTATGTCTACCCCTATACCTGAGTCTTAGGGGTATAAGCGTAAAATAAAACTGCGATTGGCACCGAGGTAAACAAAACCGAGGAAGGTATTAAGGATAAAATTCAAGAATATATCAAGGATTTAGAGAATTGGCTAGAGCAAATGAAAAATAAGACTACACAACAGCTGGCAGATATGACTAACGAGCTTAACAATCAAACGAGTACTTGGCACAACTAAGTTAAAAATAAAACTCATCATATAGAGGACATAGTAAACGAACTTGTCAATCAGACAAATGTATTGCAAGAAGACGCTAAAGACAAAGAAAAGGACTTAGAAGACAAGTTTAATGGGTTCGGTAAACTGACGAAAAAAAGAAAACATCATCATCATGTTCATCACTTTGGAGATAAATTTAACGAGCTTGGCAATCAGGCGAATAAATTACATGAAAAGAAAGAAGAATTTTTGGTTTGGTTTGGAAGGTTTGCAAATCGAGCGTTTAATTGGCATAAACACGTAAATAGTAAAACTAAAGGGTTTGTAGACAAGTATAATAAAGCTGCTGAAAAAGCACATCATCTACAGCAGCAATTACATAATCATGTTAACGGCAGTCATAATAAAATAAAAGTCAATATATCAATAGCTGCCTTCACAAAACACGTACTCACACGAACTCTAAGATTATTCGATAAAGTCAAAAAGGAATCA
This sequence comes from Catocala nupta, assembly GCA_963675205.1. Classification (NCBI taxonomy): domain Eukaryota; kingdom Metazoa; phylum Arthropoda; class Insecta; order Lepidoptera; family Erebidae; genus Catocala; species Catocala nupta. The sequence continues at coordinate 2,013,863 of OY776104.1, read as the reverse complement.
GATGAATATCATTGGAGGAAAAAGTTAAAACACCTAGCTAAGAACTACGAAGATAAATTCAAAGAATTCTTGAGAACGACCAGACACCAACAAATTAAAACTAGACTTGGAACACAAAAAGTAGTATTAAACGCTATAGATATGTCTAGACACATAGTAAATAGACTTGTTAATATTATGACACATGAAATTGATAAAAAAGGACTTCGTACAGGACGCACTCAAGAAATATTTTCCACAGAAATTCGTAAAGAAGTTGCCGCTGAAATGAAGCATGCATGCCTAACTCTCGGTATATGTTTAACAAACAGCGGATTTACACAAACAGTGACAGATCTACTTATACACATGCTGATGTTAGACGACGAGAAATTTAAACAAGCGTTCGACTCATTTACTGAAGCAGCTAAAAACACTGATTTCTCTCACAGTCTTGGAGATAGACACGACAGAGAATTGAAAAGGAAGATAGTCTTAGTTGGAGACCATGATATTAGTCTTCAGTCAGTTCTAAATGATTTGAACGGTAAAGCTTATCATGTAATTCGGCAGAGTGCTGATATACTTTTCGATTGATTATTTTGTTTTATTTTATTTACTTAATCAGTAGCCTAAATCCTCCTCCTATATCTCCTGATCCTCAATCCTCGTAAAAATACTATATAGAGCCCCGATTAAGTTAAGTAAGTTGTCGCCAAATGTGAATTAAAATTCAATTCAGTTTACATTCTACGTTTATTTAATTAAAAAGAATACGTAATGAATGATATTTGAAAAACTAAAATGGTATAAGCCGGTAATTGACGCCATCTAAGGGCAAATATGCAAGAACTGATAAGTAGTTCAGTTATATCGTAATAGATGGCGATGCACTACTATAAAATAAAAAAATAGATGTCTTGAAATTAAACTATACGGATTGTCGCGTTGTTTACATAATTTTGAAACTCTAACACTTCAATGATTGAACTTTACTACAATTTAAAAAACTATTTAAATTAATTAGAACTATTTATATTTAAGTTTACACTTTGCTCCGACGTTTCTGTTATTTTACAGTAGCCATGTTGACGGGGAGACTAAGATGGTATTTGTCTCAATATTCTGAAGTGTAGTTAATAACTCAATTTAGTTAAATTTACTTAAAACAGTTAATGAATTTCTAATCACAAAATTTTATTCGATTCGATTGCATATTACTAGTTATAGTAATAGTGACATGTTGACATGTGTTTACAGATCCACGGGCTAGTATCGGACGCGGAAGCGGAGGGAGAGTCTGCAACAGGCTGGAGGCGCTTCGCCCCCGCGTCGCCACCGCCTGCCGCGCGCTTGGAGGTCTGCAGCCCAAGTGAGTGATCTATCTATCTATCTATCTAACTATCTATTCTATAGATATCTATCTATTCTATAGATATCTATCTATTCTATAGATATCTATCTATTTTATAGATATATTATATATTATTATATATTTAATAGGTCGATTATTTATAAAAATTATGTTAGTTGGAATACTAGTGACACAGAAAGGCATTAAGGCGGAACGCCAGCGCCATCTAGCGGCGCTAGACGTAGTCATCGAGTCGGCGTGAGGGGCGGACAGAGCTAAGTCTACGTGTTACCGTCGACCAGTGCACACCACTGTTAGCAATTATAGGTAGAATATAATTATTATATAGAAATATTTAGTTAAATGTAGCGATGTAGAAGCATTATTTGAATATGTTTAATTGTATCCGTTATTTTCTGTTGGCAACACTGATTTTTCTCGACTGCCCCACTATGCTTGATAGTATAAAACTAACGCGCGGAACTATAACGGGCAGTCGTGCGTTGTGTGGCGATCGGATAAGTTTGTGAAGTAAAAGTATATTAAGTGGCGGATATTGCATTGAAATAAATCAGGTATGCATATTGTATAACTATGTAAACTATTAATATAAAATATAATTATGTTACAATAATATTAAAGGAAATAAATACTTGAGAACTGATTCTGGAGTTTTCCTTACAATTCAGAAGTGGGATAGACGGGTCATTTTTTTTCAAAAGGCACTCGTTTATCCCAGCCCACGTGCAAATTTAACTTTTATGAACAAATAAAAGAAAATATGTACATTTCGTTCAGAATTGGTTCTCAACATTTGACTTGTCACGCATTGTATGGGGTATTGCAATATAGTCGATTTCAATACAACAAAATCAAAAGGTATACAAACGGTTAATTGACATGACCATAGACATTTTAGTGATGTCCAAGTGTAGCATCAATTGTAAAACAATTAATTACTTATTTGAATTTAAAAAAGTTGATATCCGCTTTTGACCAAACAGAATATAGTAGATCGATACATACCGAAAAAAAAATGCAAGGTAGGTACATAATTTTACATTGTTAAAGAATAACCTAAGGGATAGGATTAGTAATTATTACTGACAGATTAATTTAAATTCCTACAAATTTAATTATAGATATTTTGGCATCTGACAAATAATCTCACTTTTCGTCTAAGATTTTTTAAATCAAACAATTATTTATTAATCGAACGCCAAATGTTTAAAAAAATATTAAGGTATCGTGTGAAAACGTTGAAAATATGGATAATTGTTACTTATTCCATGTAGTGAGTAATTGTGATAAATTTAACAGATTTAACATCAATTTGGTTTGTTTATATTTCCGTCCTGATGGGTTGAAGTCAACTACGACACTCGTGTTTGTTTGTTTTTTCGTCTCGATTATGAGACTTACAGATAAGTGTGTTGGATGCTAGGTGGACTCGTTGTGTCGGCGTCGTAGTTTGGCTTGGCCAAGGCACTCCCTGGTAGCTAACTATTGGCAAGCGACGTATTTACTTGATGATGTACTGTATACTTATGGATATGTAGCATTATTGCGGTTGATGAGGTTGAATTTGGCTGGGGCACTCCTCGGTATTTCTCCTCTCGGCACTGTTTATATCCCGCCAGAGCTACTCTCTGGGGATGTGTTATCAGGTGCAATCTGCTATATGTCCATCAAAAATGGTATTAGGAAGAGGAATGACTTGTTAATGCTTTTGCCCATATTGGTGCGCTATGTTTATATGCACTATACTGACATACAGATTGAAGGTATCATTATTAATATATTATTACTTTTATTTTCAATCGATACCTACAATATTAAAACACAATGAAACTATATACTATCTTAAAGATTAAAGCTTTCATGGATGAGCTGAATTCATGGTCAAAGTCAATATCATTTATTCATTTAGTTCACAAAGATAAGATAAGATAAAACTTTATTCATAGATAAAGTTAGCCTAGGTTTACAATGTTGTTCTGTTTTAATATATGTTCTAAATATGTGTGCACAGCATGTTTAAAACAGATACAATATAGTACAGTTAAACATATTTACACTATTCATCATATTTGACTATATTAACTTATGTTATCAAGTAACACTGCCGGCCTCACATATACTACTAGTTCGGGTACATCTTAACCACTATATGTACATTAAAACCAATTATCGTTTTATAATTTAATAATTTTATAATCAAGTATCTAAATAGTTATCTCATATTTCTTTATACTTAATTATATTTATTTGCTTGGCGCCTTCCGCTTGTCAGCTTCCGGCGCGATTAATAAATAGTACGTATTGTTACTGATCTCTGTACTTTTTCTTACACTATGTCGAATAATCCTATAATAGAAATCCTATAATAATTTTGTTTACTATGTATAATATAATGATGAAGCTATTAGATTCTTATTGATTTTGGGTTAGGCATAATTTTGTCACACCGGCGCCTCTGCTTCCGGTGTAATAAATGTTTTAATATTATCTATTGAGTTTGTGAATTTAGTATTAAATAGGGTCAAATGTTTGTATAAATACCGGTGGTTAGAATATTTTAGGGCATTCATATTCTAACCGTTGAAACGTGCATTAAAAGGATAATATAAGTTCTTTTCCGTACAACTTGTGTATTCATTGCCGCCGCCACCCTGACCGTTCACATTTACACTTAGAACATTAGCAAATTAATGTATAAATAAGAAGAAAAATATTCTGTTTAACTTCGACATATAAAATTGGCGGTAATCCGATAAAAAGTCTTTAGCTCCCGTGCTAGTCAAATTGTGTTACGGCGAGGTAAGGATTCTCACTCTAGAAATACCAACTGTAAGTTAAATGAGTAAGGACAGTTTTGTAATATTGATTGTAATATTTAAGCGAACAAAAACATGCACGATATCTACTAATGAGTTTGGTGTAAACAGGTTGTATATCTACAAATAACAGATAATTTTGAAGAACGATTGTTAAGCATAGTTAAACTATTTTAAAATAATGTAATTGATAAAATATAATATGAATTTTGTTTATGGTAATATATAATGTATTATATATAAAATAAGCATTATATAAGTAAACTATAATAAATTTGAATAGCTTTAATAGTTTTAATAATTTTATTAGCTTAAAAATTAGTACAGGTCAATAAAATTACTGAGGCTACATTTAGGTTAGTTGCTAGGTTCAGGCAAAGGGTTGGCCCTATGAGAAGAAACCTGCAAGACACGATATTTGAGCGCCTCTCTTAACTTTATCATCTAAAGTTTTTAAATTTATATTTACGTTAGGACTCTTTACATTTGGCAGTGTAAAGTTTAGTAGTAAATTATTCATCGTAAACCAGTCTAGGACTTGCGCGAGTAAATCGTTAACAGCACATAAATTCGGTGCTTTTCAGTCTACTTTAAAAATAAGGGATTTGTCATCCACGAATAAAACAATTTCACACAAATCCTGAAACCATATTGATTTGTATGAAATAAATCATTAACACTAAAGTGGCTCTTTAATTGCTGTAATATAATCTTCCCAAATACTTTACTGATTGAAATTGGCCTAAAATTATTGGGGTCGCTTTGGTATCCAATTTTAAATTAAGGTAGTAATTTACTACATTTAATTAAGTTAAGAAAAATGCCCATATTCATTAAAATGCCCCGTTGATTATAGCAGCTAGGTGTGGCGCTATATTGACAATAATATTTTCAACAAATTTTACAGAGATAGGAACCCCTGAATTTAGCAGATATTTTTTATTAAGTTACTTAAATACGTTTATTATATGATATGGGTGTACACGATCAAAACTGAATAGTATCTTACTCTTCTACGTTGTCGATAACCAAGTATTCTGCTCGAGCTGGGCAAGACCTTAGGGTACTAGTTGTATTTAAAGTTATTTTTGCGAAGTAGTTATTAAAGGTGTCGGCTATTTCCAAATTATTTGAAATTATGTTATTATTTTTCACAATACAAATTATTAATTATATACATAATATAAACACAATTCTATAAAACTAAGTTGTACCTAAAATATTATAAAACAGAAATAAAAAAGAAAACTAAAACCCTCTAATAGGCGTCATAGAATTCCTATTGTTATTATTTGTATTAAGTTCAAAGGTATTATCACGCACCTTGCTGCGTCCTGTTTCATTGTTATTAATATTCCAAGTAGTTTTGATTTTATTACTAGAATTTCGTATTTTAGTTTTTAGATAAAGGGACTTGGCAGTGGCACAAATCATTTTAAATAATTTTTAACATATTGAATAAAATTAGGATCAAAATTGAATATTTTTCATATCATATAATTCATATAATTCATATAATTTAGATCACAAAACATAATCTTCTTATTGTTAGTAAAGGTCTTACATTTAATAATATTTTTATATTCTAAAGTAATTATGTTAAGTAAAGACTCATATACTTCGTCTGAGAAAGGATATCCTTCCATATTGAGAACCTTGACACTTACTTTATTATTAAATTTCTTTAAGCGATTAGAGGTCATTGGTCTACATGTGATCTTATTCTCTTTAAGCATTGTATTTACAGAAAAATCTACCCTTTGACCACAATGGTCAGATGTCTGTTCACTTAATATGGCCCGGCCGTATTTAGAAATTGAGTCACAAAATACATTATCTAAGCAGATAGCAGAATGAGAAGAATGTGAAATAATCCTGGTTGGTTCCAAAAATAGATACTTTAATTAAATGACTCTAATGAACTAATTAGTTTCACAGAAAGAACTGACTGCTCAAGGAAATTAATATTAAAATCACCACATAGGTACTACTATATTCCTATTACTAAAACTCAAACGATTTAAAATATCCTGTCCTACTGTTTCGAATACACTAAAGTCACTCTGCGGTGGACAGTACACACAAACTATGGTATGTTGCTCTTGTTCCACGCAGGATAATTCATCAGTACGATAGAAAGATTTACTATATCTTTAAGTTCTTTACGTTTTACATCATTACATAAATATATTAGAGAGCCACCATAATTATATAGAATTCTCTTAAAAATGCACTTACAATCGAATAATACTCATTATAAATTTTAATTGAATACTTTTAACCAATGTTCAGTTATGCAACATACTTGAATATTATGTTTAAAAATAAATCTAATTCTAACTCCTTGCCGGATAGACCCTGAATATTTTAATGAATTGGTTTAATACTGTGTATGCCTGTCCTTTGTCTCGTTTAACAGTTTAAACTTCTAGATGTATCACTAAGATTTGTAGTAATAATACTACTATGTTCTATAACCTTCACTACTCTACTGGTAACTGGGTCCCTGCATAATATATTAAATGCTAATAGTTTAGCAAGTTGCTTTTTATAAAAATAAGGTAGAAACAATGTATCTTTAGTCAATAAAAATCTACTAATAAACTTGTTAGTGTCGAAGAATGAAATAAAATTGTTATAACATATACAACTGCATTTGAAGAAGTAAATTAAGTTTTTCAATATTCCTATTTTTGTTCTTTTGTTATTACATAGGACTATGGTAATGCACACAGAATAAAGTTACACCCTACCTTATAATGTAATGATTATACTTCTGTTAAATAGATTGCATCTTTTTTAGTGACAGATAGGCTGTCACCATAAAGAATTAATGACGGTTGACTGAGCGTTTAATGTAGTCGTTTTTAACTTCTACTGAAACCTACAGGTGTGGGTTACAAAGATGTATTCATGTTTTCAGACCAAATAGGTGTTTGGTCTCAAGGCATGAATGTGTTTTTGTTATTGTTATCAACCAAGTAAGACACAGGCATAACTTCATGATTAGGGGAGGAGATGGTATCACTGTTGACTGACTCCAAATCACAAACAGCTGACAGGTTTCAGCGGTAATATTAAAGTTAACCTATTGAGTTTCAGTGACATACTGGTGGCATGACTCGATATTTTTTATTACGACTGGTATACCTGACAGATTAACTGTGATAAATATTTAATTAATGAATTTAAACTGCAGATCATTCCTTAATTTTCAGACTAATGGATGAGTCTGATGATAAGTAACCGCGATAATGAAAGCGGAAAAGGGTAGACTTCAAAACAAATACAGAGAGAGGGAGTGGAAGGGAGCCGGCGAGAGAGGCAAATCCACAAACACTCTTTTAATCGTAAGTCACAAAGTCCGAGGAGGGAGGTGTTGCGACAACGTGGATAACACGGGGAGTCGTAACATCAAAACTCGGCATAATAATAAAAGTCCGAGGAGGGAGGTGTCACGACAACGTGGATAACACGGGAAGTCGCGACATCAAAACTCGGCACCGTTAAATAAACTAAGTAAATTAATTAATAACCGCGTCTCGACAGTTTTAGATGTATTAAGTAATGTTAAAGGCGCATCGACCTCGCTATGAGAATATTGTATCAATAGATAAACTAAAACCATGTTTGGTATACGATAGAAATCATGATTCTAGTTAAGTAAATTCAGAGAAAGAATGTGATGATATTTCTAAAATATTGAATTGATAACATAATAGTTGTAACAGTGATTCTAACTGGTTGTTTTCAATAATTATATAATATTTCAGTGATTTAAAATAAATGTATGAATGCCATACATATTATGTAAAACAATTATAATAGCGTTTTCTGCATGGCACCCAAAATATACAATAAAGTACCAAATAAATTTAAGGACCTTAATGTTAACGTATTTAAACGTAATTTAAGAAATTTATTATTTATTGCATAAACGCTACTATAATATTAATGATCTCCTATGTGATAATCTTATATAATTTGTTTTCTTTGTTTTAAAAATCGTCTATCATGATCTAATTTAATTTGGCATGTTCTTAATTGACTTATCTATTACTATTCTATTATTGGAAATGAATTATTAATTAATTAATTTTTATATTTATTGTACGGATTTGAACTAACCTATTTATAATATATCTCACTTCATTGTTAAGAGACGCTTAATTGATTTGTTAATTATAATATTAGATGAAGCATAATTTTAAAATTCTTATTAAGCATATACATTTGCATGTCTGACAAGACAGAGCATGTTGAGACAACAAATACCTATCTGTAACACCAGATCGTACACATGTTGAGTCAAATAAATTTATCTTTAATAAGTTATAAATATGTACATTCACATTGATAAAAATAAGCATTGTCTCTATGTAACCGGATAAACATAATAATTTCTTAAGTACATAAATAAAATACATTAAATTATACTTATTACGAATATAAACGAAGGTACTTCAAGCGATTCATGGCCACAATTTTGTGCACAAATCGCTTGACCTGTTGTTGTTAAACATAATCTAAAGCGAAGGGTCTCGCTTTAACATCAGGATGGCCGAGCTGTTAGCAATTATAGGTAGAATATAATTATTATATAGAAATATTTAGTAAAATGTAGCGATGTAGAAGCATTATTTGAATATATTTAATTGTATCCGTCATTTTCTGTTGGCAACACTGATTTTTCTCGACTGCCCCACTATGCTTGATAGTATAAAACTAACGCGCGGAACTATAACGGGCAGTCGTGCGTTGTGTGGCGATCGGATAAGTTTGTGAAGTAAAAGTATATTAAGTTGATTAAGTTTTCCTTACACCACGTAGGAACCATCTCGCGTTTCTTAGTGATAAGTGCTCTTAGTGTGAAGTAGTTGTAAGTTGAATTCGAATATGAGTTATCTGACTACCTACGTGTTTTCTATTGATTGAAAATGGCTGATAAGGACGGGATAAAACGCTGCCAATCCGACGTCAGAAGTGGAATCTGAACTACATTCTCACTGCTCTTGTCGAAAGCTAAGCAAGCAACGCGTGGACAGCTGTGAGATGGTTGCTGTGCAGTTAGTTACAACCATCAGGTGGGTCGGTTTCATGTTATTTCGATTCGGTTGCCGAATGTTCTCTTGTGTAATAAATTGTAGCTAATATATTTGAACGCACACGTTTTAATAATTATGTTCAAATAACTGATATTGACAATTCCACTATTTGTTGTACCGACGAACTCTGATTGAGGTTATTTTTAATGAGAATTATCTTACAATTTTGTACCATATTCTACCCGACTATGGTATAAAACACGAGGTTATAATAGGCCGTGATATTTTAAAATAAGGATTTTAAATTACAATAACTGTGCGTTTAGTTACAACCATCAGTTGGGTCGTTTTCATTTTATTTCGATTCGGTTGCCGAATGTTCTCTTGTGTAATAAATTGTAGCTAATATAATTGAACGCACACGTTTTAATAATTATGTTCAAATAACTGATATTGACAATTCCACTATTTGTTGTACCGACGAACTCTGATTGAGGTTATTTTTAATAAGAATAATCTTACAATTTTGTACCATATTCTACCCGACTATGGTATTAAACATGAGGTTATAATAGGCCGTGATATTTTAAAACAAGGATTTTCAATCACAATAACAGCTTATTTACTATTTGTGAAGTACCTTTTAAATTATGTCATGTGGCTAAACCCTTATATCTTATATATAAAACCGTATATGTACAGTGAGCTGCGAAAATGCATTCCAATGTCAAAACTAAAATGGTATAAGCCGGTAATTGACGCCATCTAACGGCAATATATGCAAGAACTGATAAGTAGTTCAGTTATATCGTAATAGATGGCGATGCACTACTATAAAATAAAAAAATAGATGTCTTGAAATTAAACTATACAGATTGTCGCGTTGTTTACATAATTTTGAAACTCTAACACTTCAATGATTGAACTTTACTACAATTTAAAAAACTATTTAAATTAATTAGAACTATTTATATTTAAGTTTACACTTTGCTCCGACGTTTCTGTTATTTTACAGTAGCCATGTTGACGGGGAGACTAAGATGGTATTTGTCTCAATATTCTGAAGTGTAGTTAACAACTCAATTTAGTTAAATTTACTTAAAACAGTTAATAAATTTCAAATCGCAAAATTTTATTCGATTTCATTGCATATTACTAGTTATAGTAATAGTGACACGTTGACATGTGTTTACAGATCCACGGGCTAGTATCGGACGCGGCAGTGGAGGGAGAGTCTGCAACAGGCGGGAGGCGCTTCGCCCCCGCGTCGCCACCGCCTGCCGCGCGCTTGGTGGTCTGCAGCCCAAGTGAGTGATCTTTCTATCTATTCTATAGATATATTATATATTATTATATATTTAATAGGTAGATTATTTGTGAAAATACTGTTAGTTGGATTACTAGTGACACAGAAAGGCATTAAGGCGGAACGCCAGCGCCATCTAGCGGCGCTAGACGGAGTCATCGAGTCGGCGTGAGGGGCGGACAGAGCTTAGTCTACGTGTTACCGTCGACCAGTGCACACCACGTAGGAACCATCTCGCGTTTCATAGTGATAAGTGCTCTTAGTGTGAAGTAGTTGTAAGTTGAATTCGAATACGAATTATCTGACTACCTACGTATTTTCTATTGATTAAAAATGGCTGATAAGGACGGGATAAAACGCTGCCAATCCGACGTCAGAAGTGGAATCTGAACTCCATTCTCACTGCTCTTGGCGAAGCTCAACAAGCAAGCAACGCGTGGACAGCTGTGAGATGGTTGCTGTGCGGTTAGTTACAACCATCAGGTGGGTCGTTTTCATGTTATTTCGATTCGGTTGCCGAATGTTCTCTTGTGTAATAAATTGTAGCTAATATATTTGAACGCACACGTTATAATAATTATGTTCAAATAACTGATATTGACAATTCCGCTATTTGTTGTACCGACGAACTCTGATTGAGGTTATTTTTAATGAGAATGATCTTACAATTTTGTACCATATTCTACCCGACTATGGTATAAAACATGAGGTTATAATAGGCCGTGATATTTTAAAACAAGGATTTTCAATTACAATAACAGCTTATTTACTATTTGTGAAGTACCTTTTAAATTATGTCATGTGGCTAAACCCTTATATCTTATATATTATTATAAAACCGTATATGTACAGTGAGCTGCGAAAATGCATTCCAATGTCAAAACTAAAATGGTATAAGCCGGTAATTGACGCCATCTAACGGCAATATATGCAAGAACTGATAAGTAGTTCAGTTATATCGTAATAGATGGCGATGCACTACTATAAAATAAAAAAATAGATGTCTTGAAATTAAACTATACGGATTGTCGCGTTGTTTACATAATTTTGAAACTCTAACACTTCAATGATTGAACTTTACTACAATTTAAAAAACTATTTAAATTAATTAGAACTATTTATATTTAAGTTTACACTTTGCTCCGACGTTTCTGTTATTTTACAGTAGCCATGTTGACGGGGAGACTAAGATGGTATTTGTCTCAATATTCTGAAGTGTAGTTAACAACTCAATTTAGTTAAATTTACTTAAAACAGTTAATAAATTTCAAATCGCAAAATTTAATTCGATTTCATTGCATATTACTAGTTATAGTAATAGTGACATGTTGACATGTGTTTACAGATCCACGGGCTAGTATCGGACGCAGCAGTGGAGGGAGAGTCTGCAACAGGCGGGAGGCGCTTCGCCCCCGCGTCGCCACCGCCTGCCGCGCGCTTTGTGGTCTGCAGCCCAAGTGAGTGATCTTTCGATCTATTCTATAGATATATTATATATTATTATATATTTAATAGGTAGATTATTTGTGAAAATACTGTTAGTTGGATTACTAGTGACACAGAAAGGCATTAAGGCGGAACGCCAGCGCCATCTAGCGGCGCTAGACGGAGTCATCGAGTCGGCGTGAGGGGCGGACAGAGCTTAGTCTACGTGTTACCGTCGACCAGTGCACACCACGTAGGAACCATCTCGCGTTTCATAGTGATAAGTGCTCTTAGTGTGAAGTAGTTGTAAGTTGAATTCGAATACGAATTATCTGACTACCTACGTATTTTCTATTGATTAAAAATGGCTGATAAGGACGGGATAAAACGCTGCCAATCCGACGTCAGAAGTGGAATCTGAACTCCATTCTCACTGCTCTTGGCGAAGCTCAACAAGCAAGCAACGCGTGGACAGCTGTGAGATGGTTGCTGTGCGGTTAGTTACAACCATCAGGTGGGTCGTTTTCATTTTATTTCGATTCGGTTGCCGAATGTTCTCTTGTGTAATAAATTGTAGCTAATATATTTGAACGCACACGTTATAATAATTATGTTCAAATAACTGATATTGACAATTCCGCTATTTGTTGTACCGACGAACTCTGATTGAGGTTATTTTTAATGAGAATGATCTTACAATTTTGTACCATATTCTACCCGACTATGGTATAAAACATGAGGTTATAATAGGCCGTGATATTTTAAAACAAGGATTTTCAATTACAATAACAGCTTATTTACTATTTGTGAAGTACCTTTTAAATTATGTCATGTGGCTAAACCCTTATATCTTATATATTATTATAAAACCGTATATGTACAGTGAGCTGCGAAAATGCATTCCAATGTCAAAACTAAAATGGTATAAGCCGGTAATTGACGCCATCTAACGGCAATATATGCAAGAACTGATAAGTAGTTCAGTTATATCGTAATAGATGGCGATGCACTACTATAAAATAAAAAAATAGATGTCTTGAAATTAAACTATACGGATTGTCGCGTTGTTTACATAATTTTGAAACTCTAACACTTCAATGATTGAACTTTACTACAATTTAAAAAACTATTTAAATTAATTAGAACTATTTATATTTAAGTTAACATTTTGCTCCAACGTTTCTGTTATTTTACAGTAGCTATGTTGACGGGGAGACTAAGATGGTATTTGTCTCAATATTCTGAAGTGTAGTTAACAACTCAATTTAGTTAAATTTACTTAAAACAGTTAATAAATTTCAAATCGCAAAATTTTATTCGATTTCATTGCATATTACTAGTTATAGTAATAGTGACACGTTGACATGTGTTTACAGATCCACGGGCTAGTATCGGACGCGGCAGTGGAGGGAGAGTCTGCAACAGGCGGGAGGCGCTTCGCCCCCGCGTCGCCACCGCCTGCCGCGCGCTTGGTGGTCTGCAGCCCAAGTGAGTGATCTTTCTATCTATTCTATAGATATATTATATATTATTATATATTTAATAGGTAGATTATTTGTGAAAATACTGTTAGTTGGATTACTAGTGACACAGAAAGGCATTAAGGCGGAACGCCAGCGCCATCTAGTGGCGCTAGACGGAGTCATCGAGTCGGCGTGAGGGGCGGACAGAGCTTAGTCTACGTGTTACCGTCGACCAGTGCATACCACGTAGGAACCATCTCGCGTTTCATAGTGAAAAGTGCTCTTAGTGTGAAGTAGTTGTAAGTTGAATTCGAATACGAATTATCTGACTACCTACGTGTTTTCTATTGATTAAAAATGGCTGATAAGGACGGGATAAAACGCTGCCAATCCGACGTCAGAAGTGGAATCTGAACTCCATTCTCACTGCTCTTGGCGAAGCTCAACAAGCAAGCAACGCGTGGACAGCTGTGAGATGGTTGCTGTGCGGTTAGTTACAACCATCAGGTGGGTCGGTTTCATGTTATTTCGATTCGGTTGCCGAATGTTCTCTTGTGTAATAAATTGTAGCTAATATATTTGAACGCACACGTTATAATAATTCTGTTCAAATAACTAGTATTGATAATTTTGCTATTTGTTGTACCGACGAACTCTGATTGAGGTTATTTTTAATGAGAATTATCTTACAATTTTGTACCATATTCTACCCGACTGGTATAAAACATGAGGTTATAATAGGCCGTGATATTTTAAAACAAGGATTTTCAATTACAATAACAGCTTATTTACTATTTGTGAAGTACCTTTTAAATTATGTCATGTGGCTAAACCCTTATATCTTATATATTATTATAAAACCGTATATGTACAGTGAGCTGCGAAAATGCATTCCAATGTCAAAACTAAAATGGTATAAGCCGGTAATTGACGCCATCTAACGGCATTATATGCAAGAACTGATAAGTAGTTGTTATATCGTAATAGATGGCGATGCACTACTATAAAATAAAAAATAGATGTCTTGAAATTAAACTATACGGATTGTCGCGTTGTTTACATAATTTTGAAACTCTAACACTTCAATGATTGAACTTTACTACAATTTAAAAAACTATTTAAATTAATTAGAACTATTTATATTTAAGTTTACATTTTGCTCCGACGTTTCTGTTATTTTACAGTAGCCATGATGACGGGGAGACTAAGATGGTATTTGTCTCAATATTCTGAAGTGTAGTTAACAACTCAATTTAGTTAAATTTACTTAAAACAGTTAATCAATTTCAAATCGCAAAATTTTATTCGATTTCATTGCATATTACTAGTTATAGTAATAGTGACATGTTGACATGTGTTTACAGATCCACGGGCTAGTATCGGACGCAGCAGTGGAGGGAGAGTCTGCAACAGGCGGGAGGCGCTTCGCCCCCGCGTCGCCACCGCCTGCCGCGCGCTTTGTGGTCTGCAGCCCAAGTGAGTGATCTTTCGATCTATTCTATAGATATATTATATATTATTATATATTTAATAGGTAGATTATTTGTGAAAATACTGTTAGTTGGATTACTAGTGACACAGAAAGGCATTAAGGCGGAATGCCAGCGCCATCTAGCGGCGCTAGACGGAGTCATCGAGTCGGCGTGAGGGGCGGACAGAGCTTAGTCTACGTGTTACCGTCGACCAGTGCACACCACGTAGGAACCATCTCGCGTTTCATAGTGATAAGTGCTCTTAGTGTGAAGTAGTTGTAAGTTGAATTCGAATACGAATTATCTGACTACCTACGTATTTTCTATTGATTAAAAATGGCTGATAAGGACGGGATAAAACGCTGCCAATCCGACGTCAGAAGTGGAATCTGAACTCCATTCTCACTGCTCTTGGCGAAGCTCAACAAGCAAGCAACGCGTGGACAGCTGTGAGATGGTTGCTGTGCGGTTAGTTACAACCATCAGGTGGGTCGGTTTCATGTTATTTCGATTCGGTTGCCGAATGTTCTCTTGTGTAATAAATTGTAGCTAATATATTTGAACGCACACGTTATAATAATTATGTTCAAATAACTGATATTGACAATTCCGCTATTTGTTGTACCCACGAACTCTGATTGAGGTTATTTTTAATGAGAATGATCTTACAATTCTGTACCATATTCTACCCGACTATGGTATAAAACGAGGTTATAATAGGCCGTGATATTTTAAAACAAGGATTTTCAATTACAATAACAGCTTGTTTACTATTTGTGAAGTACCTTTTAAATTATGTCATGTGGCTAAACCCTTATATCTTATATATAAAACCGTATATGTACAGTGAGCTGCGAAAATGCATTCCAATGTCAAAACTAAAATGGTATAAGCCGGTAATTGACGCCATCTAACGGCAATATATGCAAGAACTGATAAGTAGTTCAGTTATATCGTAATAGATGGCGATGCACTACTATAAAATAAAAAAATAGATGTCTTGAAATTAAACTATACGGATTGTCGCGTTGTTTACATAATTTTGAAACTCTAACACTTCAATGATTGAACTTTACTACAATTTAAAAAACTATTTAAATTAATTAGAACTATTTATATTTAAGTTTACACTTTGCTCCGACGTTTCTGTTATTTTACAGTAGCCATGTTGACGGGGAGACTAAGATGGTATTTGTCTCAATATTCTGAAGTGTAGTTAACAACTCAATTTAGTTAAATTTACTTAAAACAGTTAATAAATTTCAAATCGCTAAATTTTATTCGATTTCATTGCATATTACTAGTTATAGTAATAGTGACATGTTGACATGTGTTTACAGATCCACGGGCTAGTATCGGACGCGGCAGTGGAGGGAGAGTCTGCAACAGGCGGGAGGCGCTTCGCCCCCGCGTCGCCACCGCCTGCCGCGCGCTTGGTGGTCTGCAGCCCAAGTGAGTGATCTTTCGATCTATTCTATAGATATATTATATATTATTATATATTTAATAGGTAGATTATTTGTGAAAATACTATTAGTTGGATTACTAGTGACACAGAAAGGCATTAAGGCGGAACGCCAGCGCCATCTAGCGGCGCTAGACGGAGTCATCGAGTCGGCGTGAGGGGCGGACAGAGCTTAGTCTACGTGTTACCTTCGACCAGTGCACACCACGTAGGAACCATCTCGCGTTTCATAGTGATAAGTGCTCTTAGTGTGAAGTAGTTGTAAGTTGAATTCGAATACGAATTATCTGACTACCTACGTATTTTCTATTGATTAAAAATGGCTGATAAGGACGGGATAAAACGCTGCCAATCCGACGTCAGAAGTGGAATCTGAACTCCATTCTCACTGCTCTTGGCGAAGCTCAACAAGCAAGCAACGCGTGGACAGCTGTGAGATGGTTGCTGTGCGGTTAGTTACAACCATCAGGTGGGTCGGTTTCATGTTATTTCGATTCGGTTGCCGAATGTTCTCTTGTGTAATAAATTGTAGCTAATATATTTGAACGCACACGTCATAATAATTATGTTCAAATAACTGATATTGACAATTCCGCTATTTGTTGTACCCACGAACTCTGATTGAGGTTATTTTTAATGAGAATGATCTTACAATTCTGTACCATATTCTACCCGACTATGGTATAAAACGAGGTTATAATAGGCCGTGATATTTTAAAACAAGGATTTTCAATTACAATAACAGCTTATTTACTATTTGTGAAGTACCTTTTAAATTATGTCATGTGGCTAAACCCTTATATCTTATATATTATTATAAAACCGTATATGTACAGTGAGCTGCGAAAATGCATTCCAATGTCAAAACTAAAATGGTATAAGCCGGTAATTGACGCCATCTAACGGCAATATATGCAAGAACTGATAAGTAGTTCAGTTATATCGTAATAGATGGCGATGCACTACTATAAAATAAAAAAATAGATGTCTTGAAATTAAACTATACGGATTGTCGCGTTGTTTACATAATTTTGAAACTCTAACACTTCAATGATTGAACTTTACTACAATTTAAAAAACTATTTAAATTAATTAGAACTATTTATATTTAAGTTTACACTTTGCTCCGACGTTTCTGTTATTTTACAGTAGCCATGTTGACGGGGAGACTAAGATGGTATTTGTCTCAATATTCTGAAGTGTAGTTAACAACTCAATTTAGTTAAATTTACTTAAAACAGTTAATAAATTTCAAATCGCTAAATTTTATTCGATTTCATTGCATATTACTAGTTATAGTAATAGTGACATGTTGACATGTGTTTACAGATCCACGGGCTAGTATCGGACGCGGCAGTGGAGGGAGAGTCTGCAACAGGCGGGAGGCGCTTCGCCCCCGCGTCGCCACCGCCTGCCGCGCGCTTTGTGGTCTGCAGCCCAAGTGAGTGATCTTTCGATCTATTCTATAGATATATTATATATTATTATATATTTAATAGGTAGATTATTTGTGAAAATACTGTTAGTTGGATTACTAGTGACACAGAAAGGCATTAAGGCGGAACGCCAGCGCCATCTAGCGGCGCTAGACGGAGTCATCGAGTCGGCGTGAGGGGCGGACAGAGCTTAGTCTACGTGTTACCGTCGACCAGTGCACACCACGTAGGAACCATCTCGCGTTTCATAGTGATAAGTGCTCTTAGTGTGAAGTAGTTGTAAGTTGAATTCGAATACGAATTATCTGACTACCTACGTATTTTCTATTGATTAAAAATGGCTGATAAGGACGGGATAAAACGCTGCCAATCCGACGTCAGAAGTGGAATCTGAACTCCATTCTCACTGCTCTTGGCGAAGCTCAACAAGCAAGCAACGCGTGGACAGCTGTGAGATGGTTGCTGTGCGGTTAGTTACAACCATCAGGTGGGTCGTTTTCATTTTATTTCGATTCGGTTGCCGAATGTTCTCTTGTGTAATAAATTGTAGCTAATATATTTGAACGCACACGTTATAATAATTATGTTCAAATAACTGATATTGACAATTCCGCTATTTGTTGTACCGACGAACTCTGATTGAGGTTATTTTTAATGAGAATGATCTTACAATTTTGTACCATATTCTACCCGACTATGGTATAAAACATGAGGTTATAATAGGCCGTGATATTTTAAAACAAGGATTTTCAATTACAATAACAGCTTATTTACTATTTGTGAAGTACCTTTTAAATTATGTCATGTGGCTAAACCCTTATATCTTATATATTATTATAAAACCGTATATGTACAGTGAGCTGCGAAAATGCATTCCAATGTCAAAACTAAAATGGTATAAGCCGGTAATTGACGCCATCTAACGGCATTATATGCAAGAACTGATAAGTAGTTAAGTTATATCGTAATAGATGGCGATGCACTACTATAAAATAAAAAAATAGATGTCTTGAAATTAAACTATACGGATTGTCGCGTTGTTTACATAATTTTGAAACCCTAACACTTCAATGATTGAACTTTACTACAATTTAAAAAACTATTTAAATTAATTAGAACTATTTATATTTAAGTTTACATTTTGCTCCGACGTTTCTGTTATTTTACAGTAGCCATGTTGACGGGGAGACTAAGATGGTATTTGTCTCAATATTCTGAAGTGTAGTTAACAACTCAATTTAGTTAAATTTACTTAAAACAGTTAACAAATTTCAAATCGCAAAATTTTATTCGATTTCATTGCATTTTACTAGTTATAGTAATAGTGACATGTTGACATGTGTTTATAGATCCACGGGCTAGTATCGGACGCGGCAGTGGAGGGAGAGTCTGCAACAGGCGGGAGGCGCTTCGCCCCCGCGTCGCCACCGCCTGCCGCGCGCTTGGTGGTCTGCAGCCCAAGTGAGTGATCTTTCTATAGATATATTATATATTTAATAGGTAGATTATTTGTGAAAATACTGTTAGTTGGAATACTAGTGACACAGAAAGGCATTAAGGCGGGACGCCAGCGCCATCTAGCGGCGCTAGACGGAGTCATCGATTCGGCGTGAGGGGCGGACAGAGCTCAGTCTACGTGTTACCGTCGATCAGTGCACACCACGTAGGAACCATCTCGCGTTTCATAGTGATAAGTGCTCTTAGTGTGAAGTAGTTGTTAGTTGAATTCGAATTTGAGTTATCTGACTACCTACGTGTTTTCTATTGATTGAAAATGGCTGATAAGGACGGGATAAAACGCTGCCAATCCGACGTTAGAAGTGGAATCTGAACTCCATTCTCACTGCTCTTGGCGAAAGCTCAACAAGCAAGCAACGCGTGTACAGGTGTGAGATGGTTGTTGTGCGGTTAGTTACAACCATCAGGTGGGTCGTTTTCATTTTAATTCGATTCGGTTGCCGAATGTTCTCTTGTGTAATAAATTGTAGCTAATATATTTGAACGCACACGTTATAATAATTATGTTCAAATAACTGATATTGACAATTCCGCTATTTGTTGTACCGACGAACTCTGATTGAGGTTATTTTTAATGAGAATGATCTTACAATTTTGTACCATATTCTACCCGACTATGGTATAAAACATGAGGTTATAATAGGCCGTGATATTTTAAAACAAGGATTTTCAATTACAATAACAGCTTATTTACTATTTGTGAAGTACCTTTTAAATTATGTCATGTGGCTAAACCCTTATATCTTATATATTATTATAAAACCGTATATGTACAGTGAGCTGCGAAAATGCATTCCAATGTCAAAACTAAAATGGTATAAGCCGGTAATTGACGCCATCTAACGGCATTATATGCAAGAACTGATAAGTAGTTCAGTTATATCGTAATAGATGGCGATGCACTACTATAAAATAAAAAAATAGATGTCTTGAAATTAAACTATACGGATTGTCGCGTTGTTTACATAATTTTGAAACTCTAACACTTCAATGATTGAACTTTACTACAATTTAAAAAACTATTTAAATTAATTAGAACTATTTATATTTAAGTTTACATTTTGCTCCGACGTTTCTGTTATTTTACAGTAGCCATGTTGACGGGGAGACTAAGATGGTATTTGTCTCAATATTCTGAAGTGTAGTTAACAACTCAATTTAGTTAAATTTACTTAAAACAGTTAATAAATTTCAAATCGCAAAATTTTATTCGATTTCATTGCATATTACTAGTTATAGTAATAGTGACATGTTGACATGTGTTTACAGATCCACGGGCTAGTATCGGACGCGGCAGTGGAGGGAGAGTCTGCAACAGGCGGGAGGCGCTTCGCCCCCGCGTCGCCACCGCCTGCCGCGCGCTTGGTGGTCTGCAGCCCAAGTGAGTGATCTTTCTATCTATTCTATAGATATATAATATATTATTATATATTTAATAGGTAGATTATTTGTGAAAATACTGTTAGTTGGATTACTAGTGACACAGAAAGGCATTAAGGCGGGACGCCAGCGCCATCTAGTGGCGCTAGACGGAGTCATCGAGTCGGCGTGAGGGGCGGACAGAGCTTAGTCTACGTGTTACCGTCGACCAGTGCACACCACGTAGGAACCATCTCGCGTTTCATAGTGATAAGTGCTCTTAGTGTGAAGTAGTTGTAAGTTGAATTCGAATACGAATTATCTGACTACCTACGTGTTTTCTATTGATTAAAAATGGCTGATAAGGACGGGATAAAACGCTGCCAATCCGACGTCAGAAGTGGAATCTGAACTCCATTCTCACTGCTCTTGGCGAAGCTCAACAAGCAAGCAACGCGTGGACAGCTGTGAGATGGTTGCTGTGCGGTTAGTTACAACCATCAGGTGGGTCGTTTTCATGTTATTTCGATTCGGTTGCCGAATGTTCTCTTGTGTAATAAATTGTAGCTAATATATTTGAACGCACACGTTATAATAATTCTGTTCAAATAACTAGTATTGATAATTTTGCTATTTGTTGTACCGACGAACTCTGATTGAGGTTATTTTTAATGAGAATTATCTTACAATTTTGTACCATATTCTACCCGACTGGTATAAAACATGAGGTTATAATAGGCCGTGATATTTTAAAGTAAGGATTTTCAATTACATTAACTGTGCGTTTAGTTACAACTATCAGGTGGGTCGTTTTCGATTTATTTCGATTCGGTTGCCGAATGTTCTCTTGTGTAATAAATTGTAGCTAATATATTTGAACGCACACGTTATAATAATTATGTTCAAATAACTGATATTGACAATTCCGCTATTTGTTGTACCGACGAACTCTGATTGAGGTTATTTTTAATGAGAATGATCTTACAATTTTGTACCATATTCTACCCGACTATGGTATAAAACATGAGGTTATAATAGGCCGTGATATTTTAAAACAAGGATTTTCAATTACAATAACAGCTTATTTACTATTTGTGAAGTACCTTTTAAATTATGTCATGTGGCTAAACCCTTATATCTTATATATTATTATAAAACCGTATATGTACAGTGAGCTGCGAAAATGCATTCCAATGTCAAAACTAAAATGGTATAAGCCGGTAATTGACGCCATCTAACGGCATTATATGCAAGAACTGATAAGTAGTTCAGTTATATCGTAATAGATGGCGATGCACTACTATAAAATAAAAAAATAGATGTCTTGAAATTAAACTATACGGATTGTCGCGTTGCTTACATAATTTTGAAACTCTAACACTTCAATGATTGAACTTTACTACAATTTAAAAAACTATTTAAATTAATTAGAACTATTTATATTTAAGTTTACATTTTGCTCTGACGTTTCTGTTATTTTACAGTAGCCATGTTGACGGGGAGACTAAGATGGTATTTGTCTCAATATTCTGAAGTGTAGTTAACAACTCAATTTAGTTAAATTTACTTAAAACAGTTAATAAATTTCAAATCGCAAAATTTTATTCGATTTCATTGCATATTACTAGTTATAGTAATAGTGACATGTTGACATGTGTTTACAGATCCACGGGCTAGTATCGGACGCGGCAGTGGAGGGAGAGTCTGCAACAGGCGGGAGGCGCTTCGCCCCCGCGTCGCCACCGCCTGCCGCGCGCTTGGTGGTCTGCAGCCCAAGTGAGTGATCTTTCTATCTATTCTATAGATATATAATATATTATTATATATTTAATAGGTAGATTATTTGTGAAAATACTGTTAGTTGGATTACTAGTGACACAGAAAGGCATTAAGGCGGGACGCCAGCGCCATCTAGTGGCGCTAGACGGAGTCATCGAGTCGGCGTGAGGGGCGGACAGAGCTTAGTCTACGTGTTACCGTCGACCAGTGCACACCACGTAGGAACCATCTCGCGTTTCATAGTGATAAGTGCTCTTAGTGTGAAGTAGTTGTAAGTTGAATTCGAATACGAATTATCTGACTACCTACGTGTTTTCTATTGATTAAAAATGGCTGATAAGGACGGGATAAAACGCTGCCAATCCGACGTCAGAAGTGGAATCTGAACTCCATTCTCACTGCTCTTGGCGAAGCTCAACAAGCAAGCAACGCGTGGACAGCTGTGAGATGGTTGCTGTGCGGTTAGTTACAACCATCAGGTGGGTCGTTTTCATGTTATTTCGATTCGGTTGCCGAATGTTCTCTTGTGTAATAAATTGTAGCTAATATATTTGAACGCACACGTTATAATAATTCTGTTCAAATAACTAGTATTGATAATTTTGCTATTTGTTGTACCGACGAACTCTGATTGAGGTTATTTTTAATGAGAATTATCTTACAATTTTGTACCATATTCTACCCGACTGGTATAAAACATGAGGTTATAATAGGCCGTGATATTTTAAAGTAAAGATTTTCAATTACAATAACTGTGCGTTTAGTTACAACCATCAGGTGGGTCGTTTTCATTTTATTTCGATTCGGTTGCCGAATGTTCTCTTGTGTAATAAATTGTAGCTAATATATTTGAACGCACACGTTATAATAATTATGTTCAAATAACTGATATTGACAATGCCGCTATTTGTTGTACCGACGAACTCTGATTGAGGTTATTTTTAATGAGAATGATCTTACAATTTTGTACCATATTCTACCCGACTATGGTATAAAACATGAGGTTATAATAGGCCGTGATATTTTAAAACAAGGATTTTCAATTACAATAACAGCTTATTTACTATTTGTGAAGTACCTTTTAAATTATGTCATGTGGCTAAACCCTTATATCTTATATATTATTATAAAACCGTATATGTACAGTGAGCTGCGAAAATGCATTCCAATGTCAAAACTAAAATGGTATAAGCCGGTAATTGACGCCATCTAACGGCAATATATGCAAGAACTGATAAGTAGTTCAGTTATATCGTAATAGATGGCGATGCACTACTATAAAATAAATAAATAGATGTCTTGAAATTAAACTATACGGATTGTCGCGTTGCTTACATAATTTTGAAACTCTAACACTTCAATGATTGAACTTTACTACAATTTAAAAAACTATTTAAATTAATTAGAACTATTTATATTTAAGTTTACACTTTGCTCCGACGTTTCTGTTATTTTACAGTAGCCATGTTGACGGGGAGACTAAGATGGTATTTGTCTCAATATTCTGAAGTGTAGTTAACAACTCAATTTAGTTAAATTTACTTAAAACAGTTAATAAATTTCAAATCGCAAAATTTTATTCGATTTCATTGCATATTACTAGTTATAGTAATAGTGACATGTTGACATGTGTTTACAGATCCACGGGCTTGTATCGGACGCGGCAGTGGAGGGAGAGTCTGCAACAGGCGGGAGGCGCTTCGCCCCCGCGTCGCCACCGCCTGCCGCGCGCTTGGTGGTCTGCAGCCCAAGTGAGTGATCTTTCTATCTATTCTATAGATATATTATATATTATTATATATTTAATAGGTAGATTATATGTGAAAATACTGTTAGTTGGATTACTAGTGACACAGAAAGGCATTAAGTCGGAACGCCAGCGCCATCTAGCGGCGCTAGACGGAGTCATCGAGTCGGCGTGAGGGGCGGACAGAGCTTAGTCTACGTGTTACCGTCGACCAGTGCACACCACGTAGGAACCATCTCGCGTTTCATAGTGATAAGTGCTCTTAGTATAAAGTAGTTGTAAGTTGAATTCGAATACGAATTATCTGACTACCTACGTGTTTTCTATTGATTTAAAATGGCTGATAAGGACGGGATAAAACGCTGCCAATCCGACGTCAGAAGTGGAATCTGAACTCCATTCTCACTGCTCTTGGCGAAGCTCAACAAGCAAGCAACGCGTGGACAGCTGTGAGATGGTTGCTGTGCGGTTAGTTACAACCATCAGGTGGGTCGTTTTCATGTTATTTCGATTCGGTTGCCGAATGTTCTCTTGTGTAATAAATTGTAGCTAATATATTTGAACGCACACGTTATAATAATTCTGTTCAAATAACTGGTATTGACAATTCCGCTATTTGTTGTACCCACGAACTCTGATTGAGGTTATTTTTAATGAGAATGATCTTAAAATTCTGTACCATATTCTACCCGATTATGGTATAAAACGAGGTTATAATAGGCCGTGATATTTTAAAGTAAGGATTTTCAATTACATTAACTGTGCGTTTAGTTACAACTATCAGGTGGGTCGTTTTCGATTTATTTCGATTCGGTTGCCGAATGTTCTCTTGTGTAATAAATTGTAGCTAATATATTTGAACGCACACGTTATAATAATTATGTTCAAATAACTGATATTGACAATTCCGCTATTTGTTGTACCGACGAACTCTGATTGAGGTTATTTTTAATGAGAATGATCTTACAATTTTGTACCATATTCTACCCGACTATGGTATAAAACATGAGGTTATAATAGGCCGTGATATTTTAAAACAAGGATTTTCAATTACAATAACAGCTTATTTACTATTTGTGAAGTACCTTTTAAATTATGTCATGTGGCTAAACCCTTATATCTTATATATTATTATAAAACCGTATATGTACAGTGAGCTGCGAAAATGCATTCCAATGTCAAAACTAAAATGGTATAAGCCGGTAATTGACGCCATCTAACGGCATTATATGCAAGAACTGATAAGTAGTTCAGTTATATCGTAATAGATGGCGATGCACTACTATAAAATAAAAAAATAGATGTCTTGAAATTAAACTATACGGATTGTCGCGTTGTTTACATAATTTTGAAACCCTAACACTTCAATGATTGAACTTTACTACAATTTAAAAAACTATTTAAATTAATTAGAACTATTTATATTTAAGTTTACATTTTGCTCCGACGTTTCTGTTATTTTACAGTAGCCATGTTGACGGGGAGACTAAGATGGTATTTGTCTCAATATTCTGAAGTGTAGTTAACAACTCAATTTAGTTAAATTTACTTAAAACAGTTAACAAATTTCAAATCGCAAAATTTTATTCGATTTCATTGCATTTTACTAGTTATAGTAATAGTGACATGTTGACATGTGTTTATAGATCCACGGGCTAGTATCGGACGCGGCAGTGGAGGGAGAGTCTGCAACAGGCGGGAGGCGCTTCGCCCCCGCGTCGCCACCGCCTGCCGCGCGCTTGGTGGTCTGCAGCCCAAGTGAGTGATCTTTCTATAGATATATTATATATTTAATAGGTAGATTATTTGTGAAAATACTGTTAGTTGGAATACTAGTGACACAGAAAGGCATTAAGGCGGGACGCCAGCGCCATCTAGCGGCGCTAGACGGAGTCATCGATTCGGCGTGAGGGGCGGACAGAGCTCAGTCTACGTGTTACCGTCGATCAGTGCACACCACGTAGGAACCATCTCGCGTTTCATAGTGATAAGTGCTCTTAGTGTGAAGTAGTTGTTAGTTGAATTCGAATTTGAGTTATCTGACTACCTACGTGTTTTCTATTGATTGAAAATGGCTGATAAGGACGGGATAAAACGCTGCCAATCCGACGTTAGAAGTGGAATCTGAACTCCATTCTCACTGCTCTTGGCGAAAGCTCAACAAGCAAGCAACGCGTGTACAGGTGTGAGATGGTTGTTGTGCGGTTAGTTACAACCATCAGGTGGGTCGTTTTCATTTTAATTCGATTCGGTTGCCGAATGTTCTCTTGTGTAATAAATTGTAGCTAATATATTTGAACGCACACGTTATAATAATTATGTTCAAATAACTGATATTGACAATTCCGCTATTTGTTGTACCGACGAACTCTGATTGAGGTTATTTTTAATGAGAATGATCTTACAATTTTGTACCATATTCTACCCGACTATGGTATAAAACATGAGGTTATAATAGGCCGTGATATTTTAAAACAAGGATTTTCAATTACAATAACAGCTTATTTACTATTTGTGAAGTACCTTTTAAATTATGTCATGTGGCTAAACCCTTATATCTTATATATTATTATAAAACCGTATATGTACAGTGAGCTGCGAAAATGCATTCCAATGTCAAAACTAAAATGGTATAAGCCGGTAATTGACGCCATCTAACGGCATTATATGCAAGAACTGATAAGTAGTTCAGTTATATCGTAATAGATGGCGATGCACTACTATAAAATAAAAAAATAGATGTCTTGAAATTAAACTATACGGATTGTCGCGTTGTTTACATAATTTTGAAACTCTAACACTTCAATGATTGAACTTTACTACAATTTAAAAAACTATTTAAATTAATTAGAACTATTTATATTTAAGTTTACATTTTGCTCCGACGTTTCTGTTATTTTACAGTAGCCATGTTGACGGGGAGACTAAGATGGTATTTGTCTCAATATTCTGAAGTGTAGTTAACAACTCAATTTAGTTAAATTTACTTAAAACAGTTAATAAATTTCAAATCGCAAAATTTTATTCGATTTCATTGCATATTACTAGTTATAGTAATAGTGACATGTTGACATGTGTTTACAGATCCACGGGCTAGTATCGGACGCGGCAGTGGAGGGAGAGTCTGCAACAGGCGGGAGGCGCTTCGCCCCCGCGTCGCCACCGCCTGCCGCGCGCTTGGTGGTCTGCAGCCCAAGTGAGTGATCTTTCTATCTATTCTATAGATATATAATATATTATTATATATTTAATAGGTAGATTATTTGTGAAAATACTGTTAGTTGGATTACTAGTGACACAGAAAGGCATTAAGGCGGGACGCCAGCGCCATCTAGTGGCGCTAGACGGAGTCATCGAGTCGGCGTGAGGGGCGGACAGAGCTTAGTCTACGTGTTACCGTCGACCAGTGCACACCACGTAGGAACCATCTCGCGTTTCATAGTGATAAGTGCTCTTAGTGTGAAGTAGTTGTAAGTTGAATTCGAATACGAATTATCTGACTACCTACGTGTTTTCTATTGATTAAAAATGGCTGATAAGGACGGGATAAAACGCTGCCAATCCGACGTCAGAAGTGGAATCTGAACTCCATTCTCACTGCTCTTGGCGAAGCTCAACAAGCAAGCAACGCGTGGACAGCTGTGAGATGGTTGCTGTGCGGTTAGTTACAACCATCAGGTGGGTCGTTTTCATGTTATTTCGATTCGGTTGCCGAATGTTCTCTTGTGTAATAAATTGTAGCTAATATATTTGAACGCACACGTTATAATAATTCTGTTCAAATAACTAGTATTGATAATTTTGCTATTTGTTGTACCGACGAACTCTGATTGAGGTTATTTTTAATGAGAATTATCTTACAATTTTGTACCATATTCTACCCGACTGGTATAAAACATGAGGTTATAATAGGCCGTGATATTTTAAAGTAAAGATTTTCAATTACAATAACTGTGCGTTTAGTTACAACCATCAGGTGGGTCGTTTTCATTTTATTTCGATTCGGTTGCCGAATGTTCTCTTGTGTAATAAATTGTAGCTAATATATTTGAACGCACACGTTATAATAATTATGTTCAAATAACTGATATTGACAATGCCGCTATTTGTTGTACCGACGAACTCTGATTGAGGTTATTTTTAATGAGAATGATCTTACAATTTTGTACCATATTCTACCCGACTATGGTATAAAACATGAGGTTATAATAGGCCGTGATATTTTAAAACAAGGATTTTCAATTACAATAACAGCTTATTTACTATTTGTGAAGTACCTTTTAAATTATGTCATGTGGCTAAACCCTTATATCTTATATATTATTATAAAACCGTATATGTACAGTGAGCTGCGAAAATGCATTCCAATGTCAAAACTAAAATGGTATAAGCCGGTAATTGACGCCATCTAACGGCATTATATGCAAGAACTGATAAGTAGTTCAGTTATATCGTAATAGATGGCGATGCACTACTATAAAATAAAAAAATAGATGTCTTGAAATTAAACTATACGGATTGTCGCGTTGTTTACATAATTTTGAAACTCTAACACTTCAATGATTGAACTTTACTACAATTTAAAAAACTATTTAAATTAATTAGAACTATTTATATTTAAGTTTACACTTTGCTCCGACGTTTCTGTTATTTTACAGTAGCCATGTTGACGGGGAGACTAAGATGGTATTTGTCTCAATATTCTGAAGTGTAGTTAACAACTCAATTTAGTTAAATTTACTTAAAACAGTTAATAAATTTCAAATCGCAAAATTTTATTCGATTTCATTGCATATTACTAGTTATAGTAATAGTGACATGTTGACATGTGTTTACAGATCCACGGGCTTGTATCGGACGCGGCAGTGGAGGGAGAGTCTGCAACAGGCGGGAGGCGCTTCGCCCCCGCGTCGCCACCGCCTGCCGCGCGCTTGGTGGTCTGCAGCCCAAGTGAGTGATCTTTCTATCTATTCTATAGATATATTATATATTATTATATATTTAATAGGTAGATTATATGTGAAAATACTGTTAGTTGGATTACTAGTGACACAGAAAGGCATTAAGTCGGAACGCCAGCGCCATCTAGCGGCGCTAGACGGAGTCATCGAGTCGGCGTGAGGGGCGGACAGAGCTTAGTCTACGTGTTACCGTCGACCAGTGCACACCACGTAGGAACCATCTCGCGTTTCATAGTGATAAGTGCTCTTAGTATAAAGTAGTTGTAAGTTGAATTCGAATACGAATTATCTGACTACCTACGTGTTTTCTATTGATTTAAAATGGCTGATAAGGACGGGATAAAACGCTGCCAATCCGACGTCAGAAGTGGAATCTGAACTCCATTCTCACTGCTCTTGGCGAAGCTCAACAAGCAAGCAACGCGTGGACAGCTGTGAGATGGTTGCTGTGCGGTTAGTTACAACCATCAGGTGGGTCGTTTTCATGTTATTTCGATTCGGTTGCCGAATGTTCTCTTGTGTAATAAATTGTAGCTAATATATTTGAACGCACACGTTATAATAATTCTGTTCAAATAACTGGTATTGACAATTCCGCTATTTGTTGTACCCACGAACTCTGATTGAGGTTATTTTTAATGAGAATGATCTTAAAATTCTGTACCATATTCTACCCGATTATGGTATAAAACGAGGTTATAATAGGCCGTGATATTTTAAAGTAAGGATTTTCAATTACATTAACTGTGCGTTTAGTTACAACTATCAGGTGGGTCGTTTTCGATTTATTTCGATTCGGTTGCCGAATGTTCTCTTGTGTAATAAATTGTAGCTAATATATTTGAACGCACACGTTATAATAATTATGTTCAAATAACTGATATTGACAATTCCGCTATTTGTTGTACCGACGAACTCTGATTGAGGTTATTTTTAATGAGAATGATCTTACAATTTTGTACCATATTCTACCCGACTATGGTATAAAACATGAGGTTATAATAGGCCGTGATATTTAAAAGTAAAGATTATCAATTACAATAACTGTGCGTTTAGTTACAACCATCAGGTGGGTCGTTTTCATTTTATTTCGATTCGGTTGCCGAATGTTCTCTTGTGTAATAAATTGTAGCTAATATATTTGAACGCACACGTTATAATAATTATGTTCAAATAACTGATATTGACAATTCCGCTATTTGTTGTACCGACGAACTCTGATTGAGGTTATTTTTAATGAGAATGATCTTACAATTTTGTACCATATTCTACCCGACTATGGTATAAAACATGAGGTTATAATAGGCCGTGATATTTTAAAATAAGGATTTTCAATTACAATAACAGCTTGTTTACTATTTGTGAAGTACCTTTTAAATTATGTCATGTGGCTAAACCCTTATATCTTATATATAAAACCGTATATGTACAGTGAGCTGCGAAAATGCATTCCAATGTCAAATCTAAAATGGTATAAGCCGGTAATTGACGCCATCTAACGGCAATATATGCAAGAACTGATAAGTAGTTCAGTTATATCGTAATAGATGGCGATGCACTACTATAAAATAAAAAAAATAGATGTCTTGAAATTAAACTATACGGATTGTCGCGTTGTTTACATAATTTTGAAACTCTAACACTTCAATGAGTGAACTTTACTACAATTTAAAAAACTATTTAAATTAATTAGAACTATTTATATTTAAGTTTACACTTTGCTCCGACGTTTCTGTTATTTTACAGTAGCCATGTTGACGGGGAGACTAAGATGGTATTTGTCTCAATATTCTGAAGTGTAGTTAACAACTCAATTTAGTTAAATTTACTTAAAACAGTTAATCAATTTCAAATCGCAAAATTTTATTCGATTTCATTGCATATTACTAGTTATAGTAATAGTGACATGTTGACATGTGTTTACAGATCCACGAGCTAGTATCGGACGCGGCAGTGGAGGGAGAGTCTGCAACAGGCGGGAGGCGCTTCGCCCCCGCGTCGCCACCGCCTGCCGCGCGCTTGGTGGTCTGCAGCCCAAGTGAGTGATCTTTCTATCTATTCTAAAGATATATTATATATTATTATATATTTAATAGGTAGATTATTTGTGAAAATACTGTTAGTTGGAATACTAGTGACACAGAAAGGCATTAAGGCGGGACGCCAGCGCCATCTAGCGGCGCTAGACGGAGTCATCGATTCGGCGTGAGGGGCGGACAGAGCTCAGTCTACGTGTTACCGTCGATCAGTGCACACCACGTAGGAACCATCTCGCGTTTCATAGTGATAAGTGCTCTTAGTGTGAAGTAGTTGTTATTTGAATTCGAATTTGAGTTATCTGACTACCTACGTGTTTTCTATTGATTGAAAATGGCTGATAAGGACGGGATAAAACGCTGCCAATCCGACGTTAGAAGTGGAATCTGAACTCCATTCTCACTGCTCTTGGCGAAAGCTCAACAAGCAAGCAACGCGTGTACAGGTGTGAGATGGTTGTTGTGCGGTTAGTTACAACCATCAGGTGGGTCCTTTTCATTTTAATTCGATTCGGTTGCCGAATGTTCTCTTGTGTAATAAATTGTAGCTAATATATTTGAACGCACACGTTATAATAATTATGTTCAAATAACTGATATTGACAATTCCGCTATTTGTTGTACCGACGAACTCTGATTGAGGTTATTTTTAATGAGAATGATCTTACAATTTTGTACCATATTCTACCCGACTATGGTATAAAACATGAGGTTATAATAGGCCGTGATATTTAAAAGTAAAGATTATCAATTACAATAACTGTGCGTTTAGTTACAACCATCAGGTGGGTCGTTTTCATTTTATTTCGATTCGGTTGCCGAATGTTCTCTTGTGTAATAAATTGTAGCTAATATATTTGAACGCACACGTTATAATAATTATGTTCAAATAACTGATATTGACAATTCCGCTATTTGTTGTACCGACGAACTCTGATTGAGGTTATTTTTAATGAGAATGATCTTACAATTTTGTACCATATTCTACCCGACTATGGTATAAAACATGAGGTTATAATAGGCCGTGATATTTTAAAATAAGGATTTTCAATTACAATAACAGCTTGTTTACTATTTGTGAAGTACCTTTTAAATTATGTCATGTGGCTAAACCCTTATATCTTATATATAAAACCGTATATGTACAGTGAGCTGCGAAAATGCATTCCAATGTCAAATCTAAAATGGTATAAGCCAGTAATTGACGCCATCTAACGGCAATATATGCAAGAACTGATAAGTAGTTCAGTTATATCGTAATAGATGGCGATGCACTACTATAAAATAAAAAAAATAGATGTCTTGAAATTAAACTATACGGATTGTCGCGTTGTTTACATAATTTTGAAACTCTAACACTTCAATGAGTGAACTTTACTACAATTTAAAAAACTATTTAAATTAATTAGAACTATTTATATTTAAGTTTACACTTTGCTCCGACGTTTCTGTTATTTTACAGTAGCCATGTTGACGGGGAGACTAAGATGGTATTTGTCTCAATATTCTGAAGTGTAGTTAACAACTCAATTTAGTTAAATTTACTTAAAACAGTTAATCAATTTTAAATCGCAAAATTTTATTCGATTTCATTGCATATTACTAGTTATAGTAATAGTGACATGTTGACATGTGTTTACAGATCCACGAGCTAGTATCGGACGCGGCAGTGGAGGGAGAGTCTGCAACAGGCGGGAGGCGCTTCGCCCCCGCGTCGCCACCGCCTGCCGCGCGCTTGGTGGTCTGCAGCCCAAGTGAGTGATCTTTCTATCTATTCTAAAGATATATTATATATTATTATATATTTAATAGGTAGATTATTTGTGAAAATACTGTTAGTTGGAATACTAGTGACACAGAAAGGCATTAAGGCGGGACGCCAGCGCCATCTAGCGGCGCTAGACGGAGTCATCGATTCGGCGTGAGGGGCGGACAGAGCTCAGTCTACGTGTTACCGTCGATCAGTGCACACCACGTAGGAACCATCTCGCGTTTCATAGTGATAAGTGCTCTTAGTGTGAAGTAGTTGTTAGTTGAATTCGAATACGAGTCATCTGACTACCTACGTGTTTTCTATTGATTGAAAATGGCTGATAAGGACGGGATAAAACGCTGCCAATCCGACGTTAGAAGTGGAATCTGAACTCCATTCTCACTGCTCTTGGCGAAAGCTCAACAAGCAAGCAACGCGTGTACAGGTGTGAGATGGTTGTTGTGCGGTTAGTTACAACCATCAGGTGGGTCCTTTTCATTTTAATTCGATTCGGTTGCCGAATGTTCTCTTGTGTAATAAATTGTAGCTAATATATTTGAACGCACACGTTATAATAATTATGTTCAAATAACTTGTAATGATAATTCCGCTATTTGTTGTACCGACGAACTCTGATTGAGGTTATTTTTAAAAAGAATGATCTTACAATTTTGTATCATATTCTACCCGACTATGGTAGAAAACATGAGGTTATAATAGGCCGTGATATTTTAAAATAAGGATTTTCAATTACAATAACAGCTTGTTTACTATTTGTGAAGTACCTTTTAAATTATGTCATGTGGCTAAACCCTTATATCTTATATATAAAACCGTATATGTACAGTGAGCTGCGAAAATGCATTCCAATGTCAAAACTAAAATGGTATAAGCCGGTAATTGACGCCATCTAACGGCAATATATGCAAGAACTGATAAGTAGTTCAGTTATATCGTAATAGATGGCGATGCACTACTATAAAATAAAAAAATAGATGTCTTGAAATTAAACTATACGGATTGTCGCGTTGTTTACATAATTTTGAAACTCTAACACTTCAATGATTGAACTTTACTACAATTTAAAAAACTATTTAAATTAATTAGAACTATTTATATTTAAGTTTACACTTTGCTCCGACGTTTCTGTTATTTTACAGTAGCCATGTTGACGGGGAGACTAAGATGGTATTTGTCTCAATATTCTGAAGTGTAGTTAACAACTCAATTTAGTTAAATTTACTTAAAACAGTTAATCAATTTCAAATCGCAAAATTTTATTCGATTTCATTGCATATTACTAGTTATAGTAATAGTGACATGTTGACATGTGTTTACAGATCCACGAGCTAGTATCGGACGCGGCAGTGGAGGGAGAGTCTGCAACAGGCGGGAGGCGCTTCGCCCCCGCGTCGCCACCGCCTGCCGCGCGCTTGGTGGTCTGCAGCCCAAGTGAGTGATCTTTCTATCTATTCTATAGATATATTATATATTATTATATATTTAATAGGTAGATTATTTGTGAAAATACTGTTAGTTGGATCACTAGTGACACAGAAAGGCATTAAGTCGGAACGCCAGCGCCATCTAGCGGCGCTAGACGGAGTCATCGAGTCGGCGTGAGGGGCGGACAGAGCTTAGTCTACGTGTTACCGTCGACCAGTGCACACCACGTAGGAACCATCTCGCGTTTCATAGTGATAAGTGCTCTTAGTATAAAGTAGTTGTAAGTTGAATTCGAATACGAATTATCTGACTACCTACGTGTTTTCTATTGATTAAAAATGGCTGATAAGGACGGGATAAAACGCTGCCAATCCGACGTCAGAAGTGGAATCTGAACTCCATTCTCACTGCTCTTGGCGAAGCTCAACAAGCAAGCAACGCGTGGACAGCTGTGAGATGGTTGCTGTGCGGTTAGTTACAACCATCAGGTGGGTTGTTTTCATGTTATTTCGATTCGGTTGCCGAATATTCTCTTGTGTAATAAATTGTAGCTAATATATTTGAACGCACACGTTATAATAATTATGTTCAAATAACTTGTAATGATAATTCCGCTATTTGTTGTACCGACGAACTCTGATTGAGGTTATTTTTAAAAAGAATGATCTTACAATTTTGTACCATATTCTACCCGACTATGGTAGAAAACATGAGGTTATAATAGGCCGTGATATTTTAAAATAAGGATTTTCAATTACAATAACAGCTTGTTTACTATTTGTGAAGTACCTTTTAAATTATGTCATGTGGCTAAACCCTTATATCTTATATATAAAACCGTATATGTACAGTGAGCTGCGAAAATGCATTCCAATGTCAAAACTAAAATGGTATAAGCCGGTAATTGACGCCATCTAACGGCAATATATGCAAGAACTGATAAGTAGTTCAGTTATATCGTAATAGATGGCGATGCACTACTATAAAATAAAAAAATAGATGTCTTGAAATTAAACTATACGGATTGTCGCGTTGTTTACATAATTTTGAAACTCTAACACTTCAATGATTGAACTTTACTACAATTTAAAAAACTATTTAAATTAATTAGAACTATTTATATTTAAGTTTACACTTTGCTCCGACGTTTCTGTTATTTTACAGTAGCCATGTTGACGGGGAGACTAAGATGGTATTTGTCTCAATATTCTGAAGTGTAGTTAACAACTCAATTTAGTTAAATTTACTTAAAACAGTTAATCAATTTCAAATCGCAAAATTTTATTCGATTTCATTGCATATTACTAGTTATAGTAATAGTGACATGTTGACATGTGTTTACAGATCCACGAGCTAGTATCGGACGCGGCAGTGGAGGGAGAGTCTGCAACAGGCGGGAGGCGCTTCGCCCCCGCGTCGCCACCGCCTGCCGCGCGCTTGGTGGTCTGCAGCCCAAGTGAGTGATCTTTCTATCTATTCTAAAGATATATTATATATTATTATATATTTAATAGGTAGATTATTTGTGAAAATACTGTTAGTTGGAATACTAGTGACACAGAAAGGCATTAAGGCGGGACGCCAGCGCCATCTAGCGGCGCTAGACGGAGTCATCGATTCGGCGTGAGGGGCGGACAGAGCTCAGTCTACGTGTTACCGTCGATCAGTGCACACCACGTAGGAACCATCTCGCGTTTCATAGTGATAAGTGCTCTTAGTGTGAAGTAGTTGTTAGTTGAATTCGAATACGAGTCATCTGACTACCTACGTGTTTTCTATTGATTGAAAATGGCTGATAAGGACGGGATAAAACGCTGCCAATCCGACGTTAGAAGTGGAATCTGAACTCCATTCTCACTGCTCTTGGCGAAAGCTCAACAAGCAAGCAACGCGTGTACAGGTGTGAGATGGTTGTTGTGCGGTTAGTTACAACCATCAGGTGGGTCCTTTTCATTTTAATTCGATTCGGTTGCCGAATGTTCTCTTGTGTAATAAATTGTAGCTAATATATTTGAACGCACACGTTATAATAATTATGTTCAAATAACTTGTAATGATAATTCCGCTATTTGTTGTACCGACGAACTCTGATTGAGGTTATTTTTAAAAAGAATGATCTTACAATTTTGTATCATATTCTACCCGACTATGGTAGAAAACATGAGGTTATAATAGGCCGTGATATTTTAAAATAAGGATTTTCAATTACAATAACAGCTTGTTTACTATTTGTGAAGTACCTTTTAAATTATGTCATGTGGCTAAACCCTTATATCTTATATATAAAACCGTATATGTACAGTGAGCTGCGAAAATGCATTCCAATGTCAAAACTAAAATGGTATAAGCCGGTAATTGACGCCATCTAACGGCAATATATGCAAGAACTGATAAGTAGTTCAGTTATATCGTAATAGATGGCGATGCACTACTATAAAATAAAAAAATAGATGTCTTGAAATTAAACTATACGGATTGTCGCGTTGTTTACATAATTTTGAAACTCTAACACTTCAATGATTGAACTTTACTACAATTTAAAAAACTATTTAAATTAATTAGAACTATTTATATTTAAGTTTACACTTTGCTCCGACGTTTCTGTTATTTTACAGTAGCCATGTTGACGGGGAGACTAAGATGGTATTTGTCTCAATATTCTGAAGTGTAGTTAACAACTCAATTTAGTTAAATTTACTTAAAACAGTTAATCAATTTCAAATCGCAAAATTTTATTCGATTTCATTGCATATTACTAGTTATAGTAATAGTGACATGTTGACATGTGTTTACAGATCCACGAGCTAGTATCGGACGCGGCAGTGGAGGGAGAGTCTGCAACAGGCGGGAGGCGCTTCGCCCCCGCGTCGCCACCGCCTGCCGCGCGCTTGGTGGTCTGCAGCCCAAGTGAGTGATCTTTCTATCTATTCTATAGATATATTATATATTATTATATATTTAATAGGTAGATTATTTGTGAAAATACTGTTAGTTGGATCACTAGTGACACAGAAAGGCATTAAGTCGGAACGCCAGCGCCATCTAGCGGCGCTAGACGGAGTCATCGAGTCGGCGTGAGGGGCGGACAGAGCTTAGTCTACGTGTTACCGTCGACCAGTGCACACCACGTAGGAACCATCTCGCGTTTCATAGTGATAAGTGCTCTTAGTATAAAGTAGTTGTAAGTTGAATTCGAATACGAATTATCTGACTACCTACGTGTTTTCTATTGATTAAAAATGGCTGATAAGGACGGGATAAAACGCTGCCAATCCGACGTCAGAAGTGGAATCTGAACTCCATTCTCACTGCTCTTGGCGAAGCTCAACAAGCAAGCAACGCGTGGACAGCTGTGAGATGGTTGCTGTGCGGTTAGTTACAACCATCAGGTGGGTTGTTTTCATGTTATTTCGATTCGGTTGCCGAATATTCTCTTGTGTAATAAATTGTAGCTAATATATTTGAACGCACACGTTATAATAATTATGTTCAAATAACTTGTAATGATAATTCCGCTATTTGTTGTACCGACGAACTCTGATTGAGGTTATTTTTAAAAAGAATGATCTTACAATTTTGTACCATATTCTACCCGACTATGGTAGAAAACATGAGGTTATAATAGGCCGTGATATTTTAAAATAAGGATTTTCAATTACAATAACAGCTTGTTTACTATTTGTGAAGTACCTTTTAAATTATGTCATGTGGCTAAACCCTTATATCTTATATATAAAACCGTATATGTACAGTGAGCTGCGAAAATGCATTCCAATGTCAAAACTAAAATGGTATAAGCCGGTAATTGACGCCATCTAACGGCAATATATGCAAGAACTGATAAGTAGTTCAGTTATATCGTAATAGATGGCGATGCACTACTATAAAATAAAAAAATAGATGTCTTGAAATTAAACTATACGGATTGTCGCGTTGTTTACATAATTTTGAAACTCTAACACTTCAATGATTGAACTTTACTACAATTTAAAAAACTATTTAAATTAATTAGAACTATTTATATTTAAGTTTACACTTTGCTCCGACGTTTCTGTTATTTTACAGTAGCCATGTTGACGGGGAGACTAAGATGGTATTTGTCTCAATATTCTGAAGTGTAGTTAACAACTCAATTTAGTTAAATTTACTTAAAACAGTTAATCAATTTCAAATCGCAAAATTTTATTCGATTTCATTGCATATTACTAGTTATAGTAATAGTGACATGTTGACATGTGTTTACAGATCCACGAGCTAGTATCGGACGCGGCAGTGGAGGGAGAGTCTGCAACAGGCGGGAGGCGCTTCGCCCCCGCGTCGCCACCGCCTGCCGCGCGCTTGGTGGTCTGCAGCCCAAGTGAGTGATCTTTCTATCTATTCTAAAGATATATTATATATTATTATATATTTAATAGGTAGATTATTTGTGAAAATACTGTTAGTTGGAATACTAGTGACACAGAAAGGCATTAAGGCGGGACGCCAGCGCCATCTAGCGGCGCTAGACGGAGTCATCGATTCGGCGTGAGGGGCGGACAGAGCTCAGTCTACGTGTTACCGTCGATCAGTGCACACCACGTAGGAACCATCTCGCGTTTCATAGTGATAAGTGCTCTTAGTGTGAAGTAGTTGTTAGTTGAATTCGAATACGAGTCATCTGACTACCTACGTGTTTTCTATTGATTGAAAATGGCTGATAAGGACGGGATAAAACGCTGCCAATCCGACGTTAGAAGTGGAATCTGAACTCCATTCTCACTGCTCTTGGCGAAAGCTCAACAAGCAAGCAACGCGTGTACAGGTGTGAGATGGTTGTTGTGCGGTTAGTTACAACCATCAGGTGGGTCCTTTTCATTTTAATTCGATTCGGTTGCCGAATGTTCTCTTGTGTAATAAATTGTAGCTAATATATTTGAACGCACACGTTATAATAATTATGTTCAAATAACTTGTAATGATAATTCCGCTATTTGTTGTACCGACGAACTCTGATTGAGGTTATTTTTAAAAAGAATGATCTTACAATTTTGTACCATATTCTACCCGACTATGGTAGAAAACATGAGGTTATAATAGGCCGTGATATTTTAAAATAAGGATTTTCAATTACAATAACAGCTTGTTTACTATTTGTGAAGTACCTTTTAAATTATGTCATGTGGCTAAACCCTTATATCTTATATATAAAACCGTATATGTACAGTGAGCTGCGAAAATGCATTCCAATGTCAAAACTAAAATGGTATAAGCCGGTAATTGACGCCATCTAACGGCAATATATGCAAGAACTGATAAGTAGTTCAGTTATATCGTAATAGATGGCGATGCACTACTATAAAATAAAAAAATAGATGTCTTGAAATTAAACTATACGGATTGTCGCGTTGTTTACATAATTTTGAAACTCTAACACTTCAATGATTGAACTTTACTACAATTTAAAAAACTATTTAAATTAATTAGAACTATTTATATTTAAGTTTACACTTTGCTCCGACGTTTCTGTTATTTTACAGTAGCCATGTTGACGGGGAGACTAAGATGGTATTTGTCTCAATATTCTGAAGTGTAGTTAACAACTCAATTTAGTTAAATTTACTTAAAACAGTTAATCAATTTCAAATCGCAAAATTTTATTCGATTTCATTGCATATTACTAGTTATAGTAATAGTGACATGTTGACATGTGTTTACAGATCCACGAGCTAGTATCGGACGCGGCAGTGGAGGGAGAGTCTGCAACAGGCGGGAGGCGCTTCGCCCCCGCGTCGCCACCGCCTGCCGCGCGCTTGGTGGTCTGCAGCCCAAGTGAGTGATCTTTCTATCTATTCTATAGATATATTATATATTATTATATATTTAATAGGTAGATTATTTGTGAAAATACTGTTAGTTGGATCACTAGTGACACAGAAAGGCATTAAGTCGGAACGCCAGCGCCATCTAGCGGCGCTAGACGGAGTCATCGAGTCGGCGTGAGGGGCGGACAGAGCTTAGTCTACGTGTTACCGTCGACCAGTGCACACCACGTAGGAACCATCTCGCGTTTCATAGTGATAAGTGCTCTTAGTATAAAGTAGTTGTAAGTTGAATTCGAATACGAATTATCTGACTACCTACGTGTTTTCTATTGATTAAAAATGGCTGATAAGGACGGGATAAAACGCTGCCAATCCGACGTCAGAAGTGGAATCTGAACTCCATTCTCACTGCTCTTGGCGAAGCTCAACAAGCAAGCAACGCGTGGACAGCTGTGAGATGGTTGCTGTGCGGTTAGTTACAACCATCAGGTGGGTTGTTTTCATGTTATTTCGATTCGGTTGCCGAATATTCTCTTGTGTAATAAATTGTAGCTAATATATTTGAACGCACACGTTATAATAATTATGTTCAAATAACTTGTAATGATAATTCCGCTATTTGTTGTACCGACGAACTCTGATTGAGGTTATTTTTAAAAAGAATGATCTTACAATTTTGTACCATATTCTA
This sequence comes from Catocala nupta, assembly GCA_963675205.1. Classification (NCBI taxonomy): domain Eukaryota; kingdom Metazoa; phylum Arthropoda; class Insecta; order Lepidoptera; family Erebidae; genus Catocala; species Catocala nupta. The sequence goes on along the minus strand of OY776104.1, from coordinate 1,972,990 downwards.
CCCGACTATGGTAGAAAACATGAGGTTATAATAGGCCGTGATATTTTAAAATAAGGATTTTCAATTACAATAACAGCTTGTTTACTATTTGTGAAGTACCTTTTAAATTATGTCATGTGGCTAAACCCTTATATCTTATATATAAAACCGTATATGTACAGTGAGCTGCGAAAATGCATTCCAATGTCAAAACTAAAATGGTATAAGCCGGTAATTGACGCCATCTAACGGCAATATATGCAAGAACTGATAAGTAGTTCAGTTATATCGTAATAGATGGCGATGCACTACTATAAAATAAAAAAATAGATGTCTTGAAATTAAACTATACGGATTGTCGCGTTGTTTACATAATTTTGAAACTCTAACACTTCAATGATTGAACTTTACTACAATTTAAAAAACTATTTAAATTAATTAGAACTATTTATATTTAAGTTTACACTTTGCTCCGACGTTTCTGTTATTTTACAGTAGCCATGTTGACGGGGAGACTAAGATGGTATTTGTCTCAATATTCTGAAGTGTAGTTAACAACTCAATTTAGTTAAATTTACTTAAAACAGTTAATCAATTTCAAATCGCAAAATTTTATTCGATTTCATTGCATATTACTAGTTATAGTAATAGTGACATGTTGACATGTGTTTACAGATCCACGAGCTAGTATCGGACGCGGCAGTGGAGGGAGAGTCTGCAACAGGCGGGAGGCGCTTCGCCCCCGCGTCGCCACCGCCTGCCGCGCGCTTGGTGGTCTGCAGCCCAAGTGAGTGATCTTTCTATCTATTCTATAGATATATTATATATTATTATATATTTAATAGGTAGATTATTTGTGAAAATACTGTTAGTTGGATCACTAGTGACACAGAAAGGCATTAAGTCGGAACGCCAGCGCCATCTAGCGGCGCTAGACGGAGTCATCGAGTCGGCGTGAGGGGCGGACAGAGCTTAGTCTACGTGTTACCGTCGACCAGTGCACACCACGTAGGAACCATCTCGCGTTTCATAGTGATAAGTGCTCTTAGTATAAAGTAGTTGTAAGTTGAATTCGAATACGAATTATCTGACTACCTACGTGTTTTCTATTGATTAAAAATGGCTGATAAGGACGGGATAAAACGCTGCCAATCCGACGTCAGAAGTGGAATCTGAACTCCATTCTCACTGCTCTTGGCGAAGCTCAACAAGCAAGCAACGCGTGGACAGCTGTGAGATGGTTGCTGTGCGGTTAGTTACAACCATCAGGTGGGTCGTTTTCATGTTATTTCGATTCGGTTGCCGAATGTTCTCTTGTGTAATAAATTGTAGCTAATATATTTGAACGCACACGTTATAATAATTATGTTCAAATAACTTGTAATGATAATTCCGATATTTGTTGTACCGACGAACTCTGATTGAGGTTATTTTTAAAAAGAATGATCTTACAATTTTGTACCATATTCTACCCGACTATGGTAGAAAACATGAGGTTATAATAGGCCGTGATATTTTAAAATAAGGATTTTCAATTACAATAACTGTGCGTTTAGTTACAACCATCAGGTGGGTCGTTTTCATTTTATTTCGATTCGGTTGCCGAATGTTCTCTTGTGTAATAAATTGTAGCTAATATATTTGAACGCACACGTTATAATAATTATGTTCAAATAACTTGTAATGATAATTCCGCTATTTGTTGTACCGACGAACTCTGATTGAGGTTATTTTTAAAAAGAATGATCTTACAATTTTGTACCATATTCTACCCGACTATGGTATAAAACATGAGGTTATAATAGGTCGTGATATTTTAAAATAAGGATTTTCAATTACAATAACAGCTTGTTTACTATTTGTGAAGTACCTTTTAAATTATGTCATGTGGCTAAACCCTTATATCTTATATATAAAACCGTATATGTACAGTGAGCTGCGAAAATGCATTCCAATGTCAAAACTAAAATGGTATAAGCCGGTAATTGACGCCATCTAACGGCAATATATGCAAGAACTGATAAGTAGTTCAGTTATGTCGTAATAGATGGCGATGCACTACTATAAAATAAAAAAATAGATGTCTTGAAATTAAACTATACGGATTGTCGCGTTGTTTACATAATTTTGAAACTCTAACACTTCAATGATTGAACTTTACTACAATTTAAAAAACTATTTAAATTAATTAGAACTATTTATATTTAAGTTTACACTTTGCTCCGACGTTTCTGTTATTTTACAGTAGCCATGTTGAAGGGGAGACTAAGATGGTATTTGGCTCAATATTCTGAAGTGTAGTTAACAACTCAATTTAGTTAAATTTACTTAAAACAGTTAATCAATTTCAAATCGCAAAATTTTATTCGATTTCATTGCATATTACTAGTTATAGTAATAGTGACATGTTGACATGTGTTTACAGATCCACGGGCTAGTATCGGACGCGGCAGTGGAGGGAGAGTCTGCAACAGGCGGGAGGCGCTTCGCCCCGGCGTCGCCACCGCCTGCCGCGCGCTTGGTGGTCTGCAGCCCAAGTGAGTGATCTTTCTATCTATTCTAAAGATATATTATATATTATTATATATTTAATAGGTAGATTATTTGTGAAAATACTGTTAGTTGGAATACTAGTGACACAGAAAGGCATTAAGGCGAGACGCCAGCGCCGTCTAGCGGCGCTAGACGGAGTCATCGATTCGGCGTGAGGGGCGGACAGAGCTCAGTCTACGTGTTACCGTCGATCAGTGCACACCACGTAGGAACCATCTCGCGTTTCATAGTGATAAGTGCTCTTAGTGTGAAGTAGTTGTTAGTTGAATTCGAATACGAGTTATCTGACTACCTACGTGTTTTCTATTGATTGAAAAAGGCTGATAAGGACGGGATAAAACGCTGCCAATCCGACGTTAGAAGTGGAATCTGAACTCCATTCTCACTGCTCTTGGCGAAAGCTCAACAAGCAAGCAACGCGTGTACAGGTGTGAGATGGTTGTTGTGCGGTTAGTTACAACCATCAGGTGGGTCGTTTTCATTTTAATTCGATTCGGTTGCCGAATGTTCTCTTGTGTAATAAATTGTAGCTAATATATTTGAACGCACACGTTATAATAATTATGTTCAAATAACTTGTAATGATAATTCCGCTATTTGTTGTACCGACGAACTCTGATTGAGGTTATTTTTAAAAAGAATGATCTTACAATTTTGTACCATATTCTACCCGACTATGGTAGAAAACATGAGGTTATAATAGGCCGTGATATTTTAAAATAAGGATTTTCAATTACAATAACTGTGCGTTTAGTTACAACCATCAGGTGGGTCGTTTTCATTTTATTTCGATTCAGTTGCCGAATGTTCTCTTGTTCTCTATAGATATCTATCTATTCTATAGATATATTATATATTATTATATATTTAATAGGTAGATTATTTGTGAAAATACTGTTAGTTGGATTACTAGTGACACAGAAAGGCATTAAGGCGGAACGCCAGCGCCATCTAGCGGCTATAGACGGAGTCATCGAGTTGGCGTGAGGGGCGGACAGAGCTCAGTCTACGTGTTACCGTCGACCAGTGCACACCACGTAGAAACCATCTCGCGTTTCATAGTGATAAGTGCTCTTAGTGTGAAGTAGTTGTAAGTTGAATTCGAATACGAGTTATCTGACTACCTACGTGTTTTCTATTGATTGAAAATGGCTGATAAGGACGGGATAAAACGCTGCCAATCCGACGTTAGAAGTGGAATTTGAACTCCATTCTCACTGCTCTTGGCGAAAGCTCAACAAGCAAGCAACGCGTGTACAGGTGTGAGATGGTTGTTGTGCGGTTAGTTACAACCATCAGGTGGGTCGTTTTCATTTTAATTCGATTCGGTTGCCGAATGTTCTCTTGTGTAATAAATTGTAGCTAATATATTTGAACGCACACGTTATAATAATTATGTTCAAATAACTTGTAATGATAATTCCGCTATTTGTTGTACCGACGAACTCTGATTGAGGTTATTTTTAAAAAGAATGATCTTACAATTTTGTACCATATTCTACCCGACTATGGTATAAAACATGAGGTTATAATAGGCCGTGATATTTTAAAATAAGGATTTTCAATTACAATAACAGCTTGTTTACTATTTGTGAAGTACCTTTTAAATTATGTCATGTGGCTAAACCCTTATATCTTATATATAAAACCGTATATGTACAGTGAGCTGCGAAAATGCATTCCAATGTCAAAACTAAAATGGTATAAGCCGGTAATTGACGCCATCTAACGGCAATATATGCAAGAACTGATAAGTAGTTCAGTTATATCGTCATAGATGGCGATGCACTACTATAAAATAAAAAAAATAGATGTCTTGAAATTAAACTATACGGATTGTCGCGTTGTTTACATAATTTTGAAACTCTAACACTTCAATGAGTGAACTTTACTACAATTTAAAAAACTATTTAAATTAATTAGAACTATTTATATTTAAGTTTACACTTTGCTCCGACGTTTCTGTTATTTTACAGTAGCCATGTTGACGGGGAGACTAAGATGGTATTTGTCTCAATATTCTGAAGTGTAGTTAACAACTCAATTTAGTTAAATTTACTTAAAACAGTTAATCAATTTCAAATCGCAAAATTTTATTCGATTTCATTGCATATTACTAGTTATAGTAATAGTGACATGTTGACATGTGTTTACAGATCCTCGAGCTAGTATCGGACGCGGCAGTGGAGGGAGAGTCTGCAACAGGCGGGAGGCGCTTCGCCCCCGCGTCGCCACCGCCTGCCGCGCGCTTGGTGGTCTGCAGCCCAAGTGAGTGATCTTTCTATAGATATATTATATATTATTATATATTTAATAGGTAGATTATTTGTGAAAATACTGTTAGTTGGATTACTAGTGACACAGAAAGGCATTAAGTTGGAACGCCAGAACCATCTAGCGGCGCTAGACGGAGTCATCGAGTCGGCGTGAGGGGCGGACAGAGCTTAGTCTACGTGTTACCGTCGACCAGTGCACACCACGTAGGAACCATCTCGCGTTTCATAGTGATAAGTGCTCTTAGTATAAAGTAGTTGTAAGTTGAATTCGAATACGAATTATCTGACTACCTACGTGTTTTCTATTGATTAAAAATGGCTGATAAGGACGGGATAAAACGCTGCCAATCCGACGTCAGAAGTGGAATCTGAACTCCATTCTCACTGCTCTTGGCGAAGCTCAACAAGCAAGCAACGCGTGGACAGCTGTGAGATGGTTGCTGTGCGGTTAGTTACAACCATCAGGTGGGTTGTTTTCATGTTATTTCGATTCGGTTGCCGAATATTCTCTTGTGTAATAAATTGTAGCTAATATATTTGAACGCACACGTTATAATAATTATGTTCAAATAACTTGTAATGATAATTCCGCTATTTGTTGTACCGACGAACTCTGATTGAGGTTATTTTTAAAAAGAATGATCTTACAATTTTGTACCATATTCTACCCGACTATGGTAGAAAACATGAGGTTATAATAGGCCGTGATATTTTAAAATAAGGATTTTCAATTACAATAACTGTGCGTTTAGTTACAACCATCAGGTGGGTCGTTTTCATTTTATTTCGATTCAGTTGCCGAATGTTCTCTTGTTCTCTATAGATATCTATCTATTCTATAGATATATTATATATTATTATATATTTAATAGGTAGATTATTTGTGAAAATACTGTTAGTTGGATTACTAGTGACACAGAAAGGCATTAAGGCGGAACGCCAGCGCCATCTAGCGGCTATAGACGGAGTCATCGAGTCGGCGTGAGGGGCGGACAGAGCTCAGTCTACGTGTTACCGTCAACCAGTGCACACCACGTAGAAACCATCTCGCGTTTCATAGTGATAAGTGCTCTTAGTGTGAAGTAGTTGTAAGTTGAATTCGAATACGAGTTATCTGACTACCTACGTGTTTTCTATTGATTGAAAATGGCTGATAAGGACGGGATAAAACGCTGCCAATCCGACGTTAGAAGTGGAATCTGAACTCCATTCTCACTGCTCTTGGCGAAAGCTCAACAAGCAAGCAACGCGTGTACAGGTGTGAGATGGTTGTTGTGCGGTTAGTTACAACCATCAGGTGGGTCGTTTTCATTTTAATTCGATTCGGTTGTCGAATGTTCTCTTGTGTAATAAATTGTAGCTAATATATTTGAACGCACACGTTATAATAATTATGTTCAAATAACTTGTAATGATAATTCCGCTATTTGTTGTACCGACGAACTCTGATTGAGGTTATTTTTAAAAAGAATGATCTTACAATTTTGTACCATATTCTACCCGACTATGGTATAAAACATGAGGTTATAATAGGTCGTGATATTTTAAAATAAGGATTTTCAATTATAATAACAGCTTGTTTACTATTTGTGAAGTACCTTTTAAATTATGTCATGTGGCTAAACCCTTATATCTTATATATAAAACCGTATATGTACAGTGAGCTGCGAAAATGCATTCCAATGTCAAAACTAAAATGGTATAAGCCGGTAATTGACGCCATCTAACGGCAATATATGCAAGAACTGATAAGTAGTTCAGTTATATCGTAATAGATGGCGATGCACTACTATAAAATAAAAAAATAGATGTCTTGAAATTAAACTATACGGATTGTCGCGTTGTTTACATAATTTTGAAACTCTAACACTTCAATGATTGAACTTTACTACAATTTAAAAAACTATTTAAATTAATTAGAACTATTTATATTTAAGTTTACACTTTGCTCCGACGTTTCTGTTATTTTACAGTAGCCATGTTGACGGGGAGACTAAGATGGTATTTGTCTCAATATTCTGAAGTGTAGTTAACAACTCAATTTAGTTAAATTTACTTAAAACAGTTAATCAATTTCAAATCGCAAAATTTTATTCGATTTCATTGCATATTACTAGTTATAGTAATAGTGACATGTTGACATGTGTTTACAGATCCACGAGCTAGTATCGGACGCGGCAGTGGAGGGAGAGTCTGCAACAGGCGGGAGGCGCTTCGCCCCCGCGTCGCCACCGCCTGCCGCGCGCTTGGTGGTCTGCAGCCCAAGTGAGTGATCTTTCTATAGATATATTATATATTATTATATATTTAATAGGTAGATTATTTGTGAAAATACTGTTAGTTGGATTACTAGTGACACAGAAAGGCATTAAGTCGGAACGCCAGCGCCATCTAGCGGCGCTAGACGGAGTCATCGAGTCGGCGTGAGGGGCGGACAGAGCTTAGTCTACGTGTTACCGTCGACCAGTGCTCACCACGTAGGAACCATCTCGCGTTTCATAGTGATAAGTGCTCTTAGTATAAAGTAGTTGTTAGTTGAATTCGAATACGAATTATCTGACTACCTACGTGTTTTCTATTGATTAAAAATGGCTGATAAGGACGGGATAAAACGCTGCCAATCCGACGTCAGAAGTGGAATCTGAACTCCATTCTCACTGCTCTTGGCGAAGCTCAACAAGCAAGCAACGCGTGGACAGCTGTGAGATTGTTGCTGTGCGGTTAGTTACAACCATCAGGTGGGTCGTTTTCATGTTATTTCGATTCGGTTGCCGAATGTTCTCTTGTGTAATAAATTGTAGCTAATATATTTGAACGCACACGTTATAATAATTATGTTCAAATAACTTGTAATGATAATTCCGCTATTTGTTGTACCGACGAACTCTGATTGAGGTTATTTTTAAAAAGAATGATCTTACAATTTTGTACCATATTCTACCCGACTATGGTAGAAAACATGAGGTTATAATAGGCCTTGATATTTTAAAATAAGGATTTTCAATTACAATAACTGTGCGTTTAGTTACAACCATCAGGTGGGTCGTTTTCATTTTATTTCGATTCGGTTGCCGAATGTTCTCTTGTGTAATAAATTGTAGCTAATATATTTGAACGCACACGTTATAATAATTATGTTCAAATAACTGATATTGACAATTCCGCTATTTGTTGTACCGACGAACTCTGATTGAGGTTATTTTTAATGAGAATGATCTTACAATTTTGTACCATATTCTACCCGACTATGGTATAAAACATGAGGTTATAATAGGCCGTGATATTTAAAAGTAAAGATTTTCAATTACAATAACTGTACGTTTAGTTACAACCATCAGGTGGGTCGTTTTCATTTTATTTCAATTCGGTTGCCGAATGTTCTCTTGTGTAATAAATTGTAGCTAATATATTTGAACGCACACGTTATAATAATTATGTTCAAATAACTGATATTGACAATTCCGCTATTTGTTGTACCGACGAACTCTGATTGAGGTTATTTTTAATGAGAATGATCTTACAATTTTGTACCATATTCTACCCGACTATGGTATAAAACATGAGGTTATAATAGGCCGTGATATTTTAAAACAAGGATTTTCAATTACAATAACAGCTTATTTACTATTTGTGAAGTACCTTTTAAATTATGTCATGTGGCTAAACCCTTATATCTTATATATTATTATAAAACCGTATATGTACAGTGAGCTGCGAAAATGCATTCCAATGTCAAAACTAAAATGGTATAAGCCGGTAATTGACGCCATCTAACGGCATTATATGCAAGAACTGATAAGTAGTTCAGTTATATCGTAATAGATGGCGATGCACTACTATAAAATAAAAAAGTAGATGTCTTGAAATTAAACTATACGGATTGTCGCGTTGTTTACATAATTTTGAAACTCTAACACTTCAATGATTGAACTTTACTACAATTTAAAAAACTATTTAAATTAATTAGAACTATTTATATTTAAGTTTACATTTTGCTCCGACGTTTCTGTTATTTTACAGTAGCCATGTTGACGGGGAGACTAAGATGGTATTTGTCTCAATATTCTGAAGTGTAGTTAACAACTCAATTTAGTTAAATTTACTTAAAACAGTTAATCAATTTCAAATCGCAAAATTTTATTCGATTTCATTGCATATTACTAGTTATAGTAATAGTGACATGTTGACATAATTGTGAATGACAGAGACAGAGACAGAGACAGAGACAGAGACAGAGACAGAGACAGAGACAGAGACAGAGACAGAGACAGAGACAGAGACAGAGACAGAGACAGAGACAGAGACAGAGACAGAGACAGAGACAGAGACAGAGACAGAGACAGAGACAGAGACAGAGACAGAGACAGAGACAGAGACAGAGACAGAGACAGAGACAGAGACAGAGACAGAGACAGAGACAGAGACAGAGACAGAGACAGAGACAGAGACAGAGACAGAGACAGAGACAGAGACAGAGACAGAGACAGAGACAGAGACAGAGACAGAGACAGAGACAGAGACAGAGACAGAGACAGAGACAGAGACAGAGACAGAGACAGAGACAGAGACAGAGACAGAGACAGAGACAGAGACAGAGACAGAGACAGAGACAGAGACAGAGACAGAGACAGAGACAGAGACAGAGACAGAGACAGAGACAGAGACAGAGACAGAGACAGAGACAGAGACAGAGACAGAGACAGAGACAGAGACAGAGACAGAGACAGAGACAGAGACAGAGACAGAGACAGAGACAGAGACAGAGACAGAGACAGAGACAGAGACAGAGACAGAGACAGAGACAGAGACAGAGACAGAGACAGAGACAGAGACAGAGACAGAGACAGAGACAGAGACAGAGACAGAGACAGAGACAGAGACAGAGACAGAGACAGAGACAGAGACAGAGACAGAGACAGAGACAGAGACAGAGACAGAGACAGAGACAGAGACAGAGACAGAGACAGAGACAGAGACAGAGACAGAGACAGAGACAGAGACAGAGACAGAGACAGAGACAGAGACAGAGACAGAGACAGAGACAGAGACAGAGACAGAGACAGAGACAGAGACAGAGACAGAGACAGAGACAGAGACAGAGACAGAGACAGAGACAGAGACAGAGACAGAGACAGAGACAGAGACAGAGACAGAGACAGAGACAGAGACAGAGACAGAGACAGAGACAGAGACAGAGACAGAGACAGAGACAGAGACAGAGACAGAGACAGAGACAGAGACAGAGACAGAGACAGAGACAGAGACAGAGACAGAGACAGAGACAGAGACAGAGACAGAGACAGAGACAGAGACAGAGACAGAGACAGAGACAGAGACAGAGACAGAGACAGAGACAGAGACAGAGACAGAGACAGAGACAGAGACAGAGACAGAGACAGAGACAGAGACAGAGACAGAGACAGAGACAGAGACAGAGACAGAGACAGAGACAGAGACAGAGACAGAGACAGAGACAGAGACAGAGACAGAGACAGAGACAGAGACAGAGACAGAGACAGAGACAGAGACAGAGACAGAGACAGAGACAGAGACAGAGACAGAGACAGAGACAGAGACAGAGACAGAGACAGAGACAGAGACAGAGACAGAGACAGAGACAGAGACAGAGACAGAGACAGAGACAGAGACAGAGACAGAGACAGAGACAGAGACAGAGACAGAGACAGAGACAGAGACAGAGACAGAGACAGAGACAGAGACAGAGACAGAGACAGAGACAGAGACAGAGACAGAGACAGAGACAGAGACAGAGACAGAGACAGAGACAGAGACAGAGACAGAGACAGAGACAGAGACAGAGACAGAGACAGAGACAGAGACAGAGACAGAGACAGAGACAGAGACAGAGACAGAGACAGAGACAGAGACAGAGACAGAGACAGAGACAGAGACAGAGACAGAGACAGAGACAGAGACAGAGACAGAGACAGAGACAGAGACAGAGACAGAGACAGAGACAGAGACAGAGACAGAGACAGAGACAGAGACAGAGACAGAGACAGAGACAGAGACAGAGACAGAGACAGAGACAGAGACAGAGACAGAGACAGAGACAGAGACAGAGACAGAGACAGAGACAGAGACAGAGACAGAGACAGAGACAGAGACAGAGACAGAGACAGAGACAGAGACAGAGACAGAGACAGAGACAGAGACAGAGACAGAGACAGAGACAGAGACAGAGACAGAGACAGAGACAGAGACAGAGACAGAGACAGAGACAGAGACAGAGACAGAGACAGAGACAGAGACAGAGACAGAGACAGAGACAGAGACAGAGACAGAGACAGAGACAGAGACAGAGACAGAGACAGAGACAGAGACAGAGACAGAGACAGAGACAGAGACAGAGACAGAGACAGAGACAGAGACAGAGACAGAGACAGAGACAGAGACAGAGACAGAGACAGAGACAGAGACAGAGACAGAGACAGAGACAGAGACAGAGACAGAGACAGAGACAGAGACAGAGACAGAGACAGAGACAGAGACAGAGACAGAGACAGAGACAGAGACAGAGACAGAGACAGAGACAGAGACAGAGACAGAGACAGAGACAGAGACAGAGACAGAGACAGAGACAGAGACAGAGACAGAGACAGAGACAGAGACAGAGACAGAGACAGAGACAGAGACAGAGACAGAGACAGAGACAGAGACAGAGACAGAGACAGAGACAGAGACAGAGACAGAGACAGAGACAGAGACAGAGACAGAGACAGAGACAGAGACAGAGACAGAGACAGAGACAGAGACAGAGACAGAGACAGAGACAGAGACAGAGACAGAGACAGAGACAGAGACAGAGACAGAGACAGAGACAGAGACAGAGACAGAGACAGAGACAGAGACAGAGACAGAGACAGAGACAGAGACAGAGACAGAGACAGAGACAGAGACAGAGACAGAGACAGAGACAGAGACAGAGACAGAGACAGAGACAGAGACAGAGACAGAGACAGAGACAGAGACAGAGACAGAGACAGAGACAGAGACAGAGACAGAGACAGAGACAGAGACAGAGACAGAGACAGAGACAGAGACAGAGACAGAGACAGAGACAGAGACAGAGACAGAGACAGAGACAGAGACAGAGACAGAGACAGAGACAGAGACAGAGACAGAGACAGAGACAGAGACAGAGACAGAGACAGAGACAGAGACAGAGACAGAGACAGAGACAGAGACAGAGACAGAGACAGAGACAGAGACAGAGACAGAGACAGAGACAGAGACAGAGACAGAGACAGAGACAGAGACAGAGACAGAGACAGAGACAGAGACAGAGACAGAGACAGAGACAGAGACAGAGACAGAGACAGAGACAGAGACAGAGACAGAGACAGAGACAGAGACAGAGACAGAGACAGAGACAGAGACAGAGACAGAGACAGAGACAGAGACAGAGACAGAGACAGAGACAGAGACAGAGACAGAGACAGAGACAGAGACAGAGACAGAGACAGAGACAGAGACAGAGACAGAGACAGAGACAGAGACAGAGACAGAGACAGAGACAGAGACAGAGACAGAGACAGAGACAGAGACAGAGACAGAGACAGAGACAGAGACAGAGACAGAGACAGAGACAGAGACAGAGACAGAGACAGAGACAGAGACAGAGACAGAGACAGAGACAGAGACAGAGACAGAGACAGAGACAGAGACAGAGACAGAGACAGAGACAGAGACAGAGACAGAGACAGAGACAGAGACAGAGACAGAGACAGAGACAGAGACAGAGACAGAGACAGAGACAGAGACAGAGACAGAGACAGAGACAGAGACAGAGACAGAGACAGAGACAGAGACAGAGACAGAGACAGAGACAGAGACAGAGACAGAGACAGAGACAGAGACAGAGACAGAGACAGAGACAGAGACAGAGACAGAGACAGAGACAGAGACAGAGACAGAGACAGAGACAGAGACAGAGACAGAGACAGAGACAGAGACAGAGACAGAGACAGAGACAGAGACAGAGACAGAGACAGAGACAGAGACAGAGACAGAGACAGAGACAGAGACAGAGACAGAGACAGAGACAGAGACAGAGACAGAGACAGAGACAGAGACAGAGACAGAGACAGAGACAGAGACAGAGACAGAGACAGAGACAGAGACAGAGACAGAGACAGAGACAGAGACAGAGACAGAGACAGAGACAGAGACAGAGACAGAGACAGAGACAGAGACAGAGACAGAGACAGAGACAGAGACAGAGACAGAGACAGAGACAGAGACAGAGACAGAGACAGAGACAGAGACAGAGACAGAGACAGAGACAGAGACAGAGACAGAGACAGAGACAGAGACAGAGACAGAGACAGAGACAGAGACAGAGACAGAGACAGAGACAGAGACAGAGACAGAGACAGAGACAGAGACAGAGACAGAGACAGAGACAGAGACAGAGACAGAGACAGAGACAGAGACAGAGACAGAGACAGAGACAGAGACAGAGACAGAGACAGAGACAGAGACAGAGACAGAGACAGAGACAGAGACAGAGACAGAGACAGAGACAGAGACAGAGACAGAGACAGAGACAGAGACAGAGACAGAGACAGAGACAGAGACAGAGACAGAGACAGAGACAGAGACAGAGACAGAGACAGAGACAGAGACAGAGACAGAGACAGAGACAGAGACAGAGACAGAGACAGAGACAGAGACAGAGACAGAGACAGAGACAGAGACAGAGACAGAGACAGAGACAGAGACAGAGACAGAGACAGAGACAGAGACAGAGACAGAGACAGAGACAGAGACAGAGACAGAGACAGAGACAGAGACAGAGACAGAGACAGAGACAGAGACAGAGACAGAGACAGAGACAGAGACAGAGACAGAGACAGAGACAGAGACAGAGACAGAGACAGAGACAGAGACAGAGACAGAGACAGAGACAGAGACAGAGACAGAGACAGAGACAGAGACAGAGACAGAGACAGAGACAGAGACAGAGACAGAGACAGAGACAGAGACAGAGACAGAGACAGAGACAGAGACAGAGACAGAGACAGAGACAGAGACAGAGACAGAGACAGAGACAGAGACAGAGACAGAGACAGAGACAGAGACAGAGACAGAGACAGAGACAGAGACAGAGACAGAGACAGAGACAGAGACAGAGACAGAGACAGAGACAGAGACAGAGACAGAGACAGAGACAGAGACAGAGACAGAGACAGAGACAGAGACAGAGACAGAGACAGAGACAGAGACAGAGACAGAGACAGAGACAGAGACAGAGACAGAGACAGAGACAGAGACAGAGACAGAGACAGAGACAGAGACAGAGACAGAGACAGAGACAGAGACAGAGACAGAGACAGAGACAGAGACAGAGACAGAGACAGAGACAGAGACAGAGACAGAGACAGAGACAGAGACAGAGACAGAGACAGAGACAGAGACAGAGACAGAGACAGAGACAGAGACAGAGACAGAGACAGAGACAGAGACAGAGACAGAGACAGAGACAGAGACAGAGACAGAGACAGAGACAGAGACAGAGACAGAGACAGAGACAGAGACAGAGACAGAGACAGAGACAGAGACAGAGACAGAGACAGAGACAGAGACAGAGACAGAGACAGAGACAGAGACAGAGACAGAGACAGAGACAGAGACAGAGACAGAGACAGAGACAGAGACAGAGACAGAGACAGAGACAGAGACAGAGACAGAGACAGAGACAGAGACAGAGACAGAGACAGAGACAGAGACAGAGACAGAGACAGAGACAGAGACAGAGACAGAGACAGAGACAGAGACAGAGACAGAGACAGAGACAGAGACAGAGACAGAGACAGAGACAGAGACAGAGACAGAGACAGAGACAGAGACAGAGACAGAGACAGAGACAGAGACAGAGACAGAGACAGAGACAGAGACAGAGACAGAGACAGAGACAGAGACAGAGACAGAGACAGAGACAGAGACAGAGACAGAGACAGAGACAGAGACAGAGACAGAGACAGAGACAGAGACAGAGACAGAGACAGAGACAGAGACAGAGACAGAGACAGAGACAGAGACAGAGACAGAGACAGAGACAGAGACAGAGACAGAGACAGAGACAGAGACAGAGACAGAGACAGAGACAGAGACAGAGACAGAGACAGAGACAGAGACAGAGACAGAGACAGAGACAGAGACAGAGACAGAGACAGAGACAGAGACAGAGACAGAGACAGAGACAGAGACAGAGACAGAGACAGAGACAGAGACAGAGACAGAGACAGAGACAGAGACAGAGACAGAGACAGAGACAGAGACAGAGACAGAGACAGAGACAGAGACAGAGACAGAGACAGAGACAGAGACAGAGACAGAGACAGAGACAGAGACAGAGACAGAGACAGAGACAGAGACAGAGACAGAGACAGAGACAGAGACAGAGACAGAGACAGAGACAGAGACAGAGACAGAGACAGAGACAGAGACAGAGACAGAGACAGAGACAGAGACAGAGACAGAGACAGAGACAGAGACAGAGACAGAGACAGAGACAGAGACAGAGACAGAGACAGAGACAGAGACAGAGACAGAGACAGAGACAGAGACAGAGACAGAGACAGAGACAGAGACAGAGACAGAGACAGAGACAGAGACAGAGACAGAGACAGAGACAGAGACAGAGACAGAGACAGAGACAGAGACAGAGACAGAGACAGAGACAGAGACAGAGACAGAGACAGAGACAGAGACAGAGACAGAGACAGAGACAGAGACAGAGACAGAGACAGAGACAGAGACAGAGACAGAGACAGAGACAGAGACAGAGACAGAGACAGAGACAGAGACAGAGACAGAGACAGAGACAGAGACAGAGACAGAGACAGAGACAGAGACAGAGACAGAGACAGAGACAGAGACAGAGACAGAGACAGAGACAGAGACAGAGACAGAGACAGAGACAGAGACAGAGACAGAGACAGAGACAGAGACAGAGACAGAGACAGAGACAGAGACAGAGACAGAGACAGAGACAGAGACAGAGACAGAGACAGAGACAGAGACAGAGACAGAGACAGAGACAGAGACAGAGACAGAGACAGAGACAGAGACAGAGACAGAGACAGAGACAGAGACAGAGACAGAGACAGAGACAGAGACAGAGACAGAGACAGAGACAGAGACAGAGACAGAGACAGAGACAGAGACAGAGACAGAGACAGAGACAGAGACAGAGACAGAGACAGAGACAGAGACAGAGACAGAGACAGAGACAGAGACAGAGACAGAGACAGAGACAGAGACAGAGACAGAGACAGAGACAGAGACAGAGACAGAGACAGAGACAGAGACAGAGACAGAGACAGAGACAGAGACAGAGACAGAGACAGAGACAGAGACAGAGACAGAGACAGAGACAGAGACAGAGACAGAGACAGAGACAGAGACAGAGACAGAGACAGAGACAGAGACAGAGACAGAGACAGAGACAGAGACAGAGACAGAGACAGAGACAGAGACAGAGACAGAGACAGAGACAGAGACAGAGACAGAGACAGAGACAGAGACAGAGACAGAGACAGAGACAGAGACAGAGACAGAGACAGAGACAGAGACAGAGACAGAGACAGAGACAGAGACAGAGACAGAGACAGAGACAGAGACAGAGACAGAGACAGAGACAGAGACAGAGACAGAGACAGAGACAGAGACAGAGACAGAGACAGAGACAGAGACAGAGACAGAGACAGAGACAGAGACAGAGACAGAGACAGAGACAGAGACAGAGACAGAGACAGAGACAGAGACAGAGACAGAGACAGAGACAGAGACAGAGACAGAGACAGAGACAGAGACAGAGACAGAGACAGAGACAGAGACAGAGACAGAGACAGAGACAGAGACAGAGACAGAGACAGAGACAGAGACAGAGACAGAGACAGAGACAGAGACAGAGACAGAGACAGAGACAGAGACAGAGACAGAGACAGAGACAGAGACAGAGACAGAGACAGAGACAGAGACAGAGACAGAGACAGAGACAGAGACAGAGACAGAGACAGAGACAGAGACAGAGACAGAGACAGAGACAGAGACAGAGACAGAGACAGAGACAGAGACAGAGACAGAGACAGAGACAGAGACAGAGACAGAGACAGAGACAGAGACAGAGACAGAGACAGAGACAGAGACAGAGACAGAGACAGAGACAGAGACAGAGACAGAGACAGAGACAGAGACAGAGACAGAGACAGAGACAGAGACAGAGACAGAGACAGAGACAGAGACAGAGACAGAGACAGAGACAGAGACAGAGACAGAGACAGAGACAGAGACAGAGACAGAGACAGAGACAGAGACAGAGACAGAGACAGAGACAGAGACAGAGACAGAGACAGAGACAGAGACAGAGACAGAGACAGAGACAGAGACAGAGACAGAGACAGAGACAGAGACAGAGACAGAGACAGAGACAGAGACAGAGACAGAGACAGAGACAGAGACAGAGACAGAGACAGAGACAGAGACAGAGACAGAGACAGAGACAGAGACAGAGACAGAGACAGAGACAGAGACAGAGACAGAGACAGAGACAGAGACAGAGACAGAGACAGAGACAGAGACAGAGACAGAGACAGAGACAGAGACAGAGACAGAGACAGAGACAGAGACAGAGACAGAGACAGAGACAGAGACAGAGACAGAGACAGAGACAGAGACAGAGACAGAGACAGAGACAGAGACAGAGACAGAGACAGAGACAGAGACAGAGACAGAGACAGAGACAGAGACAGAGACAGAGACAGAGACAGAGACAGAGACAGAGACAGAGACAGAGACAGAGACAGAGACAGAGACAGAGACAGAGACAGAGACAGAGACAGAGACAGAGACAGAGACAGAGACAGAGACAGAGACAGAGACAGAGACAGAGACAGAGACAGAGACAGAGACAGAGACAGAGACAGAGACAGAGACAGAGACAGAGACAGAGACAGAGACAGAGACAGAGACAGAGACAGAGACAGAGACAGAGACAGAGACAGAGACAGAGACAGAGACAGAGACAGAGACAGAGACAGAGACAGAGACAGAGACAGAGACAGAGACAGAGACAGAGACAGAGACAGAGACAGAGACAGAGACAGAGACAGAGACAGAGACAGAGACAGAGACAGAGACAGAGACAGAGACAGAGACAGAGACAGAGACAGAGACAGAGACAGAGACAGAGACAGAGACAGAGACAGAGACAGAGACAGAGACAGAGACAGAGACAGAGACAGAGACAGAGACAGAGACAGAGACAGAGACAGAGACAGAGACAGAGACAGAGACAGAGACAGAGACAGAGACAGAGACAGAGACAGAGACAGAGACAGAGACAGAGACAGAGACAGAGACAGAGACAGAGACAGAGACAGAGACAGAGACAGAGACAGAGACAGAGACAGAGACAGAGACAGAGACAGAGACAGAGACAGAGACAGAGACAGAGACAGAGACAGAGACAGAGACAGAGACAGAGACAGAGACAGAGACAGAGACAGAGACAGAGACAGAGACAGAGACAGAGACAGAGACAGAGACAGAGACAGAGACAGAGACAGAGACAGAGACAGAGACAGAGACAGAGACAGAGACAGAGACAGAGACAGAGACAGAGACAGAGACAGAGACAGAGACAGAGACAGAGACAGAGACAGAGACAGAGACAGAGACAGAGACAGAGACAGAGACAGAGACAGAGACAGAGACAGAGACAGAGACAGAGACAGAGACAGAGACAGAGACAGAGACAGAGACAGAGACAGAGACAGAGACAGAGACAGAGACAGAGACAGAGACAGAGACAGAGACAGAGACAGAGACAGAGACAGAGACAGAGACAGAGACAGAGACAGAGACAGAGACAGAGACAGAGACAGAGACAGAGACAGAGACAGAGACAGAGACAGAGACAGAGACAGAGACAGAGACAGAGACAGAGACAGAGACAGAGACAGAGACAGAGACAGAGACAGAGACAGAGACAGAGACAGAGACAGAGACAGAGACAGAGACAGAGACAGAGACAGAGACAGAGACAGAGACAGAGACAGAGACAGAGACAGAGACAGAGACAGAGACAGAGACAGAGACAGAGACAGAGACAGAGACAGAGACAGAGACAGAGACAGAGACAGAGACAGAGACAGAGACAGAGACAGAGACAGAGACAGAGACAGAGACAGAGACAGAGACAGAGACAGAGACAGAGACAGAGACAGAGACAGAGACAGAGACAGAGACAGAGACAGAGACAGAGACAGAGACAGAGACAGAGACAGAGACAGAGACAGAGACAGAGACAGAGACAGAGACAGAGACAGAGACAGAGACAGAGACAGAGACAGAGACAGAGACAGAGACAGAGACAGAGACAGAGACAGAGACAGAGACAGAGACAGAGACAGAGACAGAGACAGAGACAGAGACAGAGACAGAGACAGAGACAGAGACAGAGACAGAGACAGAGACAGAGACAGAGACAGAGACAGAGACAGAGACAGAGACAGAGACAGAGACAGAGACAGAGACAGAGACAGAGACAGAGACAGAGACAGAGACAGAGACAGAGACAGAGACAGAGACAGAGACAGAGACAGAGACAGAGACAGAGACAGAGACAGAGACAGAGACAGAGACAGAGACAGAGACAGAGACAGAGACAGAGACAGAGACAGAGACAGAGACAGAGACAGAGACAGAGACAGAGACAGAGACAGAGACAGAGACAGAGACAGAGACAGAGACAGAGACAGAGACAGAGACAGAGACAGAGACAGAGACAGAGACAGAGACAGAGACAGAGACAGAGACAGAGACAGAGACAGAGACAGAGACAGAGACAGAGACAGAGACAGAGACAGAGACAGAGACAGAGACAGAGACAGAGACAGAGACAGAGACAGAGACAGAGACAGAGACAGAGACAGAGACAGAGACAGAGACAGAGACAGAGACAGAGACAGAGACAGAGACAGAGACAGAGACAGAGACAGAGACAGAGACAGAGACAGAGACAGAGACAGAGACAGAGACAGAGACAGAGACAGAGACAGAGACAGAGACAGAGACAGAGACAGAGACAGAGACAGAGACAGAGACAGAGACAGAGACAGAGACAGAGACAGAGACAGAGACAGAGACAGAGACAGAGACAGAGACAGAGACAGAGACAGAGACAGAGACAGAGACAGAGACAGAGACAGAGACAGAGACAGAGACAGAGACAGAGACAGAGACAGAGACAGAGACAGAGACAGAGACAGAGACAGAGACAGAGACAGAGACAGAGACAGAGACAGAGACAGAGACAGAGACAGAGACAGAGACAGAGACAGAGACAGAGACAGAGACAGTCACGATTTTCAAGACAAAACACGATTTTCAATCGATTGAGTTTTCATTATCATCATTCGATTATAGAACACATGTTGGGATTATACCGATTTAATAATACTCGATAGTATATAATTAGAGATGCATATTAATCGATTATTGGTTAACTTAATTTAATATAAGTTTCTCGCTTTCTATGAAGAAATAATCAAACGTATTGTGGTGGTAAGTACCTAAAAATATAACGAATTTTTTGGTATCAATTACAATGTGATAACTGGTGGGCCCAGGGGTTCTCACCCTCCTTTTGGGAGCACTGCAAATTTCTATAGCGTTGATCAAGACAAGGTAGAATACAAAATATGACAAAAACCCGCTGAAAAATATGAATATTTAGGTACCGAAAGATTAGGTTAGGTTAGGTGTAAAAATCAAAAGTTTTGCACTTCCCACAATAGGGGGTGGTCGAGAGTGGTACCAAACGACGGGGAAAACTCCGGGCGTTATTTAATGATGGTTCAGACAAAAACTTTGAATAATTTGAGACAAATTTTGACAATTTATTAAAAAATTTGCATTTATTTGACGAATTTTTAATGTTCTTTTTGTAGTATAAAAAACTTAAATTTTGGCAGCACTGAAAATTTCTATTGCGTTGATCAAGACAAGGTAGAATACAAGATATAACAAAAACCCGCTGAAAAATATGAATATTTAGGTACCGAAAGATTAGGTTAGGTTAGGTGTAAAAATCAAAAGTTTTGCACTTCCCACAATAGGGGGTGGTCGAGAGTGGTACCAAACGACGGGGAAAACTCCGGGCGTTATTTAATGATGGTTCAGAGAATAACTTTGAATAATTTGAGACAAATTTTGACAATTTATTTAAAAATTTGCATTTATTTGACGAATTTTTAATGTTCTTTTTGTAGTATAAAAAACTTAAATTTTGGGAGCACTGAAAATTTCTATTGCGTTGATCAAGACAAGGTGGAATACAAGATATGACAAAAATCCGCTGAAAAATATGAATATTTAGGTACCGAAAGATTAGGTTAGGTTAGGTGTGACAGTCAAAAGTATTGCACTTCCCACAATAGGGGGTGGTCGAGAGTGGTACCAAACGACGGGGCAAAACTCTGGGCGTTATTTAATGATGGTTCAGACAAAAACTTTGAATAATTTGAGACAAATTTTGATAATTTATTAAAAAATTTGCATTTCTTTGACGAATTTTTAATGTTCTTTTTGTAGTATAAAAATCTTAAATTTTGGCAGTACTGAAAATTTCTATTGCGTTGATCAAGACAAGGTAGAATACAAGATATGACGAAAACCCGCTGAAAAATATGAATATTTAGGTACGGAAAGATTAGGTTAGGTTAGGTGTGACAGTCAAAAGTATTGCACTTCCCACAATAGGGGGTGGTCGAGAGTGGTACCAAACGACGGGGCAAAACTCTGGGCGTTATTTAATGATGGTTCAGACAAAAACTTTGAATAATTTGAGACAAATTTTGACAATTTATTAAAAAATTTGCATTTCTTTGGCGAATTTTTGATGTTCGTTTTGTAGTATAAAAAGCTCTTAAATTTTGGCAGCATTGAAAATTTCTATAGCGTTGATCAAAACAAGGTAGAATACAAGATATGACAAAAACCCGCTGAAAAATATGAATATTTAGGTACCGAAAGATTAGGTTAGGTTAGCTGTAAAAATTAAAAGTTTTGCACTTCCCACAATAGGGGGTGGTCGAGAGTGGTACCTAATGACGGGGAAAACTCCGGGCGTTATTTAATGATGGTTCAGAGAATAACTTTGAATAATTTGAGACAAATTTTGACAATTTATTAAAAAATATGCATTTCTTTGACGAATTTTTAATGTTCTTTTTGTAGTATAAAAAACTTAAATTTTGGGAGCACTGAAAATTTCTATTGCGTTGATCAAGACAAGGTGGAATACAAGATATGACAAAAATCCGCTGAAAAATATGAATATTTAGGTACCGAAAGATTAGGTTAGGTTAGGTGTGACAATCAAAAGTTTTGCACTTCCCACAATAGGGGGTGGTCGAGAGTGGTACCAAACGACGAGGCAAAACTCTGTGCGTTATTTAGTGATGGTTCAGAGAATAACTTTGAATAATTTGAGACAAATTTTGACAATTTATTTAAAAATTTGCATTTATTTGACGAATTTTTAATGTTCTTTTTGTAGTATAAAAAATTTAAAGGACGAAGGAATCACTCCATATATATCTGGGCCCAGTTGTTATCATAATCAAAGTAGCCTTATTGGAAAGAGAATATAATAACAAGTCGTCACCTAAAATTTTGTGATATTTCGCTTCCCAGAAATTAAGTTATATAAAATAAAGTAAAAGTGAGGTTATATGACATTAATCGTTTGCAAAATGTTATATATGTTTATACGGAGGTACTTTATCGAAGGTTTATCTATTTATTTACCAGTGGCGGTCTATGGGAGAGGCCCATGTTCAGCAGTGGACGTCTGTGGCTGATAGATAGATAGAAGTAGGTACCTCAGAAAACAAACTTCAATATTGCTTTGATTTTTATGTACCTATAAATAAAACGTCCTTGTTTGTAACATGCAGATGCGGACCACTAAAAGACAAAGCAAAGATCCACTAGATTACTTAGATTGCGGCATTACCCTCTATAATAAGTATGCAACTGCACGCATTTTTTCACTTGCTATACCTACATACTTGCTATACCTATACCTATGCATGCCATTGACGTATAACTGATAAAATCGCTTCATCCTCCAAAACTCTTCTGCCAATAGAGTTATTGCGACCTATCGCAATGGTATAGTTCACACAGCGATCCATGTCGTCAATATCCAATTAAGAAGCGGAATCAGTTGTCTAATATGAAGTGCCAGGTAATTCTAAGTCACAAGATCCGTCGAACAGTCCTTTAGCAAGCCAAAGTCGTGGGGTAAAGCAAACAACATAACAAAACAAGAAAAATACGTGCGCACTCCTAAGGAACAAACCACAGAGTACATTTGGGACAAACCGAACGAGTGTTGAACTTGATTTTGACATTAGCCGTTAAACTTGTCAGTCGGTGACCACAGGTAATTAATAACCAAAACACGATTTTCAATCGATTGAGTTTTCATTATCATCATTCGATTATAGAACACATGTTGGGATTATACCGATTTAATAATACTCGATAGTATATAATTAGAGATGCATATTAATCGATTATTGGTTAACTTAATTTAATATAAGTTTCTCGCTTTCTATGAAGAAATAATCAAACGTATTGTGGTGGTAAGTACCTAAAAATATAACGAATTTTTTGGTATCAATTACAATGTGATAACTGGTGGGCCCAGGGGTTCTCACCCTCCTTTTGGGAGCACTGCAAATTTCTATAGCGTTGATCAAGACAAGGTAGAATACAAAATATGACAAAAACCCGCTGAAAAATATGAATATTTAGGTACCGAAAGATTAGGTTAGGTTAGGTGTAAAAATCAAAAGTTTTGCACTTCCCACAATAGGGGGTGGTCGAGAGTGGTACCAAACGACGGGGAAAACTCCGGGCGTTATTTAATGATGGTTCAGACAAAAACTTTGAATAATTTGAGACAAATTTTGACAATTTATTAAAAAATTTGCATTTATTTGACGAATTTTTAATGTTCTTTTTGTAGTATAAAAAACTTAAATTTTGGCAGCACTGAAAATTTCTATTGCGTTGATCAAGACAAGGTAGAATACAAGATATAACAAAAACCCGCTGAAAAATATGAATATTTAGGTACCGAAAGATTAGGTTAGGTTAGGTGTAAAAATCAAAAGTTTTGCACTTCCCACAATAGGGGGTGGTCGAGAGTGGTACCAAACGACGGGGAAAACTCCGGGCGTTATTTAATGATGGTTCAGAGAATAACTTTGAATAATTTGAGACAAATTTTGACAATTTATTTAAAAATTTGCATTTATTTGACGAATTTTTAATGTTCTTTTTGTAGTATAAAAAACTTAAATTTTGGGAGCACTGAAAATTTCTATTGCGTTGATCAAGACAAGGTGGAATACAAGATATGACAAAAATCCGCTGAAAAATATGAATATTTAGGTACCGAAAGATTAGGTTAGGTTAGGTGTGACAGTCAAAAGTATTGCACTTCCCACAATAGGGGGTGGTCGAGAGTGGTACCAAACGACGCGGCAAAACTCTGGGCGTTATTTAATGATGGTTCAGACAAAAACTTTGAATAATTTGAGACAAATTTTGATAATTTATTAAAAAATTTGCATTTCTTTGACGAATTTTTAATGTTCTTTTTGTAGTATAAAAATCTTAAATTTTGGCAGTACTGAAAATTTCTATTGCGTTGATCAAGACAAGGTAGAATACAAGATATGACGAAAACCCGCTGAAAAATATGAATATTTAGGTACGGAAAGATTAGGTTAGGTTAGGTGTGACAGTCAAAAGTATTGCACTTCCCACAATAGGGGGTGGTCGAGAGTGGTACCAAACGACGGGGCAAAACTCTGGGCGTTATTTAATGATGGTTCAGACAAAAACTTTGAATAATTTGAGACAAATTTTGACAATTTATTAAAAAATTTGCATTTCTTTGACGAATTTTTGATGTTCGTTTTGTAGTATAAAAAGCTCTTAAATTTTGGCAGCATTGAAAATTTCTATAGCGTTGATCAAAACAAGGTAGAATACAAGATATGACAAAAACCCGCTGAAAAATATGAATATTTAGGTACCGAAAGATTAGGTTAGGTTAGCTGTAAAAATTAAAAGTTTTGCACTTCCCACAATAGGGGGTGGTCGAGAGTGGTACCAAATGACGGGGAAAACTCCGGGCGTTATTTAATGATGGTTCAGAGAATAACTTTGAATAATTTGAGACAAATTTTGACAATTTATTTAAAAATTTGCATTTCTTTGACGAATTTTTAATGTTCGTTTTGTAGTATAAAAAACTTAAATTTTGGCAGCACTGAAAATTTCTATTGCGTTGATCAAGACAAGGTAGAATACAAGATATGACAAAAACCCGCTGAAAAATATGAATATTTAGGTACCGAAAGATTAGGTTAGGTTAGGTGTGACAATCAAAAGTTTTGCACTTCCCACAATAGGGGTTGGTCGAGAGTCGTACCAAATGACGGGGAAAACTCTGGGCGTTATTTAATGATGGTTCAGACAAAAACTTTGAATAATTTAAGACAAATTTTGACAATTTATTGAAAAATTTGCATTTCTTTGACGAATTTTTAATGTTCGTTTTGTAGTATAAAAAACTTAAATTTTGGCAGCACTGAAAATTTCTATAGCGTTGATCAAAACAAGGTAGAATACAAGATATGACAAAAACCCGCTGAAAAATATGAATATTTAGGTACCGAAAGATTAGGTTAGGTTAGGTGTAAAAATTAAGGGGTGTGTGGCCAGAGAACCTCCTAGTGTGCCTGACGGCTGCTGGTCCTTTCTACATTTCTCGTGGATTGGAACGGCAGTCGTTGGGCCGGTACACCCCGGGCAACACGGGTAATAATGTCCTTTCGGGGGCATTATTACTCGTGGCTAATACTCTGGCACACGCGTAGGGAACCCGAGGCAGTTTGTCTCGGGGTTATCGGCCCGCAAGGGCCGCGCTTGGGGGTCTCTCCACGTGTTCCTCTGATTAGCAGAGGAAACGTGGATTTGAGACAGGGAGGGTAGAGGAAGAAAACCTCGGTAAAAAATAACAAGTAGGGGCCCGTAAGGCCAGGGCAGGCCTAGGTAGGTAGGGTGATAGGATTAGGGTTGTTAGGTTTAGGGTGGTAGGAGTAGGTAGGTAGTAGGTAGGTAGGTAGGTATATATGTATATATATATATGTGTGTGTGTATATATATATATATATATTTAGGGTTGTTAGGGTTTTAGGTTAGGCTTGTTAGGCTAGTTTAGGTTTAGGAGTCCTGCCCAGTTAGGCGGTTTTGGGGTGTTGGGGCGGGTGGGTTGGTCCAACATGGACCCCCATCCGCCCTAACAGGGGGGATAGAGGAAGACAACCTCTTTAAAAAATCACCAGTGGGGCCTGTAAGGCCCGTGCGGGAGCACATAGGGGAGGGGAAACCCAATCCTGCTCCAACCTACTCGTTACCCGTTGAGTGTCGTTGATCATGTCTAGCGGCTCAACGGGACCGAGGGGCTTGCCTTAGTTGGCCGGCCCGCGAGAAGGAAAACTCACACCACCCAACAGCGAAGTTGTAAAAACCTCTGGGTACCTGCCGTCCCCCAGTAGTATGTAGGCCTTCCCCCGGAATGAGCGTCACCCGGGGGTCGAGTTTATATCGGCTCGACTCGTGGGAATTACATGGAAAATTCAAAAAATCAAAATGACACGAAGGAGAAGGAGACGGAGGAGCGCGGAGGCATATTGCGCGACTCCAAAGGGCGCTTTAAACGCCCTCTACGACCACGCGCTGGCGATGGCGGAGGAACGGGGGCACGCACGCCCACTAGCGCGTCGACGCCTGATGGAAGCCGGAGGAGCTCCGTCAGCGTCGAGTCCGGGTCCGAGGCGGGCTCGGGTTCGGAGGCCAGTCGGCCTCAGAGCCGGTGCTCGTCGGCGGCTCGACGAGCGAGGGAGGAGGGGGAGGATAGTCATGCCTCCCTCACCCTCAAGTCTAGAGCGACGCCCGGCACTTCCGCGAAGCGCCGGAAGACCACGCATCCCGTGCCGTCACACTCGTGTTCGGACACGGAGGTGGAGGTGGTGGAGGGGATGCCCTGTCAAGGAGGGGCTGGTTCCCCGATGCCGCCTCCCTCCACGAGAAGGCTCCCCGGGCAGCCTTTACCTGCCCGTCGGGATGCCCCCAAGACGGCTGAGGTCCCGAATGCGTCACCCTCGGCCGGGGACTCGGTTGCCGGCCTCCGGCAACGATTCGAGGCTGGAGCCGAGACCGTGTTGAGGGTGGCGGCCCGGTCCGGCAATTTAAAGGGAGGCTTGTCCGGGACCTCAAGAACGCGGCGGAAGATATGAGGGAGGCGTTCTTCGACCTGTGGGGGCGGACTTCCTCTGACCTTCAGAGACGCTGGAGGTCGGAGAATGAGGGGCTGCACAGGCAGCTGGCGGAGCTCCGGGCGGAGGTGACGGCCATGAAGGCGGCCGCTGCCACTGCCGCTCGGGCCAACGCCGCCAAGTCGCCCTCGGCCGCCGCCGGGGCACCTGCCGGGAGACCACGGGAGGAGTTCCCACCCCTCCCGCGGCGCACAGCGCGGCCCCTCACTCCCGCGGAGGACCGGCGTCCCGCCTGGGCGGACGAGCTGATGCGGGCCACGGTGGCTCAGGCGCGCAACGTTGTTGATGCGTGCCTGGCCAACTATGGCCTCACGCCCGTCCCCACCCCGGGCCCTCCGCTCGGGGGCCGCCCCCGGATGGTCGGAGGCACGCCGGCTGGCCCAGCGCCCTCCGGCCCACCGGTTGCGCGGCAAACATCTGCCCCTAATCCGTTGGCTTCCTCTTCCTCTTCCAAGAGGAAAGGGAGGGGCAAGGGGAGGGCGACTGCCACTGCGGCGCCACCGCGTCCCGGCCCCCATGCCCAACCCACCTCGGTGGCCTCT
Source organism: Catocala nupta (assembly GCA_963675205.1). Classification (NCBI taxonomy): domain Eukaryota; kingdom Metazoa; phylum Arthropoda; class Insecta; order Lepidoptera; family Erebidae; genus Catocala; species Catocala nupta. The sequence goes on along the minus strand of OY776104.1, from coordinate 1,945,186 downwards.
ACCTCGGCTGAACAGCCGTGGACGGAGGTCACCAAGAGGAAGAGGAAGAGGAAAAAGAAGGCCTCTCGGGCTATCCCGGCTACCAGCCAAAAGAGGGGCCTCCGCCCGGCCGACTTGCGCCCCCCACGCTCCACCGCCATTGTGGTGGAGCTGACAGAGGAGGGGCTCCGGCAGGGCGGCAGCTATGCGGGCGTCCTCCGGCAGGCCACTCAGGCTATGAGAGACAATCTCGCCGAGATGGGCCTCGCCGGAGGCGTCCACTTCAAGGTTGCCGCCACTGGGGCCAGAATTCTGGAGGTCCCAGGTGCCACCTCCGGCGACAAGGCGGACAGGGTAGCGGATAAACTCCGCTCCCTGTTCTCGCCTGAGGAGGTCAAGATCTCCCGCCCGGTGAAGTCCGCAGAAATGCGAGTAACCGGGCTGGACGACTCGGCCTCCTCCGAGAATGTCGCCGCTGCGGTGGCACAAGCCGGAGCCTGCCCCCTGGCGCAGGTCAGGGTGGGGGAGATGCGCCGCGGTGAGAGTGGCTTGTGCACGGTGGTGGTGCGCTGCCCCATCACCGCGGCGAAGAAGGTGGCGGCCGGCCGTTTGCTGGTCGGGATGGTCTCGGCTCAGGTGAATCTCCTGGAGCCGAGGCCTAGGCGGTGCTACCGCTGCCTCGAACCGGGGCACGTGAGGCAGCAATGCACCGCCGAAACTGACCGCAGCGATCTCTGCTATCGCTGTGGTCAGCCCGGCCACAAGGCCGCCGCCTGCTCCGCCGCAAAACCTTCTTGCAGCCTCTGTTCTGCTGCAGGAAAGCCGGCGGAGCACCGGATGGGGAGCAAATCTTGCTCCCCACCGAAACGACGTAGGGCCAGAGGGGCGGTCGCCGGGACTCCGGCCGCCCCGGCCCCGTCCCAAGCAGGGAGCAGTACGGAGGCGATGGACACGTAATTAATTATGGCCCATCGCCTCCTACAGGTGAATATTAACCACTCCGCCAGGGCGCAGGATATTTTGCTGCAGCACATGGCGGAGTGGTTAATAGACATCGCCGTGGTCGCCGAGCCTTACTGCGTCCCCAGCCGACACAACTGGTTTGGGGACCTCGGGGGCTCGGTGGCCATTGTCTCGTCCGGACCCTCGCTCCTGGTGATGACAGACAGGGGCGAGGGTTATATATGTGTTGATTGGGAGGGAACCGTCCTGATCGGGGTGTACTTTTCTCCGAACCGGCGCCTCGCCGAGTTTGAGCAATTTTTGGGCGCGGTGGGGGCCGTTATTAACCGGTACCCATCGCGTCCGGTCGTGGTGGCGGGGGACTTCAATGCCAAATCAACGGCTTGGGGATCCCCTGTCACCGACGCTCGCGGCGACGCGCTGGAGGAGTGGGCGATTGCGACCGGTCTCGTGGTTCTTAACCGGGGATCGGTCGCCACGTGCGTGCGCTGGCAGGGCGAGTCCATTGTGGACATTTCGTTCGCAAGCCCTGCCGTAGCGCGCCGCGTCCGGGACTGGCAAGTGCTGGTCGAGGCGGAGTCACTGTCGGACCACCGTTACGTGCGGTTCGACATCTCCGCCTCGCCGGCGATCCCGGACGATCGCCCGAGGAGAGTGCACACCCCGTCGTCCCCACGATGGGCGTTGAAACGTCTCAACGTAGACGTGCTGGTGGAAGCCTCCATCGTCCAGGCCTGGACCCCCATGGGCGAAGGGCCTGTGGAGGTTGAGCTAGAGGCGGAGTGGTTCCGGGGCGCGATGACGCGGATTTGCGACGCGTCGATGCCCCGGGCCAGTGCTCGACCTCCTAGGCGTCAGGTGTACTGGTGGTCTGACGACATCAGTCAAAAACGCGCCGCGTGCATCGCGGTGCGTCGCCAGTACACTAGGTACCGCCGACGGAGGCGGTACCGTGACCCGACCGTGGAGGCACGGCTGCGGGGCGAATACGTACAGCGGAAGTACGCCCTGCAGTCCGCCATCAGCGAGGCCAAAGCCCAAAGATGGGAAGAGTTCCTGGGGACTCTCGAGGCAGACCCGTGGGGCCGTCCGTACAAGGCGGTCAGGGGCAAGTTGCGCCCCTGGGCCCCACCGGTCACCGAGAGTCTCCAGCCCCGGCAATTAGAGGAGGTGGTCTCCGCTCTCTTTCCTTCGAGAGCGGAGCACACGCCTCCCGAAATGGCGCCGCCCGATATTGAGGAGGGCGGTACCGATGCCGGGGCGCCAGAGGTTACAATGGCGGAGCTCGGCGCGGCAATGGTTCGGCTCCGGGGCAAAAACACCGCCCCGGGGCCGGACGGAATTCCTGGCCGCGCCTGGGTTTTGGCCTACGACGCCCTAGGGGACCGGCTCCTCAGGCTGTTTAGCGCCTGTTTGGAGTCGGGACGGTTCCCTGCCATGTGGAAGACGGGTAAGCTGGTCCTCCTGAGAAAGGAGGGCCGCCCCGCGGACTCTCCCTCCGCGTACCGCCCCATAGTGCTGTTGGATGAGGTGGGCAAGCTCTTTGAGCGTATAGTGGTTGCCCGCCTCTCCAGGCACCTGGTGCGGGTGGGCCCCGACTTGTCCGAACTGCAGTTCGGATTCCGAGAGGGCCGATCGACGATTGACGCGATCAGTCGCGTCAAGGCCCTCTCGGATGAGGCGGTCGCCTCGCGCGGGGTGGTGTTGGCGGTGTCCTTGGACATCGCCAACGCGTTCAACACCCTGCCGTGGGCGACTATTAGGGAGGCACTCCGATTTCATGCAGTGCCTCCCTACCTGCGCCGAATAGTCGGGGACTACCTGCACCAGAGGAGCGTATTCTGTGTGGGGCGGAACGGAGAGACGTTCCGGAAGGAGGTGTCGTGCGGTGTTCCACAGGGTTCCGTTCTTGGACCGATCCTGTGGAACATCGGCTACGACTGGGTGCTGCGGGGCGCCCTACCCCCGGGCGTCGGCGTAACTTGTTACGCCGACGACACGCTGGTCACGGCCCGGGGAGAGGATTACGGGGCAGCTGCCCGTCTTGCCACGGCAGGGGTGGCCCTGGTTGTCGGTAGAATTAGGATGTTGGGACTGGAGGTGGCGCTGGAAAAGTCCGAGGCCCTGTTATTTCATGGGCCTCGGCGGGCGCCGCCACCAGATGCCCACATCATAGTTGGAGGGGTCCGCATCGGGGTGGAGCCGAGTATGAAATACTTGGGGCTCCACCTCGACGGCCGCTGGAACTTTCGCGTCCATTTTAGCCGCCTGGCCCCCCGGCTGATGTCGGCGGCGGGAGCGCTTAGCTCTCTGCTGCCGAATATCGGGGGGCCGAGTGTCGTCTGCCGCCGCCTCTATTTGGGGGTGGTGCGGTCGATGGCCCTTTACGGGTCGCCCATTTGGGCCGGCGCCCTCGATCGCCGAAACATCGCCCTCTTGAGGAAACCTCAGAGGGCGATGGCGATCAGGGTGTCGCGGGCGTACCGTACCGTCTCCTTTGAGGCGGCGTGCATCCTGGCGGCATCGCCGCCCTGGGATTTGGAGGCGGAGGTCCAAGCGTCGGTGTATCACTGGCGCGTGGACCTCCGGCTCCATGGTGAGGAACCCACTCACGGGGCGGTGGAGACGCGAAGGTCCCAGGCTCGACTGGTCCTCGAGGCCAAGTGGGAGGAAAGGCTGGCCCAGCCCCGCTACGGGGTGAGGACCGTCGAGGCTGTCCGTCCGGTGCTAAGGCAATGGATGGACAGACGGCGCGGACCGCTCACCTACCGGCTTACTCAGGTGCTCTCCGGACACGGCTGTTTCGGAGAGTACCTGTGCAAGATAGCCGGTAGGGAGCCGACAACCAGGTGTCACCACTGCGAGGAGTGCGACCGGGACACGGCGCAGCACACGCTGGAGGAGTGTCCAGCGTGGGCCGAGGAGCGCTGTGCCCTGGTCGCCGTGATTGGCCCCGACCTCTCGTTGCCGACCGTCGTATCCATGATGGTCGGCGACGACAGGTGCTGGGGCGCAATGAGGTCCTTCTGCGAGGCTGTCATCTCGCAGAAGGAGGCGGCGGAGCGGGGGCGTGAGGAAGATCCTTACGCCCCGGACATCCGCCGCCGGAGGAGGGGGCGCAGGAGACGCGCTTATGTCGCTCTCCTGCCCCCCACCTAAGGGTTCTGGGTGGCAAGGCCTCAGGGGACCCTGCCACCCGTGAGTAAGAACCCACAGAGGGCGCGCGCGGTGTTCCCGCGCGCCTTCTAACGTCGAAAGGGGAGAGCGGTGAAATGCTCTCCCCCGGGGACGAGAGGAGGTCGGGTCCGATTGACCCGGCCGGCACCCACACGGGGGGGCCTGCTATGGATGAATCTTTTTAGACTCCCAACTGGCCCCCCCCATTGGGTGGGAGAGGGAACACCCCAGGTTTTTTTAGTGGGTATCCCAGCACTAGGCTGGTGAGTCCCACACGCCCCGCCGGTGCCGTCCCCTAGCCGGCGGGTAGTGCATCAAGCATTTTTTCCTGGGTATCAAAAAAAAAAAAAAAAAAAAAGGTGTAAAAATTAAAAATTAACTATTTGGGGTGTGTGGCCAGAGAACCTCCCCGTGCGCTCGAAGGCTGCTGGTCCTTTCTACATTTTTAGTGGATTGGAACGGCAGTCGTTGGGCCGGTACACCCCGGGCAACACGGGTAATAATGTCCTTTCGGGGCCATTATTACTCGTGGCTAATACTCTGGCACGCGCGTAGGGAACCCGAGGCATCTTGTCTCGGGGTTATCGGCCCGCGAGGGCCGCGTTTGGGGGTCTCTCCACGTGTTCCTCTGATTAGCAGAGGACACGTGGATGAGACGGGGGGGATAGAGGAAGAAAACCTCTATAAAAAATTACCAGTGGGGGCCGCTAGGCCGGGGTGGGGAGCGTAGGCGTCCTACCCAGTCGGGCGGTCTTGGGGCGGGTGGATCGGTCCAGCATGGACCCCCATCCGGCCCAACACGAGGGGATAGAGGAAGACAACCTCTCTAAAAAATCACTAGCTGGGGCCGTCAGGCCGGGATGTGAAGCTTAGGCTTCCTGCCCGGCCGGGCGGTCTTGGGGCGGGTGGATCGGTCCAGCATGGACCCCCATCCGGCCCAACCCGTAATCCTGAACTGACAGGACCGGGGGCGTTCGGGCTGCGAGGAAGAAAACCTCTATAAAAATTACCCAAAGCCCAAGTTTTTGGTGGCCTGGCGAGGGGCTGTATGGCTGGGGGGAACCCAGTCATTAGGGCCACCCAAAAACTACTATGAAGATGTCGGCTAAAGGTCTTAACCTACCCCAGGAGGGTACCGGGTGCGCCGCGCCCGGAGAATCCCTCACGGAGCCTTCTGGCTCCGTCTGCCCCTCGTACTCTGGGGGGGGCAACCAACATCTGTCCAGCGTAGTGCCGCGCGATATATCGGGCACAGAGAGGTTCGCGGAGTCAAGTACTGACCCCGCGGTAGGTGTCACCTTGGGCTTGGGCCCGGACAAGGTGAGGAGGGAAGGCCCCAAAAAGGGGAAGGTTGAGGGGGGGTTTGCCCCCGCCGACATGTGTAAGTAGCTCGGCCGTGCCGAGGACACGGTCGAGGTCCCGGGTGGCGGCGCTGGCACGCAGCGACTCCGTGTCGAGCGTGCTCAGTGCCGACACCGGCACTGATATGGACGTCGAGTCGCGGGCGGGCTCGGGTTCGGAGGCCGGTCGGCCTCGGAGCCGGTGCTCGTCGGCGGCACGACGGGAGAGAGAGGAGGGGGGGGAAAGCCCTGCATCCCTCACCCTCAAATTCTGGGGTACACCCGGCGCTTCCGTGAAGCGCCGGAAGACGTCGCACCACGTGCACTCCGATTCTGGGTCGGACACGGAGGTGGAGGTGGTAGAGGGGACGCCCTGCGGAGGAAGGGCTGGTTCCCCGATGCCACCTCCCTCCACGAGGAAGCTCCTCGGGCAGCCTCTGCCTGCCCGTCGAGACTTCGTGAAGACGGCTGGGGTCGCGGATGCGTCCCCCTTGGGAGGGGACTCGGTTGCCGACCTCAGGCAACGGTTCGAGGCTGGCGCCGAGACCGTCCTGAGGGTGGCAGCCCGGTCCGGCAACTTGAAGGGGGGATTCGTTCGGGACCTCAAAGTTGCCACGGAGGAAATGAGGGAGGCCTTCTTCGGCATGTGGGGACGGGCTTCCTCCGACCTCCAGAGGCGCTGGAGGTCGGAGAACGAGGGGCTGCATAGGCAGCTTGCGGAGCTCCGGGCGGAGGTGGCGGCCATGAAGGCGGCCGCTGCCACTGCCGCTCGGGCCAGCGCCGCCAAGACGCCCTCGGCTACCGCCAGGGCGCCTGCCGGGAGGCAGCGGCAGGAGTTCCCGCCCCTCCCGCGGCGCACAGCGCAGCCTCTCACTCCCGCGGAAGACCAGCGGCCCGCCTGGGCGAACGATTTGATGCGGGCCACGGTGGCTCAGGCGCGCAACGTTGTGGAGGCGTGTCTGGCCAACTATGGCCTCGCACCTGTCCCGACCCCGGGCCCTTCGCTCGGGGGCCGCCCCCGGATGGTCGGGGGCGCGCCGGCTGGCCCGGCGCCCTCCGGCCAGCCGGTGGCACGTCAGAGGTCTGTCCCCACAGCGTCGGTTTCCTCTCTCAAGGGGAAAGGGAAGGGCAAGAGGAAGACGACCACCACTGTGGCGCCTCCGCGCCCCGCTGCTCAGACCCAACCCGCCCCGGTGGCCTCTGCCTCGGCTGAGCAGCCGTGGACAGAGGTCGTCGGGAAGAAGAGGAGGAAGAGGAAGCAGAAGAAGGCATCCCGAGCTCCCCCAGTGCTGAGCAAAACGAAGGGCCCCACCCCGGCTGACCTGCGCCCCCCGCGCTCCACCGCCGTTGTGGTGGAGCTGACGGAGGAGGGACTCCGGAAAGGCGTCAGCTATGCGGGCGTCCTCCGGCGGGCCACTGAGGCCATAAAAGGCGATCTCGCAGGGATGGGCCTCGCCGGAGGCGTCCTCTTCAAGGTTGCCGCCACTGGGGCCAGAATACTGGAGGTCCCAGGTGCCACCTCCGGCGACAAGGCGGACAGGGTGGCCGAAAAAATTCGGTCACTCTTCACGCCTGAGGAGGTCAAGGTCTCCCGCCCGGTGAAGTCCGCGGAAATGCGGATAACCGGGCTGGACGACTCGGCCTCCTCCGAGGATGTCGCCGCTGCGGTGGCAAAAGCCGGAGCCTGCCCTCAGGCGCAGGTCAGGGTGGGGGAGGTGCGCCGCGGCAATGGTGGTCTGTGCACGGTGATGGTGCGCTGCCCCATCGCCGCGGCGAAGAAGGTGGCGGCCGGCCGTTTGCTGGTCGGGATGGTCTCGGCTCAGGTAAATCTCCTGGAGTCGGGGCCTAGGCGGTGCTACCGCTGCCTCGAACCGGGGCACGTGAGGCAGCAATGCACCGCCGAAACTGACCGCAGCGACTCCTGTTATCGCTGCGGCCAGCCCGGCCACAAGGCCGCCGCATGCTCCGCGGCAAAAGCTTCCTGCAGCATCTGCTTGGCTGCGGGAAGGCCGGCGGGGCACCGGATGGGGAGCAAATCTTGCTCCCCACCCAAAAGGCATAAGGCCAGAGGGGCGGTCGCCAGGACTCCGGCCGCCCCGGCCCCGTCCCAAGCAGGGAGTAGTACGGAGGCGATGGACACATAATTAATTATGGCCCATCGCCTCCTACAAGTGAATGTTAACCACTCCGCCAGGGCGCAGGATATTTTGCTGCAGCACATGGCGGAGTGGTCAATAAACATCGCCGTGGTCGCCGAGCCTTACTGCGTCCCCAGCCGACACAACTGGTTTGGGGACCTCGGGGGCTCGGCGGCCATTGTTTCGTCCGGAACCTCGCTCCTGGTGATGACAGACAGGGGCGAAGGGTATATTTGTGTTGATTGGGAGGGAACCGTCCTGATCGGGGTGTACTTTTCTCCGAACCGGCGCCTCGCCGAGTTTGAGCGCTTTTTGGACGCGGTGGGCGCCGTGATTAATCGGTACCCATCGCGTCCGGTCGTGGTGGCGGGGGACTTCAATGCCAAATCATCGGCTTGGGGATCCCCTGTCACCGACGCTCGCGGCGACGCGCTGGAGGAGTGGGCGATTGCGACCGGCCTCGTGGTTCTTAACCGGGGGTCGGTCGCCACGTGCGTGCGCTGGCAGGGCGAGTCCATCGTGGACATTTCGTTTGCAAGCCCTGCCGTAGCGCGCCAAGTCCGGGACTGGCGAGTGCTGGTCGGGGCGGAGTCACTGTCGGACCACCGCTACGTGCGGTTCCACATCTCCGCCTCGCCGGCGATCCCGGACGATCGCCCGAGGAGAGTGCACACCCCGTCGTCCCCACGATGGGCGTTGAAACGTCTCGACGTAGACGTGCTGGTGGAAGCCTCCATCGTCCAGGCCTGGACCCCGATGGGTGAAGGGCCTGTGGAGGTTGAGTCAGAGGCGGAGTGGTTCCGGGGCGCGATGACGCGAATTTGCGACGCGTCGATGCCCCGGGCCAGTGCTCGACCTCCAAGGCGTCAGGTGTACTGGTGGTCTGACGAAATCAGCCAAAAACGCGCCGCGTGCATTGCGGCGCGTCGCCAGTACACTAGGTACCGCCGACGCAGGCGGTACCGTGACCCGACCGTGGAGGCACGGCTGCGGGGCGAATACGTACAGCGGAAGCACGCCCTGCAGTCCGCCATCAGCGAGGCCAAAGCCCAAAGATGGGAAGAGTTCCTGGGGACTCTCGAGGCAGACCCGTGGGGCCGTCCGTATAAGACGGTCAGGGGCAAGTTGCGCCCCTGGGCCCCACCGGTCACCGAGAGTCTCCAGCCCCGGCAATTGGAGGGGGTGGTCTCCGCTCTCTTTCCTTCGAGAGCGGAGCACACACCTCCCGTAATGGCGCCGCCCGAAGTCGAGGAGGACGGCGCCGATGCCGGGGCGCCAGTAGTATCAATGGCGGAGCTCGGCGCGGCAATGGTGCGGCTCCGGGGCAAAAACACTGCTCCGGGGCCGGACGGGATTCCTGGCCGCGCCTGGGTTTTGGCCTATGACGCCCTAGGGGACCGGCTCCTCAGGCTGTTTAGCGCCTGCCTGGAGTCGGGACGGTTCCCTTCCATGTGGAAGACGGGCAAGCTGGTCCTCCTGAGAAAGGAGGGCCGCCCCGCGGACTCTCCCTCCGCGTACCGCCCCATAGTGCTGTTGGATGAGGTGGGCAAGCTCTTTGAGCGTGTGTTGGCTGCCCGCCTCTCCAAGCACCTGGTGCGGGTGGGCCCCGACTTATCCGAACTCCAGTTCGGATTTCGGGAGGGCCGATCGACGATTGACGCGATCAGTCGCGTCAAGGCCCTCTCGGAAGAGGCTGTCGCCTCGCGCGGGGTGCTGTTGGCGGTGTCCTTGGACATCGCCAACGCGTTCAACACCCTGCCGTGGGCGACTATTAGGGAGGCGCTCCGATTTCATGGGGTGCCTCCCTACCTGCGCCGAATAGTCGGGGACTACCTGCACCAGAGAAGTGTATTCTGTGTGGGGCGGAACGGAGAGACGTTCCGGAGGGAGGTGTCGTGCGGTGTTCCACAGGGATCGGTTCTGGGTCCGCTCCTGTGGAACATCGGTTACGACTGGGTGCTGCGGGGCGCCCTGCCCCCGGGCGTCGGCGTAACTTGTTACGCCGACGACACGCTGGTTACGGCCCGGGGAGGGGACTACTGGGCAGCTGCCCGTCTTGCCACGGCTGGAGTGGCTCTGGTTGTCGGCAGGATTAGGATGTTGGGACTGGAGGTGGCGCTGGAAAAGTCCGAGGCCCTTCTATTTCACGGGCCTCGGCGGGCGCCGCCACCAGATGCCCACATCATCGTTGGAGGGGTCCGCATCGGGGTGGAGCCCAGTATGAAATACTTGGGGCTCCACCTCGACGGCCGCTGGAACTTTCGCGTCCATTTTAGCCGCCTGGCCCCCCGGCTGATGTCGGCGGCGGGAGCGCTTAGCTCTCTGCTGCCGAATATCGGGGGGCCGAGTGTCGTCTGCCGCCGCCTCTATTTGGGGGTGGTGCGGTCGATGGCCCTTTACGGGTCGCCCATTTGGGCTGGCGCCCTGGATCGCCGAAATGTCACCCTCCTAAGGAGACCTCAGAGGGCGATGGCGATCAGGGTGTCGCGGGCGTACCGCACCGTCTCCTACGAGGCGGCGTGCGTTTTGGCGGCATCGCCGCCCTGGGATTTGGAGGCGGAGGTCCAAGCGTCAGTGTATTACTGGCGCGCTGACCTCCGGCTCCAGGGCGAGGAGCCCACGCACAGGGCGGTGGAGACGCGAAGGTCCCAGGCTCGATTGGTCCTGGAGGCCAAATGGCAGGAGAGGCTGGCCCAGCCCCGCTATGGGGTGAGGAGAGTCGAGGCTGTCCGTCCAGTGTTAAGGGAGTGGACGGACAGATGGCGCGGACCGCTCACCTACCGGCTTACTCAGGTGCTCTCCGGACACGGGTGTTTCGGAGAGTACCTCTGCAAGATAGCCGGTAGGGAGCCGACAACCAGATGTCACCATTGTGAGGTGTGTGACCGGGACACGGCGCAGCACACGCTGGAGGAGTGCCCGGCGTGGGCCGCGGAGCGCTGTGCCCTGGTCACCGTGATTGGCCCCGACCTCTCGTTGCCGACCGTCATATCCAAGATGGTCGGCGACGACAGGTGCTGGGGCGCAATGAGGTCCTTCTGCGAGGCTGTAATCTCGCAGAAGGAGGCGGCGGAGCGGGGCCGTGAGGACGATCCTTACGCCCCGGACATCCGCCGCCAGAGGAGGGGGCGCAGGAGACGCGCTTATGTCGCTCTCCTGCCCCCCACCTAGGGGCTCCGGTAAACTAAAAGCCCTGAGAGGGCGCGCGCGGTGTTCCCGCGCGCCTTTCTGATGTCGAAAGGGGAGAGCAGTCAGGCTCTCCCCTGGGGACGAGAGGTGGTCGGGTCCGAAAAAAAAAAAAAAATGACCCGGCCGGCACCCACACGGGGGGGCCTGCTATGGTTGAATCTTTAAAGTTCCCAACTGGCCCCCCCCATTGGGTGAGAGAGGGAACACCCCAGGTTTTTTAGTGGGTAGACCAGCGCGTTTTCTAGCTGGGAGTCCCACACGCCCCGCCGGTGCCGTCCCCTAACCGGCGGGTAGTGCATGAAGCATTTTTCCTGGGAATCAAAAAAAAAAAAAAAAAGGTGTAAAAATCAAAAGTTTTGCACTTCCCACAATAGGGGGTGGTCGAGAGTGGTACCAAACGACGGGGAAAACTCCGGGCGTTATTTAATGATGGTTCAGAGAATAACTTTGAATAATTTGAGACAAATTTTGACAATTTATTTAAAAATTTGCATTTCTTTGACGAATTTTTAATGTTCTTTTTGTAGTATAAAAAACATAAATTTTGGGAGCACTGAAAATTTCTATAGCGTTGATCAAGACAAGGTGGAATACAAGATATGACAAAAATCCGCTGAAAAATATGAATATTTAGGTACCGAAAGATTAGGTTAGGTTAGGTGTGACAATCAAAAGTTTTGCACTTCCCACAATAGGGGGTGGTCGAGAGAGGTACCAAACGACGGGGCAAAACTCTGGGCGTTATTTAATGATGGTTCAGACAAAAACTTTGGATAATTTTAGACAAATGTTGACAATTTATTTAAAAATTTGCATTTCTTTGACGAATTTTTAATGTACTTTTTGTAGTATTAAAAGCTCTTAAATTTTGGCAGCATTGAAAATTTCTATAGCGTTGATCAAAACAAGGTAGCATACAAGATATGACAAAAACCCGCTGAAAAATATGAATATTTAGGTACCGAAAGATTAGGTTAGGTTAGGTGTAAAAATTAAAAGTTTTGCACTTCCCACAATAGGGGGTGGTCGAGAGTGGTACCAAACGACGGGGCAAAACTCTGGGCGTTATTTAATGATGGTTCAGACAAAAACTTTGAATAATTTGAGACAAATTTTGACAATTTATTTAAAAATTTGCATTTATTTGACGAATTTTTAATGTTCTTTTTGTAGTATAAAAAACTTAAATTTTGGCAGCACTGAAAATTTCTATTGCGTTGATCAAGACAAGGTAGAATACAAGATATGACGAAAACCCGCTGAAAAATATGAATATTTAGGTAACGAAAGATTAGGTTAGGTTAGGTGTAAGAATTAAAAGTTTTGCACTTCCCACAATAGGGGGTGGTCGAGAGAGGTACCAAACGACGAGGCAAAACTCTGGGCGTTATTTAATGATGGTTCAGACAAAAACTTTGGATAATTTTAGACAAATGTTGACAATTTATTAAAAAATTTGCATTTCTTTGACGAATTTTTAATGTACTTTTTGTAGTATTAAAAGCTCTTAAATTTTGGCAGCATTGAAAATTTCTATAGCGTTGATCAAAACAAGGTAGCATACAAGATATGACAAAAACCCGCTGAAAAATATGAATATTTAGGTACCGAAAGATTAGGTTAGGTTAGGTGTAAAAATTAAAAGTTTTGCACTTCCCACAATAGGGAGTGGTCGAGAGAGGTACCAAACGACGGGGCAAAACTCTGGGCGTTATTTAATGATGGTTCAGACAAAAACTTTGAATAATTTGAGACAAATTTTGATAATTTATTAAAAAATTTGCATTTCTTTGACGAATTTTTGATGTTCGTTTTGTAGTATAAAAAGCTCTTAAATTTTGGCAGCATTGAAAATTTCTATAGCGTTGATAAAACAAGGTAGAATACAAGATATGACAAAAACCCGCTGAAAAATATGAATATTTAGGTACCGAAAGATTAGGTTAGGTTAGGTGTAAAAATCAAAAGTTTTGCACTTCCCACAATAGGGGGTGGTCGAGAGTGGTACCAAACGACGGGGAAAACTCCGGGCGTTATTAAATGATGGTTCAGAGAATAACTTTGAATAATTTGAGACAAATTTTGACAATTTATTTAAAAATTTGCATTTATTTGACGAATTTTTAATGTTCTTTTTGTAGTATAAAAAGCTCTTAAATTTTGGCAGCATTGAAAATTTCTATAGCGTTGATAAAACAAGGTAGCATACAAGATATGACAAAAACCCGCTGAAAAATATGAATATTTAGGTACCGAAAGATTAGGTTAGGTTAGGTGTAAAAATTAAAAGTTTTGCACTTCCCACAATAGGGGGTGGTCGAGAGTGGTACCAAACGACGGGGCAAAACTCTGGGCGTTATTTAATGATGGTTCAGACAAAAACTTTGAATAATTTGAGACAAATTTTGACAATTTATTTAAAAATTTGCATTTATTTGACGAATTTTTAATGTTCTTTTTGTAGTATAAAAAACTTAAATTTTGGCAGCACTGAAAATTTCTATTGCGTTGATCAAGACAAGGTAGAATACAAGATATGACGAAAACCCGCTGAAAAATATGAATATTTAGGTAACGAAAGATTAGGTTAGGTTAGGTGTGACAGTCAAATGGGGGGCCTGCTATGGATGAATCTTTTTAGACTCCCAACAGGCCCCCCCCATTGGGTGAGAGAGGGAACACCCCAGGTTTTTTTAGTGGGTATATCAGAGTCCCACACGCCCCGCCGGTGCCGTCCCCTAGCCGGCGGGTAGTGCATCAAGCATTTTTTACTGGGAATCAAAAAAAAAAAAAAAAAAAAAGGTGTGACAGTCAAAAGTATTGCACTGCCCACAATAGGGGGTGGTCGAGAGTGGTACCAAACGACGGGGCAAAACTCTGGGCGTTATTTAATGATGGTTCAGACAAAAGCTTTGAATAATTTGAGACAAATTTTGACAATTTATTAAAAATTTGCATTTCTTTGACGAATTTTTGATGTTGGTTTTGTAGTATAAAAAGCTCTTAAATTTTGGCAGCATTGAAAATTTCTATAGCGTTGATCACAACAAGGTAGAATACAAGATATGACAAAAATCCGCTGAAAAATATGAATATTTAGGTACCGAAAGATTAGGTTAGGTTAGGTGTGACAATCAAAAGTTTTGCACTTCCCACAATAGGGGGTGGTCGAGAGTGGTACCAAACGACGGGGCAAAACTCTGGGCGTTATTTAATGATGGTTCAGACAAAAACTTTGAATAATTTGAGACAAATTTTGACAATTTATTTAAAAATTTGCATTTATTTGACGAATTTTTAATGTTCTTTTTGTAGTATAAAAAACTTAAATTCTGGCAGTACTGAAAATTTCTATTGCGTTGATCAAGACAAGGTAGAATACAAGATATGACAAAAACCCGCTGAAAAATATGAATATTTAGGTACCGAAAGATTAGGTTGGGTTAGGTGTGACAATCAAAAGTTTTGCACTTTCCACAATAGGGGGTGGTCGAGAGAGGTACCAAATGACGAGGCAAAACTCTGGGCGTTATTTAATGATGGTTCAGACAAAAACTTTGGATAATTTTAGACAAATGTTAACAATTTATTAAAAAATTTGCATTTCTTTGACGAATTTTTAATGTTCTTTTTGTAGTATAAAAAACATAAATTTTGGGAGCACTGAAAATTTCTATAGCGTTGATCAAGACAAGGTGGAATACAAGATATGACAAAAATCCGCTGAAAAATATGAATATTTAGGTACCGAAAGATTAGGTTAGGTTAGGTGTGACAATCAAGGGGTGTGTGGCCAGAGAACCTCCCCGTGCGCTCGAAGGCTGCTGGTCCTTTCTACATTTTTAGTGGATTGGAACGGCAGTCGTTGGGCCGGTACACCCCGGGCAACACGGGTAATAATGTCCTTTCGGGGCCATTATTACTCGTGGCTAATACTCTGGCACGCGCGTAGGGAACCCGAGGCATCTTGTCTCGGGGTTATCGGCCCGCGAGGGCCGCGTTTGGGGGTCTCTCCACGTGTTCCTCTGATTAGCAGAGGACACGTGGATGAGACGGGGGGATAGAGGAAGAAAACCTCTATAAAAAATTACCAGTGGGGGCCGCTAGGCCGGGTTGGGGAGCGTAGGCGTCCTACCCAGTCGGGCGGTCTTGGGGCGGGTGGATCGGTCCAGCATGGACCCCCATCCGGCCCAACACGAGGGGATAGAGGAAGACAACCTCTCTAAAAATCACTAGCTGGGGCCGTCAGGCCGGGATGTGAAGCTTAGGCTTCCTGCCCAGCCGGGCGGTCTTGGGGCGGGTGGATCGGTCCAGCATGGACCCCCATCCGGCCCAACCCGTAATCCTGAACTGACAGGACCGGGGGCCTTCGGGCTGCGAGGAAGAAAACCTCTATAAAAATTACCCAAAGCCCAAGTTTTTGGTGGCCTGGCGAGGGGCTGTATGGCTGGGGGGAACCCAGTCATTAGGGCCACCCAAAAACTACTATGAAGATGTCGGCTAAAGGTCTTAACCTACCCCAGGAGGGTACCGGGTGCGCCGCGCCCGGAGAATCCCTCACGGAGCCTTCTGGCTCCGTCTGCCCCTCGTATTCTGGGGGGGGCAACCGCCATCACAGCGCAGTGCCGCGCGAAATATCCGGCACCGAAATTGCCGCAGGGTCAAGTACTGACCCTGCGAGGAGAGTGTCTTGGGCTCCGGCCCGAACAAGACAAAGATGGAAGATCCCAAAAAAGGGATGGTTGGGGGGGGTATGCCCCCGCCGACATTTGTAAGTAGCGTTCCGGCCGTGCCGAGGACACGGTCGAGGTCCCGGGTGGCGGCGCTGGCACGCAGTGACTCCGTGTCGAGCGTGCTCAGCGCCGACACCGGCACTGATATGGACGTCGAGTCGCGGGCGGGCTCGGGTTCGGAGGCCAGTCGGCCTCGGAGCCGGTGCTCGTCGGCGGCCCAACGGGAGAGGGAGGAGGGGGGGGAAAGCCCTGCTTCCCTCACCCTCAAATTCTGGGGTGCGCCCGGCGCTTCCGTGAAGCGCCGGAAGACTTCGCACCACGTGCACTCCGATTCTGGGTCGGACACGGAGGTGGAGGTGGTAGAAGGGACGCCCTGCGGAGGAAGGGCTGGTTCCCCGATGCCACCTCCCTCCGCAAGGAAGCTCCTCGGGCAGCCTCTGCCTGCCCGTCGAGACTTCAAGAAGATTGCTGGGGTCGCGGATGCGTCCCCCTTGGGAGGGGACTCGGTTGCCGACCTCAGGCAACGGTTCGAGGCTGGCGCCGAGACCGTCCTGAGGGTGGCAGCCCGGTCCGGCAACTTGAAGGGGGGATTCGTTCGGGACCTCAAAGTTGCCACGGAGGAAATGAGGGAGGCCTTCTTCGGCATGTGGGGACGGGCTTCCTCCGACCTCCAGAGGCGCTGGAGGTCGGAGAACGAGGGGCTGCATAGGCAGCTCGCGGAGCTCCGAGCGGAGGTGGCGGCCATGAAGGCGGCCGCTGCCACTGCCGCTCGGGCCAGCGCCGCCAAGACGCCCTCGGCCACCGCCAGGGCGCCTGCCGGGAGGCAGCGGGAGGAGTTCCCGCCCCTCCCGCGGCGCACAGTGCAGCCCCTCACTCCCGCGGAGGACCAGCGGCCCGCCTGGGCGAACGATTTGATGCGGGCCACGGTGGCTCAGGCGCGCAACGTTGTGGAGGCGTGTCTGGCCAACTGTGGCCTCGCACCTGTCCCGACCCCGGGCCCTTCGCTCGGGGGCCGCCCCCGGATGGTCGGGGGCGCGCCGGCTGGCCCGGCGCCCTCCGGCCGGCCGGTGGCACGTCAGAGGTCTGTCCACACAGCGTCGGTTTCCTCTCTCAAGGGGAAAGGGAAGGGCAAGAGGAAGACGACCACCACTGTGGCGCCTCCGCGCCCCGCTGCCCAGCCCCAACCCGCCCCGGTGGCCTCTGCCTCGGCTGAGCAGCCGTGGACAGAGGTCGTCGGGAGGAAGAGGAGGAAGAGGAAGCAGAAGAAGGCATCCCGAGCTCCCCCGGTGCTGAACAAAAAGAAGGGCCCCACCCCGGCTGACCTGCGCCCCCCGCGCTCCACCGCCGTTGTGGTGGAGCTGACGGAGGAGGGACTCCGGAAAGGCGTCAGCTATGCGGGCGTCCTCCGGCGGGCCACTGAGGCCATAAAAGGCGATCTCGCAGGGATGGGCCTCGCCGGAGGCGTCCTCTTCAAGGTTGCCGCCACTGGGGCCAGAATACTGGAGGTCCCAGGTGCCACCTCCGGCGACAAGGCGGACAGGGTGGCCGAAAAAATTCGGTCACTTTTCACGCCTGAGGAGGTCAAGGTCTCCCGTCCGGTGAAGTCCGCGGAAATGCGGATAACCGGGCTGGACGACTCGGCCTCCTCCGAGGATGTCGCCGCTGCGGTGGCAAAAGCCGGAGCCTGCCCTCAGGCGCAGGTCAGGGTGGGGGAGGTGCGCCGCGGCAATGGTGGTCTGTGCACAGTGATGGTGCGCTGCCCCATCGCCGCGGTGAAGAAGGTGGCGGCCGGCCGTTTGCTGGTCGGGATGGTCTCGGCTCAGGTAAATCTCCTGGAGTCGAGGCCTAGGCGGTGCTACCGCTGCCTCGAACCGGGGCACGTGAGGCAGCAATGCACCGCCGAAACTGACCGCAGCGACTCCTGTTATCGCTGTGGCCAGCCCGGCCACATGGCCGCCGCATGCTCCGCGGCAAAAGCTACCTGCAGCATCTGCTTGGCTGCAGGAAGGCCGGCGGGGCACCGGATGGGGAGCAAATCTTGCTCCCCACCCAAAAGGCATAAGGCCAGAGGGGCGGTCGCCAGGACTCCGGCCGCCCCGGCCCCGTCCCAAGCAGGGAGCAGTAGGGAGGCGATGGAAACCTAATTGATTATGGCCCACCGCCTCCTACAGGTGAATGTTAACCACTCCGCCAGGGCGCAGGATATTTTGCTGCAGCACATGGCGGAGTGGTCAATAGACATCGCCGTGGTCGCCGAGCCTTATTGCGTCCCCAGCCGACACAACTGGTTTGGGGACCTCGGGGGCTCGGCGGCCATTGTTTCGTCCGGACCCTCGCTCCTGGTGATGACAGACAGGGGCGAGGGGTATATTTGTGTTGATTGGGAGGGAACCGTCCTGATCGGGGTGTACTTTTCTCCGAACCGGCGCCTCGCCGAGTTTGAGCGCTTTTTGGACGCGGTGGGCGCCGTGATTAATCGGTACCCATCGCGTCCGGTAGTGGTGGCGGGGGACTTCAATGCCAAATCATCGGCTTGGGGATCCCCTGTCACCGACGCTCGCGGCGACGCGCTGGAGGAGTGGGCGATTGCGACCGGCCTCGTGGTTCTTAACCGGGGGTCAGTCGCCACGTGCGTGCGCTGGCAGGGCGAGTCCATCGTGGACATTTCGTTCGCAAGCCCTGCCGTAGCGCGCCAAGTCCGGGACTGGCGAGTGCTGGTCGAGGCGGAGTCACTGTCGGACCACCGCTACGTGCGGTTCGACATCTCCGCCTCGCCGGCGATCCCGGACGATCGCCCGAGGAGAGTGCACACCCCGTCGTCCCCACGATGGGCGTTGAAACGTCTCGACGTAGACGTGCTGGTGGAAGCCTCCATCGTCCAGGCCTGGACCCCGATGGGTGAAGGGCCTGTGGAGGTTGAGTCGGAGGCGGAGTGGTTCCGGGGCGCGATGACGCAGATTTGCGACGCGTCGATGCCCCGGGCCAGTGCTCGACCTCCAAGGCGTCAGGTGTACTGGTGGTCTGACGACATTAGTCAGAAACGCGCCGCTTGCATTGCGGCGCGTCGCCAGTACACTAGGTACCGCCGACGCAGGCGGTACCGTGACCCGACCGTGGAGGCACGGCTGCGGGGCGATTACGTACAGCGGAAGCACGCCCTGCAGTCCGCCATCAGTGAGGCCAAAACCCAAAGATGGGAAGAGTTCCTGGGGACTCTCGAGGCAGACCCGTGGGGCCGTCCGTATAAGACGGTCAGGGGCAAGTTGCGCCCCTGGGCCCCACCGGTCACCGAGAGTCTCCAGCCCCGGCAATTGGAGGGGGTGGTCTCCGCTCTCTTTCCTTCGAGAGCGGAGCACACACCTCCCGTAATGGCGCCGCCCGAAGTCGAGGAGGACGGCGCCGATGCCGGGGCGCCAGTAGTATCAATGGCGGAGCTCGGCGCGGCGATGGTGCGGCTCCGGGGCAAAAACACTGCTCCGGGGCCGGACGGGATTCCTGGCCGCGCCTGGGTTTTGGCCTATGATGCCCTAGGGGACCGGCTCCTCAGGCTGTTTAGCGCCTGCTTGGAGTCGGGACGGTTCCCTTCCATGTGGAAGACGGGCAAGCTGGTCCTCCTGAGAAAGGAGGGCCGCCCCGCGGACTCTCCCTCCGCGTACCGCCCCATAGTGTTATTGGATGAGGTGGGCAAGCTCTTTGAGCGTGTGTTGGCTGCCCGCCTCTCCAAGCACCTGGTGCGGGTGGGCCCCGACTTATCCGAACTCCAGTTCGGATTCCGGGAGGGCCGATCGACGATTGACGCGATCAGTCGCGTCAAGGCCCTCTCGGAAGAGGCTGTCGCCTCGCGCGGGGTGCTGTTGGCGGTGTCCTTGGACATCGCCAACGCGTTCAACACCCTGCCGTGGGCGACTATTAGGGAGGCGCTCCGATTTCATGGGGTGCCTCCCTACCTGCGCCGAATAGTCGGGGACTACCTGCACCAGAGAAGTGTATTCTGTGTGGGGCGGAACGGAGAGACGTTCCGGAGGGAGGTGTCGTGCGGTGTTCCACAGGGATCGGTTCTGGGTCCGCTCCTGTGGAACATCGGTTACGACTGGGTGCTGCGGGGCGCCCTGCCCCCGGGCGTCGGCGTAACTTGTTACGCCGACGACACGCTGGTTACGGCCCGGGGAGAGGACTACTGGGCAGCTGCCCGTCTTGCCACGGCTGGAGTGGCTCTGGTTGTCGGCAGGATTAGGATGTTGGGACTGGAGGTGGCACTGGAAAAATCCGAGGCCCTTCTATTTCACGGGCCTCGGCGGGCGCCGCCACCAGATGCCCACATCATCGTTGGAGGGGTCCGCATCGGGGTGGAGCCGAGTATGAAATACTTGGGGCTCCACCTCGACGGCCGCTGGAACTTTCGCGTCCATTTTAGCCGCCTGGCCCCCCGGCTGATGTCGGCGGCGGGAGCGCTTAGCTCTCTGCTGCCGAATATCGGGGGGCCGAGTGTCATCTGCCGCCGCCTCTATTTGGGGGTGGTGCGGTCGATGGCCCTTTATGGGTCGCCCATTTGGGCTGGCGCCCTGGATCGCCGAAATGTCGCCCTCCTAAGGAGACCTCAGAGGGCGATGGCGATCAGGGTGTCGCGGGCGTACCGCACCGTCTCCTACGAGGCGGCGTGCGTTTTGGCGGCATCGCCGCCCTGGGATTTGGAGGCGGAGGTCCAAGCGTCAGTGCATTACTGGCGCGCTGACCTCCGGCTCCAGGGCGAGGAGCCCACGCACAGGGCGGTGGAGACGCGAAGGTCCCAGGCTCGATTGGTCCTGGAGGCCAAATGGCAGGAGAGGCTGGCCCAGCCCCACTATGGGGTGAGGACAGTCGAGGCTGTCCGTCCAGTGTTAAGGGAGTGGACGGACAGACGGCGCGGACCGCTCACCTACCGGCTTACTCAGGTGCTCTCCGGACACGGGTGTTTCGGAGAGTACCTCTGCAAGATAGCCGGTAGGGAGCCGACAACCAGATGTCACCATTGTGAGGTGTGTGACCGGGACACGGCGCAGCACACGCTGGAGGAGTGCCCGGCGTGGGCCGCGGAGCGCTGTGCCCTGGTCACCGTGATTGGCCCCGACCTCTCGTTGCCGACCGTCATATCCAAGATGGTCGGCGACGACAGGTGCTGGGGCGCAATGAGTTCCTTCTGCGAGACTGTCATCTCGCAGAAGGAGGCGGCGGAGCGGGGGCGTGAGGACGATCCTTACGCCCCGGACGTCCGCCGCCGGAGGATGGGGCGCAGGAGACGCGCTTATGTCGCTCTCCTGCCCCCCACCTAGGGGCTCCGGGTGGCGGGGCCTCAGGGGACCCTGCCACCCGTAAACTAAAAGCCCCGAGAGGGCGCGCGCGGTGTTCCCGCGCGCCTTTCTGATGTCGAAAGGGGAGAGCAGTCAGGCTCTCCCCTGGGGACGAGAGGTGGTCGGGTCCGAAAAAAAAATGACCCGGCCGGCACCCACACGGGGGGGGCCTGCTATGGTTGAATCTTTTAAGTTCCCAACTGGCCCCCCCCATTGGGTGAGAGAGGGAACACCCCAGGTTTTTTAGTGGGTAGACCAGCGCGTTTTCTAGCTGGGAGTCCCACACGCCCCGCCGGTGCCGTCCCCTAGCCGGCGGGTAGTGCATGAAGCATTTTTCCTGGGAATCAAAAAAAAAAAAAAAAAAAAGGTGTGACAATCAAAAGTTTTGCACTTCCCACAATAGGGGGTGGTCGAGAGAGGTACCAAACGACGGGGCAAAACTCTGGGCGTTTTTTGATGATGGTTCAGACAAAAACTTTGAATAATTTGAGACAAATTTTGACAATTTATTAAAAAATTTGCATTTCTTTGACGAATTTTTAATGTTCGTTTTTAGTATAAAAATCTTAAATTTTGGCAGTACTGAAAATTTCTATTGCCTTGATCAAGACAAGGTAGAATACAAGATATGACAAAAACCCGCTGAAAAATATGAATATTTAGGTACCGAAAGATTAGGTTAGGTTAGGTGTGACAATCAAAAGTTTTGCACTTCCCACAATAGGGGGTGGTCGAGAGAGGTACCAAACGACGGGGCAAAACTCTGGGCGTTATTTAATGATGGTTCAGACAAAAACTTTGAATAATTTGAGACAAATTTTGACAATTTATTTAAAAATTTGCATTTATTTGACGAATTTTTAATGTTCTTTTTGTAGTATAAAAAACTTAAATTCTGGCAGTACTGAAAATTTCTATTGCGTTGATCAAAACAAGGTAGAATACAAGATATGACAAAAACCCGCTGAAAAATATGAATATTTAGGTACGGAAAGATTAGGTTAGGTTAGGTGTGACAATCAAAAGTTTTGCACTTCCCACAATAGGGGGTGGTCTGAGAGTGGTACCAAATGACGGGGAAAACTCCGGGCGTTATTTAATGATGGTTCAGAGAATAACTTTGAATAATTTGAGATAAATTTTGACAATTTATTTAAAAATTTGCATTTCTTTGACGAATTTTTAATGTTCTTTTTGTAGTATTAAAAGCTCTTAAATTTTGGCAGAATTAAAAATTTCTATAGCGTTGATCAAAACAAGGTAGCATACAAGATATGACAAAAACCCGCTGAAAAATATGAATATTTAGGTACCGAAAGATTAGGTTAGGTTAGGTGTGACAATCAAAAGTTTTGCACTTCCCACAATAGGGGGTGGTCGAGAGTGGTACCAAATGACGGGGAAAACTCCGGGCGTTATTTAATGATGGTTCAGAGAATAACTTTGAATAATTTGAGACAAATTTTGACAATTTATTAAAAAATGTGCATTTCTTTGACGAATTTTTAATGTTCTTTTTGTAGTATTAACCTTTCCGGCCCCGCGCGCACTTAATGTAAACAATAACAGATTACCCGGTAATCGGACACCCGTCGCGCGGTCGGCACTTAAAGCGCCACTTGACACGCCCTATCGATGTTTATGTTTTTGAGCTCTGAGTTATGATAACATCGCTCGTGTTTCTTAGAAATACACATTGTAAGCTACGACAAGTATTATGAATCATCGCATTGAAGTGTATACTTGAGTTTATACGCCTGGATAAACAAAGCAGAACTGTACAAATTGTTCGTTATTGAAAATATTTGTTTCTAAAGAAATATAAATGCTATAAGAAGAGTTTTTACTTTTTCTATTTTCTAGATAAATACTCTTTATAGTAAAACGAAGTATTTATATATGGCTGTGAGAAAAAATTAAGATATTGACATTTGAAAGTGGCACTACCGTGCGTGTCATGGACATTTAGAGCGCGGCAAAAGTAAATATTGAAATTTTTGTTAAAAAATATTCGTCGTAACTTTGTGCGTTGTATTCAGATATTTCTATAGAAACACTAATAAATAACACTATTATAGTGATTGAAACCTGAAATACGATATAATACTGTACTAAAAAACAACAAATATAAAAAAGCGCGGGAAAACTGATAAATGATAATAGGTTACTTTGGGCTTCAGTTTGACAAACAAAATTATCATTAGTCAGTATTGTTTTTATTGTGTCTAAAAATAGAAATATGCTCTTTATAGTTAAACATTTTTTTTTATATATGTCTGTGAGAAAAAATTAAGATATTGACATTTGAAAGTAGCATTGACATGCGTGACGAGTACATTTAGAGCGCGGCAAAAGTAAATTTTGTTTTTTTTTTTACAGAATATTAGTCGTAACCTTGTGCGTTGTTTTCAGATATTTTTATAGAAACACTAATAAATAACACTCTTATAGTGATTGAAACCTGAAATACGATATAATACTGTACTAAAAAACAACAAATATAAAAAAGCGCGGGAAAACTGATAAATGATAATAGGTTACTTTGGGCTTCAGTTTGTTATACAAAAATAACGTAAGTCAGTATTGTTTTTATTGTCTCTAAAAATAGAAAGAATAAGCTTTTCAATAATGTATTACACTTATATACTTGCCCTACAAAAAACGACAGTAAACAGCGGCACAAATAACATCGACGAACGAACGCTCGGCGCGAAGTCACGTGACATAACAATAACAATATTAGACAATTATTATTCAGTTAGTAAATGGTTCGTTCGAAAAGCTCAGTTCATTCCGAGTACAATGATATACAATACAAGACTTTAAATACAGGCCTTTCAATACAAAAACGGCAAAAACTAGCGCGCGACCCTCTTTTTTTTGTTGCTTGACGCCTTAAGGCGTCAACGGGGTTTGACGGGTACAAAAGTGATGACGCCTTAAGGCGTCAACGGGGTTTGAGCGGTTAAAAGCTCTTAAATTTTGGCAGCATTGAAAATTTCTATAGCGTTGATCAAAACAAGGTAGCATACAAGATATGACAAAAACCCGCTGAAAAATATGACTATTTAGGTACCGAAAGATTAGGTTAGGTTAGGTGTAAAAATTAAAAGTTTTGCACTTCCCACAATAGGGGGTGGTCGAGAGTGGTACCAAATGACGGGGAAAACTCCGGGCGTTATTTTATGATGGTTCAGAGAATAACTTTGAATAATTTGAGACAAATTTTGACAATTTATTAAAAAATTTGCATTTCTTTGACGAATTTTTAATGTTCTTTTTGTAGTATTAAAAGCTCTTAAATTTTGGCAGCATTGAAAATTTCTATAGCGTTGATCAAAACAAGGTAGCATACAAGATATGACAAAAACCCGCTGAAAAATATGAATATTTAGGTACCGAAAGATTAGGTTAGTTTAGGTGTAAAAATTAAAAGTTTTGCACTTCCCACAATAGGGAGTGGTCGAGAGAGGTACCAAACGACGGGGCAAAACTCTGGGCGTTATTTAATGATGGTTCAGACAAAAACTTTGAATAATTTGAGACAAATTTTGATAATTTATTAAAAAATTTGCATTTCTTTGACGAATTTTTGATGTTCTTTTTGTAGTATAAAAAACTTAAATTTTGGCAGCACTGAAAATTTCTATTGCGTTGATCAAGACAAGGTAGAATACAAGATATGACGAAAACCCGCTGAAAAATATGAATATTTAGGTAACGAAAGATTAGGTTAGGTTAGGTGTGACAGTCAAAAGTATTGCACTGCCCACAATAGGGGGTGGTCGAGAGTGGTACCAAACGACGGGGCAAAACTCTGGGCGTTATTTAATGATGGTTCAGACAAAAGCTTTGAATAATTTGAGACAAATTTTGACAATTTATTAAAAATTTGCATTTCTTTGACGAATTTTTGATGTTGGTTTTGTAGTATAAAAAGCTCTTAAATTTTGGCAGCATTGAAAATTTCTATAGCGTTGATCAAAACAAGGTAGAATACAAGATATGACAAAAACCCGCTGAAAAATATGAATATTTAGGTACCGAAAGATTAGGTTAGGTTAGGTGTAAAAATTAAAAGTTTTGCACTTCCCACAATAGGGGGTGGTCGAGAGTGGTACCAAATGACGGGGAAAACTCCGGGCGTTATTTAATGATGGTTCAGAGAATAACTTTGAATAATTTGAGACAAATTTTGACAATTTATTAAAAAATTTGCATTTCTTTGACGAATTTTTAATGTTCTTTTTGTAGTATTAAAAGCTCTTAAATTTTGGCAGCATTGAACATTTCTATAGCGTTGATCAAAACAAGGTAGCATACAAGATATGACAAAAACCCGCTGAAAAATATGAATATTTAGGTACCGAAAGATTAGGTTTGGTTAGGTGTAAAAATTAAAAGTTTTGCAGTTCCCACAATAGGGAGTGGTCGAGAGAGGTACCAAACGACGGGGCAAAACTCTGGGCGTTATTTAATGATGGTTCAGACAAAAACTTTGAATAATTTGAGACAAATTTTGATAATTTATTAAAAAATTTGCATTTCTTTGACGAATTTTTGATGTTCGTTTTGTAGTATAAAAAGCTCTTAAATTTTGGCAGCATTGAAAATTTCTATAGCGTTGATAAAACAAGGTAGAATACAAGATATGACAAAAACCCGCTGAAAAATATGAATATTTAGGTACCGAAAGATTAGGTTAGGTTAGGTGTAAAAATCAAAAGTTTTGCACTTCCCACAATAGGGGGTGGTCGAGAGTGGTACCAAACTACGGGGAAAACTCCGGGCGTTATTAAATGATGGTTCAGAGAATAACTTTGAATAATTTGAGACAAATTATGACAATTTATTAAAAAATTTGCATTTCTTTGACGAATTTTTAATGTTCTTTTTGTAGTATAAAAATCTTAAATTTTGGCAGCATTGAAAATTTCTATAGCGTTGATCAAAACAAGGTAGAATACAAGATATGACAAAAACCCGCTGAAAAATATGAATATTTAGGTACCGAAAGATTAGGTTAGGTTAGGTGTAAAAATTAAAAGTTTTGCACTTCCCACAATAGAGGGTGGTCGAGAGTGGTACCAAACGACGGGGCAAAACTCTGGGCGTTATTTAATGATGGTTCAGACAAAAACTTTGAATAATTTGAGACAAATTTTGACAATTTATTAAAAAATTTGCATTTCTTTGACGAATTTTTAATGTTCTTTTTGTAGTATACAAAACTTAAATTTTGGGAGCACTGAACATTTCTATAGCGTTGATCAAGACAAGGTGGAATACAAGATATGACAAAAACCCGCTGAAAAATATGAATATTTAGGTACGGAAAGATTAGGTTAGGTTAGGTGTGACAATCAAAAGTTTTGCACTTCCCACAATAGGGGGTGGTCGAGAGTGGTACCAAATGACGGGGAAAACTCCGGGCGTTATTTAATGATGGTTCAGAGAATAACTTTGAATAATTTGAGACAAATTTTGACAATTTATTAAAAAATGTGCATTTCTTTGACGAATTTTTAATGTTCTTTTTGTAGTATAAAAAACATAAATTTTGGGAGCACTGAAAATTTCTATAGCGTTGATCAAGACAAGGTGGAATACAAGATATGACAAAAATCCGCTGAAAAATATGAATATTTAGGTACCGAAAGATTAGGTTAGGTTAGGTGTGACAATCAAAAGTTTTGCACTTCCCACAATAGGGGGTGGTCGAGAGTGGTACCAAACGACGGGGCAAAACTCTGGGCGTTATTTAATGATGGTTCAGACAAAAACTTTGAATAATTTGAGACAAATTTTGACAATTTATTTAAAAATTTGCATTTATTTGACGAATTTTTAATGTTCTTTTTGTAGTATAAAAAACTTAAATTCTGGCAGTACTGAAAATTTCTATTGCGTTGATCAAGACAAGGTAGAATACAAGATATGACAAAAACCCGCTGAAAAATATGAATATTTAGGTACCGAAAGATTAGGTTGGGTTAGGTGTGACAATCAAAAGTTTTGCACTTTCCACAATAGGGGGTGGTCGAGAGAGGTACCAAATGACGAGGCAAAACTCTGGGCGTTATTTAATGATGGTTCAGACAAAAACTTTGGATAATTTTAGACAAATGTTAACAATTTATTAAAAAATTTGCATTTCTTTGACGAATTTTTAATGTTCTTTTTGTAGTATAAAAAACATAAATTTTGGGAGCACTGAAAATTTCTATAGCGTTGATCAAGACAAGGTGGAATACAAGATATGACAAAAATCCGCTGAAAAATATGAATATTTAGGTACCGAAAGATTAGGTTAGGTTAGGTGTGACAATCAAAAGTTTTGCACTTCCCACAATAGGGGGTGGTCGAGAGAGGTACCAAACGACGGGGCAAAACTCTGGGCGTTTTTTGATGATGGTTCAGACAAAAACTTTGAATAATTTGAGACAAATTTTGACAATTTATTAAAAAATTTGCATTTCTTTGACGAATTTTTAATGTTCGTTTTTAGTATAAAAATCTTAAATTTTGGCAGTACTGAAAATTTCTATTGCCTTGATCAAGACAAGGTAGAATACAAGATATGACAAAAACCCGCTGAAAAATATGAATATTTAGGTACGGAAAGATTAGGTTAGGTTAGGTGTGACAATCAAAAGTTTTGCACTTCCCACAATAGGGGGTGGTCTGAGAGTGGTACCAAATGACGGGGAAAACTCCGGGCGTTATTTAATGATGGTTCAGAGAATAACTTTGAATAATTTGAGATAAATTTTGACAATTTATTTAAAAATTTGCATTTCTTTGACGAATTTTTAATGTTCTTTTTGTAGTATTAAAAGCTCTTAAATTTTGGCAGAATTAAAAATTTCTATAGCGTTGATCAAAACAAGGTAGCATACAAGATATGACAAAAACCCGCTGAAAAATATGAATATTTAGGTACCGAAAGATTAGGTTAGGTTAGGTGTGACAATCAAAAGTTTTGCACTTCCCACAATAGGGGGTGGTCGAGAGAGGTACCAAACGACGGGGCAAAACTCTGGGCGTTATTTAATGATGGTTCAGACAAAAACTTTGAATAATTTGAGACAAATTTTGACAATTTATTTAAAAATTTGCATTTATTTGACGAATTTTTAATGTTCTTTTTGTAGTATAAAAAACTTAAATTCTGGCAGTACTGAAAATTTCTATTGCGTTGATCAAGACAAGGTAGAATACAAGATATGACAAAAACCCGCTGAAAAATATGAATATTTAGGTACCGAAAGATTAGGTTAGGTTAGGTGTGACAATCAAAAGTTTTGCACTTTCCACAATAGGGGGTGGTCGAGAGAGGTACCAAATGACGAGGCAAAACTCTGGGCGTTATTTAATGATGGTTCAGACAAAAACTTTGGATAATTTTAGACAAATGTTGACAATTTATTAAAAAATTTGCATTTCTTTGACGAATTTTTAATGTACTTTTTGTAGTATTAAAAGCTCTTAAATTTTGGCAGCATTGAAAATTTCTATAGCGTTGATCAAAACAAGGTAGCATACAAGATATGACAAAAACCCGCTGAAAAATATGAATATTTAGGTACCGAAAGATTAGGTTAGGTTAGGTGTAAAAATTAAAAGTTTTGCACTTCCCACAATAGAGGGTGGTCGAGAGTGGTACCAAACGACGGGGCAAAACTCTGGGCGTTATTTAATGATGGTTCAGACAAAAACTTTGAATAATTTGAGACAAATTTTGACAATTTATTAAAAAATTTGCATTTCTTTGACGAATTTTTAATGTTCTTTTTGTAGTATACAAAACTTAAATTTTGGGAGCACTGAACATTTCTATAGCGTTGATCAAGACAAGGTGGAATACAAGATATGACAAAAACCCGCTGAAAAATATGAATATTTAGGTACGGAAAGATTAGGTTAGGTTAGGTGTGACAATCAAAAGTTTTGCACTTCCCACAATAGGGGGTGGTCGAGAGTGGTACCAAATGACGGGGAAAACTCCGGGCGTTATTTAATGATGGTTCAGAGAATAACTTTGAATAATTTGAGACAAATTTTGACAATTTATTAAAAAATGTGCATTTCTTTGACGAATTTTTAATGTTCTTTTTGTAGTATTAAAAGCTCTTAAATTTTGGCAGCATTGAAAATTTCTATAGCGTTGATCAAAACAAGGTAGCATACAAGATATGACAAAAACCCGCTGAAAAATATGACTATTTAGGTACCGAAAGATTAGGTTAGGTTAGGTGTAAAAATTAAAAGTTTTGCACTTCCCACAATAGGGGGTGGTCGAGAGTGGTACCAAATGACGGGGAAAACTCCGGGCGTTATTTTATGATGGTTCAGAGAATAACTTTGAATAATTTGAGACAAATTTTGACAATTTATTAAAAAATTTGCATTTCTTTGACGAATTTTTAATGTTCTTTTTGTAGTATTAAAAGCTCTTAAATTTTGGCAGCATTGAAAATTTCTATAGCGTTGATCAAAACAAGGTAGCATACAAGATATGACAAAAACCCGCTGAAAAATATGAATATTTAGGTACCGAAAGATTAGGTTAGGTTAGGTGTAAAAATTAAAAGTTTTGCACTTCCCACAATAGGGAGTGGTCGAGAGAGGTACCAAACGACGGGGCAAAACTCTGGGCGTTATTTAATGATGGTTCAGAGAATAACTTTGAATAATTTGAGACAAATTTTGACAATTTATTAAAAAATTTGCATTTCTTTGACGAATTTTTGATGTTCTTTTTGTAGTATAAAAAACTTAAATTTTGGCAGCACTGAAAATTTCTATTGCGTTGATCAAGACAAGGTAGAATACAAGATATGACGAAAACCCGCTGAAAAATATGAATATTTAGGTAACGAAAGATTAGGTTAGGTTAGGTGTGACAGTCAAAAGTATTGCACTGCCCACAATAGGGGGTGGTCGAGAGTGGTACCAAACGACGGGGCAAAACTCTGGGCGTTATTTAATGATGGTTCAGACAAAAGCTTTGAATAATTTGAGACAAATTTTGACAATTTATTAAAAATTTGCATTTCTTTGACGAATTTTTGATGTTGGTTTTGTAGTATAAAAAGCTCTTAAATTTTGGCAGCATTGAAAATTTCTATAGCGTTGATCAAAACAAGGTAGAATACAAGATATGACAAAAACCCGCTGAAAAATATGAATATTTAGGTACCGAAAGATTAGGTTAGGTTAGGTGTAAAAATTAAAAGTTTTGCACTTCCCACAATAGGGGGTGGTCGAGAGTGGTACCAAATGACGGGGAAAACTCCGGGCGTTATTTAATGATGGTTCAGAGAATAACTTTGAATAATTTGAGACAAATTTTGACAATTTATTAAAAAATTTGCATTTCTTTGACGAATTTTTAATGTTCTTTTTGTAGTATTAAAAGCTCTTAAATTTTGGCAGCATTGAACATTTCTATAGCGTTGATCAAAACAAGGTAGCATACAAGATATGACAAAAACCCGCTGAAAAATATGAATATTTAGGTACCGAAAGATTAGGTTTGGTTAGGTGTAAAAATTAAAAGTTTTGCAGTTCCCACAATAGGGAGTGGTCGAGAGAGGTACCAAACGACGGGGCAAAACTCTGGGCGTTATTTAATGATGGTTCAGACAAAAACTTTGAATAATTTGAGACAAATTTTGATAATTTATTAAAAAATTTGCATTTCTTTGACGAATTTTTGATGTTCGTTTTGTAGTATAAAAAGCTCTTAAATTTTGGCAGCATTGAAAATTTCTATAGCGTTGATAAAACAAGGTAGAATACAAGATATGACAAAAACCCGCTGAAAAATATGAATATTTAGGTACCGAAAGATTAGGTTAGGTTAGGTGTAAAAATCAAAAGTTTTGCACTTCCCACAATAGGGGGTGGTCGAGAGTGGTACCAAACGACGGGGAAAACTCCGGGCGTTATTAAATGATGGTTCAGAGAATAACTTTGAATAATTTGAGACAAATTTTGACAATTTATTAAAAAATTTGCATTTCTTTGACGAATTTTTAATGTTCTTTTTGTAGTATAAAAATCTTAAATTTTGGCAGCATTGAAAATTTCTATAGCGTTGATCAAAACAAGGTAGCATACAAGATATGACAAAAACCCGCTGAAAAATATGAATATTTAGGTACCGAAAGATTAGGTTAGGTTAGGTGTAAAAATTAAAAGTTTTGCACTTCCCACAATAGAGGGTGGTCGAGAGTGGTACCAAACGACGGGGCAAAACTCTGGGCGTTATTTAATGATGGTTCAGACAAAAACTTTGAATAATTTGAGACAAATTTTGACAATTTATTAAAAAATTTGCATTTCTTTGACGAATTTTTAATGTTCTTTTTGTAGTATACAAAACTAAAATTTTGGGAGCACTGAACATTTCTATAGCGTTGATCAAGACAAGGTGGAATACAAGATATGACAAAAACCCGCTGAAAAATATGAATATTTAGGTACGGAAAGATTAGGTTAGGTTAGGTGTGACAATCAAAAGTTTTGCACTTCCCACAATAGGGGGTGGTCGAGAGTGGTACCAAATGACGGGGAAAACTCCGGGCGTTATTTAATGATGGTTCAGAGAATAACTTTGAATAATTTGAGACAAATTTTGACAATTTATTAAAAAATGTGCATTTCTTTGACGAATTTTTAATGTTCTTTTTGTAGTATTAAAAGCTCTTAAATTTTGGCAGCATTGAAAATTTCTATAGCGTTGATCAAAACAAGGTAGCATACAAGATATGACAAAAACCCGCTGAAAAATATGAATATTTAGGTACCGAAAGATTAGGTTAGGTTAGGTGTAAAAATTAAAAGTTTTGCACTTCCCACAATAGGGGGTGGTCGAGAGTGGTACCAAATGACGGGGAAAACTCCGGGCGTTATTTTATGATGGTTCAGAGAATAACTTTGAATAATTTGAGACAAATTTTGACAATTTATTAAAAAAATTGCATTTCTTTGACGAATTTTTAATGTTCTTTTTGTAGTATTAAAAGCTCTTAAATTTTGGCAGCATTGAAAATTTCTATAGCGTTGATCAAAACAAGGTAGCATACAAGATATGACAAAAACCCGCTGAAAAATATGAATATTTAGGTACCGAAAGATTAGGTTAGGTTAGGTGTAAAAATTAAAAGTTTTGCACTTCCCACAATAGGGAGTGGTCGAGAGAGGTACCAAACGACGGGGCAAAACTCTGGGCGTTATTTAATGATGGTTCAGACAAAAACTTTGAATAATTTGAGACAAATTTTGATAATTTATTAAAAAATTTGCATTTCTTTGACGAATTTTTGATGTTCGTTTTGTAGTATAAAAAGCTCTTAAATTTTGGCAGCATTGAAAATTTCTATAGCGTTGATAAAACAAGGTAGAATACAAGATATGACAAAAACCCGCTGAAAAATATGAATATTTAGGTACCGAAAGATTAGGTTAGGTTAGGTGTAAAAATCAAAAGTTTTGCACTTCCCACAATAGGGGGTGGTCGAGAGTGGTACCAAACGACGGGGAAAACTCCGGGCGTTATTAAATGATGGTTCAGAGAATAACTTTGAATAATTTGAGACAAATTTTGACAATTTATTTAAAAATTTGCATTTATTTGACGAATTTTTAATGTTCTTTTTGTAGTATTAAAAGCTCTTAAATTTTGGCAGCATTGAAAATTTCTATAGCGTTGATCAAAACAAGGTAGCATACAAGATATGACAAAAACCCGCTGAAAAATATGAATATTTAGGTACCGAAAGATTAGGTTAGGTTAGGTGTAAAAATTAAAAGTTTTGCACTTCCCACAATAGTGGGTGGTCGAGAGTGGTACCAAATGACGGGGAAAACTCCGGGCGTTATTTAATGATGGTTCAGAGAATAACTTTGAATAATTTGAGACAAATTTTGACAATTTATTAAAAAATTTGCATTTCTTTGACGAATTTTTAATGTTCTTTTTGTAGTATTAAAAGCTCTTAAATTTTGGCAGCATTGAACATTTCTATAGCGTTGATCAAAACAAGGTAGCATACAAGATATGACAAAAACCCGCTGAAAAATATGAATATTTAGGTACCGAAAGATTAGGTTTGGTTAGGTGTAAAAATTAAAAGTTTTGCAGTTCCCACAATAGGGAGTGGTCGAGAGAGGTACCAAACGACGGGGCAAAACTCTGGGCGTTATTTAATGATGGTTCAGACAAAAACTTTGAATAATTTGAGACAAATTTTGATAATTTATTAAAAAATTTGCATTTCTTTGACGAATTTTTGATGTTCGTTTTGTAGTATAAAAAGCTCTTAAATTTTGGCAGCATTGAAAATTTCTATAGCGTTGATAAAACAAGGTAGAATACAAGATATGACAAAAACCCGCTGAAAAATATGAATATTTAGGTACCGAAAGATTAGGTTAGGTTAGGTGTAAAAATCAAAAGTTTTGCACTTCCCACAATAGGGGGTGGTCGAGAGTGGTACCAAACGACGGGGAAAACTCCGGGCGTTATTAAATGATGGTTCAGAGAATAACTTTGAATAATTTGAGACAAATTTTGACAATTTATTAAAAAATTTGCATTTCTTTGACGAATTTTTAATGTTCTTTTTGTAGTATAAAAATCTTAAATTTTGGCAGCATTGAAAATTTCTATAGCGTTGATCAAAACAAGGTAGAATACAAGATATAACAAAAACCCGCTGAAAAATATGAATATTTAGGTACCGAAAGATTAGGTT
The DNA here is from genome assembly GCA_963675205.1 of Catocala nupta. Taxonomy (NCBI): domain Eukaryota; kingdom Metazoa; phylum Arthropoda; class Insecta; order Lepidoptera; family Erebidae; genus Catocala; species Catocala nupta. The sequence continues at coordinate 1,911,576 of OY776104.1, read as the reverse complement.
AGGTTAGGTGTAAAAATTAAAAGTTTTGCACTTCCCACAATAGGGGGTGGTCGAGAGAGGTACCAAACGACGAGGCAAAACTCTGGGCGTTATTTAATGATGGTTCAGACAAAAACTTTGGATAATTTTAGACAAATGTTGACAATTTATTAAAAAATTTGCATTTCTTTGACGAATTTTTAATGTACTTTTTGTAGTATTAAAAGCTCTTAAATTTTGGCAGCATTGAAAATTTCTATAGCGTTGATCAAAACAAGGTAGCATACAAGATATGACAAAAACCCGCTGAAAAATATGAATATTTAGGTACCGAAAGATTAGGTTAGGTTAGGTGTAAAAATTAAAAGTTTTGCACTTCCCACAATAGGGGGTGGTCGAGAGAGGTACCAAACGACGAGGCAAAACTCTGGGCGTTATTTAATGATGGTTCAGACAAAAACTTTGGATAATTTTAGACAAATGTTGACAATTTATTAAAAAATTTGCATTTCTTTGACGAATTTTTAATGTACTTTTTGTAGTATTAAAAGCTCTTAAATTTTGGCAGCATTGAAAATTTCTATAGCGTTTATCAAAACAAGGTAGCATACAAGATATGACAAAAACCCGCTGAAAAATATGAATATTTAGGTACCGAAAGATTAGGTTAGGTTAGGTGTAAAAATTAAAAGTTTTGCACTTCCCACAATAGAGGGTGGTCGAGAGTGGTACCAAACGACGGGGCAAAACTCTGGGCGTTATTTAATGATGGTTCAGACAAAAACTTTGAATAATTTGAGACAAATTTTGACAATTTATTAAAAAATTTGCATTTCTTTGACGAATTTTTAATGTTCTTTTTGTAGTATACAAAACTTAAATTTTGGGAGCACTGAACATTTCTATAGCGTTGATCAAGACAAGGTGGAATACAAGATATGACAAAAACCCGCTGAAAAATATGAATATTTAGGTACGGAAAGATTAGGTTAGGTTAGGTGTGACAATCAAAAGTTTTGCACTTCCCACAATAGGGGGTGGTCGAGAGTGGTACCAAATGACGGGGAAAACTCCGGGCGTTATTTAATGATGGTTCAGAGAATAACTTTGAATAATTTGAGACAAATTTTGACAATTTATTAAAAAATGTGCATTTCTTTGACGAATTTTTAATGTTCTTTTTGTAGTATTAAAAGCTCTTAAATTTTGGCAGCATTGAAAATTTCTATAGCGTTGATCAAAACAAGGTAGCATACAAGATATGACAAAAACCCGCTGAAAAATATGAATATTTAGGTACCGAAAGATTAGGTTAGGTTAGGTGTAAAAATTAAAAGTTTTGCACTTCCCACAATAGGGGGTGGTCGAGAGTGGTACCAAATGACGGGGAAAACTCCGGGCGTTATTTTATGATGGTTCAGAGAATAACTTTGAATAATTTGAGACAAATTTTGACAATTTATTAAAAAAATTGCATTTCTTTGACGAATTTTTAATGTTCTTTTTGTAGTATTAAAAGCTCTTAAATTTTGGCAGCATTGAAAATTTCTATAGCGTTGATCAAAACAAGGTAGCATACAAGATATGACAAAAACCCGCTGAAAAATATGAATATTTAGGTACCGAAAGATTAGGTTAGGTTAGGTGTAAAAATTAAAAGTTTTGCACTTCCCACAATAGGGAGTGGTCGAGAGAGGTACCAAACGACGGGGCAAAACTCTGGGCGTTATTTAATGATGGTTCAGACAAAAACTTTGAATAATTTGAGACAAATTTTGATAATTTATTAAAAAATTTGCATTTCTTTGACGAATTTTTGATGTTCGTTTTGTAGTATAAAAAGCTCTTAAATTTTGGCAGCATTGAAAATTTCTATAGCGTTGATAAAACAAGGTAGAATACAAGATATGACAAAAACCCGCTGAAAAATATGAATATTTAGGTACCGAAAGATTAGGTTAGGTTAGGTGTAAAAATCAAAAGTTTTGCACTTCCCACAATAGGGGGTGGTCGAGAGTGGTACCAAACGACGGGGAAAACTCCGGGCGTTATTAAATGATGGTTCAGAGAATAACTTTGAATAATTTGAGACAAATTTTGACAATTTATTTAAAAATTTGCATTTATTTGACTAATTTTTAATGTTCTTTTTGTAGTATTAAAAGCTCTTAAATTTTGGCAGCATTGAAAATTTCTATAGCGTTGATCAAAACAAGGTAGCATACAAGATATGACAAAAACCCGCTGAAAAATATGAATATTTAGGTACCGAAAGATTAGGTTAGGTTAGGTGTAAAAATTAAAAGTTTTGCACTTCCCACAATAGGGGGTGGTCGAGAGTGGTACCAAATGACGGGGAAAACTCCGGGCGTTATTTAATGATGGTTCAGAGAATAACTTTGAATAATTTGAGACAAATTTTGACAATTTATTAAAAAATTTGCATTTCTTTGACGAATTTTTAATGTTCTTTTTGTAGTATTAAAAGCTCTTAAATTTTGGCAGCATTGAACATTTCTATAGCGTTGATCAAAACAAGGTAGCATACAAGATATGACAAAAACCCGCTGAAAAATATGAATATTTAGGTACCGAAAGATTAGGTTTGGTTAGGTGTAAAAATTAAAAGTTTTGCAGTTCCCACAATAGGGAGTGGTCGAGAGAGGTACCAAACGACGGGGCAAAACTCTGGGCGTTATTTAATGATGGTTCAGACAAAAACTTTGAATAATTTGAGACAAATTTTGATAATTTATTAAAAAATTTGCATTTCTTTGACGAATTTTTGATGTTCGTTTTGTAGTATAAAAAGCTCTTAAATTTTGGCAGCATTGAAAATTTCTATAGCGTTGATAAAACAAGGTAGAATACAAGATATGACAAAAACCCGCTGAAAAATATGAATATTTAGGTACCGAAAGATTAGGTTAGGTTAGGTGTAAAAATCAAAAGTTTTGCACTTCCCACAATAGGGGGTGGTCGAGAGTGGTACCAAACGACGGGGAAAACTCCGGGCGTTATTAAATGATGGTTCAGAGAATAACTTTGAATAATTTGAGACAAATTTTGACAATTTATTTAAAAATTTGCATTTATTTGACGAATTTTTAATGTTCTTTTTGTAGTATAAAAAGCTCTTAAATTTTGGCAGCATTGAAAATTTCTATAGCGTTGATAAAACAAGGTAGCATACAAGATATGACAAAAACCCGCTGAAAAATATGAATATTTAGGTACCGAAAGATTAGGTTAGGTTAGGTGTAAAAATTAAAAGTTTTGCACTTCCCACAATAGGGGGTGGTCGAGAGTGGTACCAAACGACGGGGCAAAACTCTGGGCGTTATTTAATGATGGTTCAGACAAAAACTTTGAATAATTTGAGACAAATTTTGACAATTTATTTAAAAATTTGCATTTATTTGACGAATTTTTAATGTTCTTTTTGTAGTATAAAAAACTTAAATTTTGGCAGCACTGAAAATTTCTATTGCGTTGATCAAGACAAGGTAGAATACAAGATATGACGAAAACCCGCTGAAAAATATGAATATTTAGGTAACGAAAGATTAGGTTAGGTTAGGTGTGACAGTCAAAAGTATTGCACTTCCCACAATAGGGGGTGGTCGAGAGTGGTACCAAACGACGGGGCAAAACTCTGGGCGTTATTTAATGATGGTTCAGACAAAAACTTTGAATAATTTGAGACAAATTTTGACAATTTATTAAAAAATTTGCATTTCTTTGACGAATTTTTGATGTTCGTTTTGTAGTATAAAAAGCTCTTAAATTTTGGCAGCATTGAAAATTTCTATAGCGTTGATAAAACAAGGTAGAATACAAGATATGACAAAAACCCGCTGAAAATATGAATATTTAGGTACCGAAAGATTCGGTTAGGTTAGGTGTAAAAATCAAAAGTTTTGCACTTCCCACAATAGGGGGTGGTCGAGAGTGGTACCAAACGACGGGGAAAACTCCGGGCGTTATTAAATGATGGTTCAGAGAATAACTTTGAATAATTTGAGACAAATTTTGACAATTTATTTAAAAATTTGCATTTATTTGACGAATTTTTAATGTTCTTTTTGTAGTATAAAAAACTTAAATTTTGGCAGCACTGAAAATTTCTATTGCGTTGATCAAGACAAGGTAGAATACAAGATATGACGAAAACCCGCTGAAAAATATGAATATTTAGGTAACGAAAGATTAGGTTAGGTTAGGTGTGACAGTCAAAAGTATTGCACTTCCCACAATAGGGGGTGGTCGAGAGTGGTACCAAACGACGGGGCAAAACTCCGGGCGTTATTTAATGATGGTTCAGAGAATAACTTTGAATAATTTGAGACAAATTTTGACAATTTATTTAAAAATTTGCATTTATTTGACGAATTTTTAATGTTCTTTTTGTAGTATTAAAAGCTCTTAAATTTTGGCAGCATTGAAAATTTCTATAGCGTTGATCAAAACAAGGTAGCATACAAGATATGACAAAAACCCGCTGAAAAATATGAATATTTAGGTACCGAAAGATTAGGTTAGGTTAGGTGTAAAAATTAAAAGTTTTGCACTTCCCACAATAGGGAGTGGTCGAGAGAGGTACCAAACGACGGGGCAAAACTCTGGGCGTTATTTAATGATGGTTCAGACAAAAACTTTGAATAATTTGAGACAAATTTTGGTAATTTATTAAAAAATTTGCATTTCTTTGACGAATTTTTAATGTTCGTTTTTAGTATAAAAATCTTAAATTTTGGCAGTACTGAAAATTTCTATTGCATTGATCAAGACAAGGTAGAATACAAGATATGACAAAAACCCGCTGAAAAATATGAATATTTAGGTACCGAAAGATTAGGTTAGGTTAGGTGTGACAATCAAAAGTTTTGCACTTCCCACAATAGGGGGTGGTCGAGAGTGGTACCAAACGACGGGGCAAAACTCTGGGCGTTATTTAATGATGGTTCAGACAAAAACTTTGAATAATTTGAGACAAATTTTGACAATTTATTTAAAAATTTGCATTTATTTGACGAATTTTTAATGTTCTTTTTATAGTATAAAAAACTTAAATTTTGGCAGTACTGAAAATTTCTATTGCGTTGATCAAGACAAGGTAGAATACAAGATATGACAAAAACCCGCTGAAAAATATGAATATTTAGGTACCGAAAGATTAGGTTAGGTTAGGTGTGACAATCAAAAGTTTTGCACTTTCCACAATAGGGGGTGGTCGAGAGAGGTACCAAATGACGAGGCAAAACTCTGGGCGTTATTTAATGATGGTTCAGACAAAAACTTTGGATAATTTTAGACAAATGTTAACAATTTATTAAAAAATTTGCATTTCTTTGACGAATTTTTAATGTTCTTTTTGTAGTATAAAAAACATAAATTTTGGGAGCACTGAAAATTTCTATAGCGTTGATCAAGACAAGGTGGAATACAAGATATGACAAAAATCCGCTGAAAAATATGAATATTTAGGTACCGAAAGATTAGGTTAGGTTAGGTGTGACAATCAAAAGTTTTGCACTTCCCACAATAGGGGGTGGTCGACAGAGGTACCAAACGACGGGGCAAAACTCTGGGCGTTATTTGATGATGGTTCAGACAAAAACTTTGAATAATTTGAGACAAATTTTGACAATTTATTAAAAAATTTGCATTTCTTTGACGAATTTTTAATGTTCGTTTTTAGTATAAAAATCTTAAATTTTGGCAGTACTGAAAATTTCTATTGCCTTGATCAAGACAAGGTAGAATACAAGATATGACAAAAACCCGCTGAAAAATATGAATATTTAGGTACCGAAAGATTAGGTTAGGTTAGGTGTGACAATCAAAAGTTTTGCACTTCCCACAATAGGGGGTGGTCGAGAGTGGTACCAAACGACGGGGCAAAACTCTGGGCGTTATTTAATGATGGTTCGGACAAAAACTTTGAATAATTTGAGACAAATTTTGACAATTTATTTAAAAATTTGCATTTATTTGACGAATTTTTAATGTTCTTTTTGTAGTATAAAAAACTTAAATTCTGGCAGTACTGAAAATTTCTATTGCGTTGATCAAGACAAGGTAGAATACAAGATATGACAAAAACCCGCTGAAAAATATGAATATTTAGGTACCGAAAGATTAGGTTAGGTTAGGTGTGACAATCAAAAGTTTTGCACTTTCCACAATAGGGGGTGGTCGAGAGAGGTACCAAATGACGAGGCAAAACTCTGGGCGTTATTTAATGATGGTTCAGACAAAAACTTTGGATAATTTTAGACAAATGTTAACAATTTATTAAAAAATTTGCATTTCTTTGACGAATTTTTAATGTTCTTTTTGTAGTATAAAAAACATAAATTTTGGGAGCACTGAAAATTTCTATAGCGTTGATCAAGACAAGGTGGAATACAAGATATGACAAAAATCCGCTGAAAAATATGAATATTTAGGTACCGAAAGATTAGGTTAGGTTAGGTGTGACAATCAAAAGTTTTGCACTTCCCACAATAGGGGGTGGTCGAGAGAGGTACCAAACGACGGGGCAAAACTCTGGGCGTTTTTTGATGATGGTTCAGACAAAAACTTTGAATAATTTGAGACAAATTTTGACAATTTATTAAAAAATTTGCATTTCTTTGACGAATTTTTAATGTTCGTTTTTAGTATAAAAATCTTAAATTTTGGCAGTACTGAAAATTTCTATTGCCTTGATCAAGACAAGGTAGAATACAAGATATGACAAAAACCCGCTGAAAAATATGAATATTTAGGTACCGAAAGATTAGGTTAGGTTAGGTGTGACAATCAAAAGTTTTGCACTTCCCACAATAGGGGGTGGTCGAGAGAGGTACCAAACGACGGGGCAAAACTCTGGGCGTTATTTAATGATGGTTCAGACAAAAACTTTGAATAATTTGAGACAAATTTTGACAATTTATTTAAAAATTTGCATTTATTTGACGAATTTTTAATGTTCTTTTTGTAGTATAAAAAACTTAAATTCTGGCAGTACTGAAAATTTCTATTGCGTTGATCAAAACAAGGTAGAATACAAGATATGACAAAAACCCGCTGAAAAATATGAATATTTAGGTACGGAAAGATTAGGTTAGGTTAGGTGTGACAATCAAAAGTTTTGCACTTCCCACAATAGGGGGTGGTCTGAGAGTGGTACCAAATGACGGGGAAAACTCCGGGCGTTATTTAATGATGGTTCAGAGAATAACTTTGAATAATTTGAGATAAATTTTGACAATTTATTTAAAAATTTGCATTTCTTTGACGAATTTTTAATGTTCTTTTTGTAGTATTAAAAGCTCTTAAATTTTGGCAGAATTAAAAATTTCTATAGCGTTGATCAAAACAAGGTAGCATACAAGATATGACAAAAACCCGCTGAAAAATATGAATATTTAGGTACCGAAAGATTAGGTTAGGTTAGGTGTAAAAATTAAAAGTTTTGCACTTCCCACAATAGGGGGTGGTCGAGAGTGCTACCAAATGACGGGGAAAACTCCGGGCGTTATTTAATGATGGTTCAGAGAATAACTTTGAATAATTTGAGACAAATTTTGACAATTTATTAAAAAATTTGCATTTCTTTGACGAATTTTTAATGTTCTTTTTGTAGTATTAAAAGCTCTTAAATTTTGGCAGCATTGAAAATTTCTATAGCGTTGATCAAAACAAGGTAGCATACAAGATATGACAAAAACCCGCTGAAAAATATGAATATTTAGGTACCGAAAGATTAGGTTTGGTTAGGTGTAAAAATTAAAAGTTTTGCAGTTCCCACAATAGGGAGTGGTCGAGAGAGGTACCAAACGACGGGGCAAAACTCTGGGCGTTATTTAATGACGGTTCAGACAAAAACTTTGAATAATTTGAGACAAATTTTGACAATTTATTAAAAAATTTGCATTTCTTTGACGAATTTTTAATGTTCTTTTTGTAGTATAAAAAACATAAATTTTGGGAGCACTGAAAATTTCTATAGCGTTGATCAAGACAAGGTGGAATACAAGATATGACAAAAATCCGCTGAAAAATATGAATATTTAGGTACCGAAAGATTAGGTTAGGTTAGGTGTGACAATCAAAAGTTTTGCACTTCCCACAATAGGGGGTGGTCGAGAGAGGTACCAAACGACGGGGCAAAACTCTGGGCGTTATTTAATGATGGTTCAGACAAAAACTTTGAATAATTTGAGACAAATTTTGACAATTTATTAAAAAATTTGCATTTCTTTGACGAATTTTTAATGTTCTTTTTGTAGTATACAAAACTTAAATTTTGGGAGCACTGAAAATTTCTATAGCGTTGATCAAGACAAGGTGGAATACAAGATATGACAAAAATCCGCTGAAAAATATGAATATTTAGGTACCGAAAGATTAGGTTAGGTTAGGTGTGACAATCAAAAGTTTTGCACTTCCCACAATAGGGGGTGGTCGAGAGAGGTACCAAACGACGGGGCAAAACTCTGGGCGTTATTTAATGATGGTTCAGACAAAAACTTTGAATAATTTGAGACAAATTTTGACAATTTATTAAAAAATTTGCATTTCTTTGACGAATTTTTAATGTTCTTTTTGTAGTATACAAAACTTAAATTTTGGGAGCACTGAAAATTTCTATAGCGTTGATCAAGACAAGGTGGAATACAAGATATGACAAAAATCCGCTGAAAAATATGAATATTTAGGTACCGAAAGATTAGGTTAGGTTAGGTGTGACAATCAAAAGTTTTGCACTTTCCACAATAGGGGGTGGTCGAGAGAGGTACCAAATGACGAGGCAAAACTCTGGGCGTTATTTAATGATGGTTCAGACAAAAACTTTGGATAATTTTAGACAAATGTTAACAATTTATTAAAAAATTTGCATTTCTTTGACGAATTTTTAATGTTCTTTTTGTAGTATAAAAAACATAAATTTTGGGAGCACTGAAAATTTCTATAGCGTTGATCAAGACAAGGTGGAATACAAGATATGACAAAAATCCGCTGAAAAATATGAATATTTAGGTACCGAAAGATTAGGTTAGGTTAGGTGTGACAATCAAAAGTTTTGCACTTCCCACAATAGGGGGTGGTCGACAGAGGTACCAAACGACGGGGCAAAACTCTGGGCGTTATTTGATGATGGTTCAGACAAAAACTTTGAATAATTTGAGACAAATTTTGACAATTTATTAAAAAATTTGCATTTCTTTGACGAATTTTTAATGTTCGTTTTTAGTATAAAAATCTTAAATTTTGGCAGTACTGAAAATTTCTATTGCCTTGATCAAGACAAGGTAGAATACAAGATATGACAAAAACCCGCTGAAAAATATGAATATTTAGGTACCGAAAGATTAGGTTAGGTTAGGTGTGACAATCAAAAGTTTTGCACTTCCCACAATAGGGGGTGGTCGAGAGTGGTACCAAACGACGGGGCAAAACTCTGGGCGTTATTTAATGATGGTTCGGACAAAAACTTTGAATAATTTGAGACAAATTTTGACAATTTATTTAAAAATTTGCATTTATTTGACGAATTTTTAATGTTCTTTTTGTAGTATAAAAAACTTAAATTCTGGCAGTACTGAAAATTTCTATTGCGTTGATCAAGACAAGGTAGAATACAAGATATGACAAAAACCCGCTGAAAAATATGAATATTTAGGTACCGAAAGATTAGGTTAGGTTAGGTGTGACAATCAAAAGTTTTGCACTTTCCACAATAGGGGGTGGTCGAGAGAGGTACCAAATGACGAGGCAAAACTCTGGGCGTTATTTAATGATGGTTCAGACAAAAACTTTGGATAATTTTAGACAAATGTTAACAATTTATTAAAAAATTTGCATTTCTTTGACGAATTTTTAATGTTCTTTTTGTAGTATAAAAAACATAAATTTTGGGAGCACTGAAAATTTCTATAGCGTTGATCAAGACAAGGTGGAATACAAGATATGACAAAAATCCGCTGAAAAATATGAATATTTAGGTACCGAAAGATTAGGTTAGGTTAGGTGTGACAATCAAAAGTTTTGCACTTCCCACAATAGGGGGTGGTCGAGAGAGGTACCAAACGACGGGGCAAAACTCTGGGCGTTTTTTGATGATGGTTCAGACAAAAACTTTGAATAATTTGAGACAAATTTTGACAATTTATTAAAAAATTTGCATTTCTTTGACGAATTTTTAATGTTCGTTTTTAGTATAAAAATCTTAAATTTTGGCAGTACTGAAAATTTCTATTGCCTTGATCAAGACAAGGTAGAATACAAGATATGACAAAAACCCGCTGAAAAATATGAATATTTAGGTACCGAAAGATTAGGTTAGGTTAGGTGTGACAATCAAAAGTTTTGCACTTCCCACAATAGGGGGTGGTCGAGAGAGGTACCAAACGACGGGGCAAAACTCTGGGCGTTATTTAATGATGGTTCAGACAAAAACTTTGAATAATTTGAGACAAATTTTGACAATTTATTTAAAAATTTGCATTTATTTGACGAATTTTTAATGTTCTTTTTGTAGTATAAAAAACTTAAATTCTGGCAGTACTGAAAATTTCTATTGCGTTGATCAAAACAAGGTAGAATACAAGATATGACAAAAACCCGCTGAAAAATATGAATATTTAGGTACGGAAAGATTAGGTTAGGTTAGGTGTGACAATCAAAAGTTTTGCACTTCCCACAATAGGGGGTGGTCTGAGAGTGGTACCAAATGACGGGGAAAACTCCGGGCGTTATTTAATGATGGTTCAGAGAATAACTTTGAATAATTTGAGATAAATTTTGACAATTTATTTAAAAATTTGCATTTCTTTGACGAATTTTTAATGTTCTTTTTGTAGTATTAAAAGCTCTTAAATTTTGGCAGAATTAAAAATTTCTATAGCGTTGATCAAAACAAGGTAGCATACAAGATATGACAAAAACCCGCTGAAAAATATGAATATTTAGGTACCGAAAGATTAGGTTAGGTTAGGTGTAAAAATTAAAAGTTTTGCACTTCCCACAATAGGGGGTGGTCGAGAGTGCTACCAAATGACGGGGAAAACTCCGGGCGTTATTTAATGATGGTTCAGAGAATAACTTTGAATAATTTGAGACAAATTTTGACAATTTATTAAAAAATTTGCATTTCTTTGACGAATTTTTAATGTTCTTTTTGTAGTATTAAAAGCTCTTAAATTTTGGCAGCATTGAAAATTTCTATAGCGTTGATCAAAACAAGGTAGCATACAAGATATGACAAAAACCCGCTGAAAAATATGAATATTTAGGTACCGAAAGATTAGGTTTGGTTAGGTGTAAAAATTAAAAGTTTTGCAGTTCCCACAATAGGGAGTGGTCGAGAGAGGTACCAAACGACGGGGCAAAACTCTGGGCGTTATTTAATGACGGTTCAGACAAAAACTTTGAATAATTTGAGACAAATTTTGACAATTTATTAAAAAATTTGCATTTCTTTGACGAATTTTTAATGTTCTTTTTGTAGTATAAAAAACATAAATTTTGGGAGCACTGAAAATTTCTATAGCGTTGATCAAGACAAGGTGGAATACAAGATATGACAAAAATCCGCTGAAAAATATGAATATTTAGGTACCGAAAGATTAGGTTAGGTTAGGGGTGACAATCAAAAGTTTTGCACTTCCCACAATAGGGGGTGGTCGAGAGAGGTACCAAACGACGGGGCAAAACTCTGGGCGTTATTTAATGATGGTTCAGACAAAAACTTTGAATAATTTGAGACAAATTTTGACAATTTATTAAAAAATTTGCATTTCTTTGACGAATTTTTAATGTTCTTTTTGTAGTATACAAAACTTAAATTTTGGGAGCACTGAAAATTTCTATAGCGTTGATCAAGACAAGGTGGAATACAAGATATGACAAAAATCCGCTGAAAAATATGAATATTTAGGTACCGAAAGATTAGGTTAGGTTAGGTGTGACAATCAAAAGTTTTGCACTTCCCACAATAGGGGGTGGTCGAGAGTGGTACCAAACGACGGGGCAAAACTCTGGGCGTTATTTAATGATGGTTCAGACAAAAACTTTGAATAATTTGAGACAAATTTTGACAATTTATTAAAAAATTTGCATTTCTTTGACGAATTTTTAATGTTCTTTTTGTAGTATAAAAAACTTAAATTTTGGGAGCACTGAAAATTTCTATAGCGTTGATAAAGACAAGGTAGAATGCAAGTTATGACAAAAATCCGCTGAAAAATATGAATATTTAGGTACGGAAAGATTAGGTTAGGTTAGGTGTGACAATCAAAAGTTTTGCACTTCCCACAATAGGGGGTGGTCGAGAGAGGTACCAAACGACGGGGCAAAACTCTGGGCGTTTTTTGATGATGGTTCAGACAAAAACTTTGAATAATTTGAGACAAATTTTGACAATTTATTAAAAAATTTGCATTTCTTTGACGAATTTTTAATGTTCGTTTTTAGTATAAAAATCTTAAATTTTGGCAGTACTGAAAATTTCTATTGCCTTGATCAAGACAAGGTAGAATACAAGATATGACAAAAACCCGCTGAAAAATATGAATATTTAGGTACCGAAAGATTAGGTTAGGTTAGGTGTGACAATCAAAAGTTTTGCACTTCCCACAATAGGGGGTGGTCGAGAGAGGTACCAAACGACGGGGCAAAACTCTGGGCGTTATTTAATGATGGTTCAGACAAAAACTTTGAATAATTTGAGACAAATTTTGACAATTTATTTAAAAATTTGCATTTATTTGACGAATTTTTAATGTTCTTTTTGTAGTATAAAAAACTTAAATTCTGGCAGTACTGAAAATTTCTATTGCGTTGATCAAAACAAGGTAGAATACAAGATATGACAAAAACCCGCTGAAAAATATGAATATTTAGGTACGGAAAGATTAGGTTAGGTTAGGTGTGACAATCAAAAGTTTTGCACTTCCCACAATAGGGGGTGGTCTGAGAGTGGTACCAAATGACGGGGAAAACTCCGGGCGTTATTTAATGATGGTTCAGAGAATAACTTTGAATAATTTGAGACAAATTTTGACAATTTATTTAAAAATTTGCATTTCTTTGACGAATTTTTAATGTTCTTTTTGTAGTATTAAAAGCTCTTAAATTTTGGCAGAATTAAAAATTTCTATAGCGTTGATCAAAACAAGGTAGCATACAAGATATGACAAAAACCCGCTAAAAAATATGAATATTTAGGTACCGAAAGATTAGGTTAGGTTAGGTGTAAAAATTAAAAGTTTTGCACTTCCCACAATAGGGGGTGGTCGAGAGTGGTACCAAATGACGGGGAAAACTCCGGGCGTTATTTAATGATGGTTCAGAGAATAACTTTGAATAATTTGAGACAAATTTTGACAATTTATTAAAAAATTTGCATTTCTTTGACGAATTTTTAATGTTCGTTTTTAGTATAAAAATCTTAAATTTTGGCAGTACTGAAAATTTCTATTGTATTGATCAAGACAAGGTAGAATACAAGATATGACAAAAACCCGCTGAAAAATATGAATATTTAGGTACCGAAAGATTAGGTTAGGTTAGGTGTAAAAATTAAAAGTTTTGCACTTCCCACAATAGGGAGTGGTCGAGAGAGGTACCAAACGACGGGGCAAAACTCTGGGCGTTATTTAATGATGGTTCAGACAAAAACTTTGAATAATTTGAGACAAATTTTGACAATTTATTAAAAAATTTGCATTTCTTTGACGAATTTTTAATGTTCGTTTTTAGTATAAAAATCTTAAATTTTGGCAGTACTGAAAATTTCTATTGCCTTGATCAAGACAAGGTGGAATACAAGATATGACAAAAATCCGCTGAAAAATATGAATATTTAGGTACCGAAAGATTAGGTTAGGTTAGGTGTGACAATCAAAAGTTTTGCACTTCCCACAATAGGGGGTGGTCGAGAGAGGTACCAAACGACGGGGCAAAACTCTGGGCGTTATTTAATGATGGTTCAGACAAAAACTTTGAATAATTTGAGACAAATTTTGACAATTTATTAAAAAATTTGCATTTCTTTGACGAATTTTTAATGTTCTTTTTGTAGTATACAAAACTTAAATTTTGGGAGCACTGAAAATTTCTATAGCGTTGATCAAGACAAGGTGGAATACAAGATATGACAAAAACCCGCTGAAAAATATGAATATTTAGGTACCGAAAGATTAGGTTAGGTTAGGTGTAAAAATTAAAAGTTTTGCACTTCCCACAATAGGGAGTGGTCGAGAGAGGTACCAAACGACGGGGCAAAACTCTGGGCGTTATTTAATGATGGTTCAGACAAAAACTTTGAATAATTTGAGACAAATTTTGACAATTTATTAAAAAATTTGCATTTCTTTGACGAATTTTTAATGTTCGTTTTTAGTATAAAAATCTTAAATTTTGGCAGTACTGAAAATTTCTATTGCGTTGATCAAGACAAGGTAGAATACAAGATATGACAAAAACCCGCTGAAAAATATGAATATTTAGGTACCGAAAGATTAGGTTAGGTTAGGTGTGACAATCAAAAGTTTTGCACTTCCCACAATAGGGGGTGGTCGAGAGTGGTACCAAACGACGGGGCAAAACTCTGGGCGTTATTTAATGATGGTTCAGACAAAAACTTTGAATAATTTGAGACAAATTTTGACAATTTATTAAAAAATTTGCATTTCTTTGACGAATTTTTAATGTTCTTTTTGTAGTATACAAAACTTAAATTTTGGGAGCACTGAAAATTTCTATAGCGTTGATCAAGACAAGGTGGAATACAAGATATGACAAAAATCCGCTGAAAAATATGAATATTTAGGTACCGAAAGATTAGGTTAGGTTAGGTGTGACAATCAAAAGTTTTGCACTTCCCACAATAGGGGGTGGTCGAGAGTGGTACCAAACGACGGGGCAAAACTCTGGGCGTTATTTAATGATGGTTCAGACAAAAACTTTGAATAATTTGAGACAAATTTTGACAATTTATTAAAAAATTTGCATTTCTTTGACGAATTTTTAATGTTCTTTTTGTAGTATAAAAAACTTAAATTTTGGGAGCACTGAAAATTTCTATAGCGTTGATAAAGACAAGGTAGAATGCAAGTTATGACAAAAATCCGCTGAAAAATATGAATATTTAGGTACGGAAAGATAAGGTTAGGTTAGGTGTGACAATCAAAAGTTTTGCACTTCCCACAATAGGGGGTGGTCGAGAGTGGAACCAAACGACGGGGCAAAACTCTGGGCGTTATTTGATGATGGTTCAGACAAAAACTTTGAATAATTTGAGACAAATTTTGACAATTTATTAAAAAATTTGCATTTCTTTGACGAATTTTTAATGTTCGTTTTTAGTATAAAAATCTTAAATTTTGGCAGTACTGAAAATTTCTATTGCCTTGATCAAGACAAGGTAGAATACAAGATATGACAAAAACACGCTGAAAAATATGAATATTTAGGTACCGAAAGATTAGGTTAGGTTAGGTGTGACAATCAAAAGTTTTGCACTTCCCACAATAGGGGGTGGTCGAGAGTGGTACCAAATGACGGGGAAAACTCCGGGCGTTATTTAATGATGGTTCAGAGAATAACTTTGAATAATTTGAGACAAATTTTGACAATTTATTAAAAAATTTGCATTTCTTTGACGAATTTTTAATGTTCTTTTTGTAGTATTAAAAGCTCTTAAATTTTGGCAGCATTGAAAATTTCTATAGCGTTGATCAAAACAAGGTAGCATACAAGATATGACAAAAACACGCTGAAAAATATGAATATTTAGGTACCGAAAGATTAGGTTAGGTTAGGTGTAAAAATTAAAAGTTTTGCACTTCCCACAATAGGGGGTGGTCGAGAGAGGTACCAAACGACGGGGCAAAACTCTGGGCGTTATTTAATGATGGTTCAGACAAAAACTTTGAATAATTTGAGACAAATTTTGATAATTTATTAAAAAATTTGCATTTCTTTGACGAATTTTTAATGTTCGTTTTTAGTATAAAAATCTTAAATTTTGGCAGTACTGAAAATTTCTATTGCATTGATCAAGACAAGGTAGAATACAAGATATGACAAAAACCCGCTGAAAAATATGAATATTTAGGTACCGAAAGATTAGGTTAGGTTAGGTGTGACAATCAAAAGTTTTGCACTTCCCACAATAGGGGGTGGTCGAGAGTGGTACCAAACGACGGGGCAAAACTCTGGGCGTTATTTAATGATGGTTCAGACATAAACTTTGAATAATTTGAGACAAATTTTGACAATTTATTAAATAATTTGCATTTCTTTGACGAATTTTTAATGTTCTTTTTGTAGTATACAAAACTTAAATTTTGGGAGCACTGAAAATTTCTATAGCGTTGATAAAGACAAGGTGGAATGCAAGATATGACAAAAATCCGCTGAAAAATATGAATATTTAGGTACGGAAAGATTAGGTTAGGTTAGGTGTGACAATCAAAAGTTTTGCACTTCCCACAATAGGGGGTGGTCGAGAGTGGTACCAAACGACGGGGCAAAACTCTGGGCGTTATTTGATGATGGTTCAGACAAAAACTTTTAATAATTTGAGAAAAATTTTGACAATTTATTAAAAAATTTGCATTTCTTTGACGAATTTTTAATGTTCGTTTTTAGTATAAAAATCTTAAATTTTGGCAGTACTGAAAATTTCTATTGCCTTGATCAAGACAAGGTAGAATACAAGATATGACAAAAACCCGCTGAAAAATATGAATATTTAGGTACCGAAAGATTAGGTTAGGTTAGGTGTGACAATCAAAAGTTTTGCACTTTCCACAATAGGGGGTGGTCGAGAGTGGTACCAAACGACGGGGCAAAACTCCGGGCGTTATTTAATGATGGTTCAGAGAATAACTTTGAATAATTTGAGACAAATTTTGACAATTTATTTAAAAATTTGCATTTATTTGACGAATTTTTAATGTTCTTTTTGTAGTATAAAAAACTTAAATTTTGGCAGCACTGAAAATTTCTATAGCGTTGATCAAGACAAGGTGGAATACAAGATATGACAAAAATCCGCTGAAAAATATGAATATTTAGGTACCGAAAGATTAGGTTAGGTTAGGTGTGACAATCAAAAGTTTTGCACTTCTCACAATAGGGGGTGGTCGAGAGAGGTACCAAACGACGGGGCAAAACTCTGGGCGTTATTTAATGATGGTTCAGACAAAAACTTTGAATAATTTGAGACAAATTTTGACAATTTATTAAAAAATTTGCATTTCTTTGACGAATTTTTAATGTTCTTTTTGTAGTATAAAAATCTTAAATTTTGGCAGCATTGAAAATTTCTATAGCATTGATCAAAACAAGGTAGAATACAAGATATAACAAAAACCCGCTGAAAAATATGAATATTTAGGTACCGAAAGATTAGGTTAGGTTAGGTGTAAAAATTAAAAGTTTTGCACTTCCCACAATAGGGGGTGGTCGAGAGTGGTACCAAATGACGGGGAAAACTCCGGGCGTTATTTAATGATGGTTCAGAGAATAACTTTGAATAATTTGAGACAAATTTTGACAATTTATTAAATAATTTGCATTTCTTTGACGAATTTTTAATGTTCTTTTTGTAGTATACAAAACTTAAATTTTGGGAGCACTGAAAATTTCTATAGCGTTGATCAAGACAAGGTGGAATACAAGATATGACAAAAATCCGCTGAAAAATATGAATATTTAGGTACCGAAAGATTAGGTTAGGTTAGGTGTGACAATCAAAAGTTTTGCACTTTCCACAATAGGGGGTGGTCGAGAGTGGTACCAAACGACGGGGCAAAACTCCGGGCGTTATTTAATGATGGTTCAGAGAATAACTTTGAATAATTTGAGACAAATTTTGACAATTTATTAAAAAATTTGCATTTCTTTGACGAATTTTTAATGTTCGTTTTTAGTATAAAAATCTTAAATTTTGGCAGTACTGAACATGTCTATTGCCTTGATCAAGACAAGGTGGAATACAAGATATGACAAAAACCCGCTGAAAAATATGAATATTTAGGTACGGAAAGATTAGGTTAGGTTAGGTGTGACAATCAAAAGTATTGCACTTTCCACAATAGGGGGTGGTCGAGAGTGGTACCAAACGACGGGGCAAAACTCTGGGCGTTATTTAATGATGGTTCAGACAAAAGCTTTGAATAATTTAAGACAAATTTTGACAATTTATTAAAAAATTTGCATTTCTTTGACGAATTTTTAATGTTCTTTTTGTAGTATAAAAAACATAAATTTTGGGAGCACTGAAAATTTCTATAGCGTTGATCAAGACAAGGTGGAATACAAGATATGACAAAAATCCGCTCAAAAATATGAATATTTAGGTACCGAAAGATTAGGTTAGGTTAGGTGTAAAAATTAAAAGTTTTGCACTTCCCACAATAGGGGGTGGTCGAGAGTGGTACCAAATGACGGGGAAAACTCCGGGCGTTATTTAATGATGGTTCAGAGAATAACTTTGAATAATTTGAGACAAATTTTGACAATTTATTAAATAATTTGCATTTCTTTGACGAATTTTTAATGTTCTTTTTGTAGTATACAAAACTTAAATTTTGGGAGCACTGAAAATTTCTATAGCGTTGATCAAGACAAGGTGGAATACAAGATATGACAAAAATCCGCTGAAAAATATGAATATTTAGGTACCGAAAGATTAGGTTAGGTTAGGTGTGACAATCAAAAGTTTTGCACTTCCCACAATAGGGGGTGGTCGAGAGTGGTACCAAACGACGGGGCAAAACTCTGGGCGTTATTTAATGATGGTTCAGAGAATAACTTTGAATAATTTGAGACAAATTTTGACAATTTATTAAAAAATTTGCATTTCTTTGACGAATTTTTAATGTTCTTTTTGTAGTATTAAAAGCTCTTAAATTTTGGGAGCACTGAAAATTTCTATAGCGTTGATAAAGACAAGGTGGAATGCAAGATATGACAAAAATCCGCTGAAAAATATGAATATTTAGGTACGGAAAGATTAGGTTAGGTTAGGTGTGACAATCAAAAGTTTTGCACTTCCCACAATAGGGGGTGGTCGAGAGTGGTACCAAACGACGGGGCAAAACTCTGGGCGTTATTTGATGATGGTTCAGACAAAAACTTTTAATAATTTGAGACAAATTTTGACAATTTATTAAAAAATTTGCATTTCTTTGACGAAATTTTAATGTTCGTTTTTAGTATAAAAATCTTAAATTTTGGCAGTACTGAAAATTTCTATTGCCTTGATCAAGACAAGGTAGAATACAAGATATGACAAAAACCCGCTGAAAATATGAATATTTAGGTACCGAAAGATTAGGTTAGGTTAGGTGTGACAATCAAAAGTTTTGCACTTCCCACAATAGGGGGTGGTCGAGAGTGGTACCAAACGACGGGGCAAAACTCTGGGCGTTATTTAATGATGGTTCAGACAAAAACTTTGAATAATTTGAGACAAATTTTGACAATTTATTTAAAAATTTGCATTTATTTGACGAATTTTTAATGTTCTTTTTGTAGTATAAAAAACTTAAATTTTGGCAGTACTGAAAATTTCTATTGCGTTGATCAAGACAAGGTAGAATACAAGATATGACGAAAACCCGCTGAAAAATATGAATATTTAGGTACCGAAAGATTAGGTTAGGTTAGGTGTGACAGTCAAAAGTATTGCACTTCCCACAATAGGGGGTGGTCGAGAGTGGTACCAAACGACGGGGCAAAACTCTGGGCGTTATTTAATGATGGTTCAGACAAAAACTTTGAATAATTTGAGACAAATTTTGACAATTTATTAAAAAATTTGCATTTCTTTGACAAATTTTTAATGTTCTTTTTGTAGTATTAAAAGCTCTTAAATTT
Organism: Catocala nupta; assembly: GCA_963675205.1. Taxonomy (NCBI): domain Eukaryota; kingdom Metazoa; phylum Arthropoda; class Insecta; order Lepidoptera; family Erebidae; genus Catocala; species Catocala nupta. Next base: position 1,891,713 of record OY776104.1, on the reverse strand, counting down.
TGGCAGCATTGAAAATTTCTATAGCGTTGATCAAAACAAGGTAGCATACAAGATATGACAAAAACCCGCTGAAAAATATGAATATTTAGGTACCGAAAGATTAGGTTAGGTTAGGTGTAAAAATTAAAAGTTTTGCACTTCCCACAATAGGGAGTGGTCGAGAGAGGTACCAAACGACGGGGCAAAACTCTGGGCGTTATTTAATGATGGTTCAGACAAAAACTTTGAATAATTTGAGACAAATTTTGACAATTTATTAAAAAATTTGCATTTCTTTGACGAATTTTTAATGTTCGTTTTTAGTATAAAAATCTTAAATTTTGGCAATACTGAAAATTTCTATTGCCTTGATCAAGACAAGGTGGAATACAAGATATGACAAAAACCCGCTGAAAAATATGAATATTTAGGTACGGAAAGATTAGGTTAGGTTAGGTGTGACAATCAAAAGTATTGCACTTTCCACAATAGGGGGTGGTCGAGAGTGGTACCAAACGACGGGGCAAAACTCTGGGCGTTATTTAATGATGGTTCAGACACAAGCTTTGAATAATTTAAGACAAATTTTGACAATTTATTAAAAAATTTGCATTTCTTTGACGAATTTTTAATGTTCTTTTTGTAGTATAAAAAACATAAATTTTGGGAGCACTGAAAATTTCTATAGCGTTGATCAAGACAAGGTGGAATACAAGATATGACAAAAATCCGCTGAAAAATATGAATATTTAGGTACCGAAAGATTAGGTTAGGTTAGGTGTAAAAATTAAAAGTTTTGCACTTCCCACAATAGGGGGTGGTCGAGAGTGGTACCAAATGACGGGGAAAACTCCGGGCGTTAATTACAGGTGGGTTCAGAGAATAACTTTGAATAATTTGAGAAAAATTTTGACAATTTATTAAAAAATTTGCATTTCTTTGACGAATTTTTAATGTTCTTTTTGTAGTATAAAAAGCTCTTAAATTTTGGCAGCATTGAAAATTTCTATAGCGTTGATCAAAACAAGGTAGAATACAAGATATGACAAAAACCCGCTGAAAAATATGAATATTCGGGTACCGAAAGATTAGGTTAGGTTAGGTGTAAAAATTAAAAGTTTTGCACTTCCCACAATAGGGGGTGGTCGAGAGTGGTACCAAATGACGGGGAAAACTCCGGGCGTTATTTAATGATGGTTCAGAGAATAACTTTGAATAATTTGAGACAAATTTTGACAATTTATTAAAAAATTTGCATTTCTTTGACGAATTTTTAATGTTCTTTTTGTAGTATTAAAAGCTCTTAAATTTTGGCAGCATTGAAAATTTCTATAGCGTTGATCAAAACAAGGTAGCATACAAGATATGACAAAAACCCGCTGAAAAATATGAATATTTAGGTACCGAAAGATTAGGTTAGGTTAGGTGTAAAAATTAAAAGTTTTGCACTTCCCACAATAGGGGGTGGTCGAGAGTGGTACCAAACGACGGGGCAAAACTCTGGGCGTTATTTGATGATGGTTCAGACAAAAACTTTTAATAATTTGAGACAAATTTTGACAATTTATTAAAAAATTTGCATTTCTTTGACGAATTTTTAATGTTCGTTTTTAGTATAAAAATCTTAAATTTTGGCAGTACTGAAAATTTCTATTGCATTGATCAAGACAAGGTAGAATACAAGATATGACAAAAACCCGCTGAAAAATATGAATATTTAGGTACCGAAAGATTAGGTTAGGTTAGGTGTAAAAATTAAAAGTTTTGCACTTCCCACAATAGGGAGTGGTCGAGAGAGGTACCAAACGACGGGGCAAAACTCTGGGCGTTATTTAATGATGGTTCAGACAAAAACTTTGAATAATTTGAGACAAATTTTGACAATTTATTAAAAAATTTGCATTTCTTTGACGAATTTTTAATGTTCGTTTTTAGTATAAAAATCTTAAATTTTGGCAGTACTGAAAATTTCTATTGCCTTGATCAAGACAAGGTGGAATACAAGATATGACAAAAACCCGCTGAAAAATATGAATATTTAGGTACGGAAAGATTAGGTTAGGTTAGGTGTGACAATCAAAAGTATTGCACTTTCCACAATAGGGGGTGGTCGAGAGTGGTACCAAACGACGGGGCAAAACTCTGGGCGTTATTTAATGATGGTTCAGACAAAAGCTTTGAATAATTTAAGACAAATTTTGACAATTTATTAAAAAATTTGCATTTCTTTGACGAATTTTTAATGTTCTTTTTGTAGTATAAAAAACATAAATTTTGGGAGCACTGAAAATTTCTATAGCGTTGATCAAGACAAGGTGGAATACAAGATATGACAAAAATCCGCTGAAAAATATGAATATTTAGGTACCGAAAGATTAGGTTAGGTTAGGTGTAAAAATTAAAAGTTTTGCACTTCCCACAATAGGGGGTGGTCGAGAGTGGTACCAAATGACGGGGAAAACTCCGGGCGTTATTTAATGATGGTTCAGAGAATAACTTTGAATAATTTGAGACAAATTTTGACAATTTATTAAATAATTTGCATTTCTTTGACGAATTTTTAATGTTCTTTTTGTAGTATACAAAACTTAAATTTTGGGAGCACTGAAAATTTCTATAGCGTTGATCAAGACAAGGTGGAATACAAGATATGACAAAAATCCGCTGAAAAATATGAATATTTAGGTACCGAAAGATTAGGTTAGGTTAGGTGTGACAATCAAAAGTTTTGCACTTCCCACAATAGGGGGTGGTCGAGAGTGGTACCAAACGACGGGGCAAAACTCTGGGCGTTATTTAATGATGGTTCAGAGAATAACTTTGAATAATTTGAGACAAATTTTGACAATTTATTAAAAAATTTGCATTTCTTTGACGAATTTTTAATGTTCTTTTTGTAGTATAAAAAACTTAAATTTTGGGAGCACTGAAAATTTCTATAGCGTTGATAAAGACAAGGTGGAATGCAAGATATGACAAAAATCCGCTGAAAAATATGAATATTTAGGTACGGAAAGATTAGGTTAGGTTAGGTGTGACAATCAAAAGTTTTGCACTTCCCACAATAGGGGGTGGTCGAGAGTGGTACCAAACGACGGGGCAAAACTCTGGGCGTTATTTGATGATGGTTCAGACAAAAACTTTTAATAATTTGAGACAAATTTTGACAATTTATTAAAAAATTTGCATTTCTTTGACGAATTTTTAATGTTCGTTTTTAGTATAAAAATCTTAAATTTTGGCAGTACTGAAAATTTCTATTGCCTTGATCAAGACAAGGTAGAATACAAGATATGACAAAAACCCGCTGAAAAATATGAATATTTAGGTACCGAAAGATTAGGTTAGGTTAGGTGTGACAATCAAAAGTTTTGCACTTCCCACAATAGGGGGTGGTCGAGAGTGGTACCAAACGACGGGGCAAAACTCTGGGCGTTATTTAATGATGGTTCAGACAAAAACTTTGAATAATTTGAGACAAATTTTGACAATTTATTTAAAAATTTGCATTTATTTGACGAATTTTTAATGTTCTTTTTGTAGTATAAAAAACTTAAATTTTGGCAGTACTGAAAATTTCTATTGCGTTGATCAAGACAAGGTAGAATACAAGATATGACGAAAACCCGCTGAAAAATATGAATATTTAGGTACCGAAAGATTAGGTTAGGTTAGGTGTGACAGTCAAAAGTATTGCACTTCCCACAATAGGGGGTGGTCGAGAGTGGTACCAAACGACGGGGCAAAACTCTGGGCGTTATTTAATGATGGTTCAGACAAAAACTTTGAATAATTTGAGACAAATTTTGACAAGTTATTAAAAAATTTGCATTTCTTTGACAAATTTTTAATGTTCTTTTTGTAGTATTAAAAGCTCTTAAATTTTGGCAGCATTGAAAATTTCTATAGCGTTGATCAAAACAAGGTAGCATACAAGATATGACAAAAACCCGCTGAAAAATATGAATATTTAGGTACCGAAAGATTAGGTTAGGTTAGGTGTAAAAATTAAAAGTTTTGCACTTCCCACAATAGGGAGTGGTCGAGAGAGGTACCAAACGACGGGGCAAAACTCTGGGCGTTATTTAATGATGGTTCAGACAAAAACTTTGAATAATTTGAGACAAATTTTGACAATTTATTAAAAAATTTGCATTTCTTTGACGAATTTTTAATGTTCGTTTTTAGTATAAAAATCTTAAATTTTGGCAGTACTGAAAATTTCTATTGCCTTGATCAAGACAAGGTGGAATACAAGATATGACAAAAACCCGCTGAAAAATATGAATATTTAGGTACGGAAAGATTAGGTTAGGTTAGGTGTGACAATCAAAAGTATTGCACTTTCCACAATAGGGGGTGGTCGAGAGTGGTACCAAACGACGGGGCAAAACTCTGGGCGTTATTTAATGATGGTTCAGACAAAAGCTTTGAATAATTTAAGACAAATTTTGACAATTTATTAAAAAATTTGCATTTCTTTGACGAATTTTTAATGTTCTTTTTGTAGTATAAAAAACATAAATTTTGGGAGCACTGAAAATTTCTATAGCGTTGATCAAGACAAGGTGGAATACAAGATATGACAAAAATCCGCTGAAAAATATGAATATTTAGGTACCGAAAGATTAGGTTAGGTTAGGTGTAAAAATTAACCGGGGACGAGAGGAGGTCGGGTCCCATTGACCCGGCCGGCACCCACACGGGGGGGCCTGCTATGGATGAATCTTTTTAGACTCCCAACAGGCCCCCCCATTGGGTGAGAGAGGGAACACCCCAGGTTTTTTTAGTGGGTATCCCAGCACTAGGCTGGTGAGTCCCACACGCCCCGCCGGTGCCGTCGGTGCGGCGGGTAGTGCATCAAGCATTTTTTCCTGGGCAACAAAAAAAAAAAAAAAAAAAAAAAAAAAAAAAAAAAAAAAAAAAAAAAAAGGTGTAAAAATTAAGGGGTGTGTGGCCAGAGAACCTCCTAGTTGTGCCTGACGGCTGCTGGTCCTTTCTACATTTCTAGTGGATTGGAATGGCAGTCGTTGGGCCGGTACACCCCGGGCAACACGGGTAATAATGTCCTTTCGGGGGCATTATTACTCGTGGCTAATACTCTGGCACACGCGTAGGGAACCCGAGGCAGTTTGTCTCGGGGTTATCGGCCCGCGAGGGCCGCGTTTGGGGGTCTCTCCACGTGTTCCTCTGATTAGCAGAGGACACGTGGATGAGATGGGGGGGTTAGAGGAAGAAAACCTCTATAAAAAATTACAAGTGGGGGGCCGTCAGGCCGGGGCGGGTTGCGTAGGCGTCCTGCCCAGTCGGGCGGTCTTGGGGCGGGTGGATCGGTCCAGCATGGACCCCCATCCGGCCCAACACGGGGGCATAGAGGAAGACAACCTCTCTAAAAAATTACCAGTGGGGGCCGTAAGGCCGGGGCGGGTTGCGTGTGCGTCCTGCCCCGTCGAGCGGCTTTGGGGCGGGTGGATCGGTCCAGTATGGACCCCCATCCGGCTCAACACGGGGGGGATAGAGGAAGACAACCTCTCTAAAAAATCACTAGTGGTGGCCGTTAGGCCAGGGTTTGAAGCTTAGGCTTCCTGCCCAGTCGGGCGGTCTTGGGGCGGGTGGATCGGTCCAGCATGGACCCCCATCCGGCCCAACCCGTAATCCTGAACTGACAGGACCGGGGGCCTTCGGGCTGCGAGGAAGAAAACCTCTATAAAAATTACCCAAAGCCCAAGTTTTTGGTGGCCCGGCGAGGGGCTGTATGGCTGGGGGGAACCCAGTCATTAGGGCCACCCAAAAACTCAATATATGAAGATGTCCGGTAAAGGTTTTGAACTACCCCAGGAGGGTACCGGGTGCGCCGCGCCCGGAGAATCCCTCACGGAGCCTTCTGGCTCCGTCTGCCCCTCGTATTCTGGGGGGGGCAACCGCCATCACAGCGCAGTGCCGCGCGAAATATCTGGCACCAAAGTTTCCGCAGGGTCAAGTGCTGACTCTGCGATGAGAGTGGCCTTGGGCTCCGACCCGAACAAGGCAAGACTTGAGGATCCCAAAAAGGGGAAGGCAGGGGGGGGTATGACCCCGCCGTCAATCCGGGATGGTGTCCCGGCCGTGCCAAGGACACGGTCGAGGTGTCGGGCGGCGGCGCTGGCACGCAGCGACTCCGTGTCGAGCGTGTCTGGCGCCGGCACCGGCACTGATATAGATGTCGGGTCGCGGGCGGGCTCGGGCTCGGAGGCCAGTCGGCCTCAGAGCCGGTGCTCGTCGGCGGCACGACGGGAGAGAGAGGAGGGGGGGGATAGCCCTGCTTCACTCACCCTCAAGTTCTGGGGTGCACCTGGCGCTTCTGCAAAGCGCCAGAAGACGTCGCACCATGCGCTGTCCGACTCTGGGTCGGACACGGAGGTGGAGGTGGTGAAGGGGATGCCCTGTGGAGGAAGGGCCGGTTCCCCGATGCCACCTCCCTCTGCGGGGAAGCTCCTCGGGCAGCCTCTGCCTGCCCGTCGAGCCATCTTGAGGACGTCTGGGGTCGCGGATGCGTCCCCCTTGGGAGAGGACTCGGTTGCCGACCTCAGGCAACGGTTCGAGGCTGGCGCCGAGACCGTCCTGAGGGTGGCGGCCCGGTCCGGTAACCTAAAGGGGGAGTTCGTCCGGGACCTTAAGCAAGCTACAGAGGAGATGAGGGAAGCCTTCTTCCATTTGTGGGGACGGACTTCCTCCGACCTTCAGAGGCGCTGGAGGTCGGAGAATGAGGGGCTGCATAGGCAGCTGGCGGAGCTCCGGGCGGAGGTAGCGGCCATGAAGGCGGCCGCTGCCACTGCCACTCGGGCCAAGGTCGCGAAGACGCCCTCGGCCGTCGCCGGGGCGCCTGCCGGGAGGCCACGGGAGGATTTCCCGCCTCTCCCGCGACGCACAACGCGGCCCCTCGCTTCCGCGGAGGACCAGCGACCCGCTTGGGCGAACGACCTAATGCGGGCCACGGTGGCTCAGGCGCGCAACGTGGTGGAAGCGTGCCTGGCCAACTATGGCCTCGCACCCGTTCCGACCCCAGGCCCTCCACTCGGGGGCCGTCCCCGGATGGTCGGGGGCACGCCGGCTGGCCCGACGACCTCGGGCCCGCCGCGGCAGACATCTGCCCCCGCACCATCGGCTTCCTCTTCTAAGAGGAAGGGGAGGGGCAGAGGGAGGGCTACCGCCACTGTAGCGCCGCGGCGCCAAGCCTCCCAGCCCCGACCCGCCCCGGTGGCCTCTGCTTCGGCTGAGCAGCCATGGACAGAGGTCGTCGGGAGGAAGAAGAGGAGACAGAAGAGGAAGAAGAAGGCTTCCCGGGCTCCCCCGGTTTCAAATAAAAAGAAGGGCCCCACCCCGGCTGACCTGCGCCCCCCGCGCTCCACCGCCGTTGTGGTGGAGCTGACGGAGGAGGGACTCCGGCAAGGCGTCAGCTATGCGGGCGTCCTCCGGCGGGCCACTGAGGCCATAAAAGGCGATCTCGCAGGGATGGGCCTCGCCGGAGGCGTCCTCTTCAAGGTTGCCGCCACTGGGGCCAGAATACTGGAGGTCCCAGGTGCCACCTCCGGCGACAAGGCGGACAGGGTGGCCGAAAAAATTCGGTCACTTTTCACGCCTGAGGAGGTCAAGGTCTCCCGCCCGGTGAAGTCCGCGGAAATGCGGATAACCGGGCTGGACGACTCGGCCTCCTCCGAGGATGTCGCCGCTGCGGTGGCAAAAACCGGCGCCTGCCCTCAGGCGCAGGTCAGGGTGGGGGAGGTGCGCCGCGGCAATGGTGGTCTGTGCACAGTGATGGTGCGCTGCCCCATCACCGCGGCGAAGAAGGTGGCGGCCGGCCGTTTGCTGGTCGGGATGGTCTCGGCTCAGGTGAATCTCCTGGAGCCGAGGCCTAGGCGGTGCTACCGCTGCCTCGAACCGGGGCACGTGAGGCAGCAATGCACCGCCGAAACTGATCGCAGCGACTTTTGTTTTCGCTGCGGTCAGCCCGGCCACAAGGCCGCCGCCTGCTCCGCTATTAAAACTTCCTGCAGCATCTGTTTGGCTGCAGGAAGGCCGGCGGGGCACCGGATGGGGAGCAAATCTTGCTCCCCACCCAAAAGACGAAGGGCCAGAGGGGCGGCTGCCAGGACTCCGGCCGCTCCAGCCCCGTCCCAAACAGGGAGCAGTAGGGAGGCGATGGAAACCTAATTAATTATGGTCCATCGCCTCCTACAGGTGAACATTAACCACTCCGCCAGGGCGCAGGATATCTTGCTGCAGCACATGGCGGAGTGGTCAATAGACATCGCCGTGGTCGCCGAGCCTTACTGCGTCCCCAGCCGATACAACTGGTTTGGGGACCTCGGGGGCTCGGCGGCCATTGTTTCGTCCGGACCCTCGCTCCTGGTGATGACAGACAGAGGCGAGGGGTATATTTGTGTTGATTGGGAGGGAACCGTCCTGATCGGGGTGTACTTTTCTCCAAACCGGCGCCTCGCCGAGTTTGAGCGATTTTTAGGCGCGGTGGGGGCCGTGATTAATCGGTACCCATCGCGTCCGGTCGTGGTGGCGGGGGACTTCAATGCCAAATCGTCGGCTTGGGGATCCCCTGTCACCAACGCTCGCGGCGACGCGCTGGAGGAGTGGGCGATTGCGACCGGCCTCGTGGTTCTTAACCGGGGGTCGGTCGCCACTTGCGTGCGCTGGCAGGGCGAGTCCATTGTGGACATTTCGTTTGCAAGCCCTGCCATAGCGCGCCACGTCCGGGACTGGCGAGTGCTGGTCGAGGCGGAGTCACTGTCGGACCATCGTTACGTACGGTTCGACATCTCCGCCTCGCCGGCGATCCCGGACGATCGCCCGAGGAGAGGGCATACCCCGTCGTCCCCACGATGGGCGTTGAAACGTCTCGACGTAGACGTGCTGGTGGAAGCCTCCATCGTCCAGGCCTGGACCCCGATGGGTGAAGGGCCTGTGGAGGTTGAGTCGGAGGCGGAGTGGTTCCGGGGCGCGATGACGCAGATTTGCGACGCGTCGATGCCCCGGACCAGTGCTCGACCTCCAAGGCGTCAGGTGTACTGGTGGTCTAATGACATAGGCCAAAAACGCGCCGCGTGCATTGCGGCGCGTCGCCAGTACACTAGGTACCGCCGACGGAGGCGGTACCATGACCCGACCGTGGAGGCACGGCTGCGGGGCGAATACGTACAGCGGAAGCACGCCCTGCAGTCCGCCATCAGCGAGGCCAAAGCCCAAACATGGGAAGAGTTCCTGGGGACTCTCGAGGCAGACCCGTGGGGCCGTCCGTATAAGACGGTCAGGGGCAAGTTGCGCCCCTGGGCCCCACCGGTCACCGAGAGTCTCCAGCCCCGGCAATTGGAGGGGGTGGTCTCCGCTCTCTTTCCTTCGAGAGCGGAGCACACACCACCCGTAATGGCGCCGCCCGAAGTCGAGGAGGACGGCGCCGATGCCGGGGCGCCAGTAGTTTCAATGGCGGAGCTCGGCGCGGCAATGGTGCGGCTCCGGGGCAAAAACACTGCTCCGGGGCCGGACGGGATTCCTGGCCGCGCCTGGGTTTTGGCCTATGACGCCCTAGGGGACCGGCTCCTCAGGCTGTTTAGCGCCTGCTTGGAGTCGGGACGGTTCCCTTCCATGTGGAAGACGGGCAAGCTGGTCCTCCTGAGAAAGGAGGGCCGCCCCGCGGACTCTCCCTCCGCGTACCGCCCCATAGTGCTGTTGGATGAGGTGGGCAAGCTCTTTGAGCGTGTGTTGGCTGCCCGCCTCTCCAAGCACCTGGTGCGGGTGGGCCCCGACTTATCCGAACTCCAGTTCGGATTCCGGGAGGGCCGATCGACGATTGACGCGATCAGTCGCGTCAAGGCCCTCTCGGCAGAGGCTGTCGCCTCGCGCGGGGTGCTGTTGGCGGTGTCCTTGGACATCGCCAACGCGTTCAACACCCTGCCGTGGGCGACTATTAGGGAGGCGCTCCGATTTCATGGGGTGCCTCCCTACCTGCGCCGAATAGTCGGGGACTACCTGCACCAGAGAAGTGTATTCTGTGTGGGGCGGAACGGAGAGACGTTCCGGAGGGAGGTGTCGTGCGGTGTTCCACAGGGATCGGTTCTGGGTCCGCTCCTGTGGAACATCGGTTACGACTGGGTGCTGCGGGGCGCCCTGCCCCCGGGCGTCGGCGTAACTTGTTACGCCGACGACACGCTGGTTACGGCCCGGGGAGAGGACTACTGGGCAGCTGCCCGTCTTGCCACGGCTGGAGTGGCTCTGGTTGTCGGCAGGATTAGGATGTTGGGACTGGAGGTGGCGCTGGAAAAGTCCGAGGCCCTTCTATTTCACGGGCCTCGGCGGGCGCCGCCACCAGATGCCCACATCATCGTTGGAGGGGTCCGCATCGGGGTGGAGCCGAGTATGAAATACTTGGGGCTCCACCTCGACGGCCGCTGGAACTTTCGCGTCCATTTTAGCCGCCTGGCCCCCCGGCTGATGTCGGCGGCGGGAGCGCTTAGCTCTCTGCTGCCGAATATCGGGGGGCCGAGTGTCATCTGCCGCCGCCTCTATTTGGGGGTGGTGCGGTCGATGGCCCTTTATGGGTCGCCCATTTGGGCTGGCGCCCTGGATCGCCGAAATGTCGCCCTCCTAAGGAGACCTCAGAGGGCGATGGCGATCAGGGTGTCGCGGGCGTACCGCACCGTCTCCTACGAGGCGGCGTGCGTTTTGGCGGCATCGCCGCCCTGGGATTTGGAGGCGGAGGTCCAAGCGTCAGTGTATTACTGGCGCGCTGACCTCCGGCTCCAGGGCGAGGAGCCCACGCACAGGGCGGTGGAGACGCGAAGGTCCCAGGCTCGATTGGTCCTGGAGGCCAAATGGCAGGAGAGGCTGGCCCAGCCCCGCTATGGGGTGAGGACAGTCGAGGCTGTCCGTCCAGTGTTAAGGGAGTGGACGGACAGACGGCGCGGACCGCTCACCTACCGGCTTACTCAGGTGCTCTCCGGACACGGGTGTTTCGGAGAGTACCTCTGCAAGATAGCCGGTAGGGAGCCGACAACCAGATGTCACCATTGTGAGGTGTGTGACCGGGACACGGCGCAGCACACGCTGGAGGAGTGCCCGGCGTGGGCCGCGGAGCGCTGTGCCCTGGTCACCGTGATTGGCCCCGACCTCTCGTTGCCGACCGTCATATCCAAGATGGTCGGCGACGACAGGTGCTGGGGCGCAATGAGTTCCTTCTGCGAGACTGTCATCTCGCAGAAGGAGGCGGCGGAGCGGGGGCGTGAGGACGATCCTTACGCCCCGGACGTCCGCCGCCGGAGGATGGGGCGCAGGAGACGCGCTTATGTCGCTCTCCTGCCCCCCACCTAGGGGCTCCGGGTGGCGGGGCCTCAGGGGACCCTGCCACCCGTAAACTAAAAGCCCCGAGAGGGCGCGCGCGGTGTTCCCGCGCGCCTTTCTGATGTCGAAAGGGGAGAGCAGTCAGGCTCTCCCCTGGGGACGAGAGGTGGTCGGGTCCGAAAAAAAAAAAAAAATGACCCGGCCGGCACCCACACGGGGGGGCCTGCTATGGTTGAATCTTTTAAGTTCCCAACTGGCCCCCCCCATTGGGTGAAAGAGGGAACACCCCAGGTTTTTTAGTGGGTAGACCAGCGCGTTTTCTAGCTGGGAGTCCCACACGCCCCGCCGGTGCCGTCCCCTAGCCGGCGGGTAGTGCATGAAGCATTTTTCCTGGGAAACAAAAAAAAAAAAAAAAAAGGTGTAAAAATTAAAAGTTTTGCACTTCCCACAATAGGGGGTGGTCGAGAGTGGTACCAAATGACGGGGAAAACTCCGGGCGTTAATTACAGGTGGGTTCAGAGAATAACTTTGAATAATTTGAGACAAATTTTGACAATTTATTAAAAAATTTGCATTTCTTTGACGAATTTTTAATGTTCTTTTTGTAGTATAAAAAGCTCTTAAATTTTGGCAGCATTGAAAATTTCTATAGCGTTGATCAAAACAAGGTAGAATACAAGATATGACAAAAACCCGATGAAAAATATGAATATTTGGGTACCGAAAGATTAGGTTAGGTTAGGTGTAAAAATTAAAAGTTTTGCACTTCCCACAATAGGGGGTGGTCGAGAGTGGTACCAAACGACGGGGCAAAACTCTGGGCGTTATTTGATGATGGTTCAGACAAAAACTTTTAATAATTTGAGACAAATTTTGACAATTTATTAAAAAATTTGCATTTCTTTGACGAATTTTTAATGTTCGTTTTTAGTATAAAAATCTTAAATTTTGGCAGTACTGAAAATTTCTATTGCATTGATCAAGACAAGGTAGAATACAAGATATGACAAAAACCCATATGCATTTCTTTGACGAATTTTTAATGTTCTTTTTGTAGTATTAAAAGCTCTTAAATTTTGGCAGCATTGAAAATTTCTATAGCGTTGATTAAAACAAGGTAGCATACAAGATATGACAAAAACCCGCTGAAAAATATGAATATTTAGGTACCGAAAGATTAGGTTAGGTTAGGTGTAAAAATTAAAAGTTTTGCACTTCCCACAATAGGGAGTGGTCGAGAGAGGTACCAAACGACGGGGCAAAACTCTGGGCGTTATTTAATGATGGTTCAGACAAAAACTTTGAATAATTTGAGACAAATTTTGACAATTTATTAAAAAATTTGCATTTCTTTGACGAATTTTTAATGTTCGTTTTTAGTATAAAAATCTTAAATTTTGGCAGTACTGAAAATTTCTATTGCCTTGATCAAGACAAGGTGGAATACAAGATATGACAAAAACCCGCTGAAAAATATGAATATTTAGGTACGGAAAGATTAGGTTAGGTTAGGTGTGACAATCAAAAGTATTGCACTTTCCACAATAGGGGGTGGTCGAGAGTGGTACCAAACGACGGGGCAAAACTCTGGGCGTTATTTAATGATGGTTCAGACAAAAGCTTTGAATAATTTAAGACAAATTTTGACAATTTATTAAAAAATTTGCATTTCTTTGACGAATTTTTAATGTTCTTTTTGTAGTATAAAAAACATAAATTTTGGGAGCACTGAAAATTTCTATAGCGTTGATCAAGACAAGGTGGAATACAAGATATGACAAAAATCCGCTGAAAAATATGAATATTTAGGTACCGAAAGATTAGGTTAGGTTAGGTGTAAAAATTAAAAGTTTTGCACTTCCCACAATAGGGGGTGGTCGAGAGTGGTACCAAATGACGGGGAAAACTCCGGGCGTTAATTACAGGTGGGTTCAGAGAATAACTTTGAATAATTTGAGACAAATTTTGACAATTTATTAAAAAATTTGCATTTCTTTGACGAATTTTTAATGTTCTTTTTGTAGTATAAAAAGCTCTTAAATTTTGGCAGCATTGAAAATTTCTATAGCGTTGATCAAAACAAGGTAGAATACAAGATATGACAAAAACCCGCTGAAAAATATGAATATTTGGGTACCGAAAGATTAGGTTAGGTTAGGTGTAAAAATTAAAAGTTTTGCACTTCCCACAATAGGAGGTGGTGGAGAGAGGTACCAAACGACGGGGCAAAACTCTGGGCGTTATTTAATGATGGTTCAGACAAAAACTTTGAATAATTTGAGACAAATTTTGACAATTGATTAAAAAATTTGCATTTCTTTGACGAATTTTTAATGTTCGTTTTGTAGTATAAAAAACTTAAATTTTGGCAGCACTGAAAATTTCTATTGCGTTGATCAAGACAAGGTAGAATACAAGATATGACAAAAACCCGCTGAAAAATATGAATATTTAGGTACCGAAAGATTAGGTTAGGTTAGGTGTGACAATCAAAAGTTTTGCACTTCCCACAATAGAGGGTGGTCGAGAGTCGTACCAAATGACGGGGAAAACTCCGGGCGTTATTTAATGATGGTTCAGACAAAAGCTTTGAATAATTTCAGACAAATTTTGATAATTTATTAAAAAATTTGCATTTCTTTGACGAATTTTTAATGTTCTTTTTGTAGTATAAAAAACTTAAATTTTGGCAGCATTGAAAATTTCTATAGCGTTGATCAAAACAAGGTAGAATACAAGATATGACAAAAACCCGCTGAAAAATATGAATATTTAGGTACCGAAAGATTAGGTTAGGTTAGGTGTAAAAATTAAAAGTTTTGCACTTCCCACAATAGGGGGTGGTCGAGAGAGGTACCAAATGACGGGGCAAAACTCTAGGCGTTATTTTAATGATGGTTCAGACAAAAACTTTGAATAATTTGAGACAAATTTTGACAATTTATTAAAAAATTTGCATTTCTTTGACGAATTTTTAATGTTCTTTTTGTAGTATAAAAAACTTAAATTTCGGGAGCACTGAAAATTTCTATAGCGTTGATCAAGACAAGGTGGAATACAAGATATGACAAAAATCCGCTGAAAAATATGAATATTTAGGTACCGAAAGATTAGGTTAGGTTCGGTGTAAAAATCAAAAGTTTTGCACTTCCCACAATAGGGGGTGGTCGAGAGCGGTACCAAACGACGGGGCAAAACTCTGGGCGTGATTTAATGATGGTTCAGACAAAAACTTTGAATAATTTGAGACAAATTTTGACAATTTATTTAAAAATTTGCATTTCTTTGACGAATTTTTAATGTTCTTTTTGTAGTATAAAAAACTTAAAGGACGAAGGAATCACTCCATATATATCTGGGCCCAGTTGTTATCATAATCAAAGTAGCCTTATTGGAAAGAGAATATAATAACAAGCCGTCACCTAAAATTTTGTGATATTTCGCTTCCCAGAAATTAAGTTATATAAAATAAAGTAAAAGTGAGGTTATATGACATTAATCGTTTGCAAAATGTTATATATGTTTATACGGAGGTACTTTATCGAAGGTTTATCTATTTATTTACCAGTGGCGGTCTATGGGAGAGGCCCATGTTCAGCAGTGGACGTCTGTGGCTGATAGATAGATAGAAGTAGGTACCTCAGAAAACAAACTTCAATATTGCTTTGATTTTTATGTACCTATAAATAAAACGTCCTTGTTTGTAACATGCAGATGCGGACCACTAAAAGACAAAGCAAAGATCCACTAGATTACTTAGA
The DNA here is from genome assembly GCA_963675205.1 of Catocala nupta. NCBI lineage: Eukaryota > Metazoa > Arthropoda > Insecta > Lepidoptera > Erebidae > Catocala > Catocala nupta. The sequence continues at coordinate 1,876,648 of OY776104.1, read as the reverse complement.
TTGCGGCATTACCCTCTATAATAAGTATGCAACTGCACGCATTTTTTCACTTGCTATACCTACATACTTGCTATACCTATACCTATGCATGCCATTGACGTATAACTGATAAAATCGCTTCATCCTCCAAAACTCTTCTGCCAATAGAGTTATTGCGACCTATCGCAATGGTATAGTTCACACAGCGATCCATGTCGTCAATATCCAATTTAGAAGCGGAATCAGTTGTCTAATATGAAGTGCCAGGTAATTCTAAGTCACAAGATCCGTCGAACAGTCCTTTAGCAAGCCAAAGTCGTGGGGTAAAGCAAACAACATAACAAAACAAGAAAAATACGTGCGCACTCCTAAGGAACAAACCACAGAGTACATTTGGGACAAACCGAACGAGTGTTGAACTTGATTTTGACATTAGCCGTTAAACTTGTCAGTCGGTGACCACAGGTAATTAATAACCAAAACACGATTTTCAATCGATTGAGTTTTCATTATCATCATTCGATTATAGAACACATGTTGAGATTATACCGATTTAATAATACTCGATAGTATATAATTAGAGATGCATATTAATCGATTATTGGTTAACTTAATTTAATATAAGTTTCTCGCTTTCTATGAAGAAATAATCAAACGTATTGTGGTGGTAAGTACCTAAAAATATAACGAATTTTTTGGTATCAATTACAATGTGATAACTGGTGGGCCCAGGGGTTCTCACCCTCCTTTTGGGAGCACTGCAAATTTCTATAGCGTTGATCAAGACAAGGTAGAATACAAGATATGACAAAAATCCGCTGAAAAATATGAATATTTAGGTACGGAAAGATTAGGTGAGGTTAGGTGTGACAATCAAAAGTTTTGCACTTCCCACAATAGGGGTTGGTCGAGAGTGGTACCAAACGACGGGGCAAAACTCTGGGCGTTATTTAATGATGGTTCAGACAAAAACTTTGAATAATTTGAGACAAATTTTGACAATTAATTAAAAAATTTGCATTTCTTTGACGAATTTTTGATGTTCGTTTTGTAGTATAAAAAGCTCTTAAATTTTGGCAGCATTGAAAATTTCTATAGCGTTGATCAACACAAGGTAGAATACAAGATATGACAAAAACCCGCTGAAAAATATGAATATTTAGGTACCGAAAGATTAGGTTAGGTTAGGTGTAAAAATTAAAAGTTTTGCACTTCCCACAATAGGGGGTGGTCGAGAGTGGTACCAAATGACGGGGAAAACTCCGGGCGTTATTTAATGATGGTTCAAAGAATAACTTTGAATAATTTGAGACAAATTTTGACAATTTATTAAAAAATTTGCATTTCTTTGACGAATTTTTAATGTTCTTTTTGTAGTATTAAAAGCTCTTAAATTTTGGCAGCATTGAAAATTTCTATAGCGTTGATCAAAACAAGGTAGCATACAAGATATGACAAAAACCCGCTGAAAAATATGAATATTTAGGTACCGAAAGATTAGGTTAGGTTAGGTGTAAAAATTAAAAGTTTTGCACTTCCCACAATAGGGAGTGGTCGAGAGAGGTACCAAACGACGGGGCAAAACTCTGGGCGTTATTTAATGATGGTTCAGACAAAAACTTTGAATAATTTGAGACAAATTTTGACAATTTATTAAAAAATTTGCATTTCTTTGACGAATTTTTAATGTTCGTTTTTAGTATAAAAATCTTAAATTTTGGCAGTACTGAAAATTTCTATTGCCTTGATCAAGACAAGGTGGAATACAAGATATGACAAAAACCCGCTGAAAAATATGAATATTTAGGTACGGAAAGATTAGGTTAGGTTAGGTGTGACAATCAAAAGTATTGCACTTTCCACAATAGGGGGTGGTCGAGAGTGGTACCAAACGACGGGGCAAAACTCTGGGCGTTATTTAATGATGGTTCAGACAAAAGCTTTGAATAATTTGAGACAAATTTTGACAATTTATTAAAAAATTGGCATTTCTTTGACGAATTTTTAATGTTCTTTTTGTAGTATAAAAAACATAAATTTTGGGAGCACTGAAAATTTCTATAGCGTTGATCAAGACAAGGTGGAATACAAGATATGACAAAAATCCGCTGAAAAATATGAATATTTAGGTACCGAAAGATTAGGTTAGGTTAGGTGTAAAAATTAAAAGTTTTGCACTTCCCACAATAGGGGGTGGTCGAGAGTGGTACCAAATGACGGGGAAAACTCCGGGCGTTAATTACAGGTGGGTTCAGAGAATAACTTTGAATAATTTGAGACAAATTTTGATAATTTATTAAAAAATTTGCATTTCTTTGACGAATTTTTAATGTTCTTTTTGTAGAATAAAAAACTTAAATTTCGGGAGCACTGAAAATTTCTATAGCGTTGATCAAGACAAGGTGGAATACAAGATATGACAAAAATCCGCTGAAAAATATGAATATTTAGGTACCGAAAGATTAGGTTAGGTTAGGTGTAAAAATCAAAAGTTTTGCACTTCCCACAATAGGGGGTGGTCGAGAGCGGTACCAAACGACGGGGCAAAACTCTGGGCGTGATTTAATGATGGTTCAGACAAAAACTTTGAATAATTTGAGACAAATTTTGACAATTTATTTAAAAATTTGCATTTCTTTGACGAATTTTTAATGTTCTTTTTGTAGTATAAAAAACTTAAAGGACGAAGGAATCACTCCATATATATCTGGGCCCAGTTGTTATCATAATCAAAGTAGCCTTATTGGAAAGAGAATATAATAACAAGCCGTCACCTAAAATTTTGTGATATTTCGCTTCCCAGAAATTAAGTTATATAAAATAAAGTAAAAGTGAGGTTATATGACATTAATCGTTTGCAAAATGTTATATATGTTTATACGGAGGTACTTTATCGAAGGTTTATCTATTTATTTACCAGTGGCGGTCTATGGGAGAGGCCCATGTTCAGCAGTGGACGTCTGTGGCTGATAGATAGATAGAAGTAGGTACCTCAGAAAACAAACTTCAATATTGCTTTGATTTTTATGTACCTATAAATAAAACGTCCTTGTTTGTAACATGCAGATGCGGACCACTAAAAGACAAAGCAAAGATCCACTAGATTACTTAGATTGCGGCATTACCCTCTATAATAAGTATGCAACTGCACGCATTTTTTCACTTGCTATACCTACATACTTGCTATACCTATACCTATGCATGCCATTGACGTATAACTGATAAAATCGCTTCATCCTCCAAAACTCTTCTGCCAATAGAGTTATTGCGACCTATCGCAATGGTATAGTTCACACAGCGATCCATGTCGTCAATATCCAATTTAGAAGCGGAATCAGTTGTCTAATATGAAGTGCCAGGTAATTCTAAGTCACAAGATCCGTCGAACAGTCCTTTAGCAAGCCAAAGTCGTGGGGTAAAGCAAACAACATAACAAAACAAGAAAAATACGTGCGCACTCCTAAGGAACAAACCACAGAGTACATTTGGGACAAACCGAACGAGTGTTGAACTTGATTTTGACATTAGCCGTTAAACTTGTCAGTCGGTGACCACAGGTAATTAATAACCAAAACACGATTTTCAATCGATTGAGTTTTCATTATCATCATTCGATTATAGAACACATGTTGAGATTATACCGATTTAATAATACTCGATAGTATATAATTAGAGATGCATATTAATCGATTATTGGTTAACTTAATTTAATATAAGTTTCTCGCTTTCTATGAAGAAATAATCAAACGTATTGTGGTGGTAAGTACCTAAAAATATAACGAATTTTTTGGTATCAATTACAATGTGATAACTGGTGGGCCCAGGGGTTCTCACCCTCCTTTTGGGAGCACTGCAAATTTCTATAGCGTTGATCAAGACAAGGTAGAATACAAGATATGACAAAAATCCGCTGAAAAATATGAATATTTAGGTACGGAAAGATTAGGTGAGGTTAGGTGTGACAATCAAAAGTTTTGCACTTCCCACAATAGGGGTTGGTCGAGAGTGGTACCAAACGACGGGGCAAAACTCTGGGCGTTATTTAATGATGGTTCAGACAAAAACTTTGAATAATTTGAGACAAATTTTGACAATTAATTAAAAAATTTGCATTTCTTTGACGAATTTTTGATGTTCGTTTTGTAGTATAAAAAGCTCTTAAATTTTGGCAGCATTGAAAATTTCTATAGCGTTGATCAACACAAGGTAGAATACAAGATATGACAAAAACCCGCTGAAAAATATGAATATTTAGGTACCGAAAGATTAGGTTAGGTTAGGTGTAAAAATTAAAAGTTTTGCACTTCCCACAATAGGGGGTGGTCGAGAGTGGTACCAAATGACGGGGAAAACTCCGGGCGTTATTTAATGATGGTTCAAAGAATAACTTTGAATAATTTGAGACAAATTTTGACAATTTATTAAAAAATTTGCATTTCTTTGACGAATTTTTAATGTTCTTTTTGTAGTATTAAAAGCTCTTAAATTTTGGCAGCATTGAAAATTTCTATAGCGTTGATCAAAACAAGGTAGCATACAAGATATGACAAAAACCCGCTGAAAAATATGAATATTTAGGTACCGAAAGATTAGGTTAGGTTAGGTGTAAAAATTAAAAGTTTTGCACTTCCCACAATAGGGAGTGGTCGAGAGAGGTACCAAACGACGGGGCAAAACTCTGGGCGTTATTTAATGATGGTTCAGACAAAAACTTTGAATAATTTGAGACAAATTTTGACAATTTATTAAAAAATTTGCATTTCTTTGACGAATTTTTAATGTTCGTTTTTAGTATAAAAATCTTAAATTTTGGCAGTACTGAAAATTTCTATTGCCTTGATCAAGACAAGGTGGAATACAAGATATGACAAAAACCCGCTGAAAAATATGAATATTTAGGTACCGAAAGATTAGGTTAGGTTAGGTGTAAAAATCAAAAGTTTTGCACTTCCCACAATAGGGGGTGGTCGAGAGTGGTACCAAACGACGGGGAAAACTCCGGGCGTTATTTAATGATGGTTCAGAGAATAACTTTGAATAATTTGAGACAAATTTTGACAATTTATTTAAAAATTTGCATTTATTTGACGAATTTTTAATGTTCTTTTTGTAGTATAAAAAACTTAAATTTTGGCAGCACTGAAAATTTCTATTGCGTTGATCAAGACAAGGTAGAATACAAGATATAACAAAAACCCGCTGAAAAATATGAATATTTAGATACCGAAAGATTAGGTTAGGTTAGGTGTAAAAATCAAAAGTTTTGCACTTCCCACAATAGGGGGTGGTCGAGAGTGGTACCAAACGACGGGGAAAACTCCGGGCGTTATTTAATGATGGTTCAGAGAATAACTTTGAATAATTTGAGACAAATTTTGACAATTTATTTAAAAATTTGCATTTATTTGACGAATTTTTAATGTTCTTTTTGTAGTATAAAAAACTTAAATTTTGGCAGTACTGAAAATTTCTATTGCGTTGATCAAGACAAGGTAGAATACAAGATATGACGAAAACCCGCTGAAAAATATGAATATTTAGGTACCGAAAGATTAGGTTAGGTTAGGTGTGACAGTCAAAAGTATTGCACTTCCCACAATAGGGGGTGGTCGAGAGTGGTACCAAACGACGGGGCAAAACTCTGGGCGTTATTTAATGATGGTTCAGACAAAAACTTTGAATAATTTGAGACAAATTTTGACAATTTATTAAAAAAATTGCATTTCTTTGACGAATTTTTGATGTTCGTTTTGTAGTATAAAAAGCTCTTAAATTTTGGCAGCATTGAAAATTTCTATAGCGTTGATCAAAACAAGGTAGAATACAAGATATGACAAAAACCCGCTGAAAAATATGAATATTTAGGTACCGAAAGATTAGGTTAGGTTAGGTGTAAAAATTAAAAGTTTTGCACATCCCACAATAGGGGGTGGTCGAGAGTGGTACCAAACGACGGGGAAAACTCCGGGCGTTATTTAATGATGGTTCAGAGAATAACTTTGAATAATTTGAGACAAATTTTGACAATTTATTTAAAAATTTGCATTTCTTTGACGAATTTTTAATGTTCTTTTTGTAGTATAAAAAACTTAAATTTTGGGAGTACTGAAAATTTCTATTGCGTTGATCAAGACAAGGTGGAATACAAAATATGACAAAAATCCGCTGAAAAATATGAATATTTAGGTACCGAAAGATTAGGTTAGGTTAGGTGTGACAATCAAAAGTTTTGCACTTCCCACAATAGGGGGTGGTCGAGAGTGGTACCAAACGACGAGGCAAAACTCTGTGCGTTATTTAATGATGGTTCAGAGAATAACTTTGAATAATTTGAGACAAATTTTGACAATTTATTAAAAAATTTGCATTTCTTTGACGAATTTTTGATGTTCTTTTTGTAGTATAAAAATCTTAAATTTTGGCAGCATTGAAAATTTCTATAGCGTTTATCAAAACAAGGTAGAATACAAGATATAACAAAAACCCGCTGAAAAATATGAATATTTAGGTACCGAAAGATTAGGTTAGGTTAGGTGTAAAAATTAAAAGTTTTGCACTTCCCACAATAGGGGGTGGTCGAGAGAGGTACCAAACGACGAGGCAAAACTCTGGGCGTTATTTAATGATGGTTCAGACAAAAACTTTGAATAATTTGAGACAAATTTTGACAATTTATTAAAAAATTTGCATTTCTTTGACGAATTTTTAATGTTCTTTTTGTAGTATTAAAAGCTCTTAAATTTTGGCAGCATTGAAAATTTCTATAGCGTTGATCAAAACAAGGTAGCATACAAGATATGACAAAAACCCGCTGAAAAATATGAATATTTAGGTACCGAAAGATTAGGTTAGGTTAGGTGTAAAAATTAAAAGTTTTGCACTTCCCACAATAGGGGGTGGTCGAGAGAGGTACCAAACGACGAGGCAAAACTCTGGGCGTTATTTAATGATGGTTCAGACAAAAACTTTGGATAATTTTAGACAAATTTTGACAATTTATTAAAAAATTTGCATTTCTTTGACGAATTTTTAATGTTCTTTTTGTAGTATTAAAAGCTCTTAAATTTTGGCAGCATTGAAAATTTCTATAGCGTTGATCGAAACAAGGTATCATACAAGATATGACAAAAACCCGCTGAAAAATATGAATATTTAGGTACGGAAAGATTAGGTTAGGTTAGGTGTGACAATCAACCCTGGGATTTGGAGGCGGAGGTCCAAGCGTCGGTGTATCACTGGCGCGTGGACCTCCGGCTCCATGGTGAGGAACCCACTCACGGGGCGGTGGAGACGCGAAGGTCCCAGGCTCGACTGGTCCTCGAGGCCAAGTGGGGGGAAAGGCTGGCCCAGCCCCGCTACGGGGTGAGGACCGTCGAGGCTGTCCGTCCGGTGCTAAGGCAATGGACGGACAGACGGCGCGGACCGCTCACCTACCGGCTTACTCAGGTGCTCTCCGGACACGGCTGTTTCGGAGAGTACCTGTGCAAGATAGCCGGTAGGGAGCCGACAACCAGGTGTCACCACTGCGAGGAGTGCGACCGGGACACGGCGCAGCACACGCTGGAGGAGTGTCCAGCGTGGGCCGAGGAGCGCTGTGCCCTGGTCGCCGTGATTGGCCCCGACCTCTCGTTGCCGACCGTCGTATCCATGATGGTCGGCGACGACAGGTGCTGGGGTGCAATGAGGTCCTTCTGCGAGGCTGTCATCTCGCAGAAGGAGGCGGCGGAGCGGGGGCGTGAGGAAGATCCTTACGCCCCGGACATCCGCCGCCAGAGGAGGGGGCGCAGGAGACGCGCTTATGTCGCTCTCCTGCCCCCCACCTAAGGGTTCTGGATGGCAAGGCCTCAGGGGACCCTGCCACCCGTGAGTAAGAACCCACAGAGGGCGCGCGCGGTGTTCCCGCGCACCTTCTAACGTCGAAAGGGGAGAGCGGTGAAATGCTCTCCTCCGGGGACGAGAGGAGGTCGGGTCCTATCGACCCGGCCGGCACCCACACGGGGGGGCCTGCTATGGATGAATCTTTTTAGACTCCCACCAGGCCCCCCCCATTGGTTTGAGAGAGGGAACACCCCAGGTTTTTTTAGTGGGTATACCAGCAGTAGGCTGGTGAGTCCCACACGCCCCGCCCGTGCCGTCCCCTAGCCGGCGGGTAGTGCATCAAGCATTTTTTCCTGGGTATCAAAAAAAAAAAAAAAAAAAAAAAAAAAAAAAAAAAAGGTGAGACAATCAAAAGTTTTGCACTTCCCACAATAGCGGGTGGTCGAGAGTGGTACCAAACGACGGGGCAAAACTCTGGGCGTTATTTAATGATGGTTCAGACAAAAACTTTGAATAATTTGAAACAAATTTTGATAATTTATTAAAACATTTGCATTTCTTTGACGAATTTTTAATGTTCTTTTTGTAGTATAAAAAGCTCTTAAATTTTGGCAGCATTGAAAATTTCTATAGCGTTGATCAAAACAAGGTAGAATACACGATATGACAAAAACCCGCTGAAAAATATGAATATTTAGGTACCGAAAGATTAGGTTAGGTTAGGTCTAAAAATTAAAAGTTTAGCACTTCCCACAATAGGGGGTGGTCGAGAGTGGTACCAAATGACGGGGAAAACTCCGGGCGTTATTTAATGATGGTTCAGAGAATAACTTTGAATAATTTGAGACAAATTTTGACAATTTATTAAAAAATTTGCATTTCTTTGACGAATTTTTAATGTTCGTTTTGTAGTAAGTATAAAAATCTTAAATTTTGGCAGTACTGAAAATTTCTATTGCGTTGATCAAGACAAGGTAGAATACAAGATATGACGAAAACCCGCTGAAAAATATGAATATTTAGGTACGGAAAGATTAGGTTAGGTTAGGTGTGACAATCAAAAGTATTGCACTTCCCACAATAGGGGGTGGTCGAGAGTGGTACCAAACGACGGGGCAAAACTCTGGGCGTTATTTAATGATGGTTCAGACAAAAGCTTTGAATAATTTGAAACAAATTTTGATAATTTATTAAAAAATTTGCATTTCTTTGACGAATTTTTAATGTTCTTTTTGTAGTATAAAAACTTAAATTTTGGCAGCACTGAAAATTTCTATAGCGTTGATCAAGACAAGGTGGAATACAAGATATGACAAAAATCCGCTGAAAAATATGAATATTTAGGTACCGAAAGATTAGGTTAGGTTAGGTGTGACAATCAAAAGTTTTGCACTTCCCACAATAGGGGGTGGTCGAGAGTGGTATCAAACGACGGGGCAAAACTCTGGCCGTTATTTAATGATGGTTCAGAGAATAACTTTGAATAATTTGAGACAAATTTTGATAATTTATTAAATAATTTGCATTTCTTTGACGAATTTTTAATGTTCTTTTTGTAGTATTAAAAGCTCTTAAATTTTGGCAGCATTGAAAATTTCTATAGCGTTGATCAAAATAAGGTAGCATACAAGATATGACAAAAACCCGCTGAAAAATATGAATATTTAGGTACCGAAAGATTAGGTTAGGTTAGGTGTAAAAATTAAAAGTTTTGCACTTCCCACAATAGGGGGTGGTCGAGAGAGGTACCAAACGACGGGGCAAAACTCTGGGCGTTATTTAATGATGGTTCAGACAAAAACTTTGAATAATTTGAGACAAATTTTGACAATTTATTAAAAAATTTGCATTTCTTTGACGAATTTTTAATGTTCGTTTTTAGTATAAAAATCTTAAATTTTGGCAGTACTGAAAATTTCTATTGCGTTGATCAAGACAAGGTAGAATACAAGATATGACGAAAACCCGCTGAAAAATATGAATATTTAGGTACGGAAAGATTAGGTTAGGTTAGGTGTGACAATCAAAAGTATTGCACTTCCCACAATAGGGGGTGGTCGAGAGTGGTACCAAACGACGGGGCAAAACTCTGGGCGTTATTTAATGATGGTTCAGACAAAAGCTTTGAATAATTTGAGACAAATTTTGATAATTTATTTAAAAATTTGCATTTCTTTGACGAATTTTTAATGTTCTTTTTGTAGTATAAAAAACTTAAATTTTGGCAGCACTGAAAATTTCTATAGCGTTGATCAAGACAAGGTGGAATGCAAGATATGACAAAAACCCGCTGAAAAATATGAATATTTAGGTACCGAAAGATTAGGTTAGGTTAGGTGTGACAATCAAAAGTTTTGCACTTCCCACAATAGGGGGTGGTCGAGAGTGGTATCAAACGACGGGGCAAAACTCTGGGCGTTATTTAATGATGGTTCAGAGAATAACTTTGAATAATTTGAGACAAATTTTGATAATTTATTAAATAATTTGCATTTCTTTGACGAATTTTTAATGTTCTTTTTGTAGTATTAAAAGCTCTTAAATTTTGGCAGCATTGAAAATTTCTATAGCGTTGATCAAAATAAGGTAGCATACAAGATATGACAAAAACCCGCTGAAAAATATGAATATTTAGGTACCGAAAGATTAGGTTAGGTTAGGTGTAAAAATTAAAAGTTTTGCACTTCCCACAATAGGGGGTGGTCGAGAGAGGTACCAAACGACGGGGCAAAACTCTGGGCGTTATTTAATGATGGTTCAGACAAAAACTTTGAATAATTTGAGACAAATTTTGACAATTTATTAAAAAATTTGCATTTCTTTGACGAATTTTTAATGTTCGTTTTTAGTATAAAAATCTTAAATTTTGGCAGTACTGAAAATTTCTATTGCCTTGATCAAGACAAGGTAGAATACAAGATATGACAAAAACCCGCTGAAAAAAATGAATATTTAGTTACCGAAAGATTAGGTTAGGTTAGGTGTGACAATCAAAAGTATTGCACTTCCCACAATAGGGGGTGGTCGAGAGTGGTACCAAACGACGGGGCAAAACTCAGGGGCGTTATTTAATGATGGTTCCGACAAAAACTTTGAATAATTTGAGACAAATTTTGACAATTTATTAAAAAATTTGCATTTCTGTGACGAATTTTTGATGTTCGTTTTGTAGTATAAAAATCTTAAATTTTGGCAGTACTGAAAATTTCTATTGCGTTGATCAAGACAAGGTAGAATACAGGATATGACGAAAACCCGCTGAAAAATATGAATATTTAGGTACGGAAAGATTAGGTTAGGTTAGGTGTGACAATCAAAAGTATTGCACTTCCCACAATAGGGGGTGGTTTAGAGTGGTACAAAACGACGGGGCAAAACTCAGGGGCGTTATTTAATGATGGTTCAGACAAAAACTTTGAATAATTTGAGACAAATTTTGACAATTTATTAAAAAATTTGCATTTCTGTGACGAATTTTTGATGTTCGTTTTGTAGTATAAAAATCTTAAATTTTGGCAGTACTGAAAATTTCTATTGCGTTGATCAAGACAAGGTAGAATACAGGATATGACGAAAACCCGCTGAAAAATATGAATATTTAGGTACGGAAAGATTAGGTTAGGTTAGGTGTTCCTGCTGGAGGCTCTACGAGGGGGTCGTGCGGTCCATGGCCCTATATGGGGCCCCAGTTTGGGCAGACAACCTGACGGCCCGCAATATCCCGGCGCTTCGTGCACCACAGCGCGCCATGGCCGTCAGGTTGATTAGGGGATACCGCACGATCTCGTTCGAGGCTGCGAGCCTCCTCGCCGGATCGATGCCATGGGACCTGGAAGCGGCGCTCCTGGCGTCGCTCTATCGTTGGTGCCAGGAGGCGCTAGCTCGGGGCGAAGGACCGGATCCTCCCGCTATCAAGGCGGCGAGGTCCGAGCTCCGCCAGGTCCTTATGGCGAATTGGAAGGAGCGACTTGTGCACCCCAGTGCCGGGCACGCCACGATCGTGGCGGTAAGTCCCGTGTTTCAGGAGTGGCTGGAGAGGCGGCATGGCGCCCTCACCTTCCGGCTGACACAGGTTCTGACTGGCCACGGTTGTTTTGGCCAGTTCCTGTGTCGTATACGCCGGCAAGAGACGCCCGGTTGTCACCACTGCGGCGACTGCCGCGACGTTGTAGAGGACACGGCGCTGCACACTTTGGCGGTTTGCCCCGCCTGGGCATCGCAGCGCCGTGAATTGAGCGCGGCAGTCGGATCGGTTGCCCTCTCGCTCCCGGCCGTAGTTCAGTCTATGGTCCGGAGTGAGAGGTCGTGGAACGCCGTCGCCTCCTTTTGCGAGGAAGTGATTTCCATAAAGGAGGCGGCGGAGCGGGAGAGGGAGCGTTTAAACCCTCTCCCCAACCGCAGAGCCGGGCGCCGGAGGGCGCGCGATGACCTCCAGCCACCTTGAGGTTTGACCTGGGGGTGGCGGGCTTTGTGGGCCTGCCCACCATCCGTTCAGCACCAGGTCCGAGAGGCGGCGTGCGTGTTCCCACGCGCGCCTCTGTGTCGAGTCCGTCTCCCCCTTAGGGGGGAGACAGTAGGGAATTTTTTTTTTTGACGGAGTCCTTTGGGTAGGTCTCTTTGGGTAGTGGCCTGCCGTTTCATACGGCGGGCCGAAACCTCGGCGGGGTCGCGACCGCATGCGAAAGCGATTCGCGCGGCCCCGCCGATAGTGGTTTTGTCGAGGAACACCGTGGTAGGTTTAGTCGGTATTCCGGGAGGTACATTATTTCTTTTCCATCTTCTTTTACCCCGGCGAGTCCGACATAATCCCTCCGCCCGCCCCCGCGGAGGGATATGCGTCATTGCATTCCCCCACGTAAAAAAAAAAAAAAAAAAAAAAGGTTAGGTGTGACAATCAAAAGTTTTGCACTTCCCACAATAGGGGGTGGTCGAGAGTGGTACCAAACGACGGGGCAAAACTCTGGGCGTTATTTAATGATGGTTCAGACAAAAGCTTTGAATAATTTGAGACAAATTTTGATAATTTATTAAAACATTTGCATTTCTTTGACGAATTTTTAATGTTCTTTTTGTAGTATAAAAAACTTAAATTTTGGCAGCACTGAATATTTCTATAGCGTTGATCAAGACAAGGTGGAATGCAAGATATGACAAAAACCCGCTGAAAAATATGAATATTTAGGTACCGAAAGATTAGGTTAGGTTAGGTGTGACAATCAAAAGTTTTGCACTTCCCACAATAAGAGGTGGTCGAGAGAGGTACCAAACGACGGGGCAAAACTCTGGGCGTTATTTTAATGATGGTTCAGACAAAAACTTTGAATAATTTGAGACAAATTTTGACAATTTATTAAAAAATTTGCATTTCTTTGACGAATTTTTAATGTTCTTTTTGTAGTATAAAAAACTTAAATTTTGGGAGCACTGAAAATTTCTATAGCGTTGATCAAGACAAGGTGGAATACAAGATATGACAAAAATCCGCTGGAAAATATGAATATTTAGGTACGGAAAGATGAGGTTAGGTTAGGTGTGACAATCAAAAGTTTTGCACATCCCACAATAGCGGGTGGTCGAGAGTGGTACCAAACGACGGGGCATAACTCTGGGCGTTATTTAATGATGGTTCAGACAAAAACTTTGAATAATTTGAGACAAATTTTGACAATTTATTAAAAAATTTGCATTTCTTTGACGAATTTTTGATGTTCGTTTTGTAGTATAAAAATCTTAAATTTTGGCAGTACTAAAAATTTCTATTGCGTTGATCAAGACAAGGTAGAATTCAAGATATGACAAAAACCCGCTGAAAAATATGAATATTTAGGTACGGAAAGATTAGGTTAGGTTAGGTGTGACAATCAACCTTCTGCGAGGCTGTCATCTCGCAGAAGGAGGCGGCGGAGCGGGGGCGTGAGGAAGATCCTTACGCCCCGGACATCCGCCGCCGGAGGAGGGGGCGCAGGAGACGCGCTTAAGTCGCTCTCCTGCCCCCCACCTAAGGGTTCTGGGTGGCAAGGCCTCAGGGGACCCTGCCACCCGTGAGTAAGAACCCATAGAGGGCGCGCGCGGTGTTCCCGCGCGCCTACTAACGTCGAAAGGGGAGAGCGGTGAAATGCTCTCCCCCGGGGACGAGAGGAGGTCGGGTCCCATTGACCCGGCCGGCACACACACGGGGGGGCCTGCTATGGATGAATCTTTTTAGACTCCCAACAGGCCCCCCCCACTGGGTGAGAGAGGGAACACCCCAGGTTTTTTTAGTGGGTATCCCAGCACTAGGCTGGTGAGTCCCACGCGCCCCGCCGGTGCCGTCCCCTAGCCGGCGGGTAGTGCATCAAGCATTTTTTCCTGGGAATCAAAAAAAAAAAAAAAGGTGTGACAATCAAAAGTTTTGCACTTCCCACAATAGCGGGTGGTCGAGAGTGGTACCAAACGACGGGGCAAAACTCTGGGCGTTATTTAATGATGGTTCAGACAAAAACTTTGAATAATTTGAGACAAATTTTGACAATTTATTAAAAAATGTGCATTTCTTTGACGAATTTTTAATGTTCGTTTTGTAGTATAAAAAACTTAATTTTTGGCAGCACTGAAAATTTCTATTGCGTTGATCAAGACAAGGTGGAATACAAGATATGACAAAAACCCGCTGAAAAATATGAATATTTAGGTACTGAAAGATTAGGTTCGGTTAGGTGTAAGAATCAAAAATTTTGCACTTCCTACAATAGGGGGTGGTCGGGAGTCGCATCAAACGACGGGGCAAAACTCCAGGCGTTATTTAATGATGGTTCAGAGAATAACTTTGAATAATTTGAGACAATTTTTGACAATTTATTAAAAAATTCGCATTTCTTTGACGAATTTTTAATGTTCTTTTTGTAGTATAAAAAACTTAAATTTTGGGAGCACTGAAAATTTCTATAGCGTTGATCAAGACAAGGTGGAATACAAGATATGACAAAAATCCGCTGAAAAATATGAATATTTAGGTACCGAAAGATTAGGTTAGGTTAGGTGTAAAAATTAAAAGTTTTGCACTTCCCACAATAGGGGGTGGTCGAGAGTGGTAACAAATGACGGGGAAAACTCCGGGCGTTATTTAATGATGGTTCAGAGAATAACTTTGAATAATTTGAGACAAATTTTGATAATTTATTAAAAAATTTGCATTTCTTTGACGAATTTTTAATGTTCTTTTTGTAGTATAAAAAGCTCTTAAATTTTGGCAGCATTGAAAATTTCTATAGCGTTGATCAAAACAAGGTAGCATACAAGATATGACAAAAACCCGCTGAAAATATGAATATTTAGGTACTCTTTCAGGTTAGGTTAGGTGTAAAAATTAAAAGTTTTGCACATCCCACAATAGGGGGTGGTCGAGAGAGGTACCAAACGACGGGGCAAAACTCAGAGCGTTATTTAATGATGGGTCAGACAAAAACTTTGAATAATTTGAGACAAATTTTGACAATTTATTAAAAAATTTGCATTTCTTTGACGAATTTTTAATGTTCTTTTTGTAGTATAAAAATCTTAAATTTTGGCAGTACTGAAAATTTCTATTGCCTTGATCAAGACAAGGTAGAATACAAGATATGACAAAAACCCGCTGAAAAATATGAATATTTAGGTACGGAAAGATGAGGTTAGGTTAGGTGTGACAATCAAAAGTTTTGCACATCCCACAATAGCGGGTGGTCGAGAGTGGTACCAAACGACGGGGCAAAACTCCAGGCGTTATTTAATGATGGTTCAGAGAATAACTTTAAATAATTTGAGACAAATTTTGACAATTTATTAAAAAATTCGCATTTCTTTGACGAATTTTTAATGTTCTTTTTGTAGTATAAAAAACTTAAATTTTGGGAGCACTGAACATTTCTATTGCGTTGATCAAGACAAGGTGGAATACAAGATATGACAAAAATCCGCTGAAAAATATGAATATTTAGGTACCGAAAGATTAGGTTAGGTTAGGTGTAAAAATTAAAAGTTTTGCACTTCCCACAATAGGGGGTGGTCGAGAGTGGTACCAAATGACGGGGAAAACTCCGGGCGTTATTTAATGATGGTTCAGAGAATAACTTTGAATAATTTGAGACAAATTTTGACAATTTATTAAAAAATTTGCATTTCTGTGTCGAATTTTTAATGTTCGTTTTGTAGTATAAAAATCTTAAATTTTGGCAGTACTGAAAATTTCTATTGCGTTGATCAAGACAAGGTAGAATACAAGATATGACGAAAATCCGCTGAAAAATATGAATATTTAGGTACGGAAAGATTAGGTTAGGTTAGGTGTGACAGTCAAAAGTATTGCACTTCCCACAATAGGGGGTGGTCGAGAGTGGTACCAAACGACGGGGCAAAACTCTGGGCGTTATTTAATGATGGTTCAGACAAAAACTTTGAATAATTTGAAACAAATTTTGATAATTTATTAAAACATTTGCATTTCTTTGACGAATTTTTAATGTTCTTTTTGTAGTATAAAAAGCTCTTAAATTTTGGCAGCATTGAAAATTTCTATAGCGTTGATCAAAACAAGGTAGAATACAAGATATGACAAAAACCCGCTGAAAAATATGAATATTTAGGTACCGAAAGATTAGGTTAGGTTAGGTGTGACAATCAAAAGTTTTGCACTTCCCACAATAGGGGGTGGTCGAGAGTGGTACCAAACGACGGGGCAAAACTCTGGGCGTTATTTAATGATGGTTCAGACAAAAACTTTGAATAATTTGAGACAAATTTTGACAATTTATTAAAAAATTTGCATTTCTTTGACGAATTTTTGATGTTCTTTTTGTAGTATAAAAAACTTAATTTTTGGCAGCACTGAAAATTTCTATTGCGTTGATCAAGACAAGGTAGAATACAAGATATGACAAAAACCCGCTGAAAAATATGAATATTTAGGTACCGAAAGATTAGGTTAGGTTAGGTGTAAAAATCAAAAGTTTTGCACTTCCTACAATAGGGGGTGGTCGACAGTCGTACCAAACGACGGGGCAAAACTCCAGGCGTTATTTAATGATGGTTCAGAGAATAACTTTGAATAATTTGAGACAAATTTTGACAATTTATTAAAAAATTTGCATTTCTTTGACGAATTTTTAATGTTCGTTTTGTAGTATAAAAATCTTTAATTTTGGCAGTACTGAAAATTTCTATTGCGTTGATCAAGACAAGGTAGAATACAAGATATGACAAGAACCCGCTGAAAAATATGAATATTTAGGTACCGAAAGATTAGGTTAGGTTAGGTGTGACAATCAAAAGTTTTGCACTTCCCACAATAGGGGGTGGTCGAGAATGGTACCAAACGACGGGGCAAAACTCTGGGCGTTATTTAATGATGGTTCAGACAAAAACTTTGAATAATTTGAGACAAATTTTGATAATTTATTAAAAAATTTGCATTTCTTTGACGAACTTTTAATGTTCTTTTTGTAGTATAAAAAGCTCTTAAATTTTGGCAGCATTGAAAATTTCTATAGCGTTGATCAAAGCAAGGTAGAATACAAGATATGACAAAAACCCGCTGAAAAATATGAATATTTAGGTACCGAAAGATTAGGTTAGGTTAGGTGTAAAAATTAAGGGGTGTGTGGCCAGAGAACCTCCTAGTGTGCCTGACGGCTGCTGGTCCTTTCTACATTTCTAGTGGATTGGAACGGCAGTCGTTGGGCCGGTACACCCCGGGCAACACGGGTAATAATGTCCTTTCGGGGGCATTATTACTCGTGCCTAATACTCTGGCACGCGCGTAGGGAACCCGAGGCATCCTGTCTCGGGGTTATCGGCCCGCAAGGGCCGCGTTTGGGAGTCTCTCCACGTGTTCCTCTGATTAGCAGAGGACACGTGGATGAGACGGGGGATATAGAGGAAGAAAACCTCTATAAAAAATTACTAGTGGGGGCTGCTAGGCCGGGGTGGGGAGCTTAGGCGTTCTGCCCAGTCGGGCGGTCATGGGGCGGGTGGATCGGTCCAGCATGGACCCCCACCCGGCCCAACACGGGGGGGATAGAGGAAGACAACCTCTCTAAAAAATCACCAGTGGGGGCCGTAAGGCCGGTGCGGGTCGCGTGGCGTCCTGCCCGTCGAGCGGCCTTGGGGCGGGTGGATCGGTCCAGCATGGACCCCCATCCGGTCCAACACGGGGGGGATAGAGGAAGACAACCTCTCTAAAAAATTACCAGTGGGGGCCGTTAGGCCGGGGTGGGCTGCGTGGGCATCCTGCTCCGTCGAGCGGCCTTGGGGCGGGTGGATCGGTCCAGCATGGACCCCATCCGGCCCAACCCGTAATCCTGAATTGACAGGACCGGGGGCCTTCGGGCTGCGAGGAAGAAAACCTCTATAAAAATTACCCAAAGCCTAAGTTTTTGGTGGCCCGGCGAGGGGCTGTATGGCTGGGGGGAACCCAGCCATTAGGGCCACCCAAACCAAAAACTATGAGATGTCGGCTAAAGGTTTTTACCTACCCCAGGAGGGTACCGGGTGCGCCGCGCCCGGAGAATCCCTCACGGAGCCTTCTGGCTCCGTCTGCCCCTCGTATTCTGGGGGGGGCAACCGCCATCACAGCGCAGTGCCGCGCGAAATATCCGGCACCGAAATTTCCGCAGGGTCATGTACTGACCCTGCGATGAGAGTTGCCTTGGGCTCAGGCCCGAACAAGGCTAGAAAGGAGGATCCCAAAAAGGGGAAGGCAGGGAGGGATATGGCCCCACCGTCAGTCCGGGATAGTGTCCCGGCCGTGCCGAGGACACGGTCGAGGTGCCGGGTGGCGGCGCTGGCACGCAGCGACTCTATGTCGAGCGTGTTCAGTGCCGGAACCGGCACTGATATGGACGTCGAGTCGCGGGCGGGCTCGGGCTCTGAGGCCAGTCGGACTCGGAGCCGGTGCTCGTCGGCGGCCTGACGGGAGAGGGAGGAGGGAGGGGATAGCCCTGTTTCCCTCACCCTCAAGTTCTGGGGTGCACCCGGCGCTTCCGTGAAGCGCCGGAAGACGTCGCACCATGCGCCGTCCGACTCTGGGTCGGACACGGAGGTGGAGGTGGTAGAGAGGACGCCCTGCGGAGGAAGGGCTGGTTCCCCGATGCCGCCTCCCTCCACGGGAAAGCTCCTTGGGCAGCCTCTGTCTGCCCGTCGGGACTTCATTAAGAGGACTGGGGTCCCGGATGCGTCCCCCTCGGGAGAGGACTCGGTTGCCGACCTCAGGCAACGGTTTGAGGCTGGCGCTGAGACCGTCCTGAGGGTGGCAGCCCGGTCAGGCAACTTGAAGGGGGGGTTCGTTCGGGACCTAAAGGTTGCCACGGAGGAGATGAGGGAAGCCTTCTTCGGCATGTGGGGACGGGCTTGATGTGATGGACGCACTCGGCTCAGGTAAATCTGCTGGAGCCGAGGCCTAGGCGGTGCTACCGCTGCCTCGAACCGGGGCACGTGAGGCAGCAATGCACCGCCGAAACTGAACGCAGCGAGTCCTGTTATCGCTGCGGCCAGCCCGGCCACAAGGCCGCCGCATGCTCCGCGGCAAAAGCTTCCTGCAGCATCTGCTTGGCTGCAGGAAGGCCGGCGGGGCACCGGATGGGGAGCAAATCTTGCTCCCCACCCAAAAGGCATAAGGCCAGAGGGGCGGTCGCCAGGACTCCGGCCGCCCCGGCCCCGTCCCAAGCAGGGAGCAGTAGGGAGGCGATGGAAACCTAATTGATTATGGCCCATCGCCTCCTACAGGTGAATGTTAACCACTCCGCCAGGGCGCAGGATATTTTGCTGCAGCACATGGCGGAGTGGTCAATAGACATCGCCGTGGTCGCCGAGCCTTACTGCGTCCCCAGCCGACACAACTGGTTTGGGGGCCTCGGGGGCTCGGCGGCCATTGTTTCGTCCGGACCCTCGCTCCTGGTGATGACAGACAGGGGCGAGGGGTATATTTGTGTTGATTGGGAGAGAACCGTCCTGATCGGGGTGTACTTCTCTCCAAACCGGCGCCTCGCCGAGTTTGAGCAATTTTTGGACGCGGTGGGGGCCGTGATTAATCGGTACCCATCGCGTCCGGTCGTGGTGGCGGGGGACTTCAATGCCAAATCATCGGCTTGGGGATCCCCTGTCACCGACGCTCGCGGCGACGCGCTGGAGGAGTGGGCGATTGCGACCGGCCTCGTGGTTCTTAACCGGGGGTCGGTCGCCACGTGCGTGCGCTGGCAGGGTGAGTCCATTGTGGACATTTCGTTTGCAAGCCCTGCCATAGCGTGCCACGTCCGGGACTGGCGAGTGCTGGTCGAGGCGGAGTCACTGTCGGACCATCGTTACGTACGGTTCGACATCTCCGCCTCGCCGGCGATCCCGGACGATCGCCCGAGGAGAGTGCACACCCCGTCGTCCCCACGATGGGCGTTGAAACGTCTCGACGTAGACGTGCTGGTGGAAGCCTCCATCGTCCAGGCCTGGACCCCGATGGGTGAAGGGCCTGTGGAGGTTGAGTCGGAGGCGGAGTGGTTCCGGGGCGCGATGACGCAGATTTGCGACGCGTCGATGCCCCGGGCCAGTGCTCGACCTCCAAGGCGTCAGGTGTACTGGTGGTCTGACGACATCAGCCAAAAACGCGCCGCGTGCATTGCGGCGCGTCGCCAGTACACTAGGTACCGCCGACGCAGGCGGTACCGTGACCCGACCGTGGAGGCACGGCTGCGGGGTGAATACGTACAGCGGAAGCACGCCCTGCAGTCCGCCATCAGCGAGGCCAAAGCCCAAAGATGGCAAGAGTTCCTGGGGATTCTCGAGGCAGATCCGTGGGGCCGCCCGTATAAGGTGGTCAGGGGCAAGTTGCGCCCCTGGGCCCCACCGGTCACTGAGAGTCTCCAGCCCCGGCAATTGGAGGGGGTGGTCTCCGCTCTCTTTCCTTCGAGAGCGGAGCACACACCTCCCGTAATGGCGCCGCCCGAAGTCGAGGAGGACGGCGCCGATGCCGGGGCGCCAGTAGTATCAATGGCGGAGCTCGGCGCGGCAATGGTGCGGCTCCGGGGCAAAAACACTGCTCCGGGGCCGGACGGGATTCCTGGCCGCGCCTGGGTTTTGGCCTATGACGCCCTAGGGGACCGGCTCCTCAGGCTGTTTAGCGCCTGCCTGGAGTCGGGACGGTTCCCTTCCATGTGGAAGACGGGCAAGCTGGTCCTCCTGAGAAAGGAGGGCCGCCCCGCGGACTCTCCCTCCGCGTACCGCCCCATAGTGCTGTTGGATGAGGTGGGCAAGCTCTTTGAGCGTGTGTTGGCTGCCCGCCTCTCCAAGCACCTGGTGCGGGTGGGCCCCGACTTATCCGAACTCCAGTTCGGATTTCGGGAGGGCCGATCGACGATTGACGCGATCAGTCGCGTCAAGGCCCTCTCGGAAGAGGCTGTCGCCTCGCGCGGGGTGCTGTTGGCGGTGTCCTTGGACATCGCCAACGCGTTCAACACCCTGCCGTGGGCGACTATTAGGGAGGCGCTCCGATTTCATGGGGTGCCTCCCTACCTGCGCCGAATAGTCGGGGACTACCTGCACCAGAGAAGTGTATTCTGTGTGGGGCGGAACGGAGAGACGTTCCGGAGGGAGGTGTCGTGCGGTGTTCCACAGGGATCGGTTCTGGGTCCGCTCCTGTGGAACATCGGTTACGACTGGGTGCTGCGGGGCGCCCTGCCCCCGGGCGTCGGCGTAACTTGTTACGCCGACGACACGCTGGTTACGGCCCGGGGAGAGGACTACTGGGCAGCTGCCCGTCTTGCCACGGCTGGAGTGGCTCTGGTTGTCGGCAGGATTAGGATGTTGGGACTGGAGGTGGCGCTGGAAAAGTCCGAGGCCCTGTTATTTCACGGGCCTCGGCGGGCGCCGCCACCAGATGCCCACATCATCGTTGGAGGGGTCCGCATCGGGGTGGAGCCGAGTATGAAATACTTGGGGCTCCACCTCGACGGCCGCTGGAACTTTCGCGTCCATTTTAGCCGCCTGGCCTCCCGGCTGATGTCGGCAGCTGGAGCGCTTAGCTCTCTGCTGCCGAATATCGGGGGGCCGAGTGTCATCTGCCGCCGCCTCTATTTAGGGGTGGTGCGGTCGATGGCCCTTTATGGGTCGCCCATTTGGGCTGGCGCCCTGGATCGCCGAAATGTCGCCCTCCTAAGGAGACCTCAGAGGGCGATGGCGATCAGGGTGTCGCGGGCGTACCGCACCGTCTCCTACGAGGTGGCGTGCATTTTGGCGGCATCGCCGCCCTGGGATTTGGAGGCGGAGGTCCAAGCGTCAGTGTATTACTGGCGCGCTGACCTCCGGCTCCAGGGCGAGGAGCCCACGCACAGGGCGGTGGAGACGCGAAGGTTCCAGGCTCGATTGGTCCTGGAGGCCAAATGGCAGGAGAGGCTGGCCCAGCCCCGCTATGGGGTGAGGACAGTCGAGGCTGTCCGTCCAGTCTTAAGGGAGTGGACGGACAGACGGCGCGGACCGCTCACCTACCGGCTTACTCAGGTGCTCTCCGAACACGGGTGTTTCGGAGAGTACCTCTGCAAGATAGCCGGTAGGGAGCCGACAACCAGATGTCACCATTGTGAGATGTGTGACCGGGACACGGCGCAGCACACGCTGGAGGAGTGCCCGGCGTGGGCCGCGGAGCGCTGTGCCCTGGTCACCGTGATTGGCCCCGACCTCTCGTTGCCGACCGTCATATCCAAGATGGTCGGCGACGACAGGTGCTGGGGCGCAATGAGTTCCTTCTGCGAGACTGTCATCTCGCAGAAGGAGGCGGCGGAGCGGGGGCGTGAGGACGATCCTTACGCCCCAGACGTCCGCCGCCGCAGGATGGGGCGCAGGAGACGCGCTTATGTCGCTCTCCTGCCCCCCACCTAGGGGCTCCGGGTGGCGGGGCCTCAGGGGACCCTGCCACCCGTAAACTAAAAGCCCCGAGAGGGCGCGCGCGGTGTTCCCGCGCGCCTTTCTGATGTCGAAAGGGGAGAGCAGTCAGGCTCTCCCCTGGGGACGAGAGGTGGTCGGGTCCGAAAAAAAAGAATAAAAAAATAAAAAAAAAAAATAAAAAAATAAAAAAAAAAGTGTAAAAATTAATCGTTCGTAATCGTTTTGTAGTATAAAAATCTTAAATTTTGGCAAGTTTTTTATACTACAAAAAGAACATTAAAAATTCGTTAAAGAAATGCAAATTTTTTAATAAATTGTCAAAATTTGTCTCAAATTATTCAAAGTTTTTGTCTGAACCATCATTAAAATAACGCCCAGAGTTTTGCCCCGTCGTTTGGTACCTCTCTCGACCACCCCCTATTGTGGGAAGTGCAAAACTTTTAATTTTTACACCTAACCTAACCTAATCTTTCGGTACCTAAATATTCATATTTTTCAGCGGGTTTTTGTCATATCTTGTATTCTACCTTGTTTTGATCAACGCTATAGAAATTTTCAATGCTGCCAAAATTTAAGAGCTTTTTATACTACAAAAAGAACATTAAAAATTCGTCAAAGAAATGCAAATTTTTTAATAAATTATCAAAATTTGTCTCAAATTATTCAAAGTTATTCTCTGAACCATCATTAAATAACGCCCAGAGTTTTGCCCCGTCGTTTGGTACCATTCTCGACCACCCCCTATTGTGGGAAGTGCAAAACTTTTGATTGTCACACCTAACCTAACCTAATCTTTCGGTACCTAAATATTCATATTTTTCAGCGGGTTTTTGTCATATCTTGTATTCTACCTTGTCTTGATCAACGCAATAGAAATTTTCAGTACTGCCAAAATTTAAGATTTTTATACTACAAAACGAACATTAAAAATTCGTCAAAGAAATGCAAATTTTTTAATAAATTGTCAAAATTTGTCTCAAATTATTCAAAGTTATTCTCTGAACCATCATTAAATAACGCCTGGAGTTTTGCCCCGTCGTTTGGTACGACTGTCGACCACCCCCTATTGTAGGAAGTGCAAAACTTTTGATTTTTACACCTAACCTAACCTAATCTTTCGGTACCTAAATATTCATATTTTTCAGCGGGTTTTTGTCATATCTTGTATTCTACCTTGTCTTGATCAACGCAATAGAAATTTTCAGTGCTGCCAAAATTTAAGTTTTTATACTACAAAAATAACATTAAAAATTCGTCAAAGAAATGCAAATTTTTTAATAAATTGTCAAAATTTGTCTCAAATTATTCAAAGTTATTCTCTGAACCGTCATTAAATAAGGCCTGGAGTTTTGCCCCGTCGTTTGGTACGACTGTCGACCACCCCCTATTGTAGGAAGTGCAAAAC
Source organism: Catocala nupta (assembly GCA_963675205.1). NCBI lineage: Eukaryota > Metazoa > Arthropoda > Insecta > Lepidoptera > Erebidae > Catocala > Catocala nupta. The sequence goes on along the minus strand of OY776104.1, from coordinate 1,852,566 downwards.
TTTTGATTTTTACACCTTTTTTTTTTTTTTTTTTTTTTTTCTCCCAGGAAAAATGCTTCATGCACTACCCGCCGGCTAGGGGACGGCACCGGCGGGGCGTGTGGGACTCCCAGCTAGAAAACGCGCTGGTCTACCCACTAAAAAACCTGGGGTGTTCCCTCTCTCACCCAATGGGGGGGGCCAGTTGGGAACTTAAAAGATTCAACCATAGCAGGCCCCCCCGATTGATTTTTACACCTAACCTAACCTAATCTTTCGGTACCTAAATATTCATATTTTTCAGCGGGTTTTTGTCATATCTTGTATTCTACCTTGTCTTGATCAACGCAATAGAAATTTTCAGTGCTGCTAAAATTTAAGATTTTTATACTACAAAACGAACATTAAAAATTCGTCAAAGAAATGCAAATTTTCAAATAAATTGTCAAAATTTGTCTCAAATTATTCAAATTTTTTGTCTGAACCATCATTAAATAACGCCCAAAATTTTGCCACGTCGTTTGGTACCTCTCTCGACCACCCCCTATTGTGGGAAGTGCAAAACTTTTGATTGTCACACCTAACCTAACCTAATCTTTCGGTACCTAAATATTCATATTTTTCAGCGGATTTTTGTCATATCTTGTATTCCACCTTGTCTTGATCAACGCAATAGAAATTTTCAGTGCTGCCAAAATTTAAGTTTTTTATACTACAAAAAGAACATTAAAAATTCGTCAAATAAATGCAAATTTTTTAATAAATTGTCAAAATTTGTCTCAAATTATTCAAAGGTTTTTTCTGAACCATCATTAAATAACGCCCAGAGTTTTGCCCCGTCGTTTGGTACCACTTTCGACCACCCCCTATTGTGGGAAGTGCAAAACTTTTGATAGTCACACCTTTTTTTTTTTTTTTTTTTTTTTGGAAAAATGCTTCATGCACTACCCGCCGGCTAGGGGACGGCACCGGCGGGGCGTGTGGGACTCCCAGCAAGAAAACGCGCTGGTCTACCCACTAAATAACCTGGGGTGTTCCCTCTCTCACCCAATGGGGGGGGCCAGTTGGGAACTTAAAAGATTCAACCATAGCAGGCCCCCCCGTGTGGGTGCCGGCCGGGTCATTTTTTTTTTTTTTTTTTTTTTTTTTTTTTTTTTTTATTTCGGACCCGACCACCTCTCGTCCCCAGGGGAGAGCCTGACTGCTCTCCCCGTTCGACATCAGAAAGGCGTGCGGGAACACCGCGCGCGCCCTCTCGGGGCTTTTAGTTTACGGGTTGCAGGGTCCCCTGAGGCCCCGCCACCCGGAGCCCCTAGGTGGGGGGCAGGAGAGCGACATAAGCGCGTCTCCTGCGCCCCATCCTCCGGCGGCCGACGTCCGGGGCGTAAGGATCGTCCTCACGCCCCCGCTCCGCCGCCTCCTTCTGCGAGATGACAGTCTCGCAGAAGGAGGCGACGGCGTTCCACGACCTCTCACTCCGGACCATAGACTGAACTACGGCCGGGAGCGAGAGGGCAACCAATCCGACTGCCGCGATCAAATCACGGCGCTGCGATGCCCAGGCGGGGCAAACCGCCAAAGTGTGCAGCGCCGTATCCTCTACAACGTTGCGGCAGTCGCCGCAGTGGTGACAACCGGGCGTCTCTTGCCGGCGTATACGACACAGGAACCGGCCAAAACAACCGTGGCCAGTCAGTACCTGTGTCAGCCGGAAGGTGAGGGCGCCATGCCGCCTCTCCAGCCACTTCTCAAAAACGGGACTTACCGCCACGATCGTGGCGTGCCCGGCACTGGGGTGCACAAGTCGCTCCTTCCAATTTGCCACTAGGACCTGGCGGAGCTCGGACCTTGCCGCCTTGACAGCGGGAAGATCCGGTCCCTCGCCCCGAGCTAGCGCCTCCTGGCGCCAACGATAGAGCGACGCCAAGAGCGCCGCTTCCAGGTCCCATGGCATCGATCCGGCGAGGAGGCTCGCAGCCTCGAACGAGATCGTGCGGTATCCTCTAATCAACCTGACGGCCATGGCGCGCTGTGGTGCACGTAGCGCCGAAATGTTTCGGGCCGTCAGGTTGTCCGCCCAAACTGGGGCCCCGTATAGAGCCATGGACCGCACGACCCCCTCGTAGAGCCTCCGGCAGGAGGTGTTTGGCCCCCCAAGGATGGGCAGCAGGCGCGAAAGCGCGCCTACAGCGCCTCGAAGAATGGGGGCCAAACGACGAAAATGGGCTGTAAAGTCCCATCGGCTGTCGAGCAGAAGACCCAAGTACTTCAGGGTTGATTCGACGCCGATGCGGACCCCTCCTACCATAATATGGGCCCCTGGAGGTAGCCGTTTCCGAGGGCCGTGGAAACAAACGGCCTCGGACTTAGACAGGGCCACCTCGAGGCCCAACCGCCGGATACGACCAACGACTTGTGCGACCCCAGCGGTCGCCAGTATGGCCGCCGCCCGGTGCGACTTACCCCTCGCCGTGACAAGCGTGTCGTCGGCGTAACAAATGACGCCGACGCCACGGAGGAGCGCACCTCGCAGCACCCAGTCGTAGCCGATGTTCCACAGGAGCGGACCCAGAACCGACCCCTGCGGAACACCGCACGACATCTCTCGCCGACTCCAACCGTCGTGACCCGGGTAGACGACTACCCTCTCAGATAAATATGCCCCGACTATGCGGCGGAGGTAGGTCGGCACTCGATGGAAAATGAGTGCCTCCCTAATGCAACTCCAGGGCAAGGTATTAAAGGCATTCGCGATGTCCAAAGACACCGCGAAGACGACCTCGCCCCGGGACACCGCATCCTCCGCCAGGCTCCTCACACGCAGGACAGCGTCAATTGTAGAGCGCCCGCGGCGGAAACCGTATTGGTTGTCCGCCAAGTCCGGACCCACAGAAGAAAGATGCTGGACGAGGCGTTCCGCGATTATAAACTCAAACAGTTTAGCCACCTCGTCCAGCAGCACGATGGGCCGGTAGGCGGACGGACTGTCCGCCGGGCGCCCTTCCTTCCTGATCAGGACCAGTCTCCCCACCTTCCACTGGCGCGGAAACTGGCCCTGCTCTAGACACTCGCTGAGGAGCCCCCTGAGTCGGGGCGCGAGCTCGTCGAGGACCAGGGCCAATGCACGACCTGGAATGCCGTCGGGCCCTGGGGCGGTGTTTTTCGAGCGAAGTCTCGACACCGCCGCTCGCAATTCTACCTGGGTCACTTCGGGAACCACGTCGTCGTCAAAGTCCGCGCTGGACGCCATGGAAGGCGGAACCATCGACGGAGGAGTGTGCTCCGCCCGTGAAGGGAACAGAGCGGCCACCACCTCCTCCACCAACTGTGGCCGGAGACTCTGGGACAAGGGGGGCGCCCTGGGGCGAAGCTTGCCCCTTACCATAAGGTATGGACGCCCCCAGGGATTGAGGTCCAGAGTCCCCAGCAGCTCTTGGCGGGCCAGATCCTTGGCCCGCTTGATGAAAATTTTAAGAGCCTTCTTGGCCGCTCTGTATACCTCGTACAATTCCGCCTCCCTGGCGTCAAAATCGGGAGGGCGGCGACGCCTCCTACGAAGCCGGATGTACTGGCGTCTGGCCGCCACGCAGGAGTGGCGCAGGTCGGCTATATCATCCGACCACCAGTACACCCGGCGCCTAGCCGTAAAAGATAGAGGAACTCTAGGCATCGCCGCATCACAAGCTTGAGTTACGGCCTCCCGGAACCACTCGGCCTCCATCTCGATATTGTCAGGCCTGGCTGGTGCTGGCACCCAGGCCTGAACGATGGAGGCTTCCAGGAGGACCTCCCGATTTAGCTTCTTCAAAGTCCAACGTGGACCGCCCCCAATCGGGGCCCTTGGGGCTGGGGGGTCGGAGGTCTGGGCGGAGACGTCGAACCGAATATAGCGGTGGTCCGACAGCGTCTCCACCTCCTCGACGACGCGCCAGCCTAGGACACGGCGTGCTAGTGCGGGGCTAGCGAAGGAAACGTCGATGACGGAACCGCCCCGCTGACGCACGCACGTGTGCACTGACCCACGATTGAGGACTAGCAGGCCGTTTTCTACGGCCCACTCCTCGAGTAATTCACCCCTCGCGTCCGTGGTCGCGGAACCCCAAGCCGAGGATTTGGCATTGAGGTCCCCGACGACGAGCACAGGCCGAGGGTGACTTCGAGCGACGACGACGTTCAGTTCGAGGAGATACTCCTCGAAGTCGGCGAGAGGCCGGTTGGGTGAGAAGTAACCGCCCACCACAACCGCTTCTCCTACGAGTGCTGCGACGCAGCCCCGTCCTCGGACGATGTTCTCGAAGGACGGGGCGCCGGCGGCGGCCGGCGAAATTAGCGCCACCGAGCCATCGAGGTCCCCTACCCAGTCAGCCCTGGGAGGGACGAAATAGGGCTCGGCTACTATTGCGACATGAATTGACCACTGCGCCATGCTCTGGAGGAGAAGGTCCTGAGCCCTAGCGCAGTGGTTTAAATTACACTGGAGGAGACGGAGGCGTGGAGGCATTACGTCTCCATCACCTCCGCCCCCCCGACCGCGGGAGCGGCGACCCTTGTTGTTGCCGATGCCGAGGCAGGCGGCCTTGGGGGTAACTTTTTATGGGTGGCGGCGCACTCCTTGCCACCCGCCCGGTGTTTCGCGGGTTTGCCCACTGCCGCACACAAAATGCAGTGCGGCGTGACCTCACATGTAGCGGCCATGTGACCAGGCTGACCACAACGGAAACAGCGGCCAGTGCAGTCAGCCTGTGAGGGGCACTTGACGCCCACATGGCCGATCGAAAGGCAGCGGTAACACCGGGCGGGCCTGGGGTCTAAGACCTTGACCTGCGCCGACACCCAACCCACCAAAATTCGGCGGCCATCAACCAGTTTTTTGGCGGCGGCCACGGGACAGCTTATTAATGCCGTTCCCATTCCGGAGCGGCCCTGCTTAATTTCAATGCTCTTCACTTGGTCTGCAGGGCACCCTCCGGTCTTGGCGATGGCAGCGACGACCTCTTCTTTGGTAATGGAGTCATCCGTCGTGATGCGCAGATCAGCGTACTTTTGGGGCCTGGAGACGCGGACCTCTTCCGGTTGCAAAACCTGGCGGAGACTTTCCGCCAGACGGTCCGCCTGGTCGCCGCTAGCGACTCCCGGCACTTCTATTAGGCGGGCACCGGTCTGAGTTGTCCGGCACCGCAAGCCCGCCGTTATCCCTAGCTTGCCGGGGTCGATCGCCGTCCGTGCCTTCTTGAGGAGCTCCGCATAGGTGGTCCCTCGCTCGATGGCAGCCGGCTGCAGTGTAATGACCACCGCAGTAGAGCGAGGGGCCTGGAGCTTCCTGGCCGCCTTCTTGGCCGCCTGCCTGGCCTTCTTGGCCGCCTTCTTTTTCTGATTGGCTGCCTTTTTCTTCTGGCCGACAACCTCCCAGTCGTCGTCTTTGCGCGCGGTCTCAGCGGGTTGTATGCTGGGAGCAGCAGAGCATTCCTTGGCAGCTACGGGTGCGCGCTTTACCTGCTGCCTTTTCCTGCCATTTTGCTTGGCAGGAACACTTGAGACAGCCGTTGAAGCTGCTGGGGGCCGCAAGGTCTTCAGTTTAGCCGCATACGATGTTTGCGGGGCAGGCGTCGGGGGAGTAGGAAGGACAGGCTCTCTGAATCTGTCCGCTGCCAAAGGAGGGCGCAGCAGCCGACCCTCCATAACCGAGAGCTTGGCGCGAAACTCGCCAAGCTCCTGCCGGACTAGAGCCACGAGCTCTGACTCCTTCCTGGTAGCGTCTTGGTCCTGCTGCTTCTCAAACGCCTCCTGACGTCTCTTGAGCTCGGAGACCTCCTGCGCCAATTTAGCATTTTCTGCCTGCAGTTTTAGGACTTCGTCATTGGCTGTGCGGCTGAAGACGGCCTCCGCGATGTCCCGAATGGCCTCGATGGAGTCTTTAAGGGTCCTCTGGCACGTGCCTTTCAGACCCTTTGACTTTTTAGAGACCAGACGGATCGCCTCCAAAGCGTCACTCAGCCGTGTCTTCAGCTGGGACACCGGCAGGTCCTCAGCATCTTGCTCCATCACTGGTTGATGTTTTGCAGCAGTGACTCGCCGGGCTGCCGCAGCAATGAGGCCATCCTCGGACGTGCGCTCCTCGTCTTCGGTCTTCCGTAAAGCGGCAGCAAGTTGAGCCTTAGCCCTGCCCAGACCCACGTATTTGCCGTGGGTGGGCGGACGACCGCGTCCACGTCGCACTGTCGCGACTTTAGGTGCCGGAACCGCGTCCTCACTTGAGCCGTCCGACTCCGACTCCTGCGCCGACCGCAAGCGTTTGCGTGGAGCCTTCTCCGGTGTTGCCTCCGAAGTAAGCTCCACGATATCGCTACCGTGGTCCGACAGCACGTCCTCCTCGTCTTCCTCGGAGCGCGCAGAACTAGGCGTGCGCGACTCCCTCAACGTCTTTTTTAAGATTGATTTAATTGAGTTATCCATAATAATACCCACGAGTATGGGAGAAATATACGTCAACCCGGGCAGAGATCCCGATACCCGGGCAAGCCTAATACTTCAGGGGGACGGCAGGTACCCTGAAGGGGCCGCACTAGTGACTGAACTACCCATCAGCCATGCATCTCCTCGCCGTGCGGCAGCAACTTGAGATTCGGGGTGGTTTTTATAGAGGGCCACTCCCTCGCAGTCCGGGCGGTGAAGCCAAGACCCTCGCTCCCGTCAGCAGCCGCGAGACGCGATCCACGACACTGCACAATACGGGGTTACGATATGCTCTAGACGGTGACAACGGGGACAAAAGTCAGAAGAAAGGGAGGGGACAACGACGGACAACAAAAGGGGACAAGAAACAAATTTGGACGCAGAACCAAAAAGGGGGGAACAAAACCAAAACAGGGGACAAAAACAAAAGGGGGACAAAGAGAGGGAAAGAATCGTCAGAATGACGAGAAGAGACCCCGTTGTCTGTTCAGCGGCAGGGTGAGTGCACGCCGAACCCGTCAAAGGGGCTCTCCCATGTCCACTCTAAGACAGAGCGGTACTGGGAGAGCCGGGCCCAAGGATAGGGCCTCCGGCTTGGGGATGGGACTCACGTCCATCCCCCCGCCTCCGGTGCCAAACGCGACAAATGGCACCGGTTGTCAGAATATTAGCCACCAGCAACAATGAAAAGCATTGTTGCTGGTGCCCAGGGTGCACCACGGGGAGGTTTTCTGACACGCACCCCTTGATTGTCACACCTAACCTAACCTAATCTTTCGGTACCTAAATATTCATATTTTTTAGCGGATTTTTGTCATATCATGTATTCCACCTTGTCTTGATCAACGCTATAGAAATTTTCAGTGCTCCCAAAATTTAAGATTTTTATACTACAAAACAAACATTAAAAATTCGTCAAAGAAATGCAAATTTTTAAATAAATTGTCAAAATTTGTCTCAAATTATTCAAAGTTATTCTCTAAACCATCATTAAATAACGCCCGGAGTTTTCCCCGTCATTTGGTACCACTCTCGACCACCCCCTATTGTGGGAAGTGCAAAACTTTTGATTTTTACACCTAACCTAACCTAATCTTTCGGTACCTAAATATTCATATTTTTCAGCGGATTTTTGTCATATCTTGTATTCCACCTTGTCTTGATCAACGCTATAGAAATTTTCAGTGCTCCCAAAATTTAAGTTTTTTATACTATAAAAAGAACATTAAAAATTCGTCAAAGAAATGCAAATTTTTTAATAAATTGTCAAAATTTGTCTCAAATTATTCAAAGTTATTCTCTGAACCAACATTAAATAACGCCCGGAGTTTTCCCCGTCATTTGGTACCACTCTCGACCACCCCCTATTGTGGGAAGTGCAAAACTTTTGATTTTTACACCTAACCTAACCTAATCTTTCGGTACCTAAATATTCATATTTTTCAGCGGATTTTTGTCATATCTTGTATTCCACCTTGTCTTGATCAACGCTATAGAAATTTTCAGTGCTCCCAAAATTTAAGTTTTTTATACTATAAAAAGAACATTAAAAATTCGTCAAAGAAATGCAAATTTTTTAATAAATTGTCAAAGGAGAATGGGCAAATTTGTATGGAGCCTGGGCCATGCGCGGCCAAACATAAGTTTGTTGTTTTTTGATGTAATTTAGTCCTATAATTACTGTGTAGAAGTTTCACTGCCGCGGTGTACTCTTATGACAAATAAAACACATTATTGTTTATGAGCACTTTCAATAGTTTTACTAGATATTCTGGCGTATATTTGGAGTAAAAATAAAAAATAAAGTGAAACAACAAATCTGGACGGTACCATTTATTAATTATGAAGCATTTTATAATATTACATTAATAATAATAAGTACCGACAATTATTATACAATCATTTTTTTTTTAGTGGTCATGGTCAATGATGACACTTAATTCCGCTGCTGGTAATCTAATGTCTTCAGGTTGATTTCTTGCCCATCCTAGGTACCATACTACGCACATAACATGAGCGCAACATCCTATCGTGCGTTTTCCACTCAGACATGAACAATAGTAATGAGCAACAGCTTCTCTTCCTTGTCTTTGTCGGTCAGTTACAACATAGGAATAATAAATCCTGGACCTTACATGTCTGGACTGTATTCGAACACGTAGCAAGCAAACATCTTGTTCTTCTATATATTCATAAAGACCACTTATTTGTGGCTCACGATACACTTCAATATTATATAAGCCCTGTCTTAAATGCTCAGCATAATAACTACGAGCTAACTTGATATGGTACGTACCCAGAGCGAAAAGGATAATATCATCTTCTGACAAATTAGGAAAATCGTCGAAAATAGTCTGATCACCGGTGATGCTTTGAAATGTTGCTCTTTGCCTATTTATATTGTTACGGACAACAAAGTCCGCTAGTTGATTAGGTCGATTCATGCGATCATTTATAATGTCCACAAATGTGGCTGCATGCACATTATCGTGGAATGGCTCCTGGAAAGCGTTAATAAGTGAAGCAGCTATTTTGAAGTCATGAAACATGTGACTTAGAGACCGATTAAAATAATCTTGTCGGAACAACTTGAAGTCACGTTTGAATCGACCATTTATAACTTCTACAACCCAGCGGCATAGGGTGACCATTCTAGATCTGTTCGCTTGTTCGGTTGTGAGCTGATCTGCACCACGGTCTTTAGTTTCAGGCATATATGCTGAGTAATCCCATTGTGCCAAATCCGGCAGGGCGTCTCTAAACCCACGATCTAAAATGAAAATATCGCCAGGACTAAAGAACCAATGAAACGTGCTTTCTTCGTCATATATCATCCTTTGTAGAATTGTAGCATCCGAGTCGGTAGCTGCATATGGACCACAGACGTCTAATATATAACCATCGCAGCTTACAATAATGAATGGTTTTAAAAGATTTGAATACTTATGCAAACTATATGTCTCTCTTTGGAAAGAATAATTGGAACTCTTCTGTATATAAATATATGTTCCGTCCATTATTACTATGGCTTTTCTCTCGTCTAATGCTGAGTTAGGGTTTCCAAACAAAGCGTTCGGTATATAAAGGTTACGTTCAGCGACCATTCTTCTATTTATGTGGTTGAAACCCAGATGTCTAGGCACGAACTCAGCAAATAAACAATCTCTTGCTCTTTTTAGGTGCCTCTCTAGTGATCTTCTACTCATTTTAAAGAGCGATGCTAACCTTTCGTTGCTTTCACCATTTCGCAACTTCATTAAATAAATAGCTAGTGCTGTTCTTGAATTGGAGCCTGCCAAGGAAGGCGTCTGTGTCAGGATCTCTGAGAATTGTTCTCGGTTAAAACCCTATCGAATATGTATTTCATCATTGTCCATATCTTCAATATTTTCAAAATTCAAAATACAGCCCCTTGACACAGCTGCTTTCATTAAACTCATCATTTCTAAGAAATGAGCACTATTAAAATCATGTCTTAGATTCGGGCTATCAATAATTTCATCCCAGTCATTGTTTCTTAAATGTGTTTCACACACTCTAGCTTCTTGTGGTATAAATACATTGGAATCCATCAAAAGTGACAGTCGTATATTTTCAGGAATCCGTTGACGAGTAATTCTTCTACATTGTTCAAACATGCAGCTCGCTGCGCTGTTAGCTACTCTAGAATACTCTTCAATCTGCAGTGTGCATTCGTGAGGGACAGGATTTATATTACGTTGTACAGCACGTTGAGCCCGCTGCCAGCACGGTCGACAAAGATATTCCAGACCGTTGTATTCAAACTAGAACAAACATAATGACATTTTAGTGAACTAAATACAGTAGGGAGATTACATTGGTTATTATTTAGGGAGCTTACAGCCGCCAATAACAAGCTGCCACAGTTATACAGAAAACATTATTATGAGTATAATCGCAACTACCTATGTATATCATATATAGATCTTTATCAACGATTTCTACATACTACGTACTAGATAGGGCGCTCCGAACAACAAATATGTTACGTCAAATGCACTGCAATGTAATGAATATATCTTATTAAGTCACTCATTGCTCAAGCATCAGTGTGACTGAATAAGAACATCCTATTAAACTCCCTTTGCTGGCCACAGGCCTCCACCATTAATAGAGGGAAGTTAGCCGACTGTAACTATATATATCAAACATTATATTATTATAAAAGTACTTACTTGCTGTGGAGCAAAAGCATCAATAATATATTGACCGATTCCGACATTTGCCTCGAACAAACCATGCGTTATTTCGAATCTTCTTCTATTAACCACTGGTCGATTGCACAAAACACAAACTGGTCGATTTTCTGCCATAGTCAACAAAATCCCAATCGCAAATAAACTCAAAAGTCCAAAAACGAAAGCCAAGTTATCAGGATAAGAGTAAACAAAGTCCGAAATGCAAAATAAAGGTCAAAAGGCTTAAAGTAATCAATGCAAATCGCACAGTACACAACGACACGAGAGTAACCGAAGAACTGCGCGGACGCAACGTACGAAGCAAGCGCCGCCGGTATTTCACGCGTATTAGGTGCTCGTAGCTGATTGGTCCGTCCCGAGCGCAGGTAAACCAACCGTTGCGAAGCGGTTTTGTGTTGATCATTGTAATCCTTATCAAAAGATGTTGTGGAGTTTTACGAAAACGCATTACATAAACGAAATAATTGTTATGATGCTCTATACGTTTACATGTAAATATTTTTTTCCCTAAATGGATTACAGTGAAACGTTCATAGTAAAAGTTGTTCCTAGTTATCACTACTTTCATTTGAGACTACTTTCATTAATGGCCGCGATAGCCCAGAAGTGCCCATTCTCCTTTGTCTCAAATTATTCAAAGTTATTCTCTGAACCAACATTAAATAACGCCCGGAGTTTTCCCCGTCATTTGGTACCACTCTCGACCACCCCCTATTGGTGTGACAATCAAAAGTTTTGCACTGCCCACTATAGGGGGTGGTCGAGAGTGGTACCAAATGACGGGGAAAACTCCGGGCGTTATTTAATGATGGTTCAGAGAATAACTTTGAATAATTTGAGACAAATTTTGACAATTTATTTAAAAATTTGCATTTCTTTGACGAATTTTTAATGTCCTTTTTGTAGTATAAAAAGCTCTTAAATTTTGGCAGCATTGAAAATTTCTATAGCGTTGATCAAAACAAGGTAGAATACAAGATATGACAAAAACCCGCTGAAAAATATGAATATTTAGGTACCGAAAGATTAGGTTAGGTTAGGTGTAAAAATTAAAAGTTTTGCACTTCCCACAATAGGGGGTGGTCGAGAGAGGTACCAAACGACGGGGCAAAACTCTGGGCGTTATTTTAATGATGGTTCAGACAAAAACTTTGAATAATTTGAGACAAATTTTGATAATTTATTAAAAAATTTGCATTTCTTTGACGAATTTTTAATGTTCTTTTTGTAGTATAAAAAACTTAAATTTTGGGAGCACTGAAAATTTCTATAGCGTTGATCAAGACAAGGTGGAATACAAGATATGACAAAAATCCGCTGAAAAATATGAATATTTAGGTACCGAAAGATTAAGTTAGGTTAGGTGTAAAAATCAAAAGTTTTGCACTTCCCACAATAGGGGGTGGTCGAGAGTGGTACCAAACGACGGGGCAAAACTCTGGGCGTTATTTAATGATGGTTCAGACAAAAACTTTGAATAATTTGAGACAAATTTTGACAATTTATTAAAAAATTTGCATTTCTTTGACGAATTTTTAATGTTCTTTTTGTAGTATAAAAAACTTAAATTTTGGGAGCACTGAAAATTTCTATTGCGTTGATCAAGACAAGGTAGAATACAAGATATGACAAAAACCCGCTGAAAAATATGAATATTTAGGTACCGAAAGATTAGGTTAGGTTAGGTGTGACAATCAAGAGACGCGAAGGTCCCAGGCTCGATTGGTCCTGGAGGCCAAATGGCAGGAGAGGCTGGCCCAGCCCCGCTATGGGGTGAGGACAGTCGAGGCTGTCCGTCCAGTGTTAAGGGAGTGGACGGACAGACGGCGCGGACCGCTCACCTACCGGCTTACTCAGGTGCTCTCCGGACACGGGTGTTTCGGAGAGTACCTCTGCAAGATAGCCGGTAGGGAGCCGACAACCAGATGTCACCATTGTGAGGTGTGTGACCGGGACACGGCGCAGCACACGCTGGAGGAGTGCCCGGCGTGGGCCGCGGAGCGCTGTGCCCTGGTCACCGTGATTGGCCCCGACCTCTCGTTGCCGACCGTCATATCCAAGATGGTCGGCAACGACAGGTGCTGGGGCGCAATGAGTTCCTTCTGCGAGACTGTCATCTCGCAGAAGGAGGCGGCGGAGCGGGGGCGTGAGGACGATCCTTACGCCCCGGACGTCCGCCGCCGGAGGATGGGGCGCAGGAGACGCGCTTATGTCGCTCTCCTGCCCCCCACCTAGGGGCTCCGGGTGGCGGGGCCTCAGGGGACCCTGCCACCCGTAAACTAAAAGCCCCGAGAGGGCGCGCGCAGTGTTCCCGCGCGCCTTTCTGATGTCGAAAGGGGAGAGAAGTCAGGCTCTCCCCTGGGGACGAGAGGTGGTCGGGTCCGAAAAAAAAAAAAAGAATGACCCGGCCGGCACCCACACGGGGGGGCCTGCTATGGTTGAATCTTTTAAGTTCCCAACTGGCCCCCCCCATTGGGTGAGAGAGGGAACACCCCAGATTTTTTAGTGGGTAGACCAGCGCGTTTTCTAGCTGGGAGTCCCACACGCCCCGCCGGTGCCGTCCCCTAGCCGGCGGGTAGTGCATGAAGCATTTTTCCTGGGAAAAAAAAAAAAAAAAAGAAAAGGTGTGACAATCAAAAGTTTTGCACTTCCCACAATAGGGGGTGGTCGAGAGTGGTACCAAATGACGGGGAAAACTCCGGGCGTTATTTAATGATGGTTCAGAGAATAACTTTGAATAATTTGAGACAAATTTTGATAATTTATTAAAAAATTTGCATTTCTTTGACGAATTTTTAATGTTCGTTTTGTAGTATAAAAAACTTAAATTTTGGGAGCACTGAAAATTTCTATTGCGTTGATCAAGACAAGGTAGAATACAAGATATGACAAAAACCCGCTGAAAAATATGAATATTTAGGTACCGAAAGATTAGGTTAGGGTAGGTGTAAAAATCAAAAGTTTTGCACTTCCCACAATAGGGGGTGGTCGAGAGTCATAGCAAACGACGGGGCAAAACTCTGGGCGTTATTTAATGATGGTTCAGACAAAAACTTTGAATAATTTGAGACAAATTTTGACAATTTATTAAAAAATTTGCATTTCTTTGACGAATTTTTAATGTTCGTTTTGTAGTATAAAAATCTTAAATTTTGGCAGCACTGAAAATTTCTATTGCGTTGATCAAGACAAGGTGGAATACAAGATATGACAAAAATCCGCTGAAAAATATGAATATTTAGGTACCGAAACATAAGGTTAGGTTAGGTGTGACAATCAAAAGTTTTGCACTTCCCACAATAGGGGGTGGTCGAGAGTCGTACCAAACGACGGGGCAAAACTCTGGGCGTTATTTAATGATGGTTCAGAGAATAACTTTGAATAATTTGAGACAAATTTTGACAATTTATTAAAAAATTTGCATTTCTTTGACGAATTTTTAATGTTCGTTTTGTAGTATAAAAATCTTAAATTTTGGCAGTACTGAAAATTTCTATTGCGTTGATCAAGACAAGGTAGAATACAAGATATGACAAAAACCCGCTGAAAAATATGAATAATTAGGTACCGAAAGATTAGGTTAGGTTAGGTGTAAAAATCAAAAGTTTTGCACTTCCCACAATAGGGGGTGGTCGAGAGTGGTACCAAACGACGGGGCAAAACTCCAGACGTTATTTAATGGTGGTTCAGACAAAAACTTTGAATAATTTAAGACAAATTTTGATAATTTATTAAAAAATTTGCATTTCTTTGACGAATTTTTAATGTTCGTTTTGTAGTATAAAAAACTTAAATTTTGGGAGCACTGAAAATTTCCATTGCGTTGATCAAGACAAGGTAGAATACAAGATATGACAAAAACCCGCTGAAAAATATGAATATTTAGGTACCGAAAGATTAGGTTAGGTTAGGTGTAAAAATCAAAAGTTTTGCACTTCCCACAATAGGGGGTGGTCGAGAGTGGTACCAAACGACGGGGAAAACTCCGGGCGTTATTTAATGATGGTTCAGAGAATAACTTTGAATAATTTGAGACAAATTTTGACAATTTATTTAAAAATTTGCATTTCTTTGACGAATTTTTAATGTTCGTTTTGTAGTATAAAAATCTTAAATTTTGGCAGCACTGAAAATTTCTATTGCGTTGATCAAGACAAGGTGGAATACAAGATATGACAAAAATCCGCTGAAAAATATGAATATTTAGGTACCGAAACATAAGGTTAGGTTAGGTGTGACAATCAAAAGTTTTGCACTTCCCACAATAGGGGGTGGTCGAGAGTGGTACCAAACGACGGGGAAAACTCCGGGCGTTATTTAATGATGGTTTAGAGAATAACTTTGAATAATTTGAGACAAATTTTGACAATTTATTTAAAAATTTGCATTTCTTTGACGAATTTTTAATGTTCGTTTTGTAGTATAAAAAACTTAAATTTTGGGAGCACTGAAAATTTCTATTGCGTTGATCAAGACAAGGTAGAATACAAGATATGACAAAAACCCGCTGAAAAATATGAATATTTAGGTACCGAAAGATTAGGTTAGGTTAGGTGTGACAATCAAGAGACGCGAAGGTCCCAGGCTCGATTGGTCCTGGAGGCCAAATGGCAGGAGAGGCTGGCCCAGCCCCGCTATGGGGTGAGGACAGTCGAGGCTGTCCGTCCAGTGTTAAGGGAGTGGACGGACAGACGGCGCGGACCGCTCACCTACCGGCTTACTCAGGTGCTCTCCGGACACGGGTGTTTCGGAGAATACCTCTGCAAGATAGCCGGTAGGGAGCCGACAACCAGATGTCACCATTGTGAGGTGTGTGACCGGGACACGGCGCAGCACACGCTGGAGGAGTGCCCGGCGTGGGCCGCGGAGCGCTGTGCCCTGGTCACCGTGATTGGCCCCGACCTCTCGTTGCCGACCGTCATATCCAAGATGGTCGGCAACGACAGGTGCTGGGGCGCAATGAGTTCCTTCTGCGAGACTGTCATCTCGCAGAAGGAGGCGGCGGAGCGGGGGCGTGAGGACGATCCTTACGCCCCGGACGTCCGCCGCCGGAGGATGGGGCGCAGGAGACGCGCTTATGTCGCTCTCCTGCCCCCCACCTAGGGGCTCCGGGTGGCGGGGCCTCAGGGGACCCTGCCACCCGTAAACTAAAAGCCCCGAGAGGGCGCGCGCGGTGTTCCCGCGCGCCTTTCTGATGTCGAAAGGGGAGAGAAGTCAGGCTCTCCCCTGGGGACGAGAGGTGGTCGGGTCCGAAAAAAAAAAAAAAAATGACCCGGCCGGCACCCACACGGGGGGGCCTGCTATGGTTGAATCTTTTAAGTTCCCAACTGGCCCCCCCCATTGGGTGAGAGAGGGAACACCCCAGGTTTTTTAGTGGCTAGACCAGCGCGTTTTCTAGCTGGGAGTCCCACACGCCCCGCCGGTGCCGTCCCCTAGCCGGCGGGTAGTGCATGAAGCATTTTTCCTGGGAAAAAAAAAAAAAAAAAGAAAAGGTGTGACAATCAAAAGTTTTGCACTTCCCACAATAGGGGGTGGTCGAGAGTGGTACCAAATGACGGGGAAAACTCCGGGCGTTATTTAATGATGGTTCAGAGAATAACTTTGAATAATTTGAGACAAATTTTGATAATTTATTAAAAAATTTGCATTTCTTTGACGAATTTTTAATGTTCGTTTTGTAGTATAAAAAACTTAAATTTTGGGAGCACTGAAAATTTCTATTGCGTTGATCAAGACAAGGTAGAATACAAGATATGACAAAAACCCGCTGAAAAATATGAATATTTAGGTACCGAAAGATTAGGTTAGGGTAGGTGTAAAAATCAAAAGTTTTGCACTTCCCACAATAGGGGGTGGTCGAGAGTCATAGCAAACGACGGGGCAAAACTCTGGGCGTTATTTAATGATGGTTCAGACAAAAACTTTGAATAATTTGAGACAAATTTTGACAATTTATTAAAAAATTTGCATTTCTTTGACGAATTTTTAATGTTCGTTTTGTAGTATAAAAATCTTAAATTTTGGCAGCACTGAAAATTTCTATTGCGTTGATCAAGACAAGGTGGAATACAAGATATGACAAAAATCCGCTGAAAAATATGAATATTTAGGTACCGAAACATAAGGTTAGGTTAGGTGTGACAATCAAAAGTTTTGCACTTCCCACAATAGGGGGTGGTCGAGAGTCGTACCAAACGACGGGGCAAAACTCTGGGCGTTATTTAATGATGGTTCAGAGAATAACTTTGAATAATTTGAGACAAATTTTGACAATTTATTAAAAAATTTGCATTTCTTTGACGAATTTTTAATGTTCGTTTTGTAGTATAAAAATCTTAAATTTTGGCAGTACTGAAAATTTCTATTGCGTTGATCAAGACAAGGTAGAATACAAGATATGACAAAAACCCGCTGAAAAATATGAATAATTAGGTACCGAAGATTAGGTTAGGTTAGGTGTAAAAATCAAAAGTTTTGCACTTCCCACAATAGGGGGTGGTCGAGAGTGGTACCAAACGACGGGGCAAAACTCCAGACGTTATTTAATGGTGGTTCAGACAAAAACTTTGAATAATTTAAGACAAATTTTGATAATTTATTAAAAAATTTGCATTTCTTTGACGAATTTTTAATGTTCGTTTTGTAGTATAAAAAACTTAAATTTTGGGAGCACTGAAAATTTCCATTGCGTTGATCAAGACAAGGTAGAATACAA
Source organism: Catocala nupta (assembly GCA_963675205.1). Taxonomy (NCBI): domain Eukaryota; kingdom Metazoa; phylum Arthropoda; class Insecta; order Lepidoptera; family Erebidae; genus Catocala; species Catocala nupta. Next base: position 1,835,199 of record OY776104.1, on the reverse strand, counting down.
GATATGACAAAAACCCGCTGAAAAATATGAATATTTAGGTACCGAAAGATTAGGTTAGGTTAGGTGTAAAAATCAAAAGTTTTGCACTTCCCACAATAGGGGGTGGTCGAGAGTGGTACCAAACGACGGGGAAAACTCCGGGCGTTATTTAATGATGGTTCAGAGAATAACTTTGAATAATTTGAGACAAATTTTGACAATTTATTTAAAAATTTGCATTTCTTTGACGAATTTTTAATGTTCGTTTTGTAGTATAAAAATCTTAAATTTTGGCAGCACTGAAAATTTCTATTGCGTTGATCAAGACAAGGTGGAATACAAGATATGACAAAAATCCGCTGAAAAATATGAATATTTAGGTACCGAAACATAAGGTTAGGTTAGGTGTGACAATCAAAAGTTTTGCACTTCCCACAATAGGGGGTGGTCGAGAGTCGTACCAAACGACGGGGCAAAACTCTGGGCGTTATTTAATGATGGTTCAGAGAATAACTTTGAATAATTTGAGACAAATTTTGATAATTTATTAAAAAATTTGCATTTCTTTGACGAATTTTTAATGTTCTTTTTGTAGTATAAAAAGCTCTTAAATTTTGGCAGCATTGAAAATTTCTATTGCGTTGATCAAGACAAGGTAGAATACAAGATATGACAAAAACCCGCTGAAAAATATGAATATTTAGGTACCGAAAGATTAGGTTAGGTTAGGTGTAAAAATTAAAAGTTTTGCACTTCCCACAATAGGGGGTGGTCGAGAGAGGTACCAAACGACGGGGCAAAACTCTGGGCGTTATTTAATGATGGTTCAGACAAAAACTTTGAATAATTTGAGACAAATTTTGACAATTTATTAAAAAATTTGCATTTCTTTGACGAATTTTTAATGTTCTTTTTGTAGTATAAAAAGCTCTTAAATTTTGGCAGCATTGAAAATTTCTATTGCGTTGATCAAGACAAGGTAGAATACAAGATATGACAAAAACCCGCTGAAAAATATGAATATTTAGGTACCGAAAGATTAGGTTAGGTTAGGTGTAAAAATTAAAAGTTTTGCACTTCCCACAATAGGGGGTGGTCGAGAGAGGTACCAAACGACGGGGCAAAACTCTGGGCGTTATTTAATGATTGTTCAGACAAAAACTTTGAATAATTTGAGACAAATTTTGACAATTTATTAAAAAATTTGCATTTCTTTGACGAATTTTTAATGTTCTTTTTGTAGTATAAAAAGCTCTTAAATTTTGGCAGCATTGAAAATTTCTATTGCGTTGATCAAGACAAGGTAGAATACAAGATATGACAAAAACCCGCTGAAAAATATGAATATTTAGGTACCGAAAGATTAGGTTAGGTTAGGTGTGACAATCAAAAGTTTTGCACTTCCCACAATAGGGGGTGGTCGAGAGTGGTACCAAATGACGGGGAAAACTCCGGGCGTTATTTAATGATGGTTCAGAGAATAACTTTGAATAATTTGAGACAAATTTTGACAATTTATTAAAAAATTTGCATTTCTTTGACGAATTTTTAATGTTCTTTTTGTAGTATAAAAAGCTCTTAAATTTTGGCATCATTGAAAATTTCTATAGCGTTGATCAAAACAAGGTAGAATACATGATATGACAAAAACCCGCTGAAAAATATGAATATTTAGGTACCGAAAGATTAGGTTAGGTTAGGTGTAAAAATTAAAAGTTTTGCACTTCCCACAATAGGGGGTGGTCGAGAGAGGTACCAAACGACGGGGCAAAACTCTGGGCGTTATTTTAATGATGGTTCAGACAAAAACTTTGAATAATTTGAGACAAATTTTGATAATTTATTAAAAAAATTGCATTTCTTTGACGAATTTTTAATGTTCTTTTTGTAGTATAAAAAACTTAAATTTTGGGAGCACTGAAAATTTCTATAGCGTTGATCAAGACAAGGTGGAATACAAGATATGACAAAAATCCGCTGAAAAATATGAATATTTAGGTACCGAAAGATTAGGTTAGGTTAGGTGTAAAAATCAAAAGTTTTGCACTTCCCACAATAGGGGGTGGTCGAGAGTGGTACCAAACGACGGGGAAAACTCCGGGCGTTATTTTAATGATGGTTCAGACAAAAACTTTGAATAATTTGAGACAAATTTTGATAATTTATTAAAAAAATTGCATTTCTTTGACGAATTTTTAATGTTCTTTTTGTAGTATAAAAAACTTAAATTTTGGGAGCACTGAAAATTTCTATAGCGTTGATCAAGACAAGGTGGAATACAAGATATGACAAAAATCCGCTGAAAAATATGAATATTTAGGTACCGAAAGATTAGGTTAGGTTAGGTGTAAAAATCAAAAGTTTTGCACTTCCCACAATAGGGGGTGGTCGAGAGTGGTACCAAACGACGGGGAAAACTCCGGGCGTTATTTAATGATGGTTTAGAGAATAACTTTGAATAATTTGAGACAAATTTTGACAATTTATTTAAAAATTTGCATTTCTTTGACGAATTTTTAATGTTCGTTTTGTAGTATAAAAAACTTAAATTTTGGGAGCACTGAAAATTTCTATTGCGTTGATCAAGACAAGGTAGAATACAAGATATGACAAAAACCCGCTGAAAAATATGAATATTTAGGTACCGAAAGATTAGGTTAGGTTAGGTGTGACAATCAAGAGACGCGAAGGTCCCAGGCTCGATTGGTCCTGGAGGCCAAATGGCAGGAGAGGCTGGCCCAGCCCCGCTATGGGGTGAGGACAGTCGAGGCTGTCCGTCCAGTGTTAAGGGAGTGGACGGACAGACGGCGCGGACCGCTCACCTACCGGCTTACTCAGGTGCTCTCCGGACACGGGTGTTTCGGAGAATACCTCTGCAAGATAGCCGGTAGGGAGCCGACAACCAGATGTCACCATTGTGAGGTGTGTGACCGGGACACGGCGCAGCACACGCTGGAGGAGTGCCCGGCGTGGGCCGCGGAGCGCTGTGCCCTGGTCACCGTGATTGGCCCCGACCTCTCGTTGCCGACCGTCATATCCAAGATGGTCGGCAACGACAGGTGCTGGGGCGCAATGAGTTCCTTCTGCGAGACTGTCATCTCGCAGAAGGAGGCGGCGGAGCGGGGGCGTGAGGACGATCCTTACGCCCCGGACGTCCGCCGCCGGAGGATGGGGCGCAGGAGACGCGCTTATGTCGCTCTCCTGCCCCCCACCTAGGGGCTCCGGGTGGCGGGGCCTCAGGGGACCCTGCCACCCGTAAACTAAAAGCCCCGAGAGGGCGCGCGCGGTGTTCCCGCGCGCCTTTCTGATGTCGAAAGGGGAGAGAAGTCAGGCTCTCCCCTGGGGACGAGAGGTGGTCGGGTCCGAAAAAAAAAAAAAAAATGACCCGGCCGGCACCCACACGGGGGGGCCTGCTATGGTTGAATCTTTTAAGTTCCCAACTGGCCCCCCCCATTGGGTGAGAGAGGGAACACCCCAGGTTTTTTAGTGGCTAGACCAGCGCGTTTTCTAGCTGGGAGTCCCACACGCCCCGCCGGTGCCGTCCCCTAGCCGGCGGGTAGTGCATGAAGCATTTTTCCTGGGAATCAAAAAAAAAAAAAAAAAAAGGTGTGACAATCAAAAGTTTTGCACTTCCCACAATAGGGGGTGGTCGAAAGTGGTACCAAACGACGGGGCAAAACTCCAGGCGTTATTTAATGATGGTTCAGAGAATAACTTTGAATAATTTGAGACAAATTTTGATAATTTATTTAAAAAAAAAAATTTGCATTTCTTTGACGAATTTTTAATGTTCTTTTTGTAGTATAAAAAGCTCTTAAATTTTGGCAGCACTGAAAATTTCTATAGCGTTGATGAAAACAAGGTAGAATACAAGATATGACAAAAACCCGCTGAAAAATATGAATATTTAGGTACCGAAAGATTAGGTTAGGTTAGGTGTGACAATCAAAAGTTTTGCACTTCCCACAATAGGGGGTGGTCGAAAGTGGTACCAAATGACGGGGAAAACTCCGGGCGTTATTTAATGATGGTTCAGAGAATAACTTTGAATAATATGAGACAAATTTTGACAATTTATTAAAAAATTTGCATTTCTTTGACGAATTTTTAATGTTCGTTTTGTAGTATAAAAATCTTAAATTTTGGCAGCACTGAAAATTTCTATTGCGTTGATCAAGACAAGGTAGAATACAAGATATGACAAAAACCCGCTGAAAAATATGAATATTTAGGTACCGAAAGATTAGGTTAGGTTAGGTGTAAAAATCAAAAGTTTTGCACTTCCTACAATAGGGGGTGGTCGACAGTCGTACCAAACGACGGGGCAAAACTCCAGGCGTTATTTAATGATGGTTCAGAGAATAACTTTGAATAATTTGAGACAAATTTTGACAATTTATTAAAAAATTTGCATTTCTTTGACGAATTTTTAATGTTATTTTTGTAGTATAAAAACTTAAATTTTGGCAGCACTGAAAATTTCTATTGCGTTGATCAAGACAAGGTAGAATACAAGATATGACAAAAACCCGCTGAAAAATATGAATATTTAGGTACCGAAAGATTAGGTTAGGTTAGGTGTAAAAATCAAAAGTTTTGCACTTCCTACAATAGGGGGTGGTCGACAGTCGTACCAAACGACGGGGCAAAACTCCAGGCGTTATTTAATGATGGTTCAGAGAATAACTTTGAATAATTTGAGACAAATTTTGACAATTTATTAAAAAATTTGCATTTCTTTGACGAATTTTTAATGTTCGTTTTGTGGTATAAAAATCTTAAATTTTGGCAGTACTGAAAATTTCTATTGCGTTGATCAAGACAAGGTAGAATACAAGATATGACAAAAACCCGCTGAAAAATATGAATATTTAGGTACCGAAAGATTAGGTTAGGTTAGGTGTGACAATCAAAAGTTTTGCACTTCCCACAATAGGGGGTGGTCGAGAATGGTACCAAACGACGGGGCAAAACTCTGGGCGTTATTTAATGATGGTTCAGACAAAAACTTTGAATAATTTGAGACAAATTTTGATAATTTATTAAAAAATTTGCATTTCTTTGACGAATTTTTAATGTTCTTTTTGTAGTATAAAAAGCTCTTAAATTTTGGCAGCATTGAAAATTTCTATTGCGTTGATCAAGACAAGGTAGAATACAAGATATGACAAAAACCCGCTGAAAAATATGAATATTTAGGTACCGAAAGATTAGGTTAGGTTAGGTGTAAAAATTAAAAGTTTTGCACTTCCCACAATAGGGGGTGGTCGAGAGAGGTACCAAACGACGGGGCAAAACTCTGGGCGTTATTTAATGATGGTTCAGACAAAAACTTTGAATAATTTGAGACAAATTTTGACAATTTATTAAAAAATTTGCATTTCTTTGACGAATTTTTAATGTTCTTTTTGTAGTATAAAAAGCTCTTAAATTTTGGCAGCATTGAAAATTTCTATTGCGTTGATCAAGACAAGGTAGAATACAAGATATGACAAAAACCCGCTGAAAAATATGAATATTTAGGTACCGAAAGATTAGGTTAGGTTAGGTGTAAAAATCAAAAGTTTTGCACTTCCTACAATAGGGGGTGGTCGACAGTCGTACCAAACGACGGGGCAAAACTCCAGGCGTTATTAAATGATGGTTCAGAGTATAACTTTGAATAATTTGAGACAAATTTTGACAATTTATTTAAAAATTTGCATTTCTTTGACGAATTTTTAATGTTATTTTTGTAGTATAAAAAACTTAAATTTTGGGAGCACTGATAATTTCTATAGCGTTGATCAAGACAAGGTGGAATACAAGATATGACAAAAATCTGCTGAAAAATATGAATATTTAGGTACCGAAAGATTAGGTTAGGTTAGGTGTGACAATCAAAAGTTTTGCACTTCCCACAATAGGGGGTGGTCGAGAGTGGTACCAAATGACGGGGAAAACTCCGGGCGTTATTTAATGATGGTTCAGAGAATAACTTTGAATAATTTGAGACAAATTTTGACAATTTATTAAAAAATTTGCATTTCTTTGACGAATTTTTAATGTTCTTTTTGTAGTATAAAAAGCTCTTAAATTTTGGCAGCATTGAAAATTTCTATAGCGTTGATCAAAACAAGGTAGAATACATGATATGACAAAAACCCGCTGAAAAATATGAATATTTAGGTACCGAAAGATTAGGTTAGGTTAGGTGTAAAAATTAAAAGTTTTGCACTTCCCACAATAGGGGGTGGTCGAGAGAGGTACCAAACGACGGGGCAAAACTCTGGGCGTTATTTTAATGATGGTTCAGACAAAAACTTTGAATAATTTGAGACAAATTTTGACAATTTATTAAAAAATTTGCATTTCTTTGACGAATTTTTAATGTTCTTTTTGTAGTATAAAACTCTTAAATTTTGGCAGCACTGAAAATTTCTATAGCGTTGATCAAGACAACGTAGAGTACAAGATATGACAAAAAACCCGCTGAAAAATATGAATATTTAGGTACGGAAAGGTTAGGTTAGATTAGGTGTAAAAATCAAAAGTTTTGCACTTCCCACAATAGGGGGTGGTCGAGAGTGGTACCAAACGACGGGACAAAACTCTGGGCGTTATTTAATGATGGTTCAGACAAAAACTTTGAATAATTTGAGACAAATTTTGACAATTTATTAAAAAATTTGCATTTCTTTGACGAATTTTTAATATTCTTTTTGTAGTATAAAAAGCTCTTAAATTTTGGCAGCATTGAAAATTTCTATAGCGTTGATCAAAACAAGGTAGAATACATGATATGACAAAAACCCGCTGAAAAATATGAATATTTAGGTACCGAAAGATTAGGTTAGGTTAGGTGTAAAAATTAAAAGTTTTGCACTTCCCACAATAGGGGGTGGTCGAGAGTGGTACCAAACGACGGGGCAAAACTCTGGGCGTTATTTAATGATGGTTCAGACAAAAACTTTGAATAATTTGAGACAAATTTTGATAATTTATTAAAAAATTTGCATTTCTTTGACGTATTTTAATGTTCTTTTTGTAGTATAAAAAACTTAAATTTTGGCAGCACTGAAAATTTCTATTGCATTGATCAAGACAAGGTAGAATACAAGATATGACAAAAACCCGCTGAAAAATATGAATATTTAGGTACCGAAAGATTAGGTTAGGTTAGGTGTAAAAATCAAAAGTTTTGCACTTCCCACAATAGGGGGTGGTCGAGAGTGGTACCAAACGACGGGGCAAAACTCTGGGCGTTATTTAATGATGGTTCAGACAAAAACTTTGAATAATTTGAGACAAATTTTGATAATTTATTAAAAAATTTGCATTTCTTTGACGAATTTTTAATGTTCTTTTTGTAGTATAAAAAGCTCTTAAATTTTGGCAGCATTGAAAATTTCTATAGCGTTGATCAAAACAAGGTAGAATACAAGATATGACAAAAACCCGCTGAAAAATATGAATATTTAGGTACCGAAAGATTAGGTTAGGCTAGGTGTAAAAATTAAAAGTTTTGCACTTCCCACAATAGGGGGTGGCCGAGAGAGGTACCAAACGACGGGGCAAAACTCTGGGCGTTATTTATATGTTACGCCGACGACACGCTTGTCACGGCGAGGGGTAAGTCGCACCGGGCGGCGGCCATACTGGCGACCGCTGGGGTCGCACAAGTCGTTGGTCGTATCCGGCGGTTGGGCCTCGAGGTGGCCCTGTCTAAATCCGAGGCTGTATGTTTTCACGGCCCTCGGAAGCGGCCACCTCCAGGGGCCCATATCATGGTAGGAGGGGTCCGCATCGGCGTCGAGTCAACCCTAAAGTATTTAGGTCTCTTGCTCGACAGCCGATGGGACTTACAGCCCATTTTCGTCGTTTGGCCCCCATTCTTCGGGGCGCTGCAGGCGCGCTCTCGCGCCTGCTGCCCAACCTTGAGGGGCCAAGCACCTCCTGCCGGAGGCTCTACGAGGGGGTCGTGCGGTCCATGGCCCTATATGGGGCCCCAGTGTGGGCGGACAACCTGACGGCCCGAAACATTTCGGCGCTACGTGCACCACAGCGCGCCATGGCCGTCAGGTTGATTAGAGGATACCGCACGATCTCGTTCGAGGCTGCGAGCCTCCTCGCCGGATCGATGCCATGGGACCTGGAAGCGGCGCTCCTGGCGTCGCTCTATCGTTGGCGCCAGGAGGCGCTAGCTCGGGGCGAGGGACCGGGTTTTGCCGCAATCAAGGCGGCAAGGTCCGAGCTCCGCCAGGTCCTAGTGGCTAATTGGAAGGAGCGACTTGTGCACCCTAGTGCCGGGCACGCCACAATCGTGGCGGTAAGTCCCGTGTTTGAGGAGTGGCTGGAGAGGCGGCATGGCGCCCTCACCTTCCGGCTGACACAGGTTCTGACTGGCCACGGTTGTTTTGGCCGGTTCCTGTGTCGTATACGCCGGCAAGAGACGCCCGGTTGTCACCACTGCGGCGACTGCCGCGACGTTGTTGAGGACACGGCGCTGCACACTTTGGCGGTTTGCCCCGCCTGGGCATCGCAGCGCCGTGAGTTGATCGCGGCAGTCGGATCGGTTGCCCTCTCGCTCCCGGCCATAGTTCAGTCTATGGTCCGGAGTGAGAGGTCGTGGAACGCCGTCGCCTCCTTCTGCGAGGAAGTAATTTCCATCAAGGAGGCGGCGGAGCGGGAGAGGGAGCGTTTAAACCCTCTCCCCAACCACAGAGCCGGGCGCCGGAGGGCGCGAGATGACCTCCAGCCACCCTGAGGTTTGACCTGGGGGTGGTGGGCTTTGTGGGCCTGCCCACCATCCGTTCAGCACCAGGTCCAAGAGGCGGCGTGCGTGTTCCCACGCGCGCCTCTGTTTCGAGTCCGTCTCCCCTCTAGGGGGGGGACAGTAGGGTATATTATAGAAGTGAGTCCTTTGGGTAGGTCTCTTCGCGTAGTGGCCTGCCGTTTTACACGGCGGGCCGTAACCTCGGCGGGGTCGCGACCGCATGCGAAAGCGATTCGCGCGGCCCCGTCGATAGTGGTTTTGTCGAGGAACACCGTGGTAGGTTTAGTCGGTATTCCGGGAGGTACATTATCTTTTCAACATCTTTCTTTTACCCCGGCGAGTCCGACATAATCCCTCCGCCCGCCCCCGCGGAGGGATATGCGTCACTGCATTCCCCCACGTAAAAAAAAAAAAAAAAAAAAAGGTGTGACAATCAAAAGTTTTGCACTTCCCACAATAGGGGGTGGTCGAGAGTGGTACCAAATGACGGGGAAAACTCTGGGCGTTATTTAATGATGGTTCAGAGAATAACTTTGAATAATTTGAGACAAATTTTGACAATTTATTAAAAAATTTGCATTTCTTTGACGAATTTTTAATGTTCTTTTTGTAGTATAAAAAACTTAAATTTTGGGAGCACTGAAAATTTCTATAGCGTTGATCAAGACAAGGTGGAATACAAGATATGACAAAAATCCGCTGAATAATATGAATATTTAGGTACCGAAAGATTAGGTTAGGTAAGGTGTAAAAATCAAAAGTTTTGCACTTCCCACAATAGGGGGTGGTCGAAAGTGGTACCAAATGACGGGGAAAACTCCGGGCGTTATTTAATGATGGTTCAGAGAATAACTTTGAATAATTTGAGACAAATTTTGACAATTTATTAAAAAATTTGCATTTTTTTGACGAATTTTTAATGTTCTTTTTGTAGTATAAAAAACTTAAATTTTGGGAGCACTGAAAATTTCTATTGCGTTGATCAAGACAAGGTGGAATACAAGATATGACAAAAATCCGCTGAAAAATATGAATATTTAGGTACCGAAAGATTAGGTTAGGTTAGGGGTGTGTGGCCATCGAGGCTGTCCGTCCGGTGCTAAGGCAGTGGATGGACAGACGGCGCGGACCGCTCACCTACCGGCTTACTCAGGTGCTCTCCGGACACGGCTGTTTCGGAGAGTACCTGTGCAAGATAGCCGGTAGGGAGCCGACAACCAGGTGTCACCACTGCGAGGAGTGCGACCGGGACACGGCGCAGCACACGCTGGAGGAGTGCCCGGCGTGGGCCGAGGAGCGCTGTGCCCTGGTCGCCGTGATTGGCCCCGACCTCTCGTTGCCGACCGTCGTATCCATGATGGTCGGTGACGACAGGTGCTGGGGCGCAATGAGGTCCTTCTGCGAGGCTGTCATCTCGCAGAAGGAGGCGGCGGAGCGGGGGCGTGAGGAAGATCCTTACGCCCCGGACATCCGCCGCCGGAGGAGGGGGCGCAGGAGACGCGCTTATGTCGCTCTCCTGCCCCCCACCTAAGGGTTCTGGGTGGCAAGGCCTCAGGGGACCCTGCCACCCGTGAGTAAGAACCCATAGAGGGCGCGCGCGGTGTTCCCGCGCGCCTTCTAACGTCGAAAGGGGAGAGCTGCGAAATGCTCTCCCCCGGGGACGAGAGGAGGTCGGGTCCCATTGACCCGGCCGGCACCCACACGGGGGGGCCTGCTATGGATGAATCTTTTTAGACTCCCAACAGGCCCCCCCCACTGGGTGAGAGAGGGAACACCCCAGGTTTTTTTAGTGGGTATACCAGCAATAGGCTGGTGAGTCCCACACGCCCCGCCGGTGCCGTCCCCTAGCCGGCGGGTAGTGCATCAAGCATTTTTTCCTGGGTATCAAAAAAAAAAAAAAAAAAAAAAAAAAAGGGGTGTGTGGCCAGAGAACCTCCCCGTGTGCCCGACGGCTGCTGGTCCTTTCTACATTTTAGTGGATTGGAACGGCAGTCGTTGGGCCGGTACACCCCGGGCAACACGGGTAATAATGTCCTTTCGGGGGCATTATTACTCGTGGCTAATACTCTGGCACACGCGTAGGGAACCCGAGGCAGTTTGTCTCGGGGTCATCGGCCCGCAAGGGCCGCGTTTGGGGGTCTCTCCACGTGTTCCTCTGATTAGCAGAGGAAACGTGGATTTGAGACAGGGAGGGTAGAGGAAGAAAACCTCGGTAAAAAATAACAAGTAGGGGCCCGTAAGGCCAGGGCAGGCTTAGGTAGATAGGTAGGGTGGTAGGATTAGGGTTGTTAGGTTTAGGGTGGTAGGAGTAGGTAGGTAGTAGGTAGGTAGGTAGGTATATATGTATATATATATATGTGTGTGTGTGTATATATATATATATATTTAGGGTTGTTAGGGTTTTAGGTTAGGCTTGTTAGGCTAGTTTAGGTTTAGGAGTCCTGCCCAGTTAGGCGGTTTTGGGGTGTTGGGGCGGGTGGGTTGGTCCAACATGGACCCCCATCCGCCCTAACAGGGGGGATAGAGGAAGACAACCTCTTTAAAAAATCACCAGTGGGGCCTGTAAGGCCCGTGCGGGAGCACATAGGGGAGGGGAAACCCAATCCTGCTCCAACCTACTCGTTACCCGTTGAGTGTCGTTGATCACGTCTAGCGGCTCAACGGGACCGAGGGGCTTGCCTTAGTTGGCCGGCCCGCGAGAAGGAAAACTCACACCACCCAACAGCGAAGTTGTAAAAACCTCTGGGTACCTGCCGTCCCCCAGCAGTATGTAGGCCTTCCCCCGGAATGAGCGTCACCCGGGGGTCGAGTTTAGATCGTCTCCAATCGTGGGAACAACATGGAAAACTCAAAAAAACCCAATGAAAAGGAGAAGAAGACGGAGGAGCGCGGAGTGCCTTTGCGCGACTCCAAAGGGCGCTTTAAGCGCCCTTTACAACCACGCGCCAGCGATCACGTAAGCGTGTCAACGCCTGACGGAAGCCGGAGGAGCTCCGTCAGCGTCGAGTCTGGGTCCGAGGCGGGCTCCGGTTCAGAGGCCAGTCGGCCTCAGAGCCGGTGCTCGTCGGCGGCTCGAGGAAAGAGGGAGGCTGCCGCGAAGCGCCGGAAGACGACGCATCCCGTGCCGAGACGCTCGTGCTCGGACACGGAGGTGGAGGTAGTGGAGGGGATGCCCTGTCCAGGAAGGGCTGCTTCCCCGATGCTGCCTCCCTCCACGAGAAGGCCTTCACCTGCCCCTCGGGATGCCCCCAAGACGGCTGAGGTCCCAGATGCGTCCCCCTCGGCCGGGGACTCGGTTGCCGACCTCCGGCAACGATTCGAGGCTGGAGCCGAGACCGTGTTGAGGGTGGCGGCCCGGTCCGGCAATTTAAAGGGAGGGTACGTCCGGGACCTCAAGAACGCGACGGAGGAAATGAGGGAGGCCTTCTTCGGCATGTGGGGACGGGCTTCCTCCGACCTCCAGAGGCGCTGGAGGTCGGAGAACGAGGGGCTGCATAGGCAGCTCGCGGAGCTCCGGGCGGAGGTGGCGGCCATGAAGGCGGCCGCTGCCACTGCCGCTCGGGCCAGCGCCGCCAAGGCGCCCTCGGCCACCGCCAGGGCGCCTGCCGGGAGGCCGCGGGAGGAGTTCCCACCTCTCCCGCGGCGCAAAGCGCAGCCCCTCACTCCCGTGGAGGACCGGCGTCCCGCCTGGGCGGATGAATTAATGCGGGCCACGGTGGCTCAGGCGCGCAACGTTGTCGATGCGTGCCTGGCCAACTATGGCCTCACACCCGTCCCCACCCCGGGCCCTCCGCTCGGGGGCCGCCCCCGGATGGTCGGAGGCACGCCGGCTGGCCCGGCGCCCTCCGGCCCACCGGCTGCGCGGCAGACATCTGCCCCCACACCATCGGCTTCCTCTTCTAAGGGGAGGGGGAAGGGCAGGGGGAGGGCGACCGCCACTGTGGCACTGCGGCGCCCCGCCTCCCAGCCCCAACCCCTCCCGGTGGCTTCTACTTCGGCTGAACAGCCGTGGACGGAGGTCACCAAGAGGAAGAGGAAGAAGAAAAAGAAGGCCTCCCGGGCTATCCCGGCCCCCAGCCAAAAGAGGAGCCTCCGCCCGGCCGACCTGCGCCCCCCGCGCTCCACCGCCATTGTGGTGGAGCTGACAGAGGAGGGGCTACGGCAGGGCGGCAGCTATGCGGGCGTCCTCCGGCAGGCCACTCAGGCTATGAGAGACAATCTCGCCGAGATGGGCCTCGCCGGAGGCGTCCAATTCAAGGTTGCCGCCACTGGGGCCAGAATTCTGGAGGTCCCAGGTGCCACCTCCGGCGACAAGGCGGACAGGGTAGCGGATAAACTCCGCTCCCTGTTCTCGCCTGAGGAGGTCAAGATCTCCCGCCCGGTGAAGTCCGCAGAAATGCGGATAACCGGGCTGGACGACTCGGCCTCCTCTGAGGATGTCGCCGCTGCGGTGGCACAAGCCGGAGCCTGCCCCCTGGCGCAGGTCAGGGTGGGGGAGATACGCCGCGGCGATAGTGGCCTGTGCACGGTGGTGGTGCGCTGCCCCATCGCCGCGGCGAAGAAGGTGGCGGCCGGCCGTTTGCTGGTCGGGATGGTCTCGGCTCAGGTGAATCTCCTGGAGCCGAGGCCTAGGCGGTGCTACCGCTGCCTCGAACCGGGGCACGTGAGGCAGCAATGCACCGCCGAAACTGACCGCAGCGATCTCTGCTATCGCTGTGGTCAGCCCGGCCACAAGGCCGCCGCCTGCTCCGCAGCAAAACCTTCCTGCAGCCTCTGTTTGGCTGCAGGAAAGCCGGCGGAGCACCGGATGGGGAGCAAATCTTGCTCCCCACCGAAACGACGTCGGGCCAGAGGGGCGGTCGCCGGGACTCCGGCCGCCCATGCCCCGTCCCAAGCAGGGAGCAATACGGAGGCGATGGACACGTAATTAATTATGGTCCATCGCCTCTTACAGGTGAATATTAACCACTCCGCCAGGGCGCAGGATATTTTGCTGCAGCACATGGCGGAGTGGTCAATAGACATCGCCGTGGTCGCCGAGCCTTACTGCGTCCCCAGCCGACACAACTGGTTTGGGGACCTAGGAGGCTCGGCGGCCATTGTTTCGTCCGGACCCTCGCTCCTGGTGATGACAGACAGGGGCGAGGGTTATATATGTGTTGATTGGGAGGGAACCGTCCTGATCGGGGTGTACTTTTCTCCGAACCGGCGCCTCGCCGAGTTTGAGCGCTTTTTGGGCGCGGTGGGGGCCGTTATTAACCGGTACCCATCGCGTCCGGTCGTGGTGGCGGGGGACTTCAATGCCAAATCAACGGCTTGGGGATCCCCTGTCACCGACGCTCGCGGCGACGCGCTGGAGGAGTGGGCGATTGCGACCGGTCTCGTGGTTCTTAACCGGGGATCGGTCGCCACGTGCGTGCGCTGGCAGGGCGAGTCCATTGTGGACATTTCGTTCGCAAGCCCTGCCGTAGCGCGCCGCGTCCGGGACTGGCAGGTGCTGGTCGAGGCGGAGTCACTGTCGGACCACCGTTACGTGCGGTTCGACATCTCCGCCTCGCCGGCGATCCCGGACGATCGCCCGAGGAGAGTGCACACCCCGTCGTCCCCACGATGGGCGTTGAAACGTCTCAACGTAGACGTGCTGGTGGAAGCCTCCATCGTCCAGGCCTGGACCCCAATGGGCGAAGGGCCTGTGGAGGTTGAGCTAGAGGCGGAGTGGTTCCGGGGCGCGATGTCGCGGATTTGCGACGCGTCGATGCCCCGGGCCAGTGCTCGACCTCCTAGGCGTCAGGTGTACTGGTGGTCTGACGACATCAGTCAAAAACGCGCCGCGTGCATCGCGGCCGCCATCAGCGAGGCCAAAGCCCAAAGATGGGAAGAGTTCCTGGGGACTCTCGAGGCAGACCCGTGGGGCCGTCCGTATAAGGCGGTCAGGGGCAAGTTGCGCCCCTGGGCCCCACCGGTCACCGAGAGTCTCCAGCCCCGGCAATTAGAGGAGGTGGTCTCCGCTCTCTTTCCTTCGAGAGCGGAGCACACGCCTCCCGAAATGGCGCCGCCCGATATTGAGGAGGGCGGTGCCGATGCCGGGGCGCCAGCGGTAACAATGGCGGAGCTCGGCGCGGCAATGGTGCGGCTCCGGGGCAAAAACACCGCCCCGGGGCCGGACGGAATTCCTGGCCGCGCCCTGGTTTTGGCCTACGACGCCCTAGGGGACCGGCTCCTCAGGCTGTTTAGCGCCTGTTTGGAGTCGGGACGGTTCCCCTCCATGTGGAAGATGGGTAAGCTGGTCCTCCTTAGAAAGGAGGGCCGCCCCGCGGACTCTCCCTCCGCGTACCGCCCCATAGTGCTGTTGGATGAGGTGGGCAAGCTCTTTGAGCGTATAGTGGTTGCCCGCCTCTCCAGGCACCTGGTGCGGGTGGGCCCCGACTTGTCCGAACATCAGTTCGGATTCCGAGAGGGCCGATCGACGATTGACGCGATCAGTCGCGTCAAGGCCCTCTCGGAAGAGGCGGTTGCCTCGCGCGGGGTGGTGTTGGCGGTGTCCTTGGACATCGCCAACGCGTTCAATACCCTGCCGTGGGCGACTATTAGGGAGGCGCTCCGATTTCATGGAGTGCCTCCCTACCTGCGCCGAATAGTCGGGGACTACCTGCACCAGAGGAGCGTATTCTGTGTGGGGCGGAACGGAGAGACGTTCCGGAGGGAGGTGTCGTGCGGTGTTCCGCAGGGTTCCGTTCTTGGACCGACCCTGTGGAACATCGGCTACGACTGGGTGCTGCGGGGTGCTCTGCCCCCGGGCGTCGGCGTAACTTGTTACGCCGACGACACGCTGGTCACGGCCCGGGGAGAGGATTACGGGGCAGTTGCCCGTCTTGCCACGGCAGGGGTGGCCCTGGTTGTCGGTAGAATTAGGATGTTGGGACTGGAGGTGGCGCTGGAAAAGTCCGAGGCCCTGTTATTTCATGGGCCTCGGCGGGCGCCGCCACCAGATGCCCACATCATAGTTGGAGGGGTCCGCATCGGGGTGGAGCCGAGTATGAAATACTTGGGGCTCCACCTCGACGGCCGCTGGAACTTTCGCGTCCATTTTAGCCGCCTGGCCCCCCGGCTGATGTCGGCGGCGGGAGCGCTTAGCTCTCTGCTGCCGAATATCGGGGGGCCGAGTGTCGTCTGCCGCCGCCTCTATCTGGGGGTGGTGCGGTCGATGGCCCTCTACGGGTCGCCCATTTGGGCCGGCGCCCTCGATCGCCGAAACATCGCCCTTCTGAGGAAACCTCAGAGGGCGATGGCGATCAGGGTGTCGCGGGCGTACCGCACCGTCTCCTTTGAGGCGGCGTGCGTCCTGGCGGCATCGCCGCCCTGGGATTTGGAGGCGGAGGTCCAAGCGTCGGTTTATCACTGGCGCGTGGACCTCCGGCTCCATGGTGAGGAACCCACTCACGGGGCGGTGAAGACGCGAAGGTCCCAGGCTCGACTGGTCCTCGAGGCCAGGTGGGAGGAGCGACTGGCCCAGCCTCGCTATGGGGTGAGGACAGTCGAGGCTGTCCGTCCGGTGCTAAGGCAATGGACGGACAGACGGCGCGGACCGCTCACCTACCGGCTTACTCAGGTGCTCTCCGGACACGGCTGTTTCGGAGAGTACCTGTGCAAGATAGCCGGTAGGGAGCCGACAACCAGGTGTCACCACTGCGAGGAGTGCGACCGGGACACGGCGCAGCACACGCTGGAGGAGTGTCTGGCGTGGGCCGAGGAGCGCTGTGCCCTGGTCGCCGTGATTGGCCCCGACCTCTCGTTGCCGACCGTCGTATCCATGATGGTCGGCGACGACAGGTGCTGGGGTGCAATGAGGTCCTTCTGCGAGGCTGTCATCTCGCAGAAGGAGGCGGCGGAGCGGGGGCGTGAGGAAGATCCTTACGCCCCGGACATCCGCCGCCGGAGGAGGGGGCGCAGGAGACGCGCTTATGTCGCTCTCCTGCCCCCCACCTAAGGGTTCTGGGTGGCAAGGCCTCAGGGGACCCTGCCACCCGTGAGTAAGAACCCATAGAGGGCGCGCGCGGTGTTCCCGCGCGCCTTCTAACGTCGAAAGGGGAGAGCGGTGAAATGCTCTCCCCCGGGGACGAGAGGAGGTCGGGTCCCATTGACCCGGCCGGCACCCACACGGGGGGGCCTGCTATGGATGAATCTTTTTAGACTCCCAACAGGCCCCCCCCACTGGGTGAGAGAGGGAACACCCCAGGTTTTTTTAGTGGGTATACCAGCAATAGGCTGGTGAGTCCCACACGCCCCGCCGGTGCCGTCCCCTAGCCGGCGGGTAGTGCATCAAGCATTTTTTCCTGGGTATCAAAAAAAAAAAAAAAAAAGATGTGACAATCAAAAGTTTTGCACTTCCCACAATAGGGGGTGGTCGAGAGTGGTACCAAACGACGGGGCAAAACTCTGGGCGTTATTTAATGATGGTTCAGAGAATAACTTTGAATAATTTGAGACAAATTTTGACAATTTATTAAAAAAATTGCATTTCTTTGACGAATTTTTAATGTTCTTTTTGTAGTATAAAAATCTTAAATTTTGGCAGCACTGAAAATTTCTATTGCGTTGATCAAGACAAGGTGGAATACAAGATATGACAAAAATCCGCTGAAAAATATGAATATTTAGGTACCGAAAGATTAGGTTAGGTTAGGTGTGACAATCAAAAGTTTTGCACTTCCCACAATAGGGGGTGGTCGAGAGTGGTACCAAACGACGGGGCAAAACTCTGGGCGTTATTTAATGATGGTTCAGAGAATAACTTTGAATAATTTGAGACAAATTTTGACAATTTATTAAAAAAAATGCATTTCTTTGACGAATTTTTAATGTTCTTTTTGTAGTATAAAAATCTTAAATTTTGGCAGCACTGAAAATTTCTATTGCGTTGATCAAGACAAGGTGGAATACAAGATATGACAAAAATCCGCTGAAAAATATGAATATTTAGGTACCGAAAGATTAGGTTAGGTTAGGTGTGACAATCAAAAGTTTTGCACTTCCCACAATAGGGGGTGGTCGAGAATGGTACCAAACGACGGGGCAAAACTCTGGGCGTTATTTAATGATGGTTCAGAGAATAACTTTGAATAATTTGAGACAAATTTTGACAATTTATTAAAAAAATTGCATTTCTTTGACGAATTTTTAATGTTCTTTTTGTAGTATAAAAATCTTAAATTTTGGCAGCACTGAAAATTTCTATTGCGTTGATCAAGACAAGGTGGAATACAAGATATGACAAAAATCCGCTGAAAAATATGAATATTTAGGTACCGAAAGATTAGGTTAGGTTAGGTGTGACAATCAAAAGTTTTGCACTTCCCACAATAGGGGGTGGTCGAGAGAGGTACCAAACGACGGGGCAAAACTCTGGGCGTTATTTAATGATGGTTCAGAAAAAAACTTTGAATAATTTGAGACAAATTTTGACAATTTATTAAAAAATTTGCATTTCTTTGACGAATTTTTAATGTTCGTTTTGTAGTATAAAAATCTTAAATTTTGGCAGTACTGAAAATTTCTATTGCGTTGATCAAGACAAGGTAGAATACAAGATATGACAAAAACCCGCTGAAAAATATGAATATTTAGGTACCGAAAGATTAGGTTAGGTTAGGTGTGACAATCAAAAGTTTTGCACTTCCCACAATAGGGGGTGGTCGAGAGAGGTACCAAACGACGGGGCAAAACTCTGGGCGTTATTTTAATGATGGTTCAGACAAAAACTTTGAATAATTTGAGACAAATTTTGACAATTTATTAAAAAATTTGCATTTCTTTGACGAATTTTTAATGTTCTTTTTGTAGTATAAAAAACTTAAATTTTGGGAGCACTGAAAATTTCTATAGCGTTGATCAAGACAAGGTGGAATACAAGATATGACAAAAATCCACTGAAAAATATGAATATTTAGCTACCGAAAGATTAGGTTAGGTAAGGTGTAAAAATCAAAAGTTTTGCACTTCCCACAATAGGGGGTGGTCGAGAGAGGTACCAAACGACGGGGCAAAACTCTGGGCGTTATTTAATGATGGTTCAGAAAAAAACTTTGAATAATTTGAGACAAATTTTGACAATTTATTAAAAAATTTGCATTTCTTTGACGAATTTTTAATGTTCTTTTTGTAGTATAAAAAACTTAAATTTTGGGAGCACTGAAAATTTCTATAGCGTTGATCAAGACAAGGTGGAATGCAAGATATGACAAAAATCCACTGAAAAATATGAATATTTAGCTACCGAAAGATTAGGTTAGGTTAGGTGTAAAAATTAAAAGTTTTGCACTTCCCACAATAGGGGGTGGTCGAGAGAGGTACCAAACGACGGGGCAAAACTCTGGGCGTTATTTAATGATGGTTCAGAAAAAAACTTTGAATAATTTGAGACAAATTTTGACAATTTATTAAAAAATTTGCATTTCTTTGACGAATTTTTAATGTTCGTTTTGTAGTATAAAAATCTTAAATTTTGGCAGTACTGAAAATTTCTATTGCGTTGATCAAGACAAGGTAGAATACAAGATATGACAAAAACCCGCTGAAAAATATGAATATTTAGGTACCGAAAGATTAGGTTAGGTTAGGTGTGACAATCAAAAGTTTTGCACTTCCCACAATAGGGGGTGGTCGAGAGAGGTACCAAACGACGGGGCAAAACTCTGGGCGTTATTTTAATGATGGTTCAGACAAAAACTTTGAATAATTTGAGACAAATTTTGACAATTTATTAAAAAATTTGCATTTCTTTGACGAATTTTTAATGTTCGTTTTGTAGTATAAAAATCTTAAATTTTGGCAGTACTGAAAATTTCTATTGCGTTGATCAAGACAAGGTAGAATACAAGATATGACAAAAACCCGCTGAAAAATATGAATATTTAGGTACCGAAAGATTAGGTTAGGTTAGGTGTGACAATCAAAAGTTTTGCACTTCCCACAATAGGGGGTGGTCGAGAGAGGTACCAAACGACGGGGCAAAACTCTGGGCGTTATTTTAATGATGGTTCAGACAAAAACTTTGAATAATTTGAGACAAATTTTGATAATTTATTAAAAAATTTGCATTTCTTTGACGTATTTTAATGTTCTTTTTGTAGTATAAAAAACTTAAATTTTGGCAGCACTGAAAATTTCTATTGCATTGATCAAGACAAGGTAGAATACAAGATATGACAAAAACCCGCTGAAAAATATGAATATTTAGGTACCGAAAGATTAGGTTAGGTTAGGTGTAAAAATCAAAAGTTTTGCACTTCCCACAATAGGGGGTGGTCGAGAGTGGTACCAAACGACGGGGCAAAACTCTGGGCGTTATTTAATGATGGTTCAGACAAAAACTTTGAATAATTTGAGACAAATTTTGATAATTTATTAAAAAATTTGCATTTCTTTGACGAATTTTTAATGTTCTTTTTGTAGTATAAAAAGCTCTTAAATTTTGGCAGCATTGAAAATTTCTATAGCGTTGATCAAAACAAGGTAGAATACAAGATATGACAAAAACCCGCTGAAAAATATGAATATTTAGGTACCGAAAGATTAGGTTAGGCTAGGTGTAAAAATTAAAAGTTTTGCACTTCCCACAATAGGGGGTGGCCGAGAGAGGTACCAAACGACGGGGCAAAACTCTGGGCGTTATTTATATGTTACGCCGACGACACGCTTGTCACGGCGAGGGGTAAGTCGCACCGGGCGGCGGCCATACTGGCGACCGCTGGGGTCGCACAAGTCGTTGGTCGTATCCGGCGGTTGGGCCTCGAGGTGGCCCTGTCTAAATCCGAGGCTGTATGTTTTCACGGCCCTCGGAAGCGGCCACCTCCAGGGGCCCATATCATGGTAGGAGGGGTCCGCATCGGCGTCGAGTCAACCCTAAAGTATTTAGGTCTCTTGCTCGACAGCCGATGGGACTTACAGCCCATTTTCGTCGTTTGGCCCCCATTCTTCGGGGCGCTGCAGGCGCGCTCTCGCGCCTGCTGCCCAACCTTGAGGGGCCAAGCACCTCCTGCCGGAGGCTCTACGAGGGGGTCGTGCGGTCCATGGCCCTATATGGGGCCCCAGTGTGGGCGGACAACCTGACGGCCCGAAACATTTCGGCGCTACGTGCACCACAGCGCGCCATGGCCGTCAGGTTGATTAGAGGATACCGCACGATCTCGTTCGAGGCTGCGAGCCTCCTCGCCGGATCGATGCCATGGGACCTGGAAGCGGCGCTCCTGGCGTCGCTCTATCGTTGGCGCCAGGAGGCGCTAGCTCGGGGCGAGGGACCGGGTTTTGCCGCAATCAAGGCGGCAAGGTCCGAGCTCCGCCAGGTCCTAGTGGCTAATTGGAAGGAGCGACTTGTGCACCCTAGTGCCGGGCACGCCACAATCGTGGCGGTAAGTCCCGTGTTTGAGGAGTGGCTGGAGAGGCGGCATGGCGCCCTCACCTTCCGGCTGACACAGGTTCTGACTGGCCACGGTTGTTTTGGCCGGTTCCTGTGTCGTATACGCCGGCAAGAGACGCCCGGTTGTCACCACTGCGGCGACTGCCGCGACGTTGTTGAGGACACGGCGCTGCACACTTTGGCGGTTTGCCCCGCCTGGGCATCGCAGCGCCGTGAGTTGATCGCGGCAGTCGGATCGGTTGCCCTCTCGCTCCCGGCCATAGTTCAGTCTATGGTCCGGAGTGAGAGGTCGTGGAACGCCGTCGCCTCCTTCTGCGAGGAAGTAATTTCCATCAAGGAGGCGGCGGAGCGGGAGAGGGAGCGTTTAAACCCTCTCCCCAACCACAGAGCCGGGCGCCGGAGGGCGCGAGATGACCTCCAGCCACCCTGAGGTTTGACCTGGGGGTGGTGGGCTTTGTGGGCCTGCCCACCATCCGTTCAGCACCAGGTCCAAGAGGCGGCGTGCGTGTTCCCACGCGCGCCTCTGTTTCGAGTCCGTCTCCCCTCTAGGGGGGGGACAGTAGGGTATATTATAGAAGTGAGTCCTTTGGGTAGGTCTCTTCGCGTAGTGGCCTGCCGTTTTACACGGCGGGCCGTAACCTCGGCGGGGTCGCGACCGCATGCGAAAGCGATTCGCGCGGCCCCGTCGATAGTGGTTTTGTCGAGGAACACCGTGGTAGGTTTAGTCGGTATTCCGGGAGGTACATTATCTTTTCAACATCTTTCTTTTACCCCGGCGAGTCCGACATAATCCCTCCGCCCGCCCCCGCGGAGGGATATGCGTCACTGCATTCCCCCACGTAAAAAAAAAAAAAAAAAAAAAAGGTGTGACAATCAAAAGTTTTGCACTTCCCACAATAGGGGGTGGTCGAGAGTGGTACCAAATGACGGGGAAAACTCTGGGCGTTATTTAATGATGGTTCAGAGAATAACTTTGAATAATTTGAGACAAATTTTGACAATTTATTAAAAAATTTGCATTTCTTTGACGAATTTTTAATGTTCTTTTTGTAGTATAAAAAACTTAAATTTTGGGAGCACTGAAAATTTCTATAGCGTTGATCAAGACAAGGTGGAATACAAGATATGACAAAAATCCGCTGAATAATATGAATATTTAGGTACCGAAAGATTAGGTTAGGTAAGGTGTAAAAATCAAAAGTTTTGCACTTCCCACAATAGGGGGTGGTCGAAAGTGGTACCAAATGACGGGGAAAACTCCGGGCGTTATTTAATGATGGTTCAGAGAATAACTTTGAATAATTTGAGACAAATTTTGACAATTTATTAAAAAATTTGCATTTTTTTGACGAATTTTTAATGTTCTTTTTGTAGTATAAAAAACTTAAATTTTGGGAGCACTGAAAATTTCTATTGCGTTGATCAAGACAAGGTGGAATACAAGATATGACAAAAATCCGCTGAAAAATATGAATATTTAGGTACCGAAAGATTAGGTTAGGTTAGGGGTGTGTGGCCATGGGGTGTGTGGCCAGAGAACCTCCCCGTGTGCCCGACGGCTGCTGGTCCTTTCTACATTTTAGTGGATTGGAACGGCAGTCGTTGGGCCGGTACACCCCGGGCAACACGGGTAATAATGTCCTTTCGGGGGCATTATTACTCGTGGCTAATACTCTGGCACACGCGTAGGGAACCCGAGGCAGTCTGTCTCGGGGTTATCGGCCCGCAAGGGCCGCGTTTGGGGGTCTCTCCACGTGTTCCTCTGATTAGCAGAGGAAACGTGGATTTGAGACAGGGAGGGTAGAGGAAGAAAACCTCGGTAAAAAATAACAAGTAGGGGCCCGTAAGGCCAGGGCAGGCCTAGGTAGGTAGGTAGGGTGGTAGGGTTAGGTTATGTATATATATATATATATATATATGTGTATATATATGTATATATATATATATTTAGGGTTGTTAGGTTAGGTTTAGTTAGGTTTTTGGTTAGTTAGGTTAGGATAGGTTAGGTTTCTAGGTGTAGGAGTCCTGCCCAGTTAGGCGGTTTTGGGGTGTTGGGGCGGGTGGATTGGTCCAATATGGACCCCCATCCGGCCCAATACGGGGGGACAGAGGAAGACAACCTCTTTAAAAAATCACCAGTGGGGCCTGTAAGGCCCGGGCGGGAGCACATAGGGGAGGGGAAACCCAACCCTGCTCCAATCAAATCGTTACCCGTTGAGTGTCGTTGATCACGTCTAGCGGCTCAACGGGACCGAGGGGCTTGCCTTAGTTGGCCGGCCCGCGAGAAGGAAAACTCACACCACCCAACAGCGAAGTTGTAAAAATCTCTGGGTACCTGCCGTCCCCCAGTAGTATGTAGGCCTTCCCCCGGAATGAGCGTCACCCGGGGGTCGAGTTTATATCGGCTCGACTCGTGGGAATTATATGGAAGATTGCAATTCAAAAAAACCCGAAGAGAAGGAGAAGAGTACGGAGGAGCGCGGAGTGCCTTTGCGCGACTCCAAAGGGCGCTTTAAGCGCCCTTTACGACCACGCACCAGCGATGCTGGAGCTGGCGCATCAACGCCTGACGGAAGCCGGAGGAGCTCCGTCAGCGTCGAGTCTGAGTCCGAGGCGGGCTCCGGTTTGGAGGCCAGTCGGCCTCAGAGCCGGTGCTCGTCGGCGGCTCGAAGACAAAGGGAGGCTTCCGCGAAGCGCAGGAAGACGGCGCATCCCGTGCCGTCACGCTCGTGCTCGGAAACGGAGGTGGAGGTAGTGGAGGGGATGCCCGGTCCAGGAACGGCTGGTTCCCCGATGCCGCCTCCCTCCACGAGGAAGCTCCCCGGGCAGCCCTCACCTGCCCGTCGGGATGCCCCCAAGGTGGCTGAGGTCCCGGATGCGTCCCCCTCGGCTGGGGACTCGGTTGCCGACCTCAGGCAACGGTTCGAGGCTGGCGCCGAGACCGTCTTGAGGGTGGCGGCCCGGTCCGGCAACCTGAAGGGGGGGTTCGTCCGGGACCTTAAAAATGCTACGGAGGACATGAGGGAGGCCTTCTTCCACCTGTGGGCACAGACATCCTCCGACATGCAGAGGCGCTGGAGGGCCGAAAATGAGGGGCTGCATAGGCAGCTGGCGGAGCTCCGGGCGGAGGTGGCGGCCATGAAGGCGGCCACTGCCATTGCCGCTCGGGCCGACGCAGCCAAGGCGGCCCCGGCCACCACCAGGGCGCCTGCCAGGAGGCCGAGGGAGGAGTTCCCGCTCCTCCCGCGGCGCACAGCGTCGACCATCACTCCCGTGGAGGACCGGCGTCCCGCTTGGGCGGAGGAGCTTATGCGGGCCACGGTGGCTCAGGCGCGCAACGTAGTTGAAGCGTGCCTGGCCAACCACGGCCTCGTGCCCATCCCGACCCCGGGCCCTCCGCTCGGGGGCCGCCCCCGGATGGTCGGAGGTGTGCCAGCTGACCCGGCGCCCTCCGGCCGACCGGTGGTACGGCAGACATCTGCCCCCAATCCGCTGGCTTCCTCTTCTTCTTCCAAGAGGAAAGGGAAGGGCAAGGGGAGGGCGACTGCCACTGAGGCGCCACCGCGTCCCGGTCCCCATGCCCAACCCACCTCGGTGGCCTCTACCTCGGCTGAACAGCCGTGGACGGAGGTCACCAAGAAGAAGAGGAAGAGGAAAAAGAAGGCCTCCCGGGCTATCCCAGCCCCCAGCAAAAAGAGGGGCCTCCGCCCGGCCGACCTACGCTCCCCGCGCTCCACCGCCATTGTGGTGGAGCTGACAGAGGAGGGGCTCCGGCAGGGCGGCAGCTATGCGGGCGTCCTCCGGCAGGCCACTCAGGCTATGAGAGACAATCTCGCCGAGATGGGCCTCGCCGGAGGCGTCCACTTTAAGGTTGCCGCCACTGGGGCCAGAATTCTGGAGGTCCCAGGTGCCACCTCCGGCGACAAGGCGGACAGGGTAGCGGATAAACTCCGCTCCCTGTTCTCACCTGAGGAGGTCAAGATCTCCCGTCCGGTGAAGTCCGCAGAAATGCGGATAACCGGGCTGGACGACTCGGCCTCCTCTGAGGATGTCGCCGCTGCGGTGGCACAAGCCGGAGCCTGCCCTCAGGCGCAGGTCAAGGTGGGGGATATGCGCCGCGGCAATGGTGGTCTGTGCACGGTGGTGGTGCACTGCCCCATCGCGGCGGCGAAGAAGGTGGCGGCCGGCCGTTTGCTGGTCGGGATGGTCTCGGCTCAGGTGAATCTCCTAGCGCCGAGGCCTAGGCGGTGCTACCGCTGCCTCGAACCGGGGCACGTGAGGCAGCAATGCACCGCCGAAACTGACCGCAGCGATCTCTGCTATCGCTGCGGTCAGCCCGGCCACAAGGCCGCCGCCTGCTCCGCCGCAAAACCTTCCTGCAGCCTCTGTTCTGCTGCAGGAAAGCCGGCGGAGCACCGGATGGGGAGCAAATCTTGCTCCCCACCGAAACGACGTAGGGCCAGAGGGGCGGTCGCCGGGACTCCGGCCGCCCCGGCCCCGTCCCAAGCAGGGAGCAGTACGGAGGCGATGGACACATAATTAATTATGGCCCATCGCCTCCTACAGGTGAATATTAACCACTCCGCCAGGGCGCAGGATATCTTGCTGCAGCACATGGCGGAGTGGTCAATAGACATCGCCGTGGTCGCCGAGCCTTACTGCGTCCCCAGCCGACACAACTGGTTTGGGGACCTCGGAGGCTCGGCGGCCATTGTTTCGTCCGGACCCTCGCTCCTGGTGATGACAG
Source organism: Catocala nupta (assembly GCA_963675205.1). Lineage (NCBI taxonomy): Eukaryota > Metazoa > Arthropoda > Insecta > Lepidoptera > Erebidae > Catocala > Catocala nupta. The sequence goes on along the minus strand of OY776104.1, from coordinate 1,809,303 downwards.
ACAGGGGCGAGGGTTATATATGTGTTGATTGGGAGGGAACCGTCCTGATCGGGGTGTACTTTTCTCCGAACCGGCGCCTCGCCGAGTTTGAGCAATTTTTGGGCGCGGTGGGGGCCGTTATTAACCGGTACCCATCGCGTCCGATCGTGGTGGCGGGGGACTTCAATGCCAAATCAACGGCTTGGGGATCCCCTGTCACCGACGCTCGCGGCGACGCGCTGGAGGAGTGGGCGATTGCGACCGGTCTCGTGGTCCTTAACCGGGGATCGGTCGCCACGTGCGTGCGCTGGCAGGGCGAGTCCATTGTGGACATTTCGTTCGCAAGCCCTGCCGTAGCGCGCCGCGTCCGGGACTGGCAAGTGCTGGTCGAGGCGGAGTCACTGTCGGACCACCGTTACGTGCGGTTCGACATCTCCGCCTCGCCGGCGATCCCGGACGATCGCCCGAGGAGAGTGCACACCCCGTCGTCCCCACGATGGGCGTTGAAACGTCTCAACGTAGACGTGCTGGTGGAAGCCTCCATCGTCCAGGCCTGGACCCCAATGGGCGAAGGGCCTGTGGAGGTTGAGCTAGAGGCGGAGTGGTTCCGGGGCGCGATGACGCGGATTTGCGACGCGTCGATGCCCCGGGCCAGTGCTCGACCTCCTAGGCGTCAGGTGTACTGGTGGTCTGACGACATTAGTCAGAAACGCGCCGCTTGCATTGCGGCGCGTCGCCAGTACACTAGGTACCGCCGACGCAGGCGGTACCGTGACCCGACCGTGGAGGCACGGCTGCGGGGCGAATACGTACAGCGGAAGTACGCCCTGCAGTCCGCCATCAGCGAGGCCAAAGCCCAAAGATGGGAAGAGTTCCTGGGGACTCTCGAGGCAGACCCGTGGGGCCGTCCGTACAAGGCGGTCAGGGGCAAGTTGCGCCCCTGGGCCCCACCGGTCACCGAGAGTCTCCAGCCCCGGCAATTAGAGGAGGTGGTCTCCGCTCTCTTTCCTTCGAGAGCGGAGCACACGCCTCCCGAAATGGCGCCGCCCGATATTGAGGAGGGCGGTGCCGATGCCGGGGCGCCAGAGGTAACAATGGCGGAGCTCGGCGCGGCAATGGTTCGGCTCCGGGGCAAAAACACCGCCCCGGGGCCGGACGGAATTCCTGGCCGCGCCTGGGTTTTGGCCTACGACGCCCTAGGGGACCGGCTCCTCAGGCTGTTTAGCGCCTGTTTGGAGTCGGGACGGTTCCCTGCCACGTGGAAGACGGGTAAGCTGGTCCTCCTGAGAAAGGAGGGCCGCCCCGCGGACTCTCCCTCCGCATACCGCCCCATAGTGCTGTTGGATGAGGTGGGCAAGCTCTTTGAGCGTGTAGTGGTTGCCCGCCTCTCCAGGCACCTGGTGCGGGTGGGCCCCGACTTGTCCGAACTGCAGTTCGGATTCCGAGAGGGTCGATCGACGATTGACGCGATCAGTCGTGTCAAGGCCCTCTCGGATGAGGCGGTCGCCTCGCGCGGGGTGGTGTTGGCGGTGTCCTTGGACATCGCCAACGCGTTCAACACCCTGCCGTGGGCGACTATTAGGGAGGCGCTCCGATTTCATGGGGTGCCTCCCTATCTGCGCCGAATAGTCGGGGACTACCTGCACCAGAGGAGTGTGTTCTGTGTGGGGCGGAACGGAGAGACGTTCCGGAGGGAGGTGTCGTGCGGTGTTCCGCAGGGTTCCGTTCTTGGACCGATCCTGTGGAACATCGGCTACGACTGGGTGCTGCGGGGCGCCCTACCCCCGGGCGTCGGCGTAACTTGTTACGCCGACGACACGCTGGTCACGGCCCGGGGAGAGGATTACGGGGCAGCTGCCCGTCTTGCCACGGCAGGGGTGGCCCTGGTTGTCGGTAGAATTAGGATGTTGGGACTGGAGGTGGCGCTGGAAAAGTCCGAGGCCCTGTTATTTCATGGGCCTCGGCGGGCGCCGCCACCAGATGCCCACATCATAGTTGGAGGGGTCCACATCGGGGTGGAGCCGAGTATGAAATACTTGGGGCTCCACCTCGACGGCCGCTGGAACTTTCGCGTCCATTTTAGCCGCCTGGCCCCCCGGCTGATGTCGGCGGCGGGAGCGCTTAGCTCTCTGCTGCCGAATATCGGGGGGCCGAGTGTCGTCTGCCGCCGCCTCTATTTGGGGGTGGTGCGGTCGATGGCCCTTTACGGGTCGCCCATTTGGGCCGGCGCCCTCGATCGCCGAAACATCGCCCTCTTGAGGAAACCTCAGAGGGCGATGGCGATCAGGGTGTCGCGGGCGTACCGCACCGTCTCCTTTGAGGCGGCGTGCGTCCTGGCGGCATCGCCGCCCTGGGATTTGGAGGCGGAGGTCCAAGCGTCGGTGTATCACTGGCGCGTGGAACTCCGGCTCCATGGTGAGGAACCCACTCACGGGGCGGTGGAGACGCGAAGGTCCCAGGCTCGACTGGTCCTCGAGGCCAAGTGGCAGGAGCGACTGGCCCAGCCCCGCTATGGGGTGAGGACAGTCGAGGCTGTCCGTCCGGTGCTAAGGCAATGGACGGACAGACGGCGCGGACCGCTCACCTACCGGCTTACTCAGGTGCTCTCCGGACACGGCTGTTTCGGAGAGTACCTGTGCAAGATAGCCGGTAGGGAGCCGACAACCAGGTGTCACCACTGCGAGGAGTGCGACCGGGACACGGCGCAGCACACGCTGGAGGAGTGTCCGGCGTGGGCCGAGGAGCGCTGTGCCCTGGTCGCCGTGATTGGCCCCGACCTCTCGTTGCCGACCGTCGTATCCATGATGGTCGGCGACGACAGGTGCTGGGGTGCAATGAGGTCCTTCTGCGAGGCTGTCATCTCGCAGAAGGAGGCGGCGGAGCGGGGGCGTGAGGAAGATCCTTACGCCCCGGACATCCGCCGCCGGAGGAGGGGGCGCAGGAGACGCGCTTATGTCGCTCTCCTGCCCCCCACCTAAGGGTTCTGGGTGGCAAGGCCTCAGGGGACCCTGCCACCCGTGAGTAAGAACCCACAGAGGGCGCGCGCGGTGTTCCCGCGCGCCTTCTAACGTCGAAAGGGGAGAGCGGTAAAATGCTCTCCCCCGGGGACGAGAGGAGGTCGGGTCCCATTGACCCGGCCGGCACCCACACGGGGGGGCCTGCTATGGATGAATCTTTTTAGACTCCCAACAGGCCCCCCCCCATTGGGTGAGAGAGGGAACACCCCAGGTTTTTTTTAGTGGGTATACCAGCAATAGGCTGGTGAGTCCCACACGCCCCGCCGGTGCCGTCCCCTAGCCGGCGGGTAGTGCATCAAGCATTTTTTCCTGGGTATCAAAAAAAAAAAAAAAAGGGGTGTGTGGCCATCGAGGCTGTCCGTCCGGTGCTAAGGCAGTGGATGGACAGACGGCGCGGACCGCTCACCTACCGGCTTACTCAGGTGCTCTCCGGACACGGCTGTTTCGGAGAGTACCTGTGCAAGATAGCCGGTAGGGAGCCGACAACCAGGTGTCACCACTGCGAGGAGTGCGACCGGGACACGGCGCAGCACACGCTGGAGGAGTGCCCGGCGTGGGCCGAGGAGCGCTGTGCCCTGGTCGCCGTGATTGGCCCCGACCTCTCGTTGCCGACCGTCGTATCCATGATGGTCGGTGACGACAGGTGCTGGGGCGCAATGAGGTCCTTCTGCGAGGCTGTCATCTCGCAGAAGGAGGCGGCGGAGCGGGGGCGTGAGGAAGATCCTTACGCCCCGGACATCCGCCGCCGGAGGAGGGGGCGCAGGAGACGCGCTTATGTCGCTCTCCTGCCCCCCACCTAAGGGTTCTGGGTGGCAAGGCCTCAGGGGACCCTGCCACCCGTGAGTAAGAACCCATAGAGGGCGCGCGCGGTGTTCCCGCGCGCCTTCTAACGTCGAAAGGGGAGAGCTGCGAAATGCTCTCCCCCGGGGACGAGAGGAGGTCGGGTCCCATTGACCCGGCCGGCACCCACACGGGGGGGCCTGCTATGGATGAATCTTTTTAGACTCCCAACAGGCCCCCCCCACTGGGTGAGAGAGGGAACACCCCAGGTTTTTTTAGTGGGTATACCAGCAATAGGCTGGTGAGTCCCACACGCCCCGCCGGTGCCGTCCCCTAGCCGGCGGGTAGTGCATCAAGCATTTTTTCCTGGGTATCAAAAAAAAAAAAAAAAAAAAAAAAAAAGGGGTGTGTGGCCAGAGAACCTCCCCGTGTGCCCGACGGCTGCTGGTCCTTTCTACATTTTAGTGGATTGGAACGGCAGTCGTTGGGCCGGTACACCCCGGGCAACACGGGTAATAATGTCCTTTCGGGGGCATTATTACTCGTGGCTAATACTCTGGCACACGCGTAGGGAACCCGAGGCAGTTTGTCTCGGGGTCATCGGCCCGCAAGGGCCGCGTTTGGGGGTCTCTCCACGTGTTCCTCTGATTAGCAGAGGAAACGTGGATTTGAGACAGGGAGGGTAGAGGAAGAAAACCTCGGTAAAAAATAACAAGTAGGGGCCCGTAAGGCCAGGGCAGGCTTAGGTAGATAGGTAGGGTGGTAGGATTAGGGTTGTTAGGTTTAGGGTGGTAGGAGTAGGTATATATGTATATATATATATGTGTGTGTGTGTATATATATATATATATTTAGGGTTGTTAGGGTTTTAGGTTAGGCTTGTTAGGCTAGTTTAGGTTTAGGAGTCCTGCCCAGTTAGGCGGTTTTGGGGTGTTGGGGCGGGTGGGTTGGTCCAACATGGACCCCCATCCGCCCTAACAGGGGGGATAGAGGAAGACAACCTCTTTAAAAAATCACCAGTGGGGCCTGTAAGGCCCGTGCGGGAGCACATAGGGGAGGGGAAACCCAATCCTGCTCCAACCTACTCGTTACCCGTTGAGTGTCGTTGATCACGTCTAGCGGCTCAACGGGACCGAGGGGCTTGCCTTAGTTGGCCGGCCCGCGAGAAGGAAAACTCACACCACCCAACAGCGAAGTTGTAAAAACCTCTGGGTACCTGCCGTCCCCCAGCAGTATGTAGGCCTTCCCCCGGAATGAGCGTCACCCGGGGGTCGAGTTTAGATCGTCTCCAATCGTGGGAACAACATGGAAAACTCAAAAAAACCCAATGAAAAGGAGAAGAAGACGGAGGAGCGCGGAGTGCCTTTGCGCGACTCCAAAGGGCGCTTTAAGCGCCCTTTACAACCACGCGCCAGCGATCACGTAAGCGTGTCAACGCCTGACGGAAGCCGGAGGAGCTCCGTCAGCGTCGAGTCTGGGTCCGAGGCGGGCTCCGGTTCAGAGGCCAGTCGGCCTCAGAGCCGGTGCTCGTCGGCGGCTCGAGGAAAGAGGGAGGCTGCCGCGAAGCGCCGGAAGACGACGCATCCCGTGCCGAGACGCTCGTGCTCGGACACGGAGGTGGAGGTAGTGGAGGGGATGCCCTGTCCAGGAAGGGCTGCTTCCCCGATGCTGCCTCCCTCCACGAGAAGGCCTTCACCTGCCCCTCGGGATGCCCCCAAGACGGCTGAGGTCCCAGATGCGTCCCCCTCGGCCGGGGACTCGGTTGCCGACCTCCGGCAACGATTCGAGGCTGGAGCCGAGACCGTGTTGAGGGTGGCGGCCCGGTCCGGCAATTTAAAGGGAGGGTACGTCCGGGACCTCAAGAACGCGACGGAGGAAATGAGGGAGGCCTTCTTCGGCATGTGGGGACGGGCTTCCTCCGACCTCCAGAGGCGCTGGAGGTCGGAGAACGAGGGGCTGCATAGGCAGCTCGCGGAGCTCCGGGCGGAGGTGGCGGCCATGAAGGCGGCCGCTGCCACTGCCGCTCGGGCCAGCGCCGCCAAGGCGCCCTCGGCCACCGCCAGGGCGCCTGCCGGGAGGCCGCGGGAGGAGTTCCCACCTCTCCCGCGGCGCAAAGCGCAGCCCCTCACTCCCGTGGAGGACCGGCGTCCCGCCTGGGCGGATGAATTAATGCGGGCCACGGTGGCTCAGGCGCGCAACGTTGTCGATGCGTGCCTGGCCAACTATGGCCTCACACCCGTCCCCACCCCGGGCCCTCCGCTCGGGGGCCGCCCCCGGATGGTCGGAGGCACGCCGGCTGGCCCGGCGCCCTCCGGCCCACCGGCTGCGCGGCAGACATCTGCCCCCACACCATCGGCTTCCTCTTCTAAGGGGAGGGGGAAGGGCAGGGGGAGGGCGACCGCCACTGTGGCACTGCGGCGCCCCGCCTCCCAGCCCCAACCCCTCCCGGTGGCTTCTACTTCGGCTGAACAGCCGTGGACGGAGGTCACCAAGAGGAAGAGGAAGAAGAAAAAGAAGGCCTCCCGGGCTATCCCGGCCCCCAGCCAAAAGAGGAGCCTCCGCCCGGCCGACCTGCGCCCCCCGCGCTCCACCGCCATTGTGGTGGAGCTGACAGAGGAGGGGCTACGGCAGGGCGGCAGCTATGCGGGCGTCCTCCGGCAGGCCACTCAGGCTATGAGAGACAATCTCGCCGAGATGGGCCTCGCCGGAGGCGTCCAATTCAAGGTTGCCGCCACTGGGGCCAGAATTCTGGAGGTCCCAGGTGCCACCTCCGGCGACAAGGCGGACAGGGTAGCGGATAAACTCCGCTCCCTGTTCTCGCCTGAGGAGGTCAAGATCTCCCGCCCGGTGAAGTCCGCAGAAATGCGGATAACCGGGCTGGACGACTCGGCCTCCTCTGAGGATGTCGCCGCTGCGGTGGCACAAGCCGGAGCCTGCCCCCTGGCGCAGGTCAGGGTGGGGGAGATACGCCGCGGCGATAGTGGCCTGTGCACGGTGGTGGTGCGCTGCCCCATCGCCGCGGCGAAGAAGGTGGCGGCCGGCCGTTTGCTGGTCGGGATGGTCTCGGCTCAGGTGAATCTCCTGGAGCCGAGGCCTAGGCGGTGCTACCGCTGCCTCGAACCGGGGCACGTGAGGCAGCAATGCACCGCCGAAACTGACCGCAGCGATCTCTGCTATCGCTGTGGTCAGCCCGGCCACAAGGCCGCCGCCTGCTCCGCAGCAAAACCTTCCTGCAGCCTCTGTTTGGCTGCAGGAAAGCCGGCGGAGCACCGGATGGGGAGCAAATCTTGCTCCCCACCGAAACGACGTCGGGCCAGAGGGGCGGTCGCCGGGACTCCGGCCGCCCATGCCCCGTCCCAAGCAGGGAGCAATACGGAGGCGATGGACACGTAATTAATTATGGTCCATCGCCTCTTACAGGTGAATATTAACCACTCCGCCAGGGCGCAGGATATTTTGCTGCAGCACATGGCGGAGTGGTCAATAGACATCGCCGTGGTCGCCGAGCCTTACTGCGTCCCCAGCCGACACAACTGGTTTGGGGACCTAGGAGGCTCGGCGGCCATTGTTTCGTCCGGACCCTCGCTCCTGGTGATGACAGACAGGGGCGAGGGTTATATATGTGTTGATTGGGAGGGAACCGTCCTGATCGGGGTGTACTTTTCTCCGAACCGGCGCCTCGCCGAGTTTGAGCGCTTTTTGGGCGCGGTGGGGGCCGTTATTAACCGGTACCCATCGCGTCCGGTCGTGGTGGCGGGGGACTTCAATGCCAAATCAACGGCTTGGGGATCCCCTGTCACCGACGCTCGCGGCGACGCGCTGGAGGAGTGGGCGATTGCGACCGGTCTCGTGGTTCTTAACCGGGGATCGGTCGCCACGTGCGTGCGCTGGCAGGGCGAGTCCATTGTGGACATTTCGTTCGCAAGCCCTGCCGTAGCGCGCCGCGTCCGGGACTGGCAGGTGCTGGTCGAGGCGGAGTCACTGTCGGACCACCGTTACGTGCGGTTCGACATCTCCGCCTCGCCGGCGATCCCGGACGATCGCCCGAGGAGAGTGCACACCCCGTCGTCCCCACGATGGGCGTTGAAACGTCTCAACGTAGACGTGCTGGTGGAAGCCTCCATCGTCCAGGCCTGGACCCCAATGGGCGAAGGGCCTGTGGAGGTTGAGCTAGAGGCGGAGTGGTTCCGGGGCGCGATGTCGCGGATTTGCGACGCGTCGATGCCCCGGGCCAGTGCTCGACCTCCTAGGCGTCAGGTGTACTGGTGGTCTGACGACATCAGTCAAAAACGCGCCGCGTGCATCGCGGCCGCCATCAGCGAGGCCAAAGCCCAAAGATGGGAAGAGTTCCTGGGGACTCTCGAGGCAGACCCGTGGGGCCGTCCGTATAAGGCGGTCAGGGGCAAGTTGCGCCCCTGGGCCCCACCGGTCACCGAGAGTCTCCAGCCCCGGCAATTAGAGGAGGTGGTCTCCGCTCTCTTTCCTTCGAGAGCGGAGCACACGCCTCCCGAAATGGCGCCGCCCGATATTGAGGAGGGCGGTGCCGATGCCGGGGCGCCAGCGGTAACAATGGCGGAGCTCGGCGCGGCAATGGTGCGGCTCCGGGGCAAAAACACCGCCCCGGGGCCGGACGGAATTCCTGGCCGCGCCCTGGTTTTGGCCTACGACGCCCTAGGGGACCGGCTCCTCAGGCTGTTTAGCGCCTGTTTGGAGTCGGGACGGTTCCCCTCCATGTGGAAGATGGGTAAGCTGGTCCTCCTTAGAAAGGAGGGCCGCCCCGCGGACTCTCCCTCCGCGTACCGCCCCATAGTGCTGTTGGATGAGGTGGGCAAGCTCTTTGAGCGTATAGTGGTTGCCCGCCTCTCCAGGCACCTGGTGCGGGTGGGCCCCGACTTGTCCGAACATCAGTTCGGATTCCGAGAGGGCCGATCGACGATTGACGCGATCAGTCGCGTCAAGGCCCTCTCGGAAGAGGCGGTTGCCTCGCGCGGGGTGGTGTTGGCGGTGTCCTTGGACATCGCCAACGCGTTCAATACCCTGCCGTGGGCGACTATTAGGGAGGCGCTCCGATTTCATGGAGTGCCTCCCTACCTGCGCCGAATAGTCGGGGACTACCTGCACCAGAGGAGCGTATTCTGTGTGGGGCGGAACGGAGAGACGTTCCGGAGGGAGGTGTCGTGCGGTGTTCCGCAGGGTTCCGTTCTTGGACCGACCCTGTGGAACATCGGCTACGACTGGGTGCTGCGGGGTGCTCTGCCCCCGGGCGTCGGCGTAACTTGTTACGCCGACGACACGCTGGTCACGGCCCGGGGAGAGGATTACGGGGCAGTTGCCCGTCTTGCCACGGCAGGGGTGGCCCTGGTTGTCGGTAGAATTAGGATGTTGGGACTGGAGGTGGCGCTGGAAAAGTCCGAGGCCCTGTTATTTCATGGGCCTCGGCGGGCGCCGCCACCAGATGCCCACATCATAGTTGGAGGGGTCCGCATCGGGGTGGAGCCGAGTATGAAATACTTGGGGCTCCACCTCGACGGCCGCTGGAACTTTCGCGTCCATTTTAGCCGCCTGGCCCCCCGGCTGATGTCGGCGGCGGGAGCGCTTAGCTCTCTGCTGCCGAATATCGGGGGGCCGAGTGTCGTCTGCCGCCGCCTCTATCTGGGGGTGGTGCGGTCGATGGCCCTCTACGGGTCGCCCATTTGGGCCGGCGCCCTCGATCGCCGAAACATCGCCCTTCTGAGGAAACCTCAGAGGGCGATGGCGATCAGGGTGTCGCGGGCGTACCGCACCGTCTCCTTTGAGGCGGCGTGCGTCCTGGCGGCATCGCCGCCCTGGGATTTGGAGGCGGAGGTCCAAGCGTCGGTTTATCACTGGCGCGTGGACCTCCGGCTCCATGGTGAGGAACCCACTCACGGGGCGGTGAAGACGCGAAGGTCCCAGGCTCGACTGGTCCTCGAGGCCAGGTGGGAGGAGCGACTGGCCCAGCCTCGCTATGGGGTGAGGACAGTCGAGGCTGTCCGTCCGGTGCTAAGGCAATGGACGGACAGACGGCGCGGACCGCTCACCTACCGGCTTACTCAGGTGCTCTCCGGACACGGCTGTTTCGGAGAGTACCTGTGCAAGATAGCCGGTAGGGAGCCGACAACCAGGTGTCACCACTGCGAGGAGTGCGACCGGGACACGGCGCAGCACACGCTGGAGGAGTGTCTGGCGTGGGCCGAGGAGCGCTGTGCCCTGGTCGCCGTGATTGGCCCCGACCTCTCGTTGCCGACCGTCGTATCCATGATGGTCGGCGACGACAGGTGCTGGGGTGCAATGAGGTCCTTCTGCGAGGCTGTCATCTCGCAGAAGGAGGCGGCGGAGCGGGGGCGTGAGGAAGATCCTTACGCCCCGGACATCCGCCGCCGGAGGAGGGGGCGCAGGAGACGCGCTTATGTCGCTCTCCTGCCCCCCACCTAAGGGTTCTGGGTGGCAAGGCCTCAGGGGACCCTGCCACCCGTGAGTAAGAACCCATAGAGGGCGCGCGCGGTGTTCCCGCGCGCCTTCTAACGTCGAAAGGGGAGAGCGGTGAAATGCTCTCCCCCGGGGACGAGAGGAGGTCGGGTCCCATTGACCCGGCCGGCACCCACACGGGGGGGCCTGCTATGGATGAATCTTTTTAGACTCCCAACAGGCCCCCCCCACTGGGTGAGAGAGGGAACACCCCAGGTTTTTTTAGTGGGTATACCAGCAATAGGCTGGTGAGTCCCACACGCCCCGCCGGTGCCGTCCCCTAGCCGGCGGGTAGTGCATCAAGCATTTTTTCCTGGGTATCAAAAAAAAAAAAAAAAAAGATGTGACAATCAAAAGTTTTGCACTTCCCACAATAGGGGGTGGTCGAGAGTGGTACCAAACGACGGGGCAAAACTCTGGGCGTTATTTAATGATGGTTCAGAGAATAACTTTGAATAATTTGAGACAAATTTTGACAATTTATTAAAAAAATTGCATTTCTTTGACGAATTTTTAATGTTCTTTTTGTAGTATAAAAATCTTAAATTTTGGCAGCACTGAAAATTTCTATTGCGTTGATCAAGACAAGGTGGAATACAAGATATGACAAAAATCCGCTGAAAAATATGAATATTTAGGTACCGAAAGATTAGGTTAGGTTAGGTGTGACAATCAAAAGTTTTGCACTTCCCACAATAGGGGGTGGTCGAGAGTGGTACCAAACGACGGGGCAAAACTCTGGGCGTTATTTAATGATGGTTCAGAGAATAACTTTGAATAATTTGAGACAAATTTTGACAATTTATTAAAAAAAATGCATTTCTTTGACGAATTTTTAATGTTCTTTTTGTAGTATAAAAATCTTAAATTTTGGCAGCACTGAAAATTTCTATTGCGTTGATCAAGACAAGGTGGAATACAAGATATGACAAAAATCCGCTGAAAAATATGAATATTTAGGTACCGAAAGATTAGGTTAGGTTAGGTGTGACAATCAAAAGTTTTGCACTTCCCACAATAGGGGGTGGTCGAGAATGGTACCAAACGACGGGGCAAAACTCTGGGCGTTATTTAATGATGGTTCAGAGAATAACTTTGAATAATTTGAGACAAATTTTGACAATTTATTAAAAAAATTGCATTTCTTTGACGAATTTTTAATGTTCTTTTTGTAGTATAAAAATCTTAAATTTTGGCAGCACTGAAAATTTCTATTGCGTTGATCAAGACAAGGTGAAATACAAGATATGACAAAAATCCGCAGAAAAATATGAATATTTAGGTACCGAAAGATTAGGTTAGGTTAGGTGTGACAATCAAAAGTTTTGCACTTCCCACAATAGGGTGTGGTCGAGAGTGGTACCAAACGACGGGGCAAAACTCTAGGCGTTATTTAATGATGGTTCAGAGAATAACTTTGAATAATTTGAGACAAATTTTGACAATTTATTAAAAAAATTGCATTTCTTTGACGAATTTTTAATGTTCGTTTTGTAGTATAAAAATCTTAAATTTTGGCAGCACTGAAAATTTCTATTGCGTTGATCAAGACAAGGTAGAATACAAGATATGACAAAAACCCGCTGAAAAATATGAATATTTAGGTAGCGAAAGATTAGGTTAGGTTAGCAGTCAGGCTCTCCCCTGGGGACGAGAGGTGGTCGGGTCCGATAAAAATGACCCGGCCGACACACACACGGGGGGGCCTGCTATGGTTGAATCTTTTAAGTTCCCAACTGGCCCCCCCCCATTGGGTGAGAGAGGGAACACCCCAGGTTTTTTTAGGTGTGACAATCAAAAGTTTTGCACTTCCCACAATAGGGGGTGGTCGAAAGTGGTACCAAACGACGGGGCAAAACTCTGGGCGTTATTTAATGATGGTTCAGACAAAAACTTTGAATAATTTGAGACAAATTTTGACAATTTATTAAAAAATTTGCATTTCTTTGACGAATTTTTAATGTTCTTTTTGTAGTATAAAACACTTAAATTTTGGCAGTACTGAAAATTTCTATTGCGTTGATCAAGACAAGGTAGAATACAAGATATGACAAAAACCCGCTGAAAAATATGAATATTTAGGTACCGAAAGATTAGGTTAGGTTAGGTGTAAAAATTAAAAGTTTTGCACTTCCCACAATAGGGGGTGGTCGAGAGAGGTACCAAACGACGGGGCAAAACTCTGGGCGTTATTTAATGATGGTTCAGAAAAAAACTTTGAATAATTTGAGACAAATTTTGACAATTTATTAAAAAATTTGCATTTCTTTGACGAATTTTTAATGTTCGTTTTGTAGTATAAAAATCTTAAATTTTGGCAGTACTGAAAATTTCTATTGCGTTGATCAAGACAAGGTAGAATACAAGATATGACAAAAACCCGCTGAAAAATATGAATATTTAGGTACCGAAAGATTAGGTTAGGTTAGGTGTGACAATCAAAAGTTTTGCACTTCCCACAATAGGGGGTGGTCGAGAGAGGTACCAAACGACGGGGCAAAACTCTGGGCGTTATTTTAATGATGGTTCAGACAAAAACTTTGAATAATTTGAGACAAATTTTGACAATTTATTAAAAAATTTGCATTTCTTTGACGAATTTTTAATGTTCGTTTTGTAGTATAAAAATCTTAAATTTTGGCAGTACTGAAAATTTCTATTGCGTTGATCAAGACAAGGTAGAATACAAGATATGACAAAAACCCGCTGAAAAATATGAATATTTAGGTACCGAAAGATTAGGTTAGGTTAGGTGTGACAATCAAAAGTTTTGCACTTCCCACAATAGGGGGTGGTCGAAAGTGGTACCAAACGACGGGGCAAAACTCTGGGCGTTATTTAATGATGGTTCAGACAAAAACTTTGAATAATTTGAGACAAATTTTGACAATTTATTAAAAAATTTGCATTTCTTTGACGAATTTTTAATGTTCTTTTTGTAGTATAAAAAACTTAAATTTTGGGAGCACTGAAAATTTCTATAGCGTTGATCAAGACAAGGTGGAATGCAAGATATGACAAAAATCCACTGAAAAATATGAATATTTAGCTACCGAAAGATTAGGTTAGGTTAGGTGTAAAAATTAAAAGTTTTGCACTTCCCACAATAGGGGGTGGTCGAGAGAGGTACCAAACGACGGGGCAAAACTCTGGGCGTTATTTTAATGATGGTTCAGACAAAATCTTTGAATAATTTGAGACAAATTTTGACAATTTATTAAAAAATTTGCATTTCTTTGACGAATTTTTAATGTTCTTTTTGTAGTATAAAAAACTTAAATTTTGGGAGCACTGAAAATTTCTATAGCGTTGATCAAGACAAGGTGGAATACAAGATATGACAAAAATCCACTGAAAAATATGAATATTTAGCTACCGAAAGATTAGGTTAGGTAAGGTGTAAAAATCAAAAGTTTTGCACTTCCCACAATAGGGGCTGGTCGAGAGTGGTACCAAACGACGGGGAAAATTCCGGGCGTTATTTAATGATGGATTAGAGAGTAACTTTGAATAATTTGAGACAAATTTTGACAATTTATTTAAAAATTTGCATTTCTTTGACGAATTTTTAATGTTCGTTTTGTAGTATAAATATCTTAAATTTTGGCAGCACTGAAAATTTCTATTGCGTTGATCAAGACAAGGTAGAATACAAGATATGACAAAAACCCGCTGAAAAATATGAATATTTAGGTACCGAAAGATAAGGTTAGGTTAGGTGAAATTTTGCACTTCCCACAATAGGGGGTGGTCGAGAGTCGTACCAAACGACGGGGCAAAACTCTGGGAGTTATTTAATGATGGTTCAGACAAAAACTTTGAATAATTTGAGACAAATTTTGACAATTTATTAAAAAATTTGCATTTCTTTGACGAATTTTTAATGTTATTTTTGTAGTATAAAAACTTAAATTTTGGGAGCACTGAAAATTTCTATAGCGTTGATCAAGACAAGGTGGAATACAAGATATGACAAAAATCCGCTGAAAAATATGAATATTTAGGTACCGAAAGATTAGGTTAGGTTAGGTGTAAAAATCAAAAGTTTTGCACTTCCCACAATAGGGGGTGGTCGAGAGTGGTACCAAACGACGGGGAAAACTCCGGGCGTTATTTAATGATGGTTTAGAGAATAACTTTGAATAATTTGAGACAAATTTTGACAATTTATTTAAAAATTTGCATTTCTTTGACGAATTTTTAATGTTCTTTTTGTAGTATAAAAAGCTCTTAAATTTTGGCAGCATTGAAAATTTCTATAGCGTTGATCAAAACAAGGTAGAATACAAGATATGACAAAAACCCGCTGAAAAATATGAATATTTAGGTACCGAAAGATTAGGTTAGGTTAGGTGTAAAAATTAAAAATTAACTATTTGGGGTGTGTGGCCAGAGAACCTCCCCGTGCGCTCGAAGGCTGCTGGTCCTTTCTACATTTTTAGTGGATTGGAACGGTAGTCGTTGGGCCGGTACACCCCGGGCAACACGGGTAATAATGTCCTTTCGGGGGCATTATTACTCGTGGCTAATACTCTGGCACGCGCGTAGGGAACCCGAGGCAGTTTGTCTCGGGGTTATCGGCCCGCGAGGGCCGCGTTTAGGGGTCTCTCCACGTGTTCCTCTGATTAGCAGAGGACACGTGGATGAGACGGCGGGGATAGAGGAAGAAAACCTCTATAAAAAATTACCAGTGGGGGCTGTCAGCCGGAGTGGGGAGCGTAGGCATCCTGCCCAGTCAGGCGGTCTTGGGGCGGGTGGATTGGTCCAGCATGGACCCCCATCCGGCCCAACACGGGGGGATAGAGGAAGACAACCTCTCTAAAAAATCACCAGTGTGGGCCGTAAGGCCGGTGCGGGTCACGTGGCGTCCTGCCCGTCGAGCGGCCTTGGGGCGGGTGGATCGGTCCAGCATGGACCCCCATCCGGCCCAACACGTGGGGGATAGAGGAAGACAACCTCTCTAAAAAATTACTAGCTGGGGCCGTTAGGCCGGGATTTGAAGCTTAGGCTTCCTGCCCGGTTGGTCGGTCTTGGGGCGGGTGGATCGGTCCAATATGGACCCCCATTCGGCCCAACCCGTAATCCTGAACTGACAGGACCGGGGGCCTTCGGGCTGCGAGGAAGAAAACCTCTATAAAAATTACCCAAAGCCCAAGTTTTTGGTGGCCTGGCGAGGGGCTGTATGGCTGGGGGGAACCCAGTCATTAGGGCCACCCTAACAAAACTATGAGATGTCGGTCCAAGGCAATATAATACCCCAGGAGGGTACCAGGCGCTCCGCGCCTGGAGAATCCCTCACGGAGCCTTCTGGCTCCGTCTGCCCCTCGTACTCTGGGGGGGGCAACCAACATCTGTCCAGCGTAGTGCCGCGCGATATATCGGGCACAGAGAGGTTCGCGGAGTCAAGTACTGACCCCGCGATAGGTGTCACCTTGGGCTTGGGCCCGGACAAGGTGAGGAGGGAAGGCCCCAAAAAGGGGAAGGTTGGGGGGGTATGCCCCCGCCGACATGTGTAAGTAGCTCGGCCGTGCCGAGGACACGGTCGAGGTCCCGGGTGGCGGCGCTGGCACGCAGCGACTCCGTGTCGAGCGTGCTCAGTGCCGACACCGGCACTGATATGGACGTCGAGTCGCGGGCGGGCTCGGGTTCGAAGGCCGGTCGGCCTCGGAGCCGGTGCTCGTCGGCGGCACGACGGGAGAGAGAGGAGGGGGGGGAAAGCCCTGCATCCCTCACCCTCAAATTCTGGGGTGCACCCGGCGCTTCCGTGAAGCGCCGGAAGACGTCGCACCACGTGCACTCCGATTCTGGGTCGGACACGGAGGTGGAGGTGGTAGAGGGGACGCCCTGCGGAGGAAGGGCTGGTTCCCCGATGCCACCTCCCTCCACGAGGAAGCTCCTCGGGCAGCCTCTGCCTGCCCGTCGAGACTTCGTGAAGACGGCTGGGGTCGCGGATGCGTCCCCCTTGGGAGGGGACTCGGTTGCCGACCTCAGGCAACGGTTCGAGGCTGGCGCCGAGACCGTCCTGAGGGTGGCAGCCCGGTCCGGCAACTTGAAGGGGGGATTCGTTCGGGACCTCAAAGTTGCCACGGAGGAAATGAGGGAGGCCTTCTTCGGCATGTGGGGACGGGCTTCCTCCGACCTCCAGAGGCGCTGGAGGTCGGAGAACGAGGGGCTGCATAGGCAGCTTGCGGAGCTCCGGGCGGAGGTGGCGGCCATGAAGGCGGCCGCTGCCACTGCCGCTCGGGCCAGCGCCGCCAAGACGCCCTCGGCTACCGCCAGGGCGCCTGCCGGGAGGCAGCGGCAGGAGTTCCCGCCCCTCCCGCGGCGCCCAGCGCAGCCCCTCACTCCCGCGAAGACCAGCGGCCCGCCTGGGCGAACGATTTGATGCGGGCCACGGTGGCTCAGGCGCGCAACGTTGTGGAGGCGTGTCTGGCCAACTATGGCCTCGCACCTGTCCCGACCCCGGGCCCTTCGCTCGGGGTCCACCCCCGGATGGTCGGGGGCGCGCCGGCTGGCCCGGCTCCCTCCGGCCAGCCGGTGGCACGTCAGAGGTCTGTCCCCACAGCGTCGGTTTCCTCTCTCAAGGGGAAAGGGAAGGGCAAGAGGAAGACGACCACCACTGTGGCACCTCCGCGCCCCGCTGCTCAGACCCAACCCGCCCCGGTGGCCTCTGCCTCGGCTGAGCAGCCGTGGACAGAGGTCGTCGGGAAGAAGAGGAGGAAGAGGAAGCAGAAGAAGGCATCCCGAGCTCCCCCAGTTCTGAGCAAAAAGAAGGGCCCCACCCCGGCTGACCTGCGCCCCCCGCGCTCCACCGCCGTTGTGGTGGAGCTGACGGAGGAGGGACTCCGGAAAGGCGTCAGCTATGCGGGCGTCCTCCGGCGGGCCACTGAGGCCATAAAAGGCGATCTCGCAGGGATGGGCCTCGCCGAAGGCGTCCTCTTCAAGGTTGCCGCCACTGGGGCCAGAATACTGGAGGTCCCAGGTGCCACCTCCGGCGACAAGGCGGACAGGGTGGCCGAAAAAATTCGGTCACTTTTCACGCCTGAGGAGGTCAAGGTCTCCCGCCCGGTGAAGTCCGCGGAAATGCGGATAACCGGGCTGGACGACTCGGCCTCCTCCGAGGATGTCGCCGCTGCGGTGGCAAAAGCCGGAGCCTGCCCTCAGGCGCAGGTCAGGGTGGGGGAGGTGCGCCGCGGCAATGGTGGTCTGTGCACGGTGATGGTGCGCTGCCCCATCGCCGCGGCGAAGAAGGTGGCGGCCGGCCGTTTGCTGGTCGGGATGGTCTCGGCTCAGGTAAATCTCCTGGAGCCGAGGCCTAGGCGGTGCTACCGCTGCCTCGAACCGGGGCACGTGAGGCAGCAATGCACCGCCGAAACTGACCGCAGCGACTCCTGTTATCGCTGCGGCCAGCCCGGCCACAAGGCCGCCGCATGCTCCGCGGCAAAAGCTTCCTGCAGCATCTGCTTGGCTGCGGGAAGGCCGGCGGGGCACCGGATGGGGAGCAAATCTTGCTCCCCACCCAAAAGGCATAAGGCCAGAGGGGCGGTCGCCAGGACTCCGGCCGCCCCGGCCCCGTCCCAAGCAGGGAGCAGTACGGAGGCGATGGACACATAATTAATTATGGCCCATCGCCTCCTACAGGTGAATGTTAACCACTCCGCCAGGGCGCAGGATATTTTGCTGCAGCACATGGCGGAGTGGTCAATAAACATCGCCGTGGTCGCCGAGCCTTACTGCGTCCCCAGCCGACACAACTGGTTTGGGGACCTCGGGGGCTCGGCGGCCATTGTTTCGTCCGGACCCTCGCTCCTGGTGATGACAGACAGGGGCGAGGGGTATATTTGTGTTGATTGGGAGGGAACCGTCCTGATCGGGGTGTACTTTTCTCCGAACCGGCGCCTCGCCGAGTTTGAGCGCTTTTTGGACGCGGTGGGCGCCGTGATTAATCGGTACCCATCGCGTCCGGTCGTGGTGGCGGGGGACTTCAATGCCAAATCATCGGCTTGGGGATCCCCTGTCACCGACGCTCGCGGCGACGCGCTGGAGGAGTGGGCGATTGCGACCGGCCTCGTGGTTCTTAACCGGGGGTCGGTCGCCACGTGCGTGCGCTGGCAGGGCGAGTCCATCGTGGACATTTCGTTCGCAAGCCCTGCCGTAGCGCGCCAAGTCCGGGACTGGCGAGTGCTGGTCGAGGCGGAGTCACTGTCGGACCACCGCTACGTGCGGTTCGACATCTCCGCCTCGCCGGCGATCCCGGACGATCGCCCGAGGAGAGTGCACACCCCGTCGTCCCCACGATGGGCGTTGAAACGTCTCGACGTAGACGTGCTGGTGGAAGCCTCCATCGTCCAGGCCTGGACCCCGATGGGTGAAGGGCCTGTGGAGGTTGAGTCAGAGGCGGAGTGGTTCCGGGGCGCGATGACGCGAATCTGCGACGCGTCGATGCCCCAGGCCAGTGCTCGACCTCCAAGGCGTCAGGTGTACTGGTGGTCTGACGAAATCAGCCAAAAACGCGCCGCGTGCATTGCGGCGCGTCGCCAGTACACTAGGTACCGCCGACGCAGGCGGTACCGTGACCCGACCGTGGAGGCACGGCTGCGGGGCGAATACGTACAGCGGAAGCACGCCCTGCAGTCCGCCATCAGCGAGGCCAAAGCCCAAAGATGGGAAGAGTTCCTGGGGACTCTCGAGGCAGACCCGTGGGGCCATCCGTATAAGACGGTCAGGGGCAAGTTGCGCCCCTGGGCCCCACCGGTCACCGAGAGTCTCCAGCCCCGGCAATTGGAGGGGGTGGTCTCCGCTCTCTTTCCTTCGAGAGCGGAGCACACACCTCCCGTAATGGCGCCGCCCGAAGTCGAGGAGGACGGCGCCGATGCCGGGGCGCCAGTAGTATCAATGGCGGAGCTCGGCAGGGCAATGGTGCGGCTCCGGGGCAAAAACACTGCTCCGGGGCCGGACGGGATCCCTGGCCGCGCCTGGGTTTTGGCCTATGACGCCCTAGGGGACCGGCTCCTCAGGCTGTTTAGCGCCTGCTTGGAGTCGGGACGGTTCCCTTCCATGTGGAAGACGGGCAAGCTGGTCCTCCTGAGAAAGGAGGGCCGCCCCGCGGACTCTCCCTCCGCGTACCGCCCCATAGTGCTGTTGGATGAGGTGGGCAAGCTCTTTGAGCGTGTGTTGGCTGCCCGCCTCTCCAAGCACCTGGTGCGGGTGGGTCCCGACTTATCCGAACTCCAGTTCGGATTCCGGGAGGGCCGATCGACGATTGACGCGATCAGGCCCTCTCGGCAGAGGCTGTTGCCTCGCGCGGGGTGCTGTTGGCGGTGTCCTTGGACATCGCCAACGCGTTCAACACCCTGCCGTGGGCGACTATTAGGGAGGCGCTCCGATTTCATGGGGTGCCTCCCTACCTGCGCCGAATAGTCGGGGACTACCTGCACCAGAGAAGTGTATTCTGTGTGGGGCGGAACGGAGAGACGTTCCGGAGGGAGGTGTCGTGCGGTGTTCCACAGGGATCGGTTCTGGGTCCGCTCCTGTGAAACATCGGTTACGACTGGGTGCTGCGGGGCGCCCTGCCCCCGGGCGTCGGCATAACTTGTTACGCCGACGACACGCTGGTTACGGCCCGGGGAGGGGACTACTGGGCAGCTGCCCGTCTTGCCACGGCTGGAGTGGCTCTGGTTGTCGGCAGGATTAGGATGTTGGGACTGGAGGTGGCGCTGGAAAAGTCCGAGGCCCTTCTATTTCACGGGCCTCGGCGGGCGCCGCCACCAGATGCCCACATCATCGTTGGAGGGGTCCGCATCGGGGTGGAGCCGAGTATGAAATACTTGGGGCTCCACCTCGACGGCCGCTGGAACTTTCGCGTCCATTTTAGCCGCCAGGCCCCCCGGCTGATGTCGGCGGCGGGAGCGCTTAGCTCTCTGCTGCCGAATATCGGGGGGCCGAGTGTCATCTGCCGCCGCCTCTATTTGGGGGTGGTGCGGTCGATGGCCCTTTATGGGTCGCCCATTTGGGCTGGCGCCCTGGATCGCCGAAATGTCGCCCTCCTAAGGAGACCTCAGAGGGCGATGGCGATCAGGGTGTCGCGGGCGTACCGCACCGTCTCCTACGAGGCGGCGTGCGTTTTGGCAGCATCGCCGCCCTGGGATTTGGAGGCGGAGGTCCAAGCGTCAGTGTATTACTGGCGCGCTGACCTCCGGCTCCAGGGCGAGGAGCCCACGCACAGGGCGGTGGAGACGCGAAGGTCCCAGGCTCGATTGGTCCTGGAGGCCAAATGGCAGGAGAGGCTGGCCCAGCCCCGCTATGGGGTGAGGACAGTCGAGGCTGTCCGTCCAGTGTTAAGGGAGTGGACGGACAGACGGCGCGGACCGCTCACCTACCGGCTTACTCAGGTGCTCTCCGGACACGGGTGTTTCGGAGAGTACCTCTGCAAGATAGCCGGTAGGGAGCCGACAACCAGATGTCACCATTGTGAGGTGTGTGACCGGGACACGGCGCAGCACACGCTGGAGGAGTGCCCGGCGTGGGCCGCGGAGCGCTGTGCCCTGGTCACCGTGATTGGCCCCGACCTCTCGTTGCCGACCGTCATATCCAAGATGGTCGGCGACGACAGGTGCTGGGGCGCAATGAGGTCCTTCTGCGAGGCTGTCATCTCGCAGAAGGAGGCGGCGGAGCGGGGCCGTGAGGACGATCCTTACGCCCCGGACATCCGCCGCCAGAGGAGGGGGTGCAGGAGACGCGCTTATGTCGCTCTCCTGCCCCCCACCTAGGGGCTCCGGGTGGTCGGGTCCGAAAAAAAAAAAATGACCCGGCCGGCACCCACACGGGGGGGCCTGCTATGGTTGAATCTTTTAAGTTCCCAACTGGCCCCCCCCATTGGGTGAGAGAGGGAACACCCCAGGTTTTTTAGTGGGTAGACCAGCGCGTTTTCTAGCTGGGAGTCCCACACGCCCCGCCGGTGCCGTCCCCTAGCCGGCGGGTAGTGCATGAAGCATTTTTCCTGGGAATCAAAAAAAAAAAAAAAAAAAAAAAAAAAAAAAAAAAAAAAAAAAAAGGTGTAAAAATTAAAAGTTTTGCACTTCCCACAATAGGGGGTGGTCGAGAGAGGTACCAAACGACGGGGCAAAACTCTGGGCGTTATTTTAATGATGGTTCAGACAAAAACTTTGAATAATTTGAGACAAATTTTGACAATTTATTAAAAAATTTGCATTTCTTTGACGAATTTTTAATGTTTTTTTGTAGTATAAAAAACTTAAATTTTGGGAGCACTGAAAATTTCTATAGCGTTGATCAAGACAAGGTGGAATACAAGATATGACAAAAATCCGCTGAAAAATATGAATATTTAGGTACCGAAAGATTAGGTTAGGTTA
Organism: Catocala nupta; assembly: GCA_963675205.1. Taxonomy (NCBI): domain Eukaryota; kingdom Metazoa; phylum Arthropoda; class Insecta; order Lepidoptera; family Erebidae; genus Catocala; species Catocala nupta. The sequence goes on along the minus strand of OY776104.1, from coordinate 1,787,666 downwards.
GGTGTAAAAATTACAAGTTTTGCACTTCCCACAATAGGGGGTGGTCGAGAGTGGTACCAAACGACGGGGAAAACTCCGGGCGTTATTTAATGATGGTTTAGAGAATAACTTTGAATAATTTGAGACAAATTTTGACAATTTATTTAAAAATTTGCATTTCTTTGACGAATTTTTAATGTTCGTTTTGTAGTATAAAAATCTTAAATTTTGGGAGCACTGAAAATTTCTATAGCGTTGATCAAGACAAGGTGGAATACAAGATATGACAAAAATCCGCTAAAAAATATGAATATTTAGGTACCGAAAGATTAGGTTAGGTTAGGTGTGACAATCAATCGTTCGCAAGCCCTGCCGTAGCGCGCCGCGTCCGGAACTGGCAAGTGCTGGTCGAGGCGGAGTCACTGTCGGACCACCGTTACGTGCGGTTCGACATCTCCGCCTCGCCGGTGATCCCGGACGATCGCCCGAGGAGAGTGCACACCCCGTCGTCCCCACGATGGGCGTTGAAACGTCTCAACGTAGACGTGCTGGTGGAAGCCTCCATCGTCCAGGCCTGGACCCCGTTGGGCGACGGGCCTGTGGAGGCTGAGCTAGAGGCGGAGTGGTTCCGGGGCGCGATGACGCGGATTTGCGACGCGTCGATGCCCCGGGCCAGTGCTCAGCCTCCGAGGCGTCAGGTGTACTGGTGGTCTGACGACATTGGTCAGAAACGCGCCGCTTGCATTGCGGCGCGTCGCCAGTACACTAGGTACCGCCGACGCAGGCGGTACCGTGACCTGACCGTGGAGGCACGGCTGCGGGGCGAATACATACAGCGGAAGTACGCCCTGCAGTCCGCCATCAGCGAGGCCAAAGCCCAAAGATGGGCAGAGTTCCTGGGGACTCTCGAGGCAGACCCGTGGGGCCGTCCGTACAAGGCGGTCAGGGGCAAGTTGCGCCCCTGGGCCCCACCGGTCACCGAGAGTCTCCAGCCCCGGCAATTAGAGGAGGTGGTCTCCGCTCTCTTTCCTTCGAGAGCGGAGCACACGCCTCCCGAAATGGCGCCGCCCGATAATGAGGAGGGCGGTGCCGATGCCGGGGCGCCAGCGGTAACAATGGCGGAGCTCGGCGCGGCAATGGTGCGGCTCCGGGGCAAAAACACCGCCCCGGGGCCGGACGGAATTCCTGGCCGCGCCTGGGTTTTGGCCTACGACGCCCTAGGGGACCGGCTCCTCAGGCTGTTTAACGCCTGCTTGGAGTCGGGACGGTTCCCTGCCATGTGGAAGACGGGTAAGCTGGTCCTCCTGAGAAAGGAGGGCCGCCCCGCGGACTCTCCCTCCGCGTACCGCCCCATAGTGCTGTTGGATGAGGTGGGCAAGCTCTTTGAGCGTGTAGTGGTTGCCCGCCTCTCCAAGCACCTGGTGCGGGTGGGCCCCGACTTGTCCGAACTGCAGTTCGGATTCCGAGAGGGCCGATCGACGATTGACGCGATCAGTCGCGTCAAGGCCCTCTCGGATGAGGCGGTCGCCTCGCGCGGGGTGGTGTTGGCGGTGTCCTTGGACATCGCCAACGCGTTCAACACCCTGCCGTGGGCGACTATTAGGGAGGCGCTCCGATTTCATGGAGTGCCTCCCTACCTGCGCCGAATAGTCGGGGACTACCTGCACCAGAGGAGCGTATTCTGTGTGGGGCGGAACGGAGAGACGTTCCGGAGGGAGGTGTCGTGCGGTGTTCCACAGGGTTCCGTTCTTGGACCGATCCTGTGGAACATCGGCTACGACTGGGTGCTGCGGGGCGCCCTGCCCCCGGGCGTCGGCGTAACTTGTTACGCCGACGACACGCTGGTTACGGCCCGGGGAGGGGATTACGGGGCAGCTGCCCGTCTTGCCACGGCAGGGGTGGCCCTGGTTGTCGGTAGAATTAGGATGTTGGGACTGGAGGTAGCGCTGGAAAAGTCCGAGGCCCTGTTATTTCATGGGCCTCGGCGGGCGCCGCCACCAGATGCCCACATCATAGTTGGAGGGGTCCGCATCGGGGTGGAGCCGAGTATGAAATACTTGGGGCTCCACCTCGACGGCCGCTGGAACTTTCGCGTCCATTTTAGCCGCCTGGCCCCCCGGCTGATGTCGGCGGCGGGAGCGCTTAGCTCTCTGCTGCCGAATATCGGGGGGCCGAGTGTCGTCTGCCGCCGCCTCTATTTGGGGGTGGTGCGGTCGATGGCCCTTTACGGGTCGCCCATTTGGGCCGGCGCCCTCGATCGCCGAAACATCGCCCTCTTGAGGAAACCTCAGAGGGCGATGGCGATCAGGGTGTCGCGGGCGTACCGCACCGTCTCCTTTGAGGCGGCGTGCATCCTGGCGGCATCGCCGCCCTGGGATTTGGAGGCGGAGGTCCAAGCGTCGGTGTATCACTGGCGCGTGGACCTCCGGCTCCATGGTGAGGAACCCACTCACGGGGCGGTGGAGACGCGAAGGTCCCAGGCTCGACTGGTCCTCGAGGCCAAGTGGGAGGAAAGGCTGGCCCAGCCCCGCTACGGGGTGAGGACCGTCGAGGCTGTTCGTCCGGTGCTAAGGCAATGGATGGACAGACGGCGCGGACCGCTCACCTACCGGCTTACTCAGGTGCTCTCCGGACACGGCTGTTTCGGAGAGTACCTGTGCAAGATAGCCGGTAGGGAGCCGACAACCAGGTGTCACCACTGCGAGGAGTGCGACCGGGACACGGCGCAGCACACGCTGGAGGAGTGTCCAGCGTGGGCCGAGGAGCGCTGTGCCCTGGTCGCCGTGATTGGCCCCGACCTCTCGTTGCCGACCGTCGTATCCATGATGGTCGGCGACGACAGGTGCTGGGGCGCAATGAGGTCCTTCTGCGAGGCTGTCATCTCGCAGAAGGAGGCGGCGGAGCGGGGGCGTGAGGAAGATCCTTACGCCCCGGACATCCGCCGCCGGAGGAGGGGGCGCAGGAGACGCGCTTATGTCGCTCTCCTGCCCCCCACCTAAGGGTTCTGGGTGGCAAGGCCTCAGGGGACCCTGCCACCCGTGAGTAAGAACCCACAGAGGGCGCGCGCGGTGTTCCCGCGCGCCTTCTAACGTCGAAAGGGGAGAGCGGTGAAATGCTCTCCCCCGGGGACGAGAGGAGGTCGGGTCCCATTGACCCGGCCGGCACCCACACGGGGGGGCCTGCTATGGATGAATCTTTTTAGACTCCCAACAGGCCCCCCCATTGGGTGAGAGAGGGAACACCCCAGGTTTTTTTAGTGGGTATCCCAGCACTAGGCTGGTGAGTCCCACACGCCCCGCCGGTGCCGTCCCCTAGCCGGCGGGTAGTGCATCAAGCATTTTTTCCTGGGAATCAAAAAAAAAAAAAAAAAAAAGGTGTGACAATCAAAAGTTTTGCACTTCCCACAATAGGGGGTGGTCGAAAGTGGTACCAAACGACGGGGCAAAACTCTGGGCGTTATTTAATGATGGTTCAGACAAAAACTTTGAATAATTTGAGACAAATTTTGACAATTTATTAAAAAATTTGCATTTCTTTGACGAATTTTTAATGTTTTTTTGTAGTATAAAAAACTTAAATTTTGGGAGCACTGAAAATTTCTATAGCGTTGATCAAGACAAGGTGGAATACAAGATATGACAAAAATCCGCTGAAAAATATGAATATTTAGGTACCGAAAGATTAGGTTAGGTTAGGTGTAAAAATCAAAAGTTTTGCACTTCCCACAATAGGGGGTGGTCGAAAGTGGTACCAAATGACGGGGAAAACTCCGGGCGTTATTTAATGATGGTTCAGAGAATAACTTTGAATAATTTAAGACAAATTTTGACAATTTATTAAAAAATTTGCATTTCTTTGACGAATTTTTAATGTTTTTTTGTAGTATAAAAAACTTAAATTTTGGGAGCACTGAAAATTTCTATAGCGTTGATCAAGACAAAGTGGAATACAAGATATGACAAAAATCCGCTGAAAAATATGAATATTTAGGTACCGAAAGATTAGGTTAGGTTAGGTGTGACAATCAAAAGTTTTGCACTTCCCACAATAGGGGGTGGTCGAGAGTGGTACCAAACGACGGGGCAAAACTCCAGGCGTTATTTAATGATGGTTCAGAGAATAACTTTGAATAATTTGAGACAAATTTTGACAATTTATTAAAAAATTTGCATTTCTTTGACGAATTTTTAATGTTCTTTTTGTAGTATAAAAAGCTCTTAAATTTTGGCAGCATTGAAAATTTCTATAGCGTTGATCAAAACAAGGTAGAATACAAGATATGACAAAAACCCGCTGAAAAATATGAATATTTAGGTACCGAAAGATTAGGTTAGGTTAGGTGTAAAAATTAAAAGTTTTGCACTTCCCACAATAGGGGGTGGTCGAGAGAGGTACCAAACGACGGGGCAAAACTCTGGGCGTTATTTTAATGATGGTTCAGACAAAAACTTTGAATAATTTGAGACAAATTTTGACAATTTATTAAAAAATTTGCATTTCTTTGACGAATTTTTAATGTTCTTTTTGTAGTATAAAAAACTTAAATTTTGGGAGCACTGAAAATTTCTATAGCGTTGATCAAGACAAGGTGGAATACAAGATATGACAAAAATCCGCTGAAAAATATGAATATTTAGGTACCGAAAGATTAGGTTAGGTTAGGTGTAAAAATCAAAAGTTTTGCACTTCCCACAATAGGGGGTGGTCGAAAGTGGTACCAAATGACGGGGAAAACTCGTGGCGTTATTTAATGATGGTTCAGAGAATAACTTTGAATAATTTGAGACAAATTTTGACAATTTATTAAAAAATTTGCATTTCTTTGACGAATCTTTAATGTTCTTTTTGTAGTATAAAAAACTTAAATTTTGGGAGCACTGAAAATTTCTATTGCGTTGATCAAGACAAGGTGGAATACAAGATATGACAAAAATCCGCTGAAAAATATGAATATTTAGGTACCGAAAGATTAGGTTAGGTTAGGTGTGACAATCAAAAGTTTTGCACTTCCCACAATAGGGGGTGGTCGAAAGTGGTACCAAATGACGGGGAAAACTCCGGGCGTTATTTAATGATGGTTCAGAGAATAACTTTGAATAATTTGAGACAAATTTTGACAATTTATTAAAAAATTTGCATTTCTTTGACGAATTTTTAATGTTCTTTTTGTAGTATAAAAAACTTAAAGGACGAAGGAATCACTCCATATATATCTGGGCCCAGTTGTTATCATAATCAAAGTAGCCTTATTTGAAAGAGAATATAATAACAAGTCGTCACCAAAAATTTTGTGATATTTCGCTACCCAGAAATTAAGTTATATAAAATAAAGTAAAAGTGAGGTTATATGACATTAATCGTTTGCAAAATGTTATATATGTTTATACGGAGGTACTTTATCGAAGGTTTATCAATTTATTTACCAGTGGCGGTCTATGGGAGAGGCCCATGTTCAGCAGTGGACGTCTGTGGCTGATAGATAGATAGAAGTAGGTACCTCAGAAAACAAACATCAATATTGCTTTGATTTTTATGTACCTATAAATAAAACGTCCTTGTTTGTAACATGCAGATGCAGACCACTAAAAGACAAAGCAAAGATCCACTAGATTACTTAGATTGCGGCATTACCCTCTATAATAAGTATGCATTTGCACGCATTTTTTCACTTGCTATACCTACATACTTGCTATACCTATACCTATGCATGCCATTGACGTATAACTGATAAAATCGCTTCATCCTCCAAAACTCTTCTGCCAATAGAGTTATTGCGACCTATCGCAATGGTATAGTTCACACAGCGATCCATGTCGTCAATATCCAATTCAGAAGCGGAATCAGTTGTCTAATATGAAGTGCCAGGTAATTCTAAGTCACAAGATCCGTCGAACAGTCCTTTAGCAAGCCAAAGTCGTGGGGTAAAGCAAACAACATAACAAAACAAGAAAAATACGTGCGCACTCCTAAGGAACAAACCACAGAGTACATTTGGGACAAACCGAACGAGTGTTGAACTTGATTTTGACATTAGCCGTTAAACTTGTCAGTCGGTGACCACAGGTAATTAATAACCAAAACACGATTTTCAATCGATTGAGTTTTCATTACCATCATTCGATTATAGAACACATTTTGAGATTATACCGATTTAATAATACTCGATAGTATATAATTAGAGATGCATATTAATCGATTATTGGTTAACTTAATTTAATATAAGTTTCTCGCTTTCTATGAAGAAATAATCAAACGTATTTTGGTGGTAAGTACCTAAAAATATAACGAATTTTTTGGTATCAATTACAATGTGATAACTGGTGGGCCCAGGGGTTCTCACCCTCCTTTGGGAGCACTGAAAATTTCTATTGCGTTGATCAAGACAAGGTGGAATACAAGATATGACAAAAATCCGCTGAAAAATATGAATATTTAGGTACCGAAAGATTAGGTTAGGTTAGGTGTGACAATCAAAAGTTTTGCACTTCCCACAATAGGGGGTGGTCGACAGTGGTACCAAACGACAAGGCAAAACTCTGGGCGTTATTTAATGATGGTTCAGACAAAAACTTTGAATAATTTGAGACAAATTTTGATAATTTATTAAAAAATTTGCATTTCTTTGACGAATTTTTAATGTTCGTTTTGTAGTATAAAAATCTTAAATTCTGGCAGTACTGAAAATTTCTATTGCGTTGATCAAGACAAGGTAGAATACAAGATATGACAAAAACCCGCTGAAAAATATGAATATTTAGGTACCGAAAGATTAGGTTAGGTTAGGTGTGACAATCAACGGGAAGGCCGGCGGGGCACCGGATGGGGAGCAAATCTTGCTCCCCACCCAAAAGGCATAAGGCCAGAGGGGCGGTCGCCAGGACTCCGGCCGCCCCGGCCCCGTCCCAAGCAGGGAGCAGTACGGAGGCGATGGACACATAATTAATTATGGCCCATCGCCTCCTACAGGTGAATGTTAACCACTCCGCCAGGGCGCAGGATATTTTGCTGCAGCACATGGCGGAGTGGTCAATAAACATCGCCGTGGTCGCCGAGCCTTACTGCGTCCCCAGCCGACACAACTGGTTTGGGGACCTCGGGGGCTCGGCGGCCATTGTTTCGTCCGGACCCTCGCTCCTGGTGATGACAGACAGGGGCGAGGGGTATATTTGTGTTGATTGGGAGGGAACCGTCCTGATCGGGGTGTACTTTTCTCCGAACCGGCGCCTCGCCGAGTTTGAGCGCTTTTTGGACGCGGTGGGCGCCGTGATTAATCGGTACCCATCGCGTCCGGTCGTGGTGGCGGGGGACTTCAATGCCAAATCATCGGCTTGGGGATCCCCTGTCACCGACGCTCGCGGCGACGCGCTGGAGGAGTGGGCGATTGCGACCGGCCTCGTGGTTCTTAACCGGGGGTCGGTCGCCACGTGCGTGCGCTGGCAGGGCGAGTCCATCGTGGACATTTCGTTCGCAAGCCCTGCCGTAGCGCGCCAAGTCCGGGACTGGCGAGTGCTGGTCGAGGCGGAGTCACTGTCGGACCACCGCTACGTGCGGTTCGACATCTCCGCCTCGCCGGCGATCCCGGACGATCGCCCGAGGAGAGTGCACACCCCGTCGTCCCCACGATGGGCGTTGAAACGTCTCGACGTAGACGTGCTGGTGGAAGCCTCCATCGTCCAGGCCTGGACCCCGATGGGTGAAGGGCCTGTGGAGGTTGAGTCAGAGGCGGAGTGGTTCCGGGGCGCGATGACGCGAATTTGCGACGCGTCGATGCCCCGGGCCAGTGCTCGACCTCCAAGACGTCAGGTGTACTGGTGGTCTGACGAAATCAGCCAAAAACGCGCCGCGTGCATTGCGGCGCGTCGCCAGTACACTAGGTACCGCCGACGCAGGCGGTACCGTGACCCGACCGTGGAGGCACGGCTGCGGGGCGAATACGTACAGCGGAAGCACGCCCTGCAGTCCGCCATCAGCGAGGCCAAAGCCCAAAGATGGGAAGAGTTCCTGGGGACTCTCGAGGCAGACCCGTGGGGCCGTCCGTATAAGACGGTCAGGGGCAAGTTGCGCCCCTGGGCCCCACCGGTCACCGAGAGTCTCCAGCCCCGGCAATTGGAGGGGGTGGTCTCCGCTCTCTTTCCTTCGAGAGCGGAGCACACACCTCCCGTAATGGCGCCGCCCGAAGTCGAGGAGGACGGCGCCGATGCCGGGGCGCCAGTAGTATCAATGGCGGAGCTCGGCGCGGCAATGGTGCGGCTCCGGGGCAAAAACACTGCTCCGGGGCCGGACGGGATTCCTGGCCGCGCCTGGGTTTTGGCCTATGACGCCCTAGGGGACCGGCTCCTCAGGCTGTTTAGCGCCTGCTTGGAGTCGGGACGGTTCCCTTCCATGTGGAAGACGGGCAAGCTGGTCCTCCTGAGAAAGGAGGGCCGCCCCGCGGACTCTCCCTCCGCGTACCGCCCCATAGTGCTGTTGGATGAGGTGGGCAAGCTCTTTGAGCGTGTGTTGGCTGCCCGCCTCTCCAAGCACCTGGTGCGGGTGGGCCCCGACTTATCCGAACTCCAGTTCGGATTCCGGGAGGGCCGATCGACGATTGACGCGATCAGTCGCGTCAAGGCCCTCTCGGCAGAGGCTGTCGCCTCGCGCAGGGTGCTGTTGGCGGTGTCCTTGGACATCGCCAACGCGTTCAACACCCTGCCGTGGGCGACTATTAGGGAGGCGCTCCGATTTCATGGGGTGCCTCCCTACCTGCGCCGAATAGTCGGGGACTACCTGCACCAGAGAAGTGTATTCTGTGTGGGGCGGAACGGAGAGACGTTCCGGAGGGAGGTGTCGTGCGGTGTTCCACAGGGATCGGTTCTGGGTCCGCTCCTGTGGAACATCGGTTACGACTGGGTGCTGCGGGGCGCCCTGCCCCCGGGCGTCGGCGTAACTTGTTACGCCGACGACACGCTGGTTACGGCCCGGGGGGGGGACTACTGGGCAGCTGCCCATCTTGCCACGGCTGGAGTGGCTCTGGTTGTCGGCAGGATTAGGATGTTGGGACTGGAGGTGGCGCTGGAAAAGTCCGAGGCCCTTCTATTTCACGGGCCTCGGCGGGCGCCGCCACCAGATGCCCACATCATCGTTGGAGGGGTCCGCATCGGGGTGGAGCCGAGTATGAAATACTTGGGGCTCCACCTCGACGGCCGCTGGAACTTCCGCGTCCATTTTAGCCGCCTGGCCCCCCGGCTGATGTCGGCGGCGGGAGCGCTTAGCTCTCTGCTGCCGAATATCGGGGGGCCGAGTGTCATCTGCCGCCGCCTCTATTTGGGGGTGGTGCGGTCGATGGCCCTTTATGGGTCGCCAATTTGGGCTGGCGCCCTGGATCGCCGAAATGTCGCCCTCCTAAGGAGACCTCAGAGGGCGATGGCGATCAGGGTGTCGCGGGCGTACCGCACCGTCTCCTACGAGGCGGCGTGCGTTTTGGCGGCATCGCCGCCCTGGGATTTGGAGGCGGAGGTCCAAGCGTCAGTGTATTACTGGCGCGCTGACCTCCGGCTCCAGGGCGAGGAGCCCACGCACAGGGCGGTGGAGACGCGAAGGTCCCAGGCTCGATTGGTCCTGGAGGCCAAATGGCAGGAGAGGCTGGCCCAGCCCCGCTATGGGGTGAGGACAGTCGAGGCTGTCCGTCCAGTGTTAAGGGAGTGGACGGACAGACGGCGCGGACCGCTCACCTACCGGCTTACTCAGGTGCTCTCCGGACACGGGTGTTTCGGAGAGTACCTCTGCAAGATAGCCGGTAGGGAGCCGACAACCAGATGTCACCATTGTGAGGTGTGTGACCGGGACACGGCGCAGCACACGCTGAAGGAGTGCCCGGCGTGGGCCGCGGAGCGCTGTGCCCTGGTCACCGTGATTGGCCCCGACCTCTCGTTGCCGACCGTCATATCCAAGATGGTCGGCGACGACAGGTGCTGGGGCGCAATGAGTTCCTTCTGCGAGACTGTCATCTCGCAGAAGGAGGCGGCGGAGCGGGGGCGTGAGGACGATCCTTACGCCCCGGACGTCCGCCGCCGGAGGATGGGGTGCAGGAGACGCGCTTATGTCGCTCTCCTGCCCCCCACCTAGGGGCTCCGGGTGGCGGGGCCTCAGGGGACCCTGCCACCCGTAAACTAAAAGCCCCGAGAGGGCGCGCGCGGTGTTCCCGCGCGCCTTTCAGATGTCGAAAGGGGAGAGCAGTCAGGCTCTCCCCTGGGGACGAGAGGTGGTCGGGTCCGAAAAAAAAAAATGACCCGGCCGGCACCCACACGGGGGGGCCTGCTATGGTTGAATCTTTTAAGTTCCCAACTGGCCCCCCCCATTGGGTGAGAGAGGGAACACCCCAGGTTTTTTAGTGGGTAGACCAGCGCGTTTTCTAGCTGGGAGTCCCACACGCCCCGCCGGTGCCGTCCCCTAGCCGGCGGGTAGTGCATGAAGCATTTTTCCTGGGAAACAAAAAAAAAAAAAAAAAAAAAAAAAAAAAAAAAAAAGGTGTGACAATCAAAAGTTTTGCACTTCCCACAATAGGGGGTGGTCGAGAGTGGTACCAAACGACGGGGCAAAACTCTGGGCGTTATTTAATGATGGTTCAGACAAAAACTTTGAATAATTTGAGACAAATTTTGACAATTTATTAAAAAATTTGCATTTCTTTGACGAATTTTTAATGTTCTTTTTGTAGTATAAAAAGCTCTTAAATTTTGGCAGCACTGAAAATTTCTATAGCGTTGATCAAAACAAGGTAGAATACAAGATATGACAAAAACCCGCTGAAAAATATGAATATTTAGGTACCGAAAGATTAGGTTAGGTTAGGTGTAAAAATTAAAAGTTTTGCACTTCCCACAATAGGGGGTGGTCGAGAGAGGTACCAAACGACGGGGCAAAACTCTGGGCGTTATTAAATGATGGTTCAGACAAAAACTTTGAATAATTTGAGACAAATTTTGACAATTTATTAAAAAATTTGCATTTCTTTGACGAATTTTTAATGTTCGTTTTGTAGTATAAAAATCTTAAATTTTGGCAGTACAGAAAATTTCTATTGCGTTGATCAAGACAAGGTAGAATACAAGATATAACAAAAACCCGCTGAAAAATATGAATATTGAGGTACCGAAAGATTAGGTTAGGTTAGGTGTGACAATCAAAAGTTTTGCACTTTCCACAATAGGGGGTGGTCGAGAGTGGTACCAAACGACGGGGCAAAACTCCAGGCGTTATTTAATGATGGTTCAGACAAAAACTTTGAATAATTTGAGACAAATTTTGATAATTTATTAAAAAATTTGCATTTCTTTGACGAATTTTTAATGTTCGTTTTGTAGTATAAAAAACTTAAATTTTGGGAGCACTGAAAATTTCTATTGCGTTGATCAAGACAAGGTAGAATACAAGTTATGACAAAAACCCGCTGAAAAATATGAATATTTAGGTACCGAAAGATTAGGTTAGGTTAGGTGTAAAAATCAAAAGTTTTGCACTTCCTACAATAGGGGGTGGTCGAGAGTCGTACCAAACGACGGGGCAAAACTCCAGGCGTTATTTAATGATGGTTCAGACAAAAACTTTGAATAATTTGAGACAAATTTTGATAATTTATTAAAAAATTTGCATTTCTTTGACGAATTTTTAATGTTCGTTTTGTAGTATAAAAATCTTAAATTCTGGCAATACTGAAAATTTCTATTGCGTTGATCAAGACAAGGTAGAATACAAGATATGACAAAAACCCGCTGAAAAATATGAATATTTAGGTACCGAAAGATTAGGTTAGGTTAGGTGTGACAATCAAAAGTTTTGCACTTCCCACAATAGGGGGTGGTCGAGAGTGGTACCAAACGACGGGGCAAAACTCTGGGCGTTATTTAATGATGGTTCAGACAAAAACTTTGAATAATTTGAGACAAATTTTGACAATTTATTAAAAAATTTGCATTTCTTTGACGAATTTTTAATGTTCTTTTTGTAGTATAAAAAACTTAAATTTTGGGAGCACTGAAAATTTCTATTGCGTTGATCAAGACAAGGTAGAATACAAGATATGACAAAAACCCGCTGAAAAATAAGAATATTTAGGTACCGAAAGATTAGGTTAGGTTAGGTGTAAATTTCAAAAGTTTTGCACTTCCTACAATAGGGGGTGGGCGAGAGTCGTACCAAACGACGGGGCAAAACTCCAGGCGTTATTTAATGATGGTTCAGAGAATAACTTTGAATAATTTGAGACAAATTTTGATAATTTATTAAAAAATTTGCATTTCTTTGACGAATTTTTAATGTTCTTTTTGTAGTATAAAAAGCTCTTAAAGGAGACGGGGATTTTTGGGCCTGACTGCTTTAAGTTAAGATATGGTTTAAAAAAAGCGTTGTATTTTTCTATTGCAAAATATAAAAAATTAGCTCAATTCACAATTTGGAAGATAAGAAATCTTAAAAATAAGTTTATGTCACTAATAAAATAGGATATCGATTACTATAATCGAGTAATGTGAATGTATTTAATAAAAAAACATAAAATCACTTGCACCAGATGATTGATATATATGATATGGAAGCGGCGCTCCTGGCGTCGCTCTATCGTTGGCGCCAGGAGGCGCTAGCTCGGGGCGAAGGACCTGTTTTTCCCGCTGTCGAGGCGGCAAGGTCCGAGCTCCGCCAGGTCCTAGTGGCGAATTGGAAGGAGTGACTTGTGCACCCCAGTGCCGGGCGCGCCACGATCGTGGCGGTAATTCCCGTTTTTGAGGAGTGGCTGGAGAGGCGGCATGGCGCCCTCACCTTCCGGCTGACACAGGTACTGACTGGCCACGGTTGTTTTGGCCAGTTCCTGTGTCGTATACGCCGGCAAGAGACGCCCGGTTGTCACCACTGCGGCGACTGCCGCGACGTTATAGAGGACACGGCGCTGCACACTTTGGCGGTTTGCCCCGCCTGGGCATCGCAGCGCCGTGAGTTGATCGCGGCAGTCGGATCCGTCTCCCCCTAAAGGGGGAGACGGACACGAAACAGAGGCGCGCGCGGGAACACGCACGCCGCCTCTCGGACCTGGTGCTGAACGGATGGCGGGCAGGCCCATAAAGCCCGCCACCCCCAGGTCAAACCTCAGGGTGGCTGGAGGTCATCTCGCGCCCTCCGGCGCCTGGTTCTGCGGTTGGGAGAGGGTTTAAACGCTCCCTCTCCCGCTCCGCCGCCTCCTTGATGGAAATCACTTCCTCGCAAACTGTATTTTTAATCTGTGCTAACAGTGACAGCTACCTGACTCTCAATCTATGATCATTCGTCTCGTATCGTTTACTGCGTGTGCGTTTTGAGTGTGTTTCCAGATTTTTTATATATATTCCCCAACCAGTGCTTTCTTTCTACGGACTTCTGATCTTGCTTAACTTGTACGACCCTTGCTATCTTAACGGACACGGATAAACTCGTTTACTCGTCTGAATTTGGCTCGTTATTTTGGATTTTACGTCCTGTTTATCGATTGGATATTGACACCATGGATCGCTGTGTGAATTGTGGTATAGCGACTAGTCGCTGTAATACACTGGGGCGACGAGCTTTAGATGATGAAACGACACTGTCAGTGATTCGTCAATGGCGTGCACCAGAACCTGTAAGTACAACCTTTTGTTTGTTGGCACTATAAGTTCTTTCCTATGTTTTCCATAACCATTATGCAGGAGCAACACTAATGCTTAACGTCGTTTTTTAACTCGTTATTGGATACCTACTAAACATCGATTTTGAGAGGTTGATTTTCCATAAATCCTTTCTTAGTGGCGGCTTCATTATAAAAGAAACCTACCTACTGTAAAAAATCATGCTTGTTGCTACAATAGTTGACACTGCTTGTTAATAAGTGTTCCTAAACACGTTAATAATTATCGGCATTAAACCTAAGTGTGGCCCCTGCATTATACTTACAAATAAAGTATAGATACTTAAACATATTATAATAGTCATATGAAGATTATTTACATGTAAAAACAACTAAAAACTTAAACTGACTGTATATTTTGGATTTTTTATTTAAATTCTTTTCTCATCTTTCAGGTAAACAGCAGTGACTATATTTGCCAAGCTTGTTGGGATTTGGCTCAACAACCATCTGTTGATGAACCACAACAACTTGGCCACCGTAGTGTATGTCTGCGCTGTGGTCGTTCTCTTGCATCATGAGTCAGCCATCTACCACCTGCGCACTTCTTAGATGGTATTCTGATTATAATTGAAGATGAATAAAAGATAATTATTATTAAAAAAGTGATTTTTATTTTTAAACATCACATCCTTGTCTTCCCTATATTTTAATCTATTTGTGAGTTTCCTAATATCCTCCCACTCAATACAATACAATAAATACTACAATTTATATAGTAAATAACTGTCTAGTAAAACAAAGTAGCAAGCGCAGCTCAAAAATCAGCTGTTTAGTATAGATTGTTGTCAACTTGTTGCATAACCTCACTTTTACTAAATCTCTTATAACTCTGCTCTCAGATTGCCAAAATCCGCAGAATTTTCAGAGATAGTTTAATAATATATAAGCTCTAAATTCATTTAACTTTCATCCTTTTACATCCAGGCCCAAGAATGTATGAAAGCGTATCCGTCTCCTTTTGGCAGCATTGAAAATTTCTATAGCGTTGATCAAAACAAGGTAGCCGCTGAAATGCTAACGCGCCGATTTTGGTTGCGCGTCAAGCGCCACCCGCTTTGGGATAAGTGGCCTCCCGCTGCGCGCACAATGGGCGAGCTCAATAAACAATTTTTTGTTGAATTGTCAGTAACACAATTCGACTCGAGTGATGTTTTTGTTCGTGCCCTTGAAAGAGTCTTTCAAGTCGTGTCGAATGTTTGTTGACATTTAATTTCTAATTTATTATATTTAGCGGTAAACATTGACTACAGTTTAAAAATTATTATGTGTAATTTAAACACGATTATTTTAAAAAGTAAATCGGTAACATGTATATTTTATGACTTTTAACGATGGACAGGTTCTATCTACATGCGATAAAATAAAAAAAACATACTTTATACTTAAAAAATATTTATTTACAGGCGTAAGATTAGCACGAAACATATGCAGACGGTGAATGATTTTTCACCCAAATTAAACAATTTATTACAACTATACGCTTTCACGTAAATTGAAAATATTATTACTATATGAAAGCGATGTTTATGTTGTTACCTATGTGTCATGATTACGTTGATAGGTTTATCTAATACAGAAAAATATGGAATTGATTGAAAGAACTCCCACTTACGTAAAAAAACACTTAACATTTCTTGTTTCATTTTGTTTAGTGAAGTTTCAGTAAAGAAAATATGTAATATGTAACTGTTTTCTACAAGAAATGCCCTTTACAGTAATGTATCACACTTGTTATTCAAGAGCCATCGAAAAAACATACAAGTAAAGAAATATCACAAGTCGGTAGAATGGACGAAACACGTGTGTTATAAGGCTGGAGTTACATGAAGTGCACATCCGGGTTTAACGCTATTATTTTAATGTGTGAAAATTATTTTAAAATATGCTAGGTCCCAATCTCTGTTTCAAAGGATGAAAATAAATGTTATGATTTTATTACCCGACTGCCAAAAAAGGAGGTTAATGTTTTAAAGAAAACCAAAACTATCGAGTTTAGTATCAAAACAAAGGGTTTTGAACGAAAATTTCAAAAATATTTAAACTTTTCGAGTTTGTATCAAAATAAAGCGCTTTGAACGACAATATCAAAAATTTTTAAATATATCGAGTTTAGTATCAAAATAAAGGGTTTTGAACGACAATATCAAAAATACTTAAACTTATCGAGTTTGGTATCAAAACAAAGCGTTCAAAACGACAATTTTTATGTGATTCTCGGCAGACTGGTAAATAAAAAAAGATTTGGTTGCTTTAAAGATTATCACTAGACCAGTCCCTGGGAAATGTGATACTCTTTAAAGCAACCGATAATACAAAGATTCACGTTGCAAGTTTCACACTTAAAAACCGTACAAGTATCAACTTTTTTAAGTGCGCACCACTTGCAACGTGACTTTCTAATATTTGTTTTGGCAGGGAAGTGGTGGGCAGGCAGAGTTTTTTCTATTTTTGGCGGGCGAAATCTCTGTATGATTTCGTCCGCCAACATTACCCTAAACTGTCGCTGCGCCATTGATGTATTCGGGAACATCACAAACGCGTTGTGGATGGACACGTTGAGAAGCCGGCGGAAAAGCTTTTTGTACCATACTAGATTACGCACTCGTTCTACGGGAAACGCCTGCAAAAGTTGGTCCTTTTTGTCGACGCCTCCCATAGTCAAATTGTAATCTAGTACAACTTTGGGCTTGTAACGGTAGTAGCCGTACTTTTCTTTACCGCCGACCTCTACCCTGTGGTAAGTAGAAATGAGTGAAACTACATTCGCGTCCTTCCACACCGTGATCGTGAGGTCCCGAGTCTGGCTGAATGCCACTTCACCAGTCCGCATGTTCGCCTTATTTTTATGGCGTAAACTGTCAGGAACGAACTCCCGGTTAAGGCGTAAGGTGCCCATAACGTCCGTCTTCTGAGCCTTGAGTGTGCGCGCCAGTAACGGACTGTTATAAAAGTTGTCCATTATTAAAGTGTGGCCCCTATTTAATAATGGACGGACTAACTTTAAAACAGTCCTTGACGTTGCACCCTCAGGCTCAGCCTCGTCCACGTTACCGTCGACATTATGCCCTTCTTTCTTGCCGGTGTATATCAGCATTTGCCAGAGATATCCCGTCCTGGACTCACAAAGTTCATAGCTCTTTATACCTACCTGAGCAGCTTTAGTTGCTATAAGCTGCGAAAAAGAGAGCCTGCCTTTCCACAGCAACAAAGACTCGTCTATAGCTATTTCCTGCTGAGGTAAGTATAAAGAGCTAAATTTTCTATTTAAATGGTCGATAATTGGCCGTATTTTGGCCAATTTAGTCGGGATACCTCTGGCACATACGATATTGTCTACAAAATGTAGACAGCGCTTAATAAGCAGAAATCGATAGAAGGGCATAACGTCGCTGAAGTTACCCAATTTCAAATAAGGCAAACATGGGCTCCAGTATTCCTTCTCCACAGGGATTGGGACGATGCTTTGCAGCATAATGACACCAATAAACGTCCAAAACTCTTGTGGCGTTATTGGTGTCCATTTTCTCAGCCGTGAAAATTGTGCAAGCATCGGGTTGGCAAGGAGATTTGCTGCGTATTTATTGGTCTCGTCGACAATGAGGCTAATTATGTCTTCGTCCCAAATTTTCGAAAAAAGTTGGAACGGAGACATACCCTCAGTGGAGAAAGTTGGCCCCGCGTGCCCCGTAAAACTCTCTCGTTGTCCTGAAAATACTTCAGGGTTGTGAGACCAATCAAACATCAGCAAATCCTCCTGACTTGACTCTCGCAGAGCACAATCATCCTGCCTGTCAATAGATCCTAAGACCTCGCGGAGTTCGCTGGACAACTCCTCCACGGCGAATTCTCCAGCGTGCCTCCTGCGAGGGCAAGGATCTAGGCAGTCCTCATCCTGGTCATCGCTGCCAGGATTCAAACCCGCAGAGCGTTCCCACTGCAGAATTTCTTCCTCCAGGTCCTCTTCGTAAATCGAAGGTTCTGAAACAAAATATATGAGTTTGTATTTACCTATCAGCTGCTTTGAACCTCCTAGTCCCATGATGCAACCAGATCATCATCACATACGAGAAATATACATAATAGATATATAAGAATACCTGGTCTTATGGACGACGTCGATGGCCCTGGAGCGAAATTCTGCAGTGCGGGACGCTCAGCAGCAGAGGATGATGTGCTCGGCGAGAACCCCACCAACTCGATGCTTGCATTTACTAAAATATTTTCGACATTGTGGCCCTCATCTATTGTTATTATCCCCGTGGATGGGGTAAAAACCAAATGGTTTTCCCTGTGGAATAACATATATATATTAAATTGACTTTCTTTGAATATTTCAAATTCTTTAAGTCAGAGAATAAATTCAAACTTACTTCGGAGGAGGCGGCGTGGCTGCACCTTCTTCATGTAAATATACCCTAGAGGGTCCGCTTACGTCCAGCGCTGAATAGAAAAATATTAAAATATATTAGTATGGATCAGACAATAAGGGGCACGATATCCGGCAGACAAGTAACACACCTGACTGATTGCGTTCCCAGTTTTGAAGAAGACGCGGGGGTGGCACTTCTGGCGTGCCCGGTATCAAAGGGCAAGGCACTCTAACCGGTGATACTTTTCTGGAAATATGAAAATAATTGAAACATTTGACAATTTGTAAAAAGCATATTATTTTCTTGACATTTTTCTTACCTTCGTTTCTTGCCAGGAGGAGCATCGGGCAATAAAAATTGCCCAACTTCCTTCCTGTCTCTCATTTCTAAAAGCCGTGCCCTATCCTCGTCATTTAACCGGGACATATGACGCTTGTCCAGTGCCCGCATCTTCTTCAACTTTTTATGTTCTTCAGCTATTGACCTAGAATAAAAGAATGAAAAAATCCCTTTAGTGTAGTCGTATTTATTGTATAGTGATAAATTTTCAAATAAATGTTTACTTACGTCGTCGGTTGCGACGGCCCCGCAACGGCTAAGGATGCAGATGGCACGGCGACTGCATCTTCAGTAGGCCGTCCACTTAAAAGTTAAGTAATATTTTAGGTAAGTATCTAAAACCCAGCAAAGCAAGAAAAATCCCTAACCAAATATAATTAATTCTAGCATAATGGAAAACGTGTGAAAAAAGCACAAACTTTGAAAATACAAGCGCTCGTGTAACGCCGCGCCCGCGACCACGACCACGACCACGGTTGCCTGCCCGGCCTCGACCACCGCGGTTACCCGCTCGGCCACCACCACCACCACGGTTACCCGCTCGACCACCACCACCACCACGGTTACCCGCTCGGCCACCACCACCACGACTTCCTGTCGTCATATCTGCAGCTTCCATTTCTAAATTGTCAAAAGCAAATTATATAGCGCAAACAAAGCAATGAAATAAATAAAACAATA
Organism: Catocala nupta; assembly: GCA_963675205.1. NCBI lineage: Eukaryota > Metazoa > Arthropoda > Insecta > Lepidoptera > Erebidae > Catocala > Catocala nupta. The sequence goes on along the minus strand of OY776104.1, from coordinate 1,768,625 downwards.
TCACAACAAAAAAATCTTCATTAACTCAAAAAGCATACAATGGAAATCATTTGACCTTTTACTAAAGATAGTTCAAAATAAGAAAAAACCTAACAAATAAGTTTAAATAAAAATAATTTTCAGTCCATTTCACAAACTTCGACTGGTATAAAATTCCCTGTGTGTACCCAGCTTTATCATTAATCTACATATGCGGCCATTTTGACTTTCTTGATTCAGTACCCATTTGAACAAAAATTCTAATCCAAACCTAAATTTAGTAGCTATCGTATATTTTTTAATTGAAAACTATTATTAAGTATATATTCAATACGATATAAATTACTTTTTATACAGAATTGGTCTCACAATTTAATAAATTACGATAAAAGACCGCCAAAATTCTAGTACTATTTCATATGCACTGAAAACTACACAGAAATAAAAATATACTTACTATTAGCTTAAAACTAGGTTGCACATACGTACAGTATATTATTAATCAAACGTAAAATCAGTAATTTACTCAAAAATACTCACCAACACACGAAAAACAATTAAAACTTCACTGATAAACTTCGCGTACTCACGAGAATCAACGACTGATATTTGACATTATTTATTCAATCCGAATGAACCATTCTGACACTATTGTCGTATTTTTTGCATAAAGGAATGTATTAAGATTCGTGTCGAAAAGAGCAAAAAGATTAGAAACGTAACGCGTTAGAAGGAAATAAATATATTTGGACCATGCATCGTTCTGGAATACAAAAGGGACATTTGTCACTTAGTGCACTCAACGGTCAAAAATAAAAAGGGACAAAAGTCACTTAGGTACATTTCATTGGGTAGAATACAAGATATGACAAAAACCCGCTGAAAAATATGAATATTTAGGTACCGAAAGATTAGGTTAGGTTAGGTGTAAAAATTAAAAGTTTTGCACTTCCCACAATAGGGGGTGGTCGAGAGTGGTACCAAATGACGGGGAAAACTCCGGGCGTTATTTAATGATTGTTCAGAGAATAACTTTGAATAATTTGAGACAAATTTTGACAAATTTCTTTGACGAATTTTTAATGTTCTTTTTGTAGTATAAAAAGCTCTTAAATTTTGGCAGCATTGAAAATTTCTATAGCGTTGATCAAAACAAGGTAGAATACAAGATATGACAAAAACCCGCTGAAAAATATGAATATTTAGGTACCGAAAGATAAGGTTAGGTTAGGTGTGACAATCAAAAGTTTTGCACTTCCCACAATAGGGGGTGGTCGACAGTGGTACCAAACGACAAGGCAAAACTCTGGGCGTTATTTAATGATGGTTCAGACAAAAGCTTTGAATAATTTGAGACAAATTTTGACAATTTATTAAAAAATTTGCATTTCTTTGACGAATTTTTAATGTTCTTTTTGTAGTATAAAAAACTTAAATTTTGGGAGCACTGAAAATTTCTATAGCGTTGATCAAGACAAGGTGGAATACAAGATATGACAAAAATCCGCTGAAAAATATGAATATTTAGGTACCGAAAGATTAGGTTAGGTTATGTGTAAAAATCAAAAGTTTTGCACTTCCCACAATAGGGGGTGGTCGAGAGTGGTACCAAACGACGGGGAAAACTCCGGGCGTTATTTAATGATGGTTCAGAGAATAACTTTGAATAATTTGAGACAAATTTTGACAATTTATTTAAAAATTTGCATTTCTTTGACGAATTTTTTATGTTCGTTTTGTAGTATAAAAATCTTAAATTTTGGCAGCACTGAAAATTTCTATTGCGTTGATCAAGACAAGGTGGAATACAAGATATGACAAAAATCCGCTGAAAAATATGAATATTTAGGTACCGAAACATAAGGTTAGGTTAGGTGTGACAATAAAAAGTTTTGCACTTCCCACAATAGGGGGTGGTCGAGAGAGGTACCAAACGACGGGGCAAAACTCTGGGCGTTATTTAATGATGGTTCAGAGAATAACTTTGAATAATTTGAGACAAATTTTGACAATTTATTAAAAAATTTGCATTTCCTTGACGAATTTTTAATGTTCGTTTTGTAGTATAAAAATCTTAAATTTTGGCAGTACTGAAAATTTCTATTGCGTTGATCAAGACAAGGTAGAATACAAGATATGACAAAAACCCGCTGAAAAATATGAATATTTAGGTACCGAAAGATTAGGTTAGGTTAGGTGTGACAATCAACCTGGGATTTGGAGGCGGAGGTCCAAGCGTCATTGTATTACTGGCGCGCTGACCTCCGGCTCCAGGGCGAGGAGCCCACGCACAGGGCGGTGGAGACGCGAAGGTCCCAGGCTCGATTGGTCCTGGAGGCCAAATGGCAGGAGAGGCTGGCCCAGCCCCGCTATGGGGTGAGGACAGTCGAGGCTGTCCGTCCAGTCTTAAGGGAGTGGACGGACAGACGGCGCGGACCGCTCACCTACCGGCTTACTCAGGTGCTCTCCGGACACGGGTGTTTCGGAGAGTACCTCTGCAAGATAGCCGGTAGGGAGCCGACAACCAGATGTCACCATTGTGAGGTGTGTGACCGGGACACGGCGCAGCACACGCTGGAGGAGTGCCCGGCGTGGGCCGCGGAGCGCTGTGCCCTGGTCACCGTGATTGGCCCCGACCTCTCGTTGCCGACCGTCATATCCAAGATGGTCGGCGACGACAGGTGCTGGGGCGCAATGAGGTCCTTCTGCGAGGCTGTCATCTCGCAGAAGGAGGCGGCGGAGCGGGGCCGTGAGGACGATCCTTACGCCCCGGACATCCGCCGCCAGAGGAGGGGGCGCAGGAGACGCGCTTATGTCGCTCTCCTGCCCCCCACCTAGGGGCTCCGGGTGGCGGGGCCTCAGGGGACCCTGCCACCCGTAAACTAAAAGCCCTGAGAGGGCGCGCGCGGTGTTCCCGCGCGCCTTTCTGATGTCGAAAGGGGAGAGCAGTCAGGCTCTCCCCTGGGGACGAGAGGTGGTCGGGTCCGAAAAAAAAAAAAAATGACCCGGCCGGCACCCACACGGGGGGGCCTGCTATGGTTGAATCTTTTAAGTTCCCAACTGGCCCCCCCCATTGGGTGAGAGAGGGAACACCCCAGGTTTTTTAGTGGGTAGACCAGCGCGTTTTCTAGCTGGGAGTCCCACACGCCCCGCCGGTGCCGTCCCCTAGCCGGCAGGTAGTGCATGAAGCATTTTTCCTGGGAAAAAAAAAAAAAAAAAAAGGTGTGACAATCAAAAGTTTTGCACTTCCCACAATAGGGGGTGGTCGAGAGTGGTACCAAACGACGGGGCAAAACTCCAGGCGTTATTTAATGATGGTTCAGACAAAAACTTTGAATAATTTGAGACAAATTTTGATAATTTATTAAAAAATTTGCATTTCTTTGACGAATTTTTAATGTTTGTTTTGTAGTATAAAAAACTTAAATTTTGGGAGCACTGCAAATTTCTATTGCGTTGATCAAGACAAGGTAGAATACAAGATATGACAAAAATCCACTGAAAAATATGAATATTTAGGTACCGAAAGATTAGGTTAGGTTATGTGTAAAAATCAAAAGTTTTGCACTTCCCACAATAGGGGGTGGTCGAGAGTGGTACCAAACGACAAGGCAAAACTCTGGGCGTTATTTAATGATGGTTCAGACAAAAACTTTGAATAATTTGAGACAAATTTTGACAATTTATTAAAAAATTTGCATTTCTTTGACGAATTTTAAATGTTCGTTTTGTAGTATAAAAATCTTAAATTTTGGCAGCACTGAAAATTTCTATTGCGTTGATCAAGACAAGGTGGAATACAAGATATGACAAAAATCCGCTGAAAAATATGAATATTTAGGTACCGAAACATAAGGTTAGGTTAGGTGTGACAATCAAAAGTTTTGCACTTCCCACAATAGGGGGTGGTCGAGAGTCGTACCAAACGACGGGGCAAAACTCCAGGCGTTATTTAATGATGGTTCAGACAAAAACTTTGAATAATTTGAGACAAATTTTGATAATTTATTAAAAAATTTGCATTTCTTTGACGAATTTTTAATGTTCGTTTTGTAGTATAAAAAACTTAAATTTTGGGAGCACTGCAAATTTCTATTGCGTTGATCAAGACAAGGTAGAATACAAGATATGACAAAAATCCACTGAAAAATATGAATATTTAGGTACCGAAAGATTAGGTTAGGTTATGTGTAAAAATCAAAAGTTTTGCACTTCCCACAATAGGGGGTGGTCGAGAGTGGTACCAAACGACGGGGAAAACTCCGGGCTTTATTTAATGATGGTTCAGAGAATAACTTTGAATAATTTGAGACAAATTTTGACAATTTATTTAAAAATTTGCATTTCTTTGACGAATTTTTAATGTTCGTTTTGTAGTATAAAAATCTTAAATTTTGGCAGCACTGAAAATTTCTATTGCGTTGATCGTTGATTGGCGGTTGATCAAGACAAGGTGGAATACAAGATATGACAAAAATCCGCTGAAAAATATGAATATTTAGGTACCGAAACATAAGGTTAGGTTAGGTGTGACAATCAAAAAAAAAAAAAAAAAAAAAAAAAAAAAAAAAAAAAAAAAAAAAAAAAAGGTGTGACAATCAAGGGGTGTGTGGCCAGAGAACCTCCTAGTGTGCCTGGTTGCTGCTGGTCCTTTCTACATTTCTAGTGGATTGGAACGGCAGTCGTTGGGCCGGTACACCCCGGGCAACACGGGTAATAATGTCCTTTCGGGGGCATTATTACTCGTGGCTAATACTCTGGCACGCGCGTAGGGAACCCGAGGCATCTTGTCTCGGGGTTATCGGCCCGCAAGGGCCGCGTTTGGGGGTCTCTCCACGTGTTCCTCTGATTAGCAGAGGACACGTGGATGAGACGGGGGGTATAGAGGAAGAAAACCTCTATAAAAAATTACTAGTGGGGGCTGCTAGGCCGGGGTGGGGAGCTTAGGCGTTCTGCCCAGTCGGGCGGTCTTGGGGCGGGTGGATCGGTCCAGCATGGACCCCCCACCCGGCCCAACACGGGGGGGATAGAGGAAGACAACCTCTCTAAAAAATCACCAGTGGGGGCCGTAAGGCCGGTGCGGGTCGCGTGGCGTCCTGCCCGTCGAGCGGCCTTGGGGCGGGTGGATCGGTCCAGCATGGACCCCCATCCGGTCCAACACGGGGGGGATAGAGGAAGACAACCTCTCTAAAAAATTACCAGTGGGGGCCGTTAGGCCGGGGTGGGCTGCGTGGGCATCCTGCTCCGTCGAGCGGCCTTGGGGCGGGTGGATCGGTCCAGCATGGACCCCATCCGGCCCAACCCGTAATCCAGAATTGACAGGACCGGGGGCCTTCGGGCTGCGAGGAAGAAAACCTCTATAAAAATTACCCAAAGCCTAAGTTTTTGGTGGCCCGGCGAGGGGCTGTATGGCTGGGGGGAACCCAGCCATTAGGGCCACCCAAACCAAAAACTATGAGATGTCGGCTAAAGGATTTTACCTACCCCAGGAGGGTACCGGGTGCGCCGCGCCCGGAGAATCCCTCACGGAGCCTTCTGGCTCCGTCTGCCCCTCGTATTCTGGGGGGGGCAACCGCCATCACAGCGCAGTGCCGCGCGAAATATCCGGCACCGAAATTTCCGCAGGGTCATGTACTGACCCTGCGATGAGAGTTGCCTTGGGCTCAGGCCCGAACAAGGCTAGAAAGGAGGATCCCAAAAAGGGGAAGGCAGGGGGGGATATGGCCCCACCGTCAGTCCGGGATAGTGTCCCGGCCGTGCCGAGGACACGGTCGAGGTGCCGGGTGGCGGCGCTGGCACGCAGCGACTCTATGTCGAGCGTGTTCAGTGCCGGAACCGGCACTGATATGGACGTCGAGTCGCGGGCGGGCTCGGGCTCTGAGGCCAGTCGGACTCGGAGCCGGTGCTCGTCGGCGGCCCGACGGGAGAGGGAGGAGGGAGGGGATAGCCCTGTTTCCCTCACCCTCAAGTTCTGGGGTGCACCCGGCGCTTCCGTGAAGCGCCGGAAGACGTCGCACCATGCGCCGTCCGACTCTGGGTCGGACACGGAGGTGGAGGTGGTAGAGGGGACGCCCTGCGGAGGAAGGGCTGGTTCCCCGATGCCGCCTCCCTCCACGGGAAAGCTCCTTGGGCAGCCTCTGTCTGCCCGTCGGGACTTCATTAAGAGGACTGGGGTCCCGGATGCGTCCCCCTCGGGAGAGGACTCGGTTGCCGACCTCAGGCAACGGTTTGAGGCTGGCGCTGAGACCGTCCTGAGGGTGGCAGCCCGGTCAGGCAACTTGAAGGGGGGGTTCGTTCGGGACCTAAAGGTTGCCACGGAGGAGATGAGGGAGGCCTTCTTCGGCATGTGGGGACGGGCTTCCTCCGACCTCCAGAAGCGTTGGAGGTCGGAGAACGAGGGGCTGCACAAGCAGCTCGCGGAGCTCCGGGCGGAGGTAGCGGCCATGAAGGCGGCCGCTGCCACTGCCGCTCGGGCCAGTACCGGCAAGACGCCCTCGGCCAACGCCGGGGCACCTGCCCGGAGGCAGCGGGAGGAGTTCCCGCCCCTCCCGCGGCGCACAGCGCAGCCCCTCACTCCCGCGGAGGACCAGCGGCCTGCCTGGGCGAACGAGCTTATGCGGGCCACGGTAGCTCAGGCACGCAACATGGTGGAAGCGTGCCTGGCCAACTATGGCCTCGTGCCCGTCCCGACCCCGGGACCCCCGCTCGGGGGCCGCCCCCGGATGGTCGGAGGCACGCCGGCTGGCCCGGCGCCCTCCGGCCCACCGGCTGCGCAGCAGAAATCTGCCCCCACACCATCGGCTTCCTCTTCCAAGGGGAAGGGGAAGGGCAAGGGGAGGGCAACTACCACTGTGGCGCCGCGGCGCCCAGCCTCCCAGCCCCAATCCGCCCCGATGGCCTCTACTTCGGCTGAGCAGCCATGGATGGAGGTCGTCGGAAGGAAGAGGAGGCAGAAGAAGAAGAAGAAGAAGGCCTCCCGGGCTCCCCCGGTGGCAAGTAAAAAGAAGGGCCCCCGCCCAGCTGACCTGCGCCCCCCGCGCTCCAACGCCGTTGTGGTGGAGCTGACGGAGGAGGGGCTCCGGCAGGGCGTGACCTATGCAGGCGTCCTCCGGCGGGCCACTCAGGCCATGAAAGGCAATCTCGCTGAGATTGGCCTCGCCGGAGGCGTTTTCTTCAAGGTTGCCGCCACTGGGGCAAGAATCTTAGAGGTCCCAGGCGCCACCTCCGGCGACAAGGCGGACAAGGTGGCCGAAACAATTCGGTCACTTTTCACGCCTGAGGAGGTCAGGGTCTCGCGCCCGGTGAAGTCCGCCGAAATGCGGATAACCGGGCTGGATGACTCGGCCTCCTCCGAGGATGTCGCCGCTGCGGTGGCAAAAGCCGGAGCCTGCCCTCAGGCGCAGGTCAGGGTGGGGGAGGTGCGCCGCGGCAATGGTGGTCTGTGCACGGTGATGGTGCGCTGCCCCATCGCCGCGGCAAAGAAGGTGGCGGCCGGCCGTTTGCTGGTCGGGATGGTCTCGGCTCAGGTAAATCTGCTGGAGCCGAGGCCTAGGCGGTGCTACCGCTGCCTCGAACCGGGGCACGTGAGGCAGCAATGCACCGCCGAAACTGACCGCAGCGAGTCCTGTTATCGCTGCGGCCAGCCCGGCCACAAGGCCGCCGCATGCTCCGCGGCAAAAGCTTCCTGCAGCATCTGCTTGGCTGCAGGAAGGCCGGCGGGGCACCGGATGGGGAGCAAATCTTGCTCCCCACCCAAAAGGCATAAGGCCAGAGGGGCGGTCGCCAGGACTCCGGCCGCCCCGGCCCCGTCCCAAGCAGGGAGCAGTAGGGAGGCGATGGAAACCTAATTGATTATGGCCCATCGCCTCCTACAGGTGAATGTTAACCACTCCGCCAGGGCCCAGGATATTTTGCTGCAGCACATGGCGGAGTGGTCAATAGACATCGCCGTGGTCGCCGAGCCTTACTGCGTCCCCAGCCGACACAACTGGTTTGGGGACCTCGGGGGCTCGGCGGCCATTGTTTCGTCCGGACCCTCGCTCCTGGTGATGACAGACAGGGGCGAGGGGTATATTTGTGTTGATTGGGAGGGAACCGTCCTGATCGGGGTGTACTTCTCTCCGAACCGGCGCCTCGCCGAGTTTGAGCAATTTTTGGACGCGGTGGGGGCCGTGATTAATCGGTACCCATCGCGTCCGGTCATGGTGGCGGGGGACTTCAATGCCAAATCATCGGCTTGGGGATCCCCTGTCACCGACGCTCGCGGCGACGCGCTGGAGGAGTGGGCGATTGCGACCGGCCTCGTGGTTCTTAACCGGGGGTCGGTCGCCACGTGCGTGCGCTGGCAGGGTGAGTCCATTGTGGACATTTCGTTTGCAAGCCCTGCCATAGCGCGCCACGTCCGGGACTGGCGAGTGCTGGTCGAGGCGGAGTCACTGTCGGACCACCGTTACGTGCGGTTCGACATCTCCGCCTCGCCGGCGATCCCGGACGATCGCCCGAGGAGAGTGCACACCCCGTCGTCCCCACGATGGGCGTTGAAACGTCTCAACGTAGACGTGCTGGTGGAAGCCTCCATCGTCCAGGCCTGGACCCCAATGGGCGAAGGGCCTGTGGAGGTTGAGCTAGAGGCGGAGTGGTTCCGGGGCGCGATGACGCAGATTTGCGACGCGTCGATGCCCCGGGCCAGTGCTCGACCTCCAAGGCGTCAGGTGTACTGGTGGTCTGATGACATAGGCCAAAAACGCGCCGCGTGCATTGCGGCGCGTCGCCAGTACACTAGGTACCGCCGACGCAGGCGGTACCGTGACCCGACCGTGGAGGCACGGCTGCGGGGTGAATACGTACAGCGGAAGTACGCCCTGCAGTCCGCCATCAGCGAGGCCAAAGCCCAAAGATGGCAAGAGTTCCTGGGGACTCTCGAGGCAGATCCGTGGGGCCGCCCGTATAAGGTGGTCAGGGGCAAGTTGCGCCCCTGGACCCCACCGGTCACTGAGAGTCTCCAGCCCCGGCAATTGGAGGGGGTGGTCTCCGCTCTCTTTCCTTCGAGAGCGGAGCACACACCTCCCGTAATGGCGCCGCCCGAAGTCGAGGAGGACGGCGCCGATGCCGGGGCGCCAGTAGTATCAATGGCGGAGCTCGGCGCGGCAATGGTGCGGCTCCGGGGCAAAAACACTGCTCCGGGGCCGGACGGGATTCCTGGCCGCGCTTGGGTTTTGGCCTATGACGCCCTAGGGGACCGGCTCCTCAGGCTGTTTAGCGCCTGCCTGGAGTCGGGACGGTTCCCTTCCATGTGGAAGACGGGCAAGCTGGTCCTCCTGAGAAAGGAGGGCCGCCCCGCGGACTCTCCCTCCGCGTACCGCCCCATAGTGCTGTTGGATGAGGTGGGCAAGCTCTTAGAGCGTGTGTTGGCTGCCCGCCTCTCCAAGCACCTGGTGCGGGTGGGCCCCGACTTATCCGAACTCCAGTTCGGATTCCGGGAGGGCCGATCGACGATTGACGCGATCAGTCGCGTCAAGGCCCTCTCGGAAGAGGCTGTCGCCTCGCGCGGGGTGCTGTTGGCGGTGTCCTTGGACATCGCCAACGCGTTCAACACCCTGCCGTGGGCGACTATTAGGGAGGCGCTCCGATTTCATGGGGTGCCTCCCTACCTGCGCCGAATAGTCGGGGACTACCTGCACCAGAGAAGTGTATTCTGTGTGGGGCGGAACGGAGAGACGTTCCGGAGGGAGGTGTCGTGCGGTGTTCCACAGGGATCGGTTCTGGGTCCGCTCCTGTGGAACATCGGTTACGACTGGGTGCTGCGGGGCGCCCTGCCCCCGGGCGTCGGCGTAACTTGTTACGCCGACGACACGCTGGTTACGGCCCGGGGAGAGGACTACTGGGCAGCTGCCCGTCTTGCCACGGCTGGAGTGGCTCTGGTTGTCGGCAGGATTAGGATGTTGGGACTGGAGGTGGCGCTGGAAAAATCCGAGGCCCTTCTATTTCACGGGCCTCGGCGGGCGCCGCCACCAGATGCCCACATCATCGTTGGAGGGATCCGCATCGGGGTGGAGCCGAGTATGAAATACTTGGGGCTCCACCTCGACGGCCGCTGGAACTTTTGCGTCCATTTTAGCCGCCTGGCCCCCCGGCTGATGTCGGCAGCTGGAGCGCTTAGCTCTCTGCTGCCGAATATCGGGGGGCCGAGTGTCATCTGCCGCCGCCTCTATTTAGGGGTGGTGCGGTCGATGGCCCTTTATGGGTCGCCCATTTGGGCTGGCGCCCTGGATCGCCGAAACGTCGCCCTCCTAAGGAGACCTCAGAGGGCGATGGCGATCAGGGTGTCGCGGGCGTACCGCACCGTCTCCTACGAGGCGGCGTGCGTTTTAGCGGCATCGCCGCCCTGGGATTTGGAGGCGGAGGTCCAAGCGTCATTGTATTACTGGCGCGCTGACCTCCGGCTCCAGGGCGAGGAGCCCACGCACAGGGCGGTGGAGACGCGAAGGTCCCAGGCTCGATTGGTCCTGGAGGCCAAATGGCAGGAGAGGCTGGCCCAGCCCCGCTATGGGGTGAGGACAGTCGAGGCTGTCCGTCCAGTCTTAAGGGAGTGGACGGACAGACGGCGCGGACCGCTCACCTACCGGCTTACTCAGGTGCTCTCCGGACACGGGTGTTTCGGAGAGTACCTCTGCAAGATAGCCGGTAGGGAGCCGACAACCAGATGTCACCATTGTGAGATGTGTGACCGGGACACGGCGCAGCACACGCTGGAGGAGTGCCCGGCGTGGGCCGCGGAGCGCTGTGCCCTGGTCACCGTGATTGGCCCCGACCTCTCGTTGCCGACCGTCATATCCAAGATTGTCGGCGACGACAGGTGCTGGGGCGCAATGAGTTCCTTCTGCGAGACTGTCATCTCGCAGAAGGAGGCGGCGGAGCGGGGGCGTGAGGACGATCCTTACGCCCCAGACGTCCGCCGCCGCAGGATGGGGCGCAGGAGACGCGCTTATGTCGCTCTCCTGCCCCCCACCTAGGGGCTCCGGGTGGCGGGGCCTCAGGGGACCCTGCCACCCGTAAACTAAAAGCCCTAAGAGGGCGCGCGCGGTGTTCCCGCGCGCCTTTCTGATGTCGAAAGGGGAGAGCAGTCAGGCTCTCCCCTGGGGACGAGAGGTGGTCGGGTCCGAAAAAAAAAAAAATGACCCGGCCGGCACCCACACGGGGGGGCCTGCTATGGTTGAATCTTTTAAGTTCCCAACTGGCCCCCCCCATTGGGTGAGAGAGGGAACACCCCAGGTTTTTTAGTGGGTAGACCAGCGCGTTTTCTAGCTGGGAGTCCCACACGCCCCGCCGGTGCCGTCCCCTAGCCGGCGGGTAGTGCATGAAGCATTTTTCCTGGGAAAAAAAAAAAAAAAAAAAAAGGTGTGACAATCAAAAGTTTTGCACTTCCCACAATAGGGGGTGGTCGAGAGTGGTACCAAATGACGGGGAAAACTCCGGGCGTTATTTAATGATGGTTCAGAGAATAACTTTGAATAATTTGAGACAAATTTTGATAATTTATTAAAAAATTTGCATTTCTTTGACGAATTTTTAATGTTCGTTTTGTAGTATAAAAAACTTAAATTTTGGGAGCACTGAAAATTTCTATTGCGTTGATCAAGACAAGGTAGAATACAAGATATGACAAAAACCCGCTGAAAAATATGAATATTTAGGTACCGAAAGATTAGGTTAGGTTAGGTGTAAAAATCAAAAGTTTTGCACTTCCCACAATAGGGGGTGGTCGAGAGTCGTAGCAAACGACGGGGCAAAACTCTGGGCGTTATTTAATGATGGTTCAGACAAAAACTTTGAATAATTTGAGACAAATTTTGACAATTTATTAAAAAATTTGCATTTCTTTGACGAATTTTTAATGTTCGTTTTGTAGTATAAAAATCTTAAATTTTGGCAGTACTGAAAATTTCTATTGCGTTGATCAAGACAAGGTAGAATACAAGATATGACAAAAACCCGCTGAAAAATATGAATATTTAGGTACCGAAAGATTAGGTTAGGTTAGGTGTGACAATCAAAAGTTTTGCACTTCCCACAATAGGGGGTGGTCGAGAGTGGTACCAAACGACGGGGCAAAACTCCAGACGTTATTTAATGGTGGTTCAGACAAAAACTTTGAATAATTTAAGACAAATTTTGATAATTTATTAAAAAATTTGCATTTCTTTGACGAATTTTTAATGTTCGTTTTGTAGTATAAAAAACTTAAATTTTGGGAGCACTGAAAATTTCCATTGCGTTGATCAAGACAAGGTAGAATACAAGATATGACAAAAACCCGCTGAAAAATATGAATATTTAGGTACCGAAAGATTAGGTTAGGTTAGGTGTAAAAATCAAAAGTTTTGCACTTCCCACAATAGGGGGTGGTCGAGAGTGGTACCAAACGACGGGGAAAACTCCGGGCGTTATTTAATGATGGTTCAGAGAATAACTTTGAATAATTTGAGACAAATTTTGACAATTTATTTAAAAATTTGCATTTCTTTGACGAATTTTTAATGTTCGTTTTGTAGTATAAAAATCTTAAATTTTGGCAGCACTGAAAATTTCTATTGCGTTGATCAAGACAAGGTGGAATACAAGATATGACAAAAATCCGCTGAAAAATATGAATATTTAGGTACCGAAACATAAGGTTAGGTTAGGTGTGACAATCAAAAGTTTTGCACTTCCCACAATAGGGGGTGGTCGAGAGTCGTACCAAACGACGGGGCAAAACTCTGGGCGTTATTTAATGATGGTTCAGAGAATAACTTTGAATAATTTGAGACAAATTTTGACAATTTATTAAAAAATTTGCATTTCTTTGACGAATTTTTAATGTTCTTTTTGTAGTATAAAAAGCTCTTAAATTTTGGCAGCATTGAAAATTTCTATAGCGTTGATCAAAACAAGGTAGAATACAAGATATGACAAAAACCCGCTGAAAAATATGAATATTTAGGTACCGAAAGATTAGGTTAGGTTAGGTATAAATTTCAAAAGTTTTGCACTTCCTACAATAGGGGGTGGTCGAGAGTGGTACCAAATGACGGGGAAAACTCCGGGCGTTATTTAATGATGGTTCAGACAAAAACTTTGAATAATTTGAGACAAATTTTGACAATTTATTAATAAATTTGCATTTTATTTGTCTAATTTTTAATGTTCGTTTTGTAGTATAAAAATCTTAAATTTTGGCAGTACTGAAAATTTCTATTGCGTTGATCAAAACAAGGTAGAATACAAGATATGACAAAAACCCGCTGAAAAATATGAATATTTAGGTACCGAAAGATTAGGTTAGGTTAGGTGTGACAATCAAAAGTTTTGCACTTCCCACAATAGGGGTTGGTCGAGAGTGGTACCAAACGACGGGGAAAACTCCGGGCGTTATTTAATGATGGTTCAGAGAATAACTTTGAATAATTTGAGACAAATTTTGACAATTTATTTAAAAATTTGCATTTCTTTGACGAATTTTTAATGTTCGTTTTGTATTATAAAAATCTTAAATTTTGGCAGTACTGAAAATTTCTATTGCGTTGATCAAGACAAGGTAGAATACAAGATATGACAAAAACCCGCTGAAAAATATGAATATTTAGGTACCGAAAGATTAGGTTAGGTTAGGTGTGACAATCAAAAGTTTTGCACTTCCCACAATAGGGGGTGGTCGAGAGTGGTACCAAACGACGGGGCAAAACTCCAGGCGTTATTTAATGATGGTTCAGACAAAAACTTTGAATAATTTGAGACAAATTTTGATAATTTATTAAAAAATTTGCATTTCTTTGACGAATTTTTAATGTTCGTTTTGTAGTATAAAAAACTTAAATTTTGGGAGCACTGAAAATTTCTATTGCGTTGATCAAGACAAGGTAGAATACAAGATATGACAAAAACCCGCTGAAAAATATGAATATTTAGGTACCGAAAGATTAGGTTAGGTTAGGTGTGACAATCAAAAGTTTTGCACTTCCCACAATAGGGGGTGGTCGAGAGTGGTACCAAACGACGGGGAAAACTCCGGGCGTTATTTAATGATGGTTCAGAGAATAACTTTGAATAATTTGAGACAAATTTTGACAATTTATTTAAAAATTTGCATTTCTTTGACGAATTTTTAATGTTCTTTTTGTAGTATAAAAAGCTCTTAAATTTTGGCAGCATTGAAAATTTCTACAGCGTTGATCAAAACAAGGTAGAATACAAGATATGACAAAAACCCGCTGAAAAATATGAATATTTAGGTAGGTACCGAAAGATTAGGTTAGGTCACTTCCCACAATAGGGGGTGGTCGAGAGTGGTACCAAACGACGGGGCAAAACTCCAGGCGTTATTAAATGATGGTTCAGACAAAAACTTTGAATAATTTGAGACAAATTTTGATAATTTATTAAAAAATTTGCATTTCTTTGACGAATTTTTAATGTTCTTTTTGTAGTATAAAAAGCTCTTAAATTTTGGCAGCATTGAAAATTTCTATAGCGTTGATCAAAACAAGGTAGAATACAAGATATGACAAAAACCCGCTGAAAAATATGAATATTTAGGTACCGAAAGATTAGGTTAGGTCACTTCCCACAATAGGGGGTGGTCGAGAGAGGTACCAAACGACGGGTCAAAACTCTGGGCGTTATTTTAATGATGGTTCAGACAAAAATTTTGAATAATTTGAGACAAATTTTGACAATTTATTAAAAAATTTGCATTTCTTTGACGAATTTTTAATGTTCTTTTTGTAGTATAAAAAACTTAAATTTTGGGAGCACTGAAAATTTCTATAGCGTTGATCAAGGCAAGGTGGAATACAAGATATGACAAAAATCCGCTGAAAAATATGAATATTTAGGTACCGAAAGATTAGGTTAGGTTAGGTGTAAAAATCAAAAGTTTTGCACTTCCCACAATAGGGGGTGGTCGAGAGTGGTACCAAACGACGGGGAAAACTCCGGGCGTTATTTAATGATGGTTCAGAGAATAACTTTGAATAATTTGAGACAAATTTTGACAATTTATTTAAAAATTTGCATTTCTTTGACGAATTTTTAATGTTCGTTTTTAGTATAAAAATCTTAAATTTTGGCAGTACTGAAAATTTCTATTGCGTTGATCAAGACAAGGTAGAATACAAGATATGACAAAAACCCGCTGAAAAATATGAATATTTAGGTACCGAAAGATTAGGTTAGGTTAGGTGTGACAATCAAAAGTTTTGCACTTCCCACAATAGGGGGTGGTCGAGAGTGGTACCAAACGACAAGGCAAAACTCTGGGCGTTATTTAATGATGTTTAAGACAAAAACTTTGAATAATTTGAGACAAATTTTGACAATTTATTAAAAAATTTGCATTTCTTTGACGAATTTTTAATGTTCTTTTTGTAGTATAAAAAACTTAAATTTTGGGAGCACTGCAAATTTCTATTGCGATGATCAAGACAAGGTAGAATACAAGATATGACAAAAATCCACTGAAAAATATGAATATTTAGGTACCGAAAGATTAGGTTAGGTTATGTGTAAAAATCAAAAGTTTTGCACTTCCCACAATAGGGGGTGGTCGAGAGTGGTACCAAACGACGGGGAAAACTCCGGGCGTTATTTAATGATGGTTCAGAGAATAACTTTGAATAATTTGAGACAAATTTTGACAATTTATTTAAAAATTTGCATTTCTTTGACGAATTTTTTATGTTCGTTTTGTAGTATAAAAATCTTAAATTTTGGCAGCACTGAAAATTTCTATTGCGTTGATCAAGACAAGGTGGAATACAAGATATGACAAAAATCCGCTGAAAAATATGAATATTTAGGTACCGAAACATAAGGTTCGGTTAGGTGTGACAATAAAAAGTTTTGCACTTCCCACAATAGGGGGTGGTCGAGAGAGGTACCAAACGACGGGGCAAAACTCTGGGCGTTATTTAATGATGGTTCAGAGAATAACTTTGAATAATTTGAGACAAATTTTGACAATTTATTAAAAAATTTGCATTTCTTTGACGAATTTTTAATGTTCGTTTTGTAGTATAAAAATCTTAAATTTTGGCAGTACTGAAAATTTCTATTGCGTTGATCAAGACAAGGTAGAATACAAGATATGACAAAAACCCGCTGAAAAATATGAATATTTAGGTACCGAAAGATTAGGTTAGGTTAGGTGTGACAATCAAAAGTTTTGCACTTCCCACAATAGGGGGTGGTCGAGAGTGGTACCAAACGACGGGGAAAACTCCGGGCGTTATTTAATGATGGTTCAGAGAATAACTTTGAATAATTTGAGACAAATTTTGACAATTTATTTAAAAATTTGCATTTCTTTGACGAATTTTTAATGTTCGTTTTGTAGTATAAAAATCTTAAATTTTGGCAGCACTGAAAATTTCTATAGCGTTGATCAATGCAAGGTTGAATACAAGATATGACAAAAATCCGCTGAAAAATATGAATATTTAGGTACCGAAAGATTAGGTTAGGTTAGGTGTAAAAATCAAAAGTTTTGCACTTCCCACAATAGGGGGTGGTCGAGAGTGGTACCAAACGACGGGGAAAACTCCGGGCGTTATTTAATGATGGTTCAGAGAATAACTTTGAATAATTTGAGACAAATTTTGACAATTTATTTAAAAATTTGCATTTCTTTGACGAATTTTTAATGTTCGTTTTTAGTATAAAAATCTTAAATTTTGGCAGTACTGAAAATTTCTATTGCGTTGATCAAGACAAGGTAGAATACAAGATATGACAAAAACCCGCTGAAAAATATGAATATTTAGGTACCGAAAGATTAGGTTAGGTTAGGTGTGACAATCAAAAGTTTTGCACTTCCCACAATAGGGGGTGGTCGAGAGTGGTACCAAACGACAAGGCAAAACTCTGGGCGTTATTTAATGATGGTTAAGACAAAAACTTTGAATAATTTGAGACAAATTTTGACAATTTATTAAAAAATTTGCATTTCTTTGACGAATTTTTAATGTTCTTTTTGTAGTATAAAAAACTTAAATTTTGGGAGCACTGCAAATTTCTATTGCGTTGATCAAGACAAGGTAGAATACAAGATATGACAAAAATCCACTGAAAAATATGAATATTTAGGTACCGAAAGATTAGGTTAGGTTATGTGTAAAAATCAAAAGTTTTGCACTTCCCACAATAGGGGGTGGTCGAGAGTGGTACCAAACGACGGGGAAAACTCCGGGCGTTATTTAATGATGGTTCAGAGAATAACTTTGAATAATTTGAGACAAATTTTGACAATTTATTAAAAAATTTGCTTTTCTTTGACGAATTTTTAATGTTCGTTTTGTAGTATAAAAATCTTAAATTTTGGCAGTACTGAAAATTTCTATTGCGTTGATCAAGACAAGGTAGAATACAAGATATGACAAAAACCCGCTGAAAAATATGAATATTTAGGTACCGAAAGATTAGGTTAGGTTAGGTGTGACAATCAAAAGTTTTGCACTTCCCACAATAGGGGGTGGTCGAGAGAGGTACCAAACGACGGGGCAAAACTCTGGGCGTTATTTAATGATGGTTCAGAGAATAACTTTGAATAATTTGAGACAAATTTTGACAATTTATTAAAAAATTTGCTTTTCTTTGACGAATTTTTAATGTTCGTTTTGTAGTATAAAAATCTTAAATTTTGGCAGTACTGAAAATTTCTATTGCGTTGATCAAGACAAGGTAGAATACAAGATATGACAAAAACCCGCTGAAAAATATGAATATTTAGGTACCGAAAGATTAGGTTAGGTTAGGTGTGACAATCAAAAGTTTTGCACTTCCCACAATAGGGGGTAGTCGAGAGTGGTACCAAACGACGGGGAAAACTCCGGGCGTTATTTAATGATGGTTCAGACAAAAACTTTGAATAATTTGAGACAAATTTTGACAATTTATTAAAAAATTTGCATTTCTTTGACGAATTTTTAATGTTCTTTTTGTAGTATAAAAAACTTAAATTTTGGGAGCACTGCAAATTTCTATTGCGTTGATCAAGACAAGGTAGAATACAAGATATGACAAAAATCCACTGAAAAATATGAATATTTAGGTACCGAAAGATTAGGTTAGGTTATGTGTAAAAATCAAAAGTTTTGCACTTCCCACAATAGGGGGTGGTCGAGAGTGGTACCAAACGACGGGGAAAACTCCGGGCGTTATTTAATGATGGTTCAGAGAATAACTTTGAATAATTTGAGACAAATTTTGACAATTTATTAAAAAATTTGCTTTTCTTTGACGAATTTTTAATGTTCGTTTTGTAGTATAAAAATCTTAAATTTTGGCAGTACTGAAAATTTCTATTGCGTTGATCAAGACAAGGTAGAATACAAGATATGACAAAAACCCGCTGAAAAATATGAATATTTAGGTACCGAAAGATTAGGTTAGGTTAGGTGTGACAATCAAAAGTTTTGCACTTCCCACAATAGGGGGTGGTCGAGAGAGGTACCAAACGACGGGGCAAAACTCTGGGCGTTATTTAATGATGGTTCAGAGAATAACTTTGAATAATTTGAGACAAATTTTGACAATTTATTAAAAAATTTGCTTTTCTTTGACGAATTTTTAATGTTCGTTTTGTAGTATAAAAATCTTAAATTTTGGCAGTACTGAAAATTTCTATTGCGTTGATCAAGACAAGGTAGAATACAAGATATGACAAAAACCCGCTGAAAAATATGAATATTTAGGTACCGAAAGATTAGGTTAGGTTAGGTGTGACAATCAAAAGTTTTGCACTTCCCACAATAGGGGGTGGTCGAGAGTGGTACCAAACGACGGGGAAAACTCCGGGCGTTATTTAATGATGGTTCAGAGAATAACTTTGAATAATTTGAGACAAATTTTGACAATTTATTTAAAAATTTGCATTTCTTTGACGAATTTTTAATGTTCGTTTTGTAGTATAAAATCTTAAATTTTGGCAGCACTGAAAATTTCTATTGCGTTGATCAAGACAAGGTGGAATACAAGATATGACAAAAATCCGCTGAAAAATATGAATATTTAGGTACCGAAACATAAGGTTAGGTTAGGTGTGACAATCAAAAGTTTTGCACTTCCCACAATAGGGGGTGGTCGAGAGTCGTACCAAACGACGGGGCAAAACTCTGGGCGTTATTTAATGATGGTTCAGAGAATAACTTTGAATAATTTGAGACAAATTTTGACAATTTATTAAAAAATTTGCATTTCTTTGACGAATTTTTAATGTTCGTTTTGTAGTATAATAATCTTAAATTTTGGCAGTACTGAAAATTTCTATTGCGTTGATCAAGACAAGGTAGAATACAAGATATGACAAAAACCCGCTGAAAAATATGAATATTTAGGTACCGAAAGATTAGGTTAGGTTAGGTGTAAAAATCAAAAGTTTTGCACTTCCCACAATAGGGGGTGGTCGAGAGTCGTAGCAAACGACGGGGCAAAACTCTGGGCGTTATTTAATGATGGTTCAGACAAAAACTTTGAATAATTTGAGACAAATTTTGACAATTTATTAAAAAATTTGCATTTCTTTGACGAATTTTTAATGTTCGTTTTGTAGTATAAAAATCTTAAATTTTGGCAGCACTGAAAATTTCTATTGCGTTGATCAAGACAAGGTGGAATACAAGATATGACAAAAATCCGCTGAAAAATATGAATATTTAGGTACCGAAACATAAGGTTAGGTTAGGTGTGACAATCAAAAGTTTTGCACTTCCCACAATAGGGGGTGGTCGAGAGTCGTACCAAACGACGGGGCAAAACTCCAGGCGTTATTTAATGATGGTTCAGAGAATAACTTTGAATAATTTGAGACAAATTTTGACAATTTATTAAAAAATTTGCATTTCTTTGACGAATTTTTAATGTTCGTTTTGTAGTATAAAAATCTTAAATTTTGGCAGTACTGAAAATTTCTATTGCGTTGATCAAGACAAGGTAGAATACAAGATATGACAAAAACCCGCTGAAAAATATGAATATTTAGGTACCGAAAGATTAGGTTAGGTTAGGTGTGACAATCAAAAGTTTTGCACTTCCCACAATAGGGGGTGGTCGAGAGTGGTACCAAACGACGGGGCAAAACTCCAGACGTTATTTGATGGTGGTTCAGACAAAAACTTTGAATAATTTAAGACAAATTTTGATAATTTATTAAAAAATTTGCATTTCTTTGACGAATTTTTAATGTTCGTTTTGTAGTATAAAAAACTTAAATTTTGGGAGCACTGAAAATTTCTATTGCGTTGATCAAGACAAGGTAGAATACAAGATATGACAAAAACCCGCTGAAAAGTATGAATATTTAGGTACCGAAAGATTAGGTTAGGTTAGGTGTGACAATCAAAAGTTTTGCACTTCCCACAATAGGGGGTGGTCGAGAGTGGTACCAAACGACGGGGAAAACTCCGGGCGTTATTTAATGATGGTTCAGAGAATTACTTTAAATAATTTGAGACAAATTTTGACAATTTATTTAAAAATTTGCATTTCTTTGACGAATTTTTAATGTTCGTTATGTAGTATAAAAATCTTAAATTTTGGCAGCACTGAAAATTTCTATTGCGTTGATCAAGACAAGGTGGAATACAAGATATGACAAAAATCCGCTGTAAAATATGAATATTTAGGTACCGAAACATAAGGTTAGGTTAGGTGTGACAATCAAAAGTTTTGCACTTCCCACAATAGGGGGTGGTCGAGAATGGTACCAAACGACGGGGCAAAACTCTGGGCGTTATTTAATGATGGTTCAGAGAATAACTTTGAATAATTTGAGACAAATTTTGACAATTTATTAAAAAATTTGCATTTCTTTGACGAATTTTTAATGTTCGTTTTGTAGTATAAAAATCTTAAATTTTGGCAGTACTGAAAATTTCTATTGCGTTGATCAAGACAAGGTAGAATACAAGATATGACAAAAACCCGCTGAAAAATATGAATATTTAGGTACCGAAAGATTAGGTTAGGTTAGGTGTGACAATCAAAAGTTTTGCACTTCCCACAATAGGGGGTGGTCGAGAGTGGTACCAAACGACGGGGCAAAACTCCAGGCGTTATTTAATGATGGTTCAGACAAAAACTTTGAATAATTTGAGACAAATTTTGATAATTTATTAAAAAATTTGCATTTCTTTGACGAATTTTTAATGTTTGTTTTGTAGTATAAAAAACTTAAATTTTGGGAGCACTGCAAATTTCTATTGCGTTGATCAAGACAAGGTAGAATACAAGATATGACAAAAATCCACTGAAAAATATGAATATTTAGGTACCGAAAGATTAGGTTAGGTTATGTGTAAAAATCAAAAGTTTTGCACTTCCCACAATAGGGGGTGGTCGAGAGTGGTACCAAACGACAAGGCAAAACTCTGGGCGTTATTTAATGATGGTTCAGAGAATTACTTTAAATAATTTGAGACAAATTTTGACAATTTATTTAAAAATTTGCATTTCTTTGACGAATTTTTAATGTTCGTTATGTAGTATAAAAATCTTAAATTTTGGCAGCACTGAAAATTTCTATTGCGTTGATCAAGACAAGGTGGAATACAAGATATGACAAAAATCCGCTGTAAAATATGAATATTTAGGTACCGAAACATAAGGTTAGGTTAGGTGTGACAATCAAAAGTTTTGCACTTCCCACAATAGGGGGTGGTCGAGAATGGTACCAAACGACGGGGCAAAACTCTGGGCGTTATTTAATGATGGTTCAGAGAATAACTTTGAATAATTTGAGACAAATTTTGACAATTTATTAAAAAATTTGCATTTCTTTGACGAATTTTTAATGTTCGTTTTGTAGTATAAAAATCTTAAATTTTGGCAGTACTGAAAATTTCTATTGCGTTGATCAAGACAAGGTAGAATACAAGATATGACAAAAACCCGCTGAAAAATATGAATATTTAGGTACCGAAAGATTAGGTTAGGTTAGGTGTGACAATCAAAAGTTTTGCACTTCCCACAATAGGGGGTGGTCGAGAGTGGTACCAAACGACGGGGCAAAACTCCAGGCGTTATTTAATGATGGTTCAGACAAAAACTTTGAATAATTTGAGACAAATTTTGATAATTTATTAAAAAATTTGCATTTCTTTGACGAATTTTTAATGTTTGTTTTGTAGTATAAAAAACTTAAATTTTGGGAGCACTGCAAATTTCTATTGCGTTGATCAAGACAAGGTAGAATACAAGATATGACAAAAATCCACTGAAAAATATGAATATTTAGGTACCGAAAGATTAGGTTAGGTTATGTGTAAAAATCAAAAGTTTTGCACTTCCCACAATAGGGGGTGGTCGAGAGTGGTACCAAACGACAAGGCAAAACTCTGGGCGTTATTTAATGATGGTTCAGACAAAAACTTTGAATAATTTGAGACAAATTTTGACAATTTATTAAAAAATTTGCATTTCTTTGACGAATTTTTAATGTTCGTTTTGTAGTATAAAAAACTTAAATTTTGGGAGCACTGAAAATTTCTATTGCGTTGATCAAGACAAGGTAGAATACAAGATATGACAAAAACCCGCTGAAAAATATGAATATTTAGGTACCGAAAGATTAGGTTAGGTTAGGTGTAAATTTCAAAAGTTTTGCACTTCCCACAATAGGGGGTGGTCGAGAGTGGTACCAAACGACGGGGCAAAACTCTGGGCGTTATTCAATGATGGTTCAGACAAAAACTTTGAATAATTTGAGACAAATTTTGATAATTTATTAAAAAATTTGCATTTCTTTGACGAATTTTTAATGTTCGTTTTGTAGTATAAAAAACTTAAATTTTGGGAGCACTGAAAATTTCTATTGCGTTGATCAAGACAAGGTAGAATACAAGATATGACAAAAACCCGCTGAAAAATATGAATATTTAGGTACCGAAAGATTAGGTTAGGTCACTTCCCACAATAGGGGGTGGTCGAGAGAGGTACCAAACGACGGGTCAAAACTCTGGGCGTTATTTAATGATGGTTCAGACAAAAATTTTGAATAATTTGAGACAAATTTTGACAATTTATTAAAAAATTTGCATTTCTTTGACGAATTTTTAATGTTCGTTTTGTAGTATAAAAATCTTAAATTTTGGCAGTACTGAAAATTTCTATTGCGTTGATCAAGACAAGGTAGAATACAAGATATGACAAAAACCCGCTGAAAAATATGAATATTTAGGTACCGAAAGATTAGGTTAGGTTAGGTGTAAAAATCAAAAGTTTTGCACTTCCCACAATAGGGGGTGGTCGAGAGTGGTACCAAACGACGGGGAAAACTCCGGGCGTTATTTAATGATGGTTCAGAGAATAACTTTGAATAATTTGAGACAAATTTTGACAATTTATTTAAAAATTTGCATTTCTTTGACGAATTTTTAATGTTCGTTTTTAGTATAAAAATCTTAAATTTTGGCAGTACTGAAAATTACTATTGCGTTGATCAAGACAAGGTAGAATACAAGATATGACAAAAACCCGCTGAAAAATATGAATATTTAGGTACCGAAAGATTAGGTTAGGTTAGGTGTGACAATCAAAAGTTTTGCACTTCCCACAATAGGGGGTGGTCGAGAGTGGTACCAAACGACAAGGCAAAACTCTGGGCGTTATTTAATGATGGTTAAGACAAAAACTTTGAATAATTTGAGACAAATTTTGACAATTTATTAAAAAATTTGCATTTCTTTGACGAATTTTTAATGTTCTTTTTGTAGTATAAAAAACTTAAATTTTGGGAGCACTGCAAATTTCTATTGCGTTGATCAAGACAAGGTAGAATACAAGATATGACAAAAATCCACTGAAAAATATGAATATTTAGGTACCGAAACATAAGGTTAGGTTAGGTGTGACAATAAAAAGTTTTGCACTTCCCACAATAGGGGGTGGTCGAGAGTGATACCAAACGACGGGGAAAACTCCGGGCGTTATTTAATGATGGTTCAGAGAATAACTTTGAATAATTTGAGACAAATTTTGACAATTTATTTAAAAATTTGCATTTCTTTGACGAATTTTTTATGTTCGTTTTGTAGTATAAAAATCTTAAATTTTGGCAGCACTGAAAATTTCTATTGCGTTGATCAAGACAAAGTGGAATACAAGATATGACAAAAATCCGCTGAAAAATATGAATATTTAGGTACCGAAACATAAGGTTAGGTTAGGTGTGACAATAAAAAGTTTTGCACTTCCCTCAATAGGGGGTGGTCGAGAGAGGTCCCAAACGACGGGGCAAAACTCTGGGCGTTATTTAATGATGGTTCAGAGAATAACTTTGAATAATTTGAGACAAATTTTGACAATTTATTAAAAAATTTGCTTTTCTTTGACGAATTTTTAATGTTCGTTTTGTAGTATAAAAATCTTAAATTTTGGCAGTACTGAAAATTTCTATTGCGTTGATCAAGACAAGGTAGAATACAAGATATGACAAAAACCCGCTGAAAAATATGAATATTTAGGTACCGAAAGATTAGGTTAGGTTAGGTGTGACAATCAAAAGTTTTGCACTTCCCACAATAGGGGGTGGTCGAGAGTGGTACCAAACGACGGGGCAAAACTCCAGGCGTTATTTAATGATGGTTCAGAGAATAACTTTGAATAATTTGAGACAAATTTTGACAATTTATTTAAAAATTTGCATTTCTTTGACGAATTTTTTATGTTCGTTTTGTAGTATAAAAATCTTAAATTTTGGCAGCACTGAAAATTTCTATTGCGTTGATCAAGACAAGGTGGAATACAAGATATGACAAAAATCCGCTGAAAAATATGAATATTTAGGTACCGAAACATAAGGTTAGGTTAGGTGTGACAATCAAAAGTTTTGCACTTCCCACAATAGGGGGTGGTCGAGAGTCGTACCAAACGACGGGGCAAAACTCTGGGCGTTATTTAATGATGGTTCAGAGAATAACTTTGAATAATTTGAGACAAATTTTGACAATTTATTAAAAAATTTGCATTTCTTTGACGAATTTTTAATGTTCGTTTTGTAGTATAAAAATCTTAAATTTTGGCAGTACTGAAAATTTCTATTGCGTTGATCAAGACAAGGTAGAATACAAGATATGACAAAAACCCGCTGAAAAATATGAATATTTAGGTACCGAAAGATTAGGTTAGGTTAGGTGTGACAATCAAAAGTTTTGCACTTCCCACAATAGGGGGTGGTCGAGAGTGGTACCAAACGACGGGGCAAAACTCTGGGCGTTATTCAATGATGGTTCAGACAAAAACTTTGAATAATTTGAGACAAATTTTGATAATTTATTAAAAAATTTGCATTTCTTTGACGAATTTTTAATGTTCGTTTTGTAGTATAAAAATCTTAAATTTTGGCAGCACTGAAAATTTCTATTGCGTTGATCAAGACAAGGTGGAATACAAGATATGACAAAAATCCGCTGAAAAATATGAATATTTAGGTACCGAAACATAAGGTTAGGTTAGGTGTGACAATCAAAAGTTTTGCACTTCCCACAATAGGGGGTGGTCGAGAGTCGTACCAAACGACGGGGCAAAACTCTGGGCGTTATTTAATGATGGTTCAGAGAATAACTTTGAATAATTTGAGACAAATTTTGACAATTTATTAAAAAATTTGCATTTCTTTGACGAATTTTTAATGTTCGTTTTGTAGTATAAAAATCTTAAATTTTGGCAGTACTGAAAATTTCTATTGCGTTGATCAAGACAAGGTAGAATACAAGATATGACAAAAACCCGCTGAAAAATATGAATATTTAGGTACCGAAAGATTAGGTTAGGTTAGGTGTGACAATCAAAAGTTTTGCACTTCCCACAATAGGGGGTGGTCGAGAGTGGTACCAAACGACGGGGCAAAACTCCAGGCGTTATTAAATGATGGTTCAGACAAAAACTTTAAATAATTTGAGACAAATTTTGATAATTTATTAAAAAATTTGCATTTCTTTGACGAATTTTTAATGTTTGTTTTGTAGTATAAAACCTTAAATTTTGGCAGTACTGAAAATTTCTATAGCGTTGATCAAGACAAGGTAGAATACAAGATATGACAGAAACCCGCTGAAAAATATGAATATTTAGGTACCGAAAGATTAGGTTAGGTTAGGTGTAAAAATCAAAAGTTTTGCACTTCCCACAATAGGGGGTGGTCGAGTGTCGTAGCAAACGACGGGGCAAAACTCTGGGCGTTATTTAATGATGGTTCAGACAAAAACTTTGAATAATTTGAGACAAATTTTGACAATTTATTAAAAAATTTGCATTTCTTTGACGAATTTTTAATGTTCGTTTTGTAGTATAAAAATCTTAAATTTTGGCAGCACTGAAAATTTCTATTGCGTTGATCAAGACAAGGTGGAATACAAGATATGACAAAAATCCGCTGAAAAATATGAATATTTAGGTACCGAAACATAAGGTTAGGTTAGGTGTGACAATCAAAAGTTTTGCACTTCCCACAATAGGGGGTGGTCGAGAGTCGTACCAAACGACGGGGCAAAACTCTGGGCGTTTTTAATGATGGTTCAGAGAATAACTTTGAATAATTTGAGACAAATTTTGACAATTTATTAAAAAATTTGCATTTCTTTGACGAATTTTTAATGTTCGTTTTGTAGTATAAAAATCTTAAATTTTGGCAGTACTGAAAATTTCTATTGCGTTGATCAAGACAAGGTAGAATACAAGATATGACAAAAACCCGCTGAAAAATATGAATATTTAGGTACCGAAAGATTAGGTTAGGTTAGGTGTGACAATCAAAAGTTTTGCACTTCCCACAATAGGGGGTGGTCGAGAGTGGTACCAAACGACGGGGCAAAACTCCAGGCGTTATTTAATGATGGTTCAGACAAAAACTTTGAATAATTTGAGACAAATTTTGATAATTTATTAAAAAATTTGCATTTCTTTGACGAATTTTTAATGTTTGTTTTGTAGTATAAAAAACTTAAATTTTGGCAGTACTGAAAATTTCTATAGCGTTGATCAAGACAAGGTAGAATACAAGATATGACAAAAACCCGCTGAAAAATATGAATATTTAGGTACCGAAAGATTAGGTTAGGTTAGGTGTGACAATCAAAAGTTTTGCACTTCCCACAATAGGGGGTGGTCGAGAGTGGTACCAAACGACGGGCAAAACTCCAGACGTTATTTAATGGTGGTTCAGACAAAAACTTTGAATAATTTAAGACAAATTTTGATAATTTATTAAAAAATTTGCATTTCTTTGACGAATTTTTAATGTTCGTTTTGTAGTATAAAAAACTTAAATTTTGGGAGCACTGAAAATTTCTATTGCGTTGATCAAGACAAGGTAGAATACAAGATATGACAAAAACCCGCTGAAAAATATGAATATTTAGGTACCGAAAGATTAGGTTAGGTTAGGTGTAAAAATCAAAAGTTTTGCACTTCCCACAATAGGGGGTGGTCGAGAGTCGTAGCAAACGACGGGGCAAAACTCTGGGCGTTATTTAATGATGGTTCAGACAAAAACTTTGAATAATTTGAGACAAATTTTGACAATTTATTAAAAAATTTGCATTTCTTTGACGAATTTTTAATGTTCGTTTTGTAGTATAAAAATCTTAAATTTTGGCAGCACTGAAAATTTCTATTGCGTTGATCAAGACAAGGTGGAATACAAGATATGACAAAAATCCGCTGAAAAATATGAATATTTAGGTACCGAAACATAAGGTTAGGTTAGGTGTGACAATCAAAAGTTTTGCACTTCCCACAATAGGGGGTGGTCGAGAGTCGTACCAAACGACGGGGCAAAACTCTGGGCGTTATTTAATGATGGTTCAGAGAATAACTTTGAATAATTTGAGACAAATTTTGACAATTTATTAAAAAATTTGCATTTCTTTGACGAATTTTTAATGTTCGTTTTGTAGTATAAAAATCTTAAATTTTGGCAGTACTGAAAATTTCTATTGCGTTGATCAAGACAAGGTAGAATACAAGATATGACAAAAACCCGCTGAAAAATATGAATATTTAGGTACCGAAAGATTAGGTTAGGTTAGGCGTGACAATCAAAAGTTTTGCACTTCCCACAATAGGGGGTGGTCGAGAGTGGTACCAAACGACGGGGCAAAACTCCAGACGTTATTTAATGGTGGTTCAGACAAAAACTTTGAATAATTTAAGACAAATTTTGATAATTTATTAAAAAATTTGCATTTCTTTGACGAATTTTTAATGTTCGTTTTGTAGTATAAAAAACTTAAATTTTGGGAGCACTGAAAATTTCTATTGCGTTGATCAAGACAAGGTAGAATACAAGATATGACAAAAACCCGCTGAAAAATATGAATATTTAGGTACCGAAAGATTAGGTTAGGTTAGGTGTAAAAATCAAAAGTTTTGCACTTCCGACAATAGGGGGTGGTCGAGAGTGGTACCAAACGACGGGGAATACTCCGGGCGTTATTTAATGATGGTTCAGAGAATAACTTTAAATAATTTGAGACAAATTTTGACAATTTATTTAAAAATTTGCATTTCTTTGACGAATTTTTAATGTTCGTTTTGTAGTATAAAAATCTTAAATTTTGGCAGCACTGAAAATTTCTATTGCGTTGATCAAGACAAGGTGGAATACAAGATATGACAAAAATCCGCTGAAAAATATGAATATTTAGGTACCGAAACATAAGGTTAGGTTAGGTGTGACAATCAAAAGTTTTGCACTTCCCACAATAGGGGGTGGTCGAGAGTGGTACCAAACGACGGGGCAAAACTCCAGGCGTTATTTAATGATGGTTCAGACAAAAACTTTGAATAATTTGAGACAAATTTTGATAATTTATTAAAAAATTTGCATTTCTTTGACGAATTTTTAATGTTTGTTTTGTAGTATAAAAAACTTAAATTTTGGCAGTACTGAAAATTTCTATAGCGTTGATCAAGACAAGGTAGAATACAAGATATGACAATAACCCGCTGAAAAATATGAATATTTAGGTACCGAAAGATTAGGTTAGGTTAGGTGTGACAATCAAAAGTTTTGCACTTCCCACAATAGGGGGTGGTCGAGAGTGGTACCAAACGACGGGGCAAAACTCCAGGCGTTATTTAATGATGGTTCAGACAAAAATTTTGAATAATTTGAGACAAATTTTGATAATTTATTAAAAAATTTGCATTTCTTTGACGAATTTTTAATGTTTGTTTTGTAGTATAAAAAACTTAAATTTTGGCAGTACTGAAAATTTCTATAGCGTTGATCAAGACAAGGTAGAATACAAGATATGACAAAAACCCGCTGAAAAATATGAATATTTAGGTACCGAAAGATTAGGTTAGGTTAGGTGTGACAATCAAAAGTTTTGCACTTCCCACAATAGGGGGTGGTCGAGAGTGGTACCAAACGACGGGGCAAAACTCCAGACGTTATTTAATGGTGGTTCAGACAAAAACTTTGAATAATTTAAGACAAATTTTGATAATTTATTAAAAAATTTGCATTTCTTTGACGAATTTTTAATGTTCGTTTTGTAGTATAAAAAACTTAAATTTTGGGAGCACTGAAAATTTCTATTGCGTTGATCAAGACAAGGTAGAATACAAGATATGACAAAAACCCGCTGAAAAATATGAATATTTAGGTACCGAAAGATTAGGTTAGGTTAGGTGTAAAAATCAAAAGTTTTGCACTTCCCACAATAGGGGGTGGTCGAGAGTCGTAGCAAACGACGGGGCAAAACTCTGGGCGTTATTTAATGATGGTTCAGACAAAAACTTTGAATAATTTGAGACAAATTTTGACAATTTATTAAAAAATTTGCATTTCTTTGACGAATTTTTAATGTTCGTTTTGTAGTATAAAAATCTTAAATTTTGGCAGCACTGAAAATTTCTATTGCGTTGATCAAGACAAGGTGGAATACAAGATATGACAAAAATCCGCTGAAAAATATGAATATTTAGGTACCGAAACATAAGGTTAGGTTAGGTGTGACAATCAAAAGTTTTGCACTTCCCACAATAGGGGGTGGTCGAGAGTCGTACCAAACGACGGAGCAAAACTCTGGGCGTTATTTAATGATGGTTCAGAGAATAACTTTGAATAATTTGAGACAAATTTTGACAATTTATTAAAAAATTTGCATTTCTTTGACGAATTTTTAATGTTCGTTTTGTAGTATAAAAATCTTAAATTTTGGCAGTACTGAAAATTTCTATTGCGTTGATCAAGACAAGGTAGAATACAAGATATGACAAAAACCCGCTGAAAAATATGAATATTTAGGTACCGAAAGATTAGGTTAGGTTAGGTGTGACAATCAAAAGTTTTGCACTTCCCACAATAGGGGGTGGTCGAGAGTGGTACCAAACGACGGGGCAAAACTCCAGACGTTATTTAATGGTGGTTCAGACAAAAACTTTGAATAATTTAAGACAAATTTTGATAATTTATTAAAAAATTTGCATTTCTTTGACGAATTTTTAATGTTCGTTTTGTAGTATAAAAAACTTAAATTTTGGGAGCACTGAAAATTTCTATTGCGTTGATCAAGACAAGGTAGAATACAAGATATGACAAAAACCCGCTGAAAAATATGAATATTTAGGTACCGAAAGATTAGGTTAGGTTAGGTGTAAAAATCAAAAGTTTTGCACTTCCCACAATAGGGGGTGGTCGAGAGTGGTACCAAACGACGGGGAAAACTCCGGGCGTTATTTAATGATGGTTCAGAGAATAACTTTAAATAATTTGAGACAAATTTTGACAATTTATTTAAAAATTTGCATTTCTTTGACGAATTTTTAATGTTCGTTTTGTAGTATAAAAATCTTAAATTTTGGCAGCACTGAAAATTTCTATTGCGTTGATCAAGACAAGGTGGAATACAAGATATGACAAAAATCCGCTGAAAAATATGAATATTTAGGTACCGAAACATAAGGTTAGGTTAGGTGTGACAATAAAAAGTTTTGCACTTCCCACAATAGGGGGTGGTCGAGAGAGGTACCAAACGACGGGGCAAAACTCTGGGCGTTATTTAATGATGGTTCAGAGAATAACTTTGAATAATTTGAGACAAATTTTGACAATTTATTAAAAAATTTGCATTTCTTTGACGAATTTTTAATGTTCGTTTTGTAGTATAAAAATCTTAAATTTTGGCAGTACTGAAAATTTCTATTGCGTTGATCAAGACAAGGTAGAATACAAGATATGACAAAAACCCGCTGAAAAATATGAATATTTAGGTACCGAAAGATTAGGTTAGGTTAGGTGTGACAATCAAAAGTTTTGCACTTCCCACAATAGGGGGTGGTCGAGAGTGGTACCAAACGACGGGGCAAAACTCCAGACGTTATTTAATGGTGGTTCAGACAAAAACTTTGAATAATTTAAGACAAATTTTGATAATTTATTAAAAAATTTGCATTTCTTTGACGAATTTTTAATGTTCGTTTTGTAGTATAAAAAACTTAAATTTTGGGAGCACTGAAAATTTCTATTGCGTTGATCAAGACAAGGTAGAATACAAGATATGACAAAAACCCGCTGAAAAATATGAATATTTAGGTACCGAAAGATTAGGTTAGGTTAGGTGTAAAAATCAAAAGTTTTGCACTTCCCACAATAGGGGGTGGTCGAGAGTGGTACCAAACGACGGGGAAAACTCCGGGCGTTATTTAATGATGGTTCAGAGAATAACTTTAAATAATTTGAGACAAATTTTGACAATTTATTTAAAAATTTGCATTTCTTTGACGAATTTTTAATGTTCGTTTTGTAGTATAAAAATCTTAAATTTTGGCAGCACTGAAAATTTCTATTGCGTTGATCAAGACAAGGTGGAATACAAGATATGACAAAAATCCGCTGAAAAATATGAATATTTAGGTACCGAAACATAAGGTTAGGTTAGGTGTGACAATAAAAAGTTTTGCACTTCCCACAATAGGGGGTGGTCGAGAGAGGTACCAAACGACGGGGCAAAACTCTGGGCGTTATTTAATGATGGTTCAGAGAATAACTTTGAATAATTTGAGACAAATTTTGACAATTTATTAAAAAATTTGCATTTCTTTGACGAATTTTTAATGTTCGTTTTGTAGTATAAAAAACTTAAATTTTGGGAGCACTGCAAATTTCTATTGCGTTGATCAAGACAAGGTAGAATACAAGATATGACAAAAATCCACTGAAAAATATGAATATTTAGGTACCGAAAGATTAGGTTAGGTTATGTGTAAAAATCAAAAGTTTTGCACTTCCCACAATAGGGGGTGGTCGAGAGTGGTACCAAACGACAAGGCAAAACTCTGGGCGTTATTTAATGATGGTTCAGACAAAAACTTTGAATAATTTGAGACAAATTTTGACAATTTATTAAAAAATTTGCATTTCTTTGACGAATTTTTAATGTTCGTTTTGTAGTATAAAAAACTTAAATTTTGGGAGCACTGAAAATTTCTATTGCGTTGATCAAGACAAGGTAGAATACAAGATATGACAAAAACCCGCTGAAAAATATGAATATTTAGGTACCGAAAGATTAGGTTAGGTTATGTGTAAAAATCAAAAGTTTTGCACTTCCCACAATAGGGGGTGGTCGAGAGTGGTACCAAACGACAAGGCAAAACTCTGGGCGTTATTTAATGATGGTTCAGACAAAAACTTTGAATAATTTGAGACAAATTTTGATAATTTATTAAAAAATTTGCATGTCTTTGACGAATTTTTAATGTACTTTTTGTAGTATAAAAAGCTCTTAAATTTTGGCAGCATTGAAAATTTCTATAGCGTTGATCATAACAAGGTAGAATACAAGATATGACAAAAACCCGCTGAAAAATATGAATATTTAGGTACCGAAAGATTAGGTTAGGTTAGGTGTGACAATCAAAAGTTTTGCACTTCCCACAATAGGGGGTGGTCGAGAGTGGTACCAAACGACGGGGCAAAACTCTGGGCGTTATTTAATGATGGTTCAGACAAAAACTTTGAATAATTTGAGACAAATTTTGACAATTTATTAAAAAATTTGCATTTCTTTGACGAATTTTAAATGTTATTTTTGTAGTATAAGAAACTTAAATTTTGGGAGCACTGAATATTTCTATAGCGTTGATCAAGACAAGGTGGAATACAAGATATGACAAAAATCCGCTGAAAAATATGAATATTTAGGTACCGAAAGATTAGGTTAGGTTAGGTGTAAAAATCAAAAGTTTTGCACTTCCCACAATAGGGGGTAGTCGAGAGTGGTACCAAACGACGGGGCAAAACTCCAGGCGTTATTTAATGATGGTTCAGACAAAAACTTTGAATAATTTGAGACAAATTTTGATAATTTATTAAAAAATTTGCATGTCTTTGACGAATTTTTAATGTACTTTTTGTAGTATAAAAAGCTCTTAAATTTTGGCAGCATTGAAAATTTCTATAGCGTTGATCATAACAAGGTAGAATACAAGATATGACAAAAACCCGCTGAAAAATATGAATATTTAGGTACCGAAAGATTAGGTTAGGTTAGGTGTGACAATCAAAAGTTTTGCACTTCCCACAATAGGGGGTGGTCGAGAGTGGTACCAAACGACAAGGCAAAACTCTGGGCGTTATTTAATGATGGTTCAGAGAATAACTTTGAATAATTTGAGACAAATTTTGACAATTTATTAAAAAATTTGCATTTCTTTGACGAATTTTTAATGTTCTTTTTGTAGTATAAAAAGCTCTTAAATTTTGGCAGCATTGAAAATTTCTATAGCGTTGATCAAAACAAGGTAGAATACAAGATATGACAAAAACCCGCTGAAAAATATGAATATTTAGGTACCGAAAGATTAGGTTAGGTTAGGTGTAAATATTTAAAGTTTTGCACTTCCCACAATAGGGGGTGGTCGAGAGAGGTACCAAACGACGGGGCAAAACTCTGGGCGTTATTTAATGATGGTTCAGACAAAAAATTTGAATAATTTGAGACAAATTTTGACAGTTTATTAAAAAATTTGCATTTCTTTGACGAATTTTTAATGTTCGTTTTGTAGTATAAAAATCTTAAATTTTGGCAGCACTGAAAATTTCTATTGCGTTGATCAAGACAAGGTAGAATACAAGATATGACAAAAACCCGCTGAAAAATATGAATATTTAGGTACCGAAAGATTAGGTTAGGTTAGGTGTAAATTTCAAAAGTTTTGCACTTCCCACAATAGGGGGTGGTCGAGAGAGGTACCAAACGACGGGGCAAAACTCTGGGCGTTATTTAATGATGGTTCAGACAAAAAATTTGAATAATTTGAGACAAATTTTGACAATTTATTAAAAAATTTGCATTTCTTTGACGAATTTTTAATGTTCTTTTTGTAGTATAAAAAGCTCTTAAATTTTGGCAGCATTGAAAATTTCTATAGCGTTGATCAAAACAAGGTAGAATACAAGATATGACAAAAACCCGCTGAAAAATATGAATATTTAGGTACCGAAAGATTAGGTTAGGTTAGGTGTCGGGCACGCCACGATCGTGGCGGTAAGTCCCGTTTTTGAGGAGTGGCTGGAGAGGCGGCATGGCGCCCTCACCTTCCGGCTGACACAGGTTCTGACTGGCCACGGTTGTTTTGGCCAGTTCCTGTGTCGTATACGCCGGCAAGAGACGCCCGGTTGTCACCACTGCGGCGACTGCCGCGACGTTGTTGAGGACACGGCGCTGCACACTTTGGCGGTTTGCCCTGCCTGGGCATCGCAGCGCCGTGATTTGATCGCGGCAGTCGGATCGGTTGCCCTCTCGCTCCCGGCCGTAGTTCAGTCTATGGTCCGGAGTGAGAGGTCGTGGAACGCCGTCGCCTCCTTCTGTGAGGAAGTAATTTCCATCAAGGAGGCGGCGGAGCGGGAGAGGGAGCGTTTAAACCCTCTCCCCAACCGCAGAGCCGGGCGCCGGAGGGCGCGAGACGACCTCCAGCCACCCTGAGGTTTGACCTGGGGATGGCGGGCTTTGTGGGCCTGCCCGCCATCCGTTCAGCACCAGGTCCGAGAGGCGGCGTGCGTGTTCCCACGCGCGCCTCTGTGTCGAGTCCGTTTCCCCTCTAGGGGAGACAGTAGGATTTTATGCGACGTAGTGCCTATTTTGGGTAGGTCTTTCGTGTAGTGGCCTGCCGTTTCATACGGCGGGCCGTAACCGCGGCGGGGTCGCGACCGCATGCGAAAGCGATTCGCGCGGCCCCGTCGATAGTGGTTTTGTCGAGGAACACCGTGGTAGGTTTAGTCGGTATTCCGGGAGGTACTTTACTATTATTTCCATCTTTCTTTTACCCCGGCGAGTCCGACATAATCCCTCCGCCCGCCCCCGCGGAGGAATATGCGTCATAGCATTCCCCCACGTAAAAAAAAAAAAAAAAAAAAAAAAAAAAAAAAAAAAAAAAAAAAAAAAAAGGTTAGGTGTAAAAATCAAAAGTTTTGCACTTCCCACAATAGGGGGTAGTCGAGAGTGGTACCAAACGACGGGGCAAAACTCCAGGCGTTATTTAATGATGGTTCAGACAAAAACTTTGAATAATTTGAGACAAATTTTGATAATTTATTAAAAAATTTGCATGTCTTTGACGAATTTTTAATGTACTTTTTGTAGTATAAAAAGCTCTTAAATTTTGGCAGCATTGAAAATTTCTATAGCGTTGATCATAACAAGGTAGAATACAAGATATGACAAAAACCCGCTGAAAAATATGAATATTTAGGTACCGAAAGATTAGGTTAGGTTAGGTGTGACAATCAAAAGTTTTGCACTTTCCACAATAGGGGGTGGTCGAGAGTGGTACCAAATGACGGGGAAAACTCCGGGCGTTATTTAATGATGGTTCAGAGAATAACTTTGAATAATTTGAGACAAATTTTGACAATTTATTAAAAAATTTGCATTTCTTTGACGAATTTTTAATGTTCTTTTTGTAGTATAAAAAGCTCTTAAATTTTGGCAGCATTGAAAATTTCTATAGCGTTGATCAAAACAAGGTAGAATACAAGATATGACAAAAACCCGCTGAAAAATATGAATATTTAGGTACCGAAAGATTAGGTTAGGTTAGGTGTAAATATTTAAAGTTTTGCACTTCCCACAATAGGGGGTGGTCGAGAGTGGTACCAAATGACGGGGAAAACTCCGGGCGTTATTTAATGATGGTTCAGAGAATAACTTTGAATAATTTGAGACAAATTTTGACAATTTATTAAAAAATTTGCATTTCTTTGACGAATTTTTAATGTTCTTTTTGTAGTATAAAAAGCTCTTAAATTTTGGCAGCATTGAAAATAACGCCCAGAGTTTTGCCCCGTCGTTTGGTACCTAAACGACGGGGCAAAACTCTGGGCGTTATTTAATGATGGTTCAGACAAAAAATTTGAATAATTTGAGACAAATTTTGACAATTTATTAAAAAATTTGCATTTCTTTGACGAATTTTTAATGTTCTTTTTGTAGTATAAAAAGCTCTTAAATTTTGGCAGCATTGAAAATTTCTATAGCGTTGATCAAAACAAGGTAGAATACAAGATATGACAAAAACCCGCTGAAAAATATGAATATTTAGGTACCGAAAGATTAGGTTAGGTTAGGTGTAAATATTTAAAGTTTTGCACTTCCCACAATAGGGGGTGGTCGAGAGTGGTACCAAATGACGGGGAAAACTCCGGGCGTTATTTAATGATGGTTCAGACAAAAACTTTGAATAATTTGAGACAAATTTTGACAATTTATTAAAAAATTTGCATTTCTTTGACGAATTTTTGATGTTCGTTTTGTAGTATAAAAATCTTAAATTTTGGCAGTACTGAAAATTTCTATTGCGTTGATCAAGACAAGGTAGAATACAAGATATGACAAAAACCCGCCGGAAAATATGAATATTTAGGTACCGAAAGATTAGGTTAGGTTAGGTGTGACAATCAAAAGTTTTGCACTTCCCACAATAGGGGGTGGTCGAGAATGGTACCAAACGACGGGGCAAAACTCTGGGCTTTATTTAATGATGGTTCAGACAAAAACTTTGAATAATTTGAGACAAATTTTGATAATTTATTAAAAAATTTGCATTTCTTTGACGAATTTTTAATGTTCGTTTTGTAGTATAAAAATCTTAAATTCTGGCAGTACTGAAAATTTCTATTGCGTTGATCAAGACAAGGTAGAATACAAGATATGACAAAAACCCGCTGAAAAATATGAATATTTAGGTACCGAAAGATTAGGTTAGGTTAGGTGTGACAATCAAAAGTTTTGCACTTCCCACAATAGGGGGTGGTCGAGAATGGTACCAAACGACGGGGCAAAACTCTGGGCTTTATTTAATGATGGTTCAGACAAAAACTTTGAATAATTTGAGACAAATTTTGACAATTTATTAAAAAATTTGCATTTCTTTGACGAATTTTTAATGTTCGTTTTGTAGTATAAAAAACTTAAATTTTGGGAGCACTGAAAATTTCTATTGCGTTGATCAAGACAAGGTAGAATACAAGATATGACAAAAACCCGCTGAAAAATATGAATATTTAGGTACCGAAAGATTAGGTTAGGTTAGGTGTAAATTTCAAAAGTTTTGCACTTCCTACAATAGGGGGTGGGCGAGAGTCGTACCAAACGACGGGGCAAAACTCCAGGCGTTATTTAATGATGGTTCAGAGAATAACTTTGAATAATTTGAGACAAATTTTGACAATTTATTAAAAAATTTGCATTTCTTTGACGAATTTTTAATGTTCGTTTTGTAGTATAAAAAACTTAAATTTTGGGAGCACTGAAAATTTCTATTGCGTTGATCAAGACAAGGTAGAATACAAGATATGACAAAAACCCGCTGAAAAATATGAATATTTAGGTACCGAAAGATTAGGTTAGGTCACTTCCCACAATAGGGGGTGGTCGAGAGTGGTACCAAACGACGGGGCAAAACTCCAGGCGTTATTTAATGATGGTTCAGACAAAAACTTTGAATAATTTGAGACAAATTTTGATAATTTATTAAAAAATTTGCATTTCTTTGACGAATTTTTAATGTTCTTTTTGTAGTATAAAAAGCTCTTAAATTTTGGCAGCATTGAAAATTTCTATAGCGTTGATCAAGACAAGGTAGAATACAAGATATGACAAAAACCCGCTGAAAAATATGAATATTTAGGTACCGAAAGATTAGGTTAGGTCACTTCCCACAATAGGGGGTGGTCGAGAGAGGTACCAAACGACGGGTCAAAACTCTGGGCGTTATTTTAATGATGGTTCAGACAAAAATTTTGAATAATTTGAGACAAATTTTGACAATTTATTAAAAAATTTGCATTTCTTTGACGAATTTTTAATGTTCTTTTTGTAGTATAAAAAACTTAAATTTTGGGAGCACTGAAAATTTCTATAGCGTTGATCAAGGCAAGGTGGAATACAAGATATGACAAAAATCCGCTGAAAAATATGAATATTTAGGTACCGAAAGATTAGGTTAGGTTAGGTGTAAAAATCAAAAGTTTTGCACTTCCCACAATAGGGGGTGGTCGAGAGTGGTACCAAATGACGGGGAAAACTCCGGGCGTTATTTAATGATGGTTCAGAGAATAACTTTGAATAATTTGAGACAAATTTTGACAATTTATTTAAAAATTTGCATTTCTTTGACGAATTTTTAATGTTCGTTTTGTAGTATAAAAATCTTAAATTTTGGCAGCACTGAAAATTTCTATTGCGTTGATCAAGACAAGGTGGAATACAAGATATGACAAAAATCCGCTGAAAAATATGAATATTTAGGTACCGAGACATAAGGTTAGGTTAGGTGTGACAATCAAAAGTTTTGCACTTCCCACAATAGGGGGTGGTCGAGAGAGGTACCAAACGACGGGGCAAAACTCTGGGCGTTATTTAATGATGGTTCAGAGAATAACTTTGAATAATTTGAGACAAATTTTGACAATTTATTAAAAAATTTGCATTTCTTTGACGAATTTTTAATGTTCGTTTTTTAGTATAAAAATCTTAAATTTTGGCAGTACTGAAAATTTCTATTGCGTTGATCAAGACAAGGTAGAATACAAGATATGACAAAAACCCGCTGAAAAATATGAATATTTAGGTACCGAAAGATTAAGTTAGGTTAGGTGTGACAATCAAAAGTTTTGCACTTCCCACAATAGGGGGTGGTCGAGAGAGGTACCAAACGAGGGGGCAAAACTCTGGGCGTTATTTAATGATGGTTCAGAGAATAACTTTGAATAATTTGAGACAAATTTTGACAATTTATTAAAAAATTTGCATTTCTTTGACGAATTTTTAATGTTCGTTTTGTAGTATAAAAATCTTAAATTTTGGCAGTACTGAAAATTTCTATTGCGTTGATCAAGACAAGGTAGAATACAAGATATGACAAAAACCCGCTGAAAAATATGAATATTTAGGTACCGAAAGATTAGGTTAGGTTAGGTGTAAAAATTAAAAGTTTTGCACTTCCCACAATAGGGGGTGGTCGAGAGTGGTACCAAATGACGGGGAAAACTCCGGGCGTTATTTAATGATGGTTCAGACAAAAACTTTGAATAATTTGAGACAAATTTTGACAATTTATTAAAAAATTTGCATTTCTTTGACGAATTTTTGATGTTCGTTTTGTAGTATAAAAATCTTAAATTTTGGCAGTACTGAAAATTTCTATTGCGTTGATCAAGACAAGGTAGAATACAAGATATGACAAAAACCCGCCGGAAAATATGAATATTTAGGTACCGAAAGATTAGGTTAGGTTAGGTGTGACAATCAAAAGTTTTGCACTTCCCACAATAGGGGGTGGTCGAGAATGGTACCAAACGACGGGGCAAAACTCTGGGCTTTATTTAATGATGGTTCAGACAAAAACTTTGAATAATTTGAGACAAATTTTGATAATTTATTAAAAAATTTGCATTTCTTTGACGAATTTTTAATGTTCGTTTTGTAGTATAAAAATCTTAAATTCTGGCAGTACTGAAAATTTCTATTGCGTTGATCAAGACAAGGTAGAATACAAGATATGACAAAAACCCGCTGAAAAATATGAATATTTAGGTACCGAAAGATTAGGTTAGGTTAGGTGTGACAATCAAAAGTTTTGCACTTCCCACAATAGGGGGTGGTCGAGAATGGTACCAAACGACGGGGCAAAACTCTGGGCTTTATTTAATGATGGTTCAGACAAAAACTTTGAATAATTTGAGACAAATTTTGACAATTTATTAAAAAATTTGCATTTCTTTGACGAATTTTTAATGTTCGTTTTGTAGTATAAAAAACTTAAATTTTGGGAGCACTGAAAATTTCTATTGCGTTGATCAAGACAAGGTAGAATACAAGATATGACAAAAACCCGCTGAAAAATATGAATATTTAGGTACCGAAAGATTAGGTTAGGTTAGGTGTAAATTTCAAAAGTTTTGCACTTCCTACAATAGGGGGTGGGCGAGAGTCGTACCAAACGACGGGGCAAAACTCCAGGCGTTATTTAATGATGGTTCAGAGAATAACTTTGAATAATTTGAGACAAATTTTGACAATTTATTAAAAAATTTGCATTTCTTTGACGAATTTTTAATGTTCGTTTTGTAGTATAAAAAACTTAAATTTTGGGAGCACTGAAAATTTCTATTGCGTTGATCAAGACAAGGTAGAATACAAGATATGACAAAAACCCGCTGAAAAATATGAATATTTAGGTACCGAAAGATTAGGTTAGGTCACTTCCCACAATAGGGGGTGGTCGAGAGTGGTACCAAACGACGGGGCAAAACTCCAGGCGTTATTTAATGATGGTTCAGACAAAAACTTTGAATAATTTGAGACAAATTTTGATAATTTATTAAAAAATTTGCATTTCTTTGACGAATTTTTAATGTTCTTTTTGTAGTATAAAAAGCTCTTAAATTTTGGCAGCATTGAAAATTTCTATAGCGTTGATCAAAACAAGGTAGAATACAAGATATGACAAAAACCCGCTGAAAAATATGAATATTTAGGTACCGAAAGATTAGGTTAGGTCACTTCCCACAATAGGGGGTGGTCGAGAGAGGTACCAAACGACGGGTCAAAACTCTGGGCGTTATTTTAATGATGGTTCAGACAAAAATTTTGAATAATTTGAGACAAATTTTGACAATTTATTAAAAAATTTGCATTTCTTTGACGAATTTTTAATGTTCTTTTTGTAGTATAAAAAACTTAAATTTTGGGAGCACTGAAAATTTCTATAGCGTTGATCAAGGCAAGGTGGAATACAAGATATGACAAAAATCCGCTGAAAAATATGAATATTTAGGTACCGAAAGATTAGGTTAGGTTAGGTGTAAAAATCAAAAGTTTTGCACTTCCCACAATAGGGGGTGGTCGAGAGTGGTACCAAATGACGGGGAAAACTCCGGGCGTTATTTAATGATGGTTCAGAGAATAACTTTGAATAATTTGAGACAAATTTTGACAATTTATTTAAAAATTTGCATTTCTTTGACGAATTTTTAATGTTCGTTTTGTAGTATAAAAATCTTAAATTTTGGCAGCACTGAAAATTTCTATTGCGTTGATCAAGACAAGGTGGAATACAAGATATGACAAAAATCCGCTGAAAAATATGAATATTTAGGTACCGAAACATAAGGTTAGGTTAGGTGTGACAATAAAAAGTTTTGCACTTCCCACAATAGGGGGTGGTCGAGAGAGGTACCAAACGACGGGGCAAAACTCTGGGCGTTATTTAATGATGGTTCAGAGAATAACTTTGAATAATTTGAGACAAATTTTGACAATTTATTAAAAAATTTGCATTTCTTTGACGAATTTTTAATGTTCGTTTTTTAGTATAAAAATCTTAAATTTTGGCAGTACTGAAAATTTCTATTGCGTTGATCAAGACAAGGTAGAATACAAGATATGACAAAAACCCGCTGAAAAATATGAATATTTAGGTACCGAAAGATTAAGTTAGGTTAGGTGTGACAATCAAAAGTTTTGCACTTCCCACAATAGGGGGTGGTCGAGAGAGGTACCAAACGAGGGGGCAAAACTCTGGGCGTTATTTAATGATGGTTCAGAGAATAACTTTGAATAATTTGAGACAAATTTTGACAATTTATTAAAAAATTTGCATTTCTTTGACGAATTTTTAATGTTCGTTTTGTAGTATAAAAAACTTAAATTTTGGGAGCACTGAAAATTTCTATTGCGTTGATCAAGACAAGGTAGAATACAAGATATGACAAAAACCCGCTGAAAAATATGAATATTTAGGTACCGAAAGATTAGGTTAGGTTAGGTGTAAATTTCAAAAGTTTTGCACTTCCTACAATAGGGGGTGGGCGAGAGTCGTACCAAACGACGGGGCAAAACTCCAGGCGTTATTTAATGATGGTTCAGAGAATAACTTTGAATAATTTGAGACAAATTTTGATAATTTATTAAAAAATTTGCATGTCTTTGACGAATTTTTAATGTACTTTTTGTAGTATAAAAAGCTCTTAAATTTTGGCAGCATTGAAAATTTCTATAGCGTTGATCATAACAAGGTAGAATACAAGATATGACAAAAACCCGCTGAAAAATATGAATATTTAGGTACCGAAAGATTAGGTTAGGTTAGGTGTAAAAATTAAAAGTTTTGCACTTCCCACAATAGGGGGTGGTCGAGAGTGGTACCAAATGACGGGGAAAACTCCGGGCGTTATTTAATGATGGTTCAGAGAATAACTTTGAATAATTTGAGACAAATTTTGACAATTTATTAAAAAATTTGCATTTCTTTGACGAATTTTTAATGTTCTTTTT
Source organism: Catocala nupta (assembly GCA_963675205.1). Taxonomy (NCBI): domain Eukaryota; kingdom Metazoa; phylum Arthropoda; class Insecta; order Lepidoptera; family Erebidae; genus Catocala; species Catocala nupta. Next base: position 1,725,828 of record OY776104.1, on the reverse strand, counting down.
GTAGTATAAAAAGCTCTTAAATTTTGGCAGCATTGAAAATTTCTATAGCGTTGATCAAAACAAGGTAGAATACAAGATATGACAAAAACCCGCTGAAAAATATGAATATTTAGGTACCGAAAGATTAGGTTAGGTTAGGTGTAAATATTTAAAGTTTTGCACTTCCCACAATAGGGGGTGGTCGAGAGAGGTACCAAACGACGGGGCAAAACTCTGGGCGTTATTTAATGATGGTTCAGACAAAAAATTTGAATAATTTGAGACAAATTTTGACAATTTATTAAAAAATTTGCATTTCTTTGACGAATTTTTAATGTTCTTTTTGTAGTATAAAAAGCTCTTAAATTTTGGCAGCATTGAAAATTTCTATAGCGTTGATCAAAACAAGGTAGAATACAAGATATGACAAAAACCCGCTGAAAAATATGAATATTTAGGTACCGAAAGATTAGGTTAGGTTAGGTGTAAAAATTAAAAGTTTTGCACTTCCCACAATAGGGGGTGGTCGAGAGTGGTACCAAATGACGGGGAAAACTCCGGGCGTTATTTAATGATGGTTCAGACAAAAACTTTGAATAATTTGAGACAAATTTTGACAATTTATTAAAAAATTTGCATTTCTTTGACGAATTTTTAATGTACTTTTTGTAGTATAAAAAGCTCTTAAATTTTGGCAGCATTGAAAATTTCTATAGCGTTGATCATAACAAGGTAGAATACAAGATATGACAAAAACCCGCTGAAAAATATGAATATTTAGGTACCGAAAGATTAGGTTAGGTTAGGTGTAAAAATCAAAAGTTTTGCACTTCCCACAATAGGGGGTGGTCGAGAGTGGTACCAAACGACGGGGCAAAACTCCAGGCGTTATTTAATGATGGTTCAGACAAAAACTTTGAATAATTTGAGACAAATTTTGATAATTTATTAAAAAATTTGCATTTCTTTGACGAATTTTTAATGTTCGTTTTGTAGTATAAAAATCTTAAATTCTGGCAGTACTGAAAATTTCTATTGCGTTGATCAAGACAAGGTAGAATACAAGATATGACAAAAACCCGCTGAAAAATATGAATATTTAGGTACCGAAAGATTAGGTTAGGTTAGGTGTGACAATCAAAAGTTTTGCACTTCTCACAATAGGGGGTGGTCGAGAGTGGTACCAAACGACAAGGCAAAACTCTGGGCGTTATTTAATGATGGTTCAGACAAAAACTTTGAATAATTTGAGACAAATTTTGACAATTTATTAAAAAATTTGCATTTCTTTGACGAATTTTTAATGTTCGTTTTGTAGTATAAAAAACTTAAATTTTGGGAGCACTGAAAATTTCTATTGCGTTGATCAAGACAAGGTAGAATACAAGATATGACAAAAACCCGCTGAAAAATATGAATATTTAGGTACCGAAAGATTAGGTTAGGTTAGGTGTAAATTTCAAAAGTTTTGCACTTCCTACAATAGGGGGTGGGCGAGAGTCGTACCAAACGACGGGGCAAAACTCCAGGCGTTATTAAATGATGGTTCAGAGAATAACTTTGAATAATTTGAGACAAATTTTGATAATTTATTAAAAAATTTGCATGTCTTTGACGAATTTTTAATGTACTTTTTGTAGTATAAAAAGCTCTTAAATTTTGGCAGCATTGAAAATTTCTATAGCGTTGATCATAACAAGGTAGAATACAAGATATGACAAAAACCCGCTGAAAAATATGAATATTTAGGTACCGAAAGATTAGGTTAGGTTAGGTGTAAAAATTAAAAGTTTTGCACTTCCCACAATAGGGGGTGGTCGAGAGTGGTACCAAATGACGGGGAAAACTCCGGGCGTTATTTAATGATGGTTCAGAGAATAACTTTGAATAATTTGAGACAAATTTTGACAATTTATTAAAAAATTTGCATTTCTTTGACGAATTTTTAATGTTCTTTTTGTAGTATAAAAAGCTCTTAAATTTTGGCAGCATTGAAAATTTCTATAGCGTTGATCATAACAAGGTAGAATACAAGATATGACAAAAACCCGCTGAAAAATATGAATATTTAGGTACCGAAAGATTAGGTTAGGTTAGGTGTGACAATCAAAAGTTTTGCACTACCCACAATAGGGGGTGGTCGAGAGTCGTACCAAACGACGGGGCAAAACTCCGGGCGTTATTAATGATGGTTCAGAGAATAACTTTGAATAATTTGAGACAAATTTTAACAATTTATTTAAATATTTGCATTTCTTTGACGAATTTTTAATGTTCGTTTTGTAGTATAAAAATCTTAAATTTTGGCAGCACGGAAAATTTCTATTGCGTTGATCAAGACAAGGTGGAATACAAGATATGACAAAAATCTGCTGAAAAATATGAATATTTAGGTACCGAAAGATTAGGTTAGGTTAGGTGTGACAATCAAAAGTTTTGCACTACCCACAATAGGGGGTGGTCGAGAGTCGTACCAAACGACGGGGCAAAACTCCGGGCGTTATTAATGATGGTTCAGAGAATAACTTTGAATAATTTGAGACAAATTTTAACAATTTATTTAAATATTTGCATTTCTTTGACGAATTTTTAATGTTCTTTTTGTAGTATAAAAAGCTCTTAAATTTTGGCAGCATTGAAAATTTCTATAGCGTTGATCAAAACAAGGTAGAATACAAGATATGACAAAAACCCGCTGAAAAATATGAATATTTAGGTACCGAAAGATTAGGTTAGGTTAGGTGTAAATATTTAAAGTTTTGCACTTCCCACAATAGGGGGTGGTCGAGAGAGGTACCAAACGACGGGGCAAAACTCTGGGCGTTATTTAATGATGGTTCAGACAAAAAAGTTGAATAATTTGAGACAAATTTTGACAGTTTATTAAAAAATTTGCATTTCTTTGACGAATTTTTAATGTTCGTTTTGTAGTATAAAAAACTTAAATTTTGGGAGCACTGAAAATTTCTATTGCGTTGATCAAGACAAGGTAGAATACAAGATATGACAAAAACCCGCTGAAAAATATGAATATTTAGGTACCGAAAGATTAGGTTAGGTTAGGTGTAAATTTCAAAAGTTTTGCACTTCCCACAATAGGGGGTGGTCGAGAGAGGTACCAAACGACGGGGCAAAATTCTGGGCGTTGTTTAATGATGGTTCAGACAAAAAATTTGAATAATTTGAGACAAATTTTGACAATTTATTAAAAAATTTGCATTTCTTTGACGAATTTTTAATGTTCTTTTCGTAGTATAAAAAGCTCTTAAATTTTGGCAGCATTGAAAATTTCTATAGCGTTGATCAAAACAAGGTAGAATACAAGATATGACAAAAACCCGCTGAAAAATATGAATATTTAGGTACCGAAAGATTAGGTTAGGTTAGGTGTAAAAATTAAAAGTTTTGCACTTCCCACAATAGGGGGTGGTCGAGAGTGGTACCAAATGACGGGGAAAACTCCGGGCGTTATTTAATGATGGTTCAGACAAAAACTTTGAATAATTTGAGACAAATTTTGACAATTTATTAAAAAATTTGCATTTCTTTGACGAATTTTTAATGTACTTTTTGTAGTATAAAAAGCTCTTAAATTTTGGCAGCATTGAAAATTTCTATAGCGTTGATCATAACAAGGTAGAATACAAGATATGACAAAAACCCGCTGAAAAATATGAATATTTAGGTACCGAAAGATTAGGTTAGGTTAGGTGTAAAAATCAAAAGTTTTGCACTTCCCACAATAGGGGGTGGTCGAGAGTGGTACCAAACGACGGGGCAAAACTCCGGGCGTTATTTAATGATGGTTCAGACAAAAACTTTGAATAATTTGATACAAATTTTGATAATTTATTAAAAAATTTGCATTTCTTTGACGAATTTTTAATGTTCGTTTTGTAGTATAAAAATCTTAAATTCTGGCAGTACTGAAAATTTCTATTGCGTTGATCAAGACAAGGTAGAATACAAGATATGACAAAAAACCCGCTGAAAAATATGAATATTTAGGTACCGAAAGATTAGGTTAGGTTAGGTGTGACAATCAAAAGTTTTGCACTTCCCACAATAGGGGGTGGTCGAGAGTGGTACCAAACGACAAGGCAAAACTCTGGGCGTTATTTAATGATGGTTCAGACAAAAACTTTGAATAATTTGAGACAAATTTTGACAATTTATTAAAAAATTTGCATTTCTTTGACGAATTTTTAATGTTCGTTTTGTAGTATAAAAAACTTAAATTTTGGGAGCACTGAAAATTTCTATTGCGTTGATCAAGACAAGGTAGAATACAAGATATGACAAAAACCCGCTGAAAAATATGAATATTTAGGTACCGAAAGATTAGGTTAGGTTAGGTGTGACAATCAAAAGCTTTGCACTTCCCACAATAGGGGGTGGTCGAGAGTGGTACCAAACGACGGGGCAAAACTCCAGGCGTTATTTAATGATGGTTCAGACAAAAACTTTGAGTAATTTGAGACAAATTTTGATAATTTATTAAAAAATTTGCATTTCTTTGACGAATTTTTAATGTTCGTTTTGTAGTATAAAAATCTTAAATTCTGGCAGTACTGAAAATTTCTATTGCGTTGATCAAGACAAGGTAGAATACAAGATATGACAAAAACCCGCTGAAAAATATGAATATTTAGGTACCGAAAGATTAGGTTAGGTTAGGTGTAAAAATTAAAAGTTTTGCACTTCCCACAATAGGGGGTGATCGAGAGTGGTACCAAATGACGGGGAAAACTCCGGGCGTTATTTAATGATGGTTCAGACAAAAACTTTGAATAATTTGAGACAAATTTTGACAATTTATTAAAAATTTGCATTTCTTTGACGAATTTTTAATGTACTTTTTGTAGTATAAAAAGCTCTTAAATTTTGGCAGCATTGAAAATTTCTATAGCGTTGATCATAACAAGGTAGAATACAAGATATGACAAAAACCCGCTGAAAAATATGAATATTTAGGTACCGAAAGATTAGGTTAGGTTAGGTGTAAAAATCAAAAGTTTTGCACTTCCCACAATAGGGGGTGGTCGAGAGTGGTACCAAACGACGGGGCAAAACTCCAGGCGTTATTTAATGATGGTTCAGACAAAAACTTTGAATAATTTGAGACAAATTTTGATAATTTATTAAAAAATTTGCATTTCTTTGACGAATTTTTAATGTTCGTTTTGTAGTATAAAAATCTTAAATTCTGGCAGTACTGAAAATTTCTATTGCGTTGATCAAGACAAGGTAGAATACAAGATATGACAAAAACCCGCTGAAAAATATGAATATTTAGGTACCGAAAGATTAGGTTAGGTTAGGTGTGACAATCAAAAGTTTTGCACTTCCCACAATAGGGGGTGGTCGAGAGTGGTAGCAAACGACAAGGCAAAACTCTGGGCGTTATTTAATGATGGTTCAGACAAAAACTTTGAATAATTTGAGACAAATTTTGACAATTTATTAAAAAATTTGCATTTCTTTGACGAATTTTTAATGTTCGTTTTGTAGTATAAAAATCTTAAATTTTGGGAGCACTGAAAATTTCTATTGCGTTGATCAAGACAAGGTAGAATACAAGATATGACAAAAACCCGCTGAAAACTATGAATATTTAGGTACCGAAAGATTAGGTTAGGTTAGGTGTAAATTTCAAAAGTTTTGCACTTCCTACAATAGGGGGTGGGCGAGAGTCGTACCAAACGACGGGGAAAAACTCCAGGCGTTATTTAATGATGGTTCAGAGAATAACTTTGAATAATTTGAGACAAATTTTGATAATTTATTAAAAAATTTGCATGTCTTTGACGAATTTTTAATGTACTTTTTGTAGTATAAAAAGCTCTTAAATTTTGGAAGCATTGAAAATTTCTATAGCGTTGATCATAACAAGGTAGAATACAAGATATGACAAAAACCCGCTGAAAAATATGAATATTTAGGTACCGAAAGATTAGGTTAGGTTAGGTGTAAAAATTAAAAGTTTTGCACTTCCCACAATAGGGGGTGGTCGAGAGTGGTACCAAATGACGGGGAAAACTCCGGGCGTTATTTAATGATGGTTCAGAGAATAACTTTGAATAATTTGAGACAAATTTTGACAATTTATTAAAAAATTTGCATTTCTTTGACGAATTTTTAATGTTCGTTTTGTAGTATAAAAAACTTAAATTTTGGGAGCACTGAAAATTTCTATTGCGTTGATCAAGACAAGGTAGAATACAAGATATGACAAAAACCCGCTGAAAAATATGAATATTTAGGTACCGAAAGATTAGGTTAGGTTAGGTGTGACAATCAAAAGTTTTGCACTTCCCACAATAGGGGGTGGTCGAGAGTGGTACCAAACGACGGGGCAAAACTCTGGGCGTTATTAAATGATGGTTCAGAGAATAACTTTGAATAATTTGAGACAAATTTTGATAATTTATTAAAAAATTTGCATTTCTTTGACGAATTTTTAATGTTCTTTTTGTAGTATAAAAAGCTCTTAAATTTTGGCAGCATTGAAAATTTCTATAGCGTTGATCAAAACAAGGTAGAATACAAGATATGACAAAAACCCGCTGAAAAATATGAATATTTAGGTACCGAAAGATTAGGTTAGGTTAGGTGTAAAAATTAAAAGATTTGCACTTCCCACTATAGGGGGTGGTCGAGAGTGGTACCAAACGACGGGGCAAAACTCCAGGCGTTATTTAATGATGGTTCAGACAAAAACTTTGAATAATTTGAGACAAATTTTGATAATTTATTAAAAAATTTGCATTTCTTTGACGAATTTTTAATGTTCGTTTTGTAGTATAAAAATCTTAAATTCTGGCAGTACTGAAAATTTCTATTGCGTTGATCAAGACAAGGTAGAATACAAGATATGACAAAAACCCGCTGAAAAATATGAATATTTAGGTACCGAAAGATTAGGTTAGGTTAGGTGTGACAATCAAAAGTTTTGCACTTCCCACAATAGGGGGTGGTCGAGAGTGGTACCAAACGACAAGGCAAAACTCTGGGCGTTATTTAATGATGGTTCAGACAAAAACTTTGAATAATTTGCTACAAATTTTGACAATTTATTAAAAAATTTGCATTTCTTTGACGAATTTTTAATGTTCGTTTTGTAGTATAAAAAGCTCTTAAATTTTGGCAGCATTGAAAATTTCTATTGCGTTGATCAAGACAAGGTAGAATACAAGATATGACAAAAACCCGCTGAAAAATATGAATATTTAGGTACCGAAAGATTAGGTTAGGTTAGGTGTAAATTTCAAAAGTTTTGCACTTCCTACAATAGGGGGTGGGCGAGAGTCGTACCAAACGACGGGGCAAAACTCCAGGCGTTATTTAATGATGGTTCAGAGAATAACTTTGAATAATTTGAGACAAATTTTGATAATTTATTAAAAAATTTGCATGTCTTTGACGAATTTTTAATGTACTTTTTGTAGTATAAAAAGCTCTTAAATTTTGGCAGCATTGAAAATTTCTATAGCATTGATCTTATAAAATTTGCATTTCTTTGACGAATTTTTAATGTTCTTTTTGTAGTATAAAAAGCTCTTAAATTTTGGCAGCATTGAAAATTTCTATAGCGTTGATCAAAACAAGGTAGAATACAAGATATGACAAAAACCCGCTGAAAAATATGAATATTTAGGTACCGAAAGATTAGGTTAGGTTAGGTGTAAAAATTAAAAGTTTTGCACTTTCCACAATAGGGGGTGGTCGAGAGAGGTACCAATCGACGGGGCAAAACTCTGGGCGTTATTTAATGATGGTTCAGACAAAAACTTTGAATAATTTGAGACAAATTTTGACAATTTATTAAAAAATTTGCATTTCTTTGACGAATTTTTGATGTTCGTTTTGTAGTATAAAAATCTTAAATTTTGGCAGTACTGAAAATTTCTATTGCGTTGATCAAGACAAGGTAGAATACAAGATATGACAATAACCCGCCGGTAAATATGAATATTTAGATACCGAAAGATTAGGTTAGGTTAGGTGTGACAATCAAAAGTTTTGCACTTCCCACAATAGGGGGTGGTCGAGAATGGTACCAAACGACGGGGCAAAACTCTGGGCGTTATTTAATGATGGTTCAGACAAAAACTTTGGATAATTTGAGACAAATTTTGATAATTTATTAAAAAATGTGCATTTCTTTGACGAATTTTTAATGTTCTTTTTGTAGTATAAAAAGCTCTTAAATTTTGGCAGCATTGAAAATTTCTATAGCGTTGATCAAAACAAGGTAGAATACAAGATATGACAAAAACCCGCTGAAAAAAATGAATATTTAGGTACCGAAAGATTAGGTTAGGTCACTTCCCACAATAGGGGGTGGTCGAGAGAGGTACCAAACGACGGGTCAAAACTCTGGGCGTTATTTTAATGATGGTTCAGACAAAAATTTTGAATAATTTGAGACAAATTATGACAATTTATTAAAAAATTTGCATTTCTTTGACGAATTTTTAATGTTCTTTTTGTAGTGTAAAAAACTTAAATTTTGGGAGCACTGAAAATTTCTATAGCGTTGATCAAGGCAAGGTGGAATACAAGATATGACAAAAATCCGCTGAAAAATATGAATATTTAGGTACCGAAAGATTAGGTTAGGTTAGGTGTAACAATCAAAAGTTTTGCACTTCCCACAATAGGGGGTGGTCGAGAGTGGTACCAAACGACGGGGAAAACTCCGGGCGTTATTTAATGATGGTTCAGAGAATAACTTTAATTAATTTGAGACAAATTTTGACAATTTATTTAAAAATTTGCATTTCTTTGACGAATTTTTAAGGTTCGTTTTGTAGTATAAAAATCTTAAATTTTGGCATCACTGAAAATTTCTATTGCGTTGATCAAGACAAGGTAGAATACAAGATATGACAAAAACCCGCTGAAAAATATAAATATTTAGGTACCGAAAGATTAGGTTAGGTTAGGTGTAAAAATCAAAAGTTTTGCACTTCCCACAATAGGGGGTGGTCGAGAGTGGTACCAAACGACGGGGCAAAACTCCAGGCGTTATTTAATGATGGTTCAGACAAAAACTTTGAATAATTTGAGACAAATTTTGATAATTTATTAAAAAATTTGCATTTCTTTGACGAATTTTTAATGTTCTTTTTGTAGTATAAAAAGCTCTTAAATTTTGGCAGCATTGAAAATTTCTATAGCGTTGATCAAAACAAGGTAGAATACAAGATATGACAAAAACCCGCTGAAAAATATGAATATTTAGGTACCGAAAGATTAGGTTAGGTTAGGTGTAAAAATTAAAAGATTTGCACTTCCCACAATAGGGGGTGGACGAGAGAGGTACCAAACGACGGGGCAAAACTCTGGGCGTTATTTAATGATGGTTCAGACAAAAAGTTGAATAATTTGAGACAAATTTTGACAATTTATTAAAAAATTTGCATTTCTTTGACGAATTTTTAATGTTCGTTTTGTAGTATAAAAAACTTAAATTTTGGGAGCATTGAAAATTTCTATTGCGTTGATCAAGACAAGGTAGAATACAAGATATGACAAAAACCCGCTGAAAAATATGAATATTTAGGTACCGAAAGATTAGGTTAGGTTAGGTTTAAATTTCAAAAGTTTTGCACTTCCCACAATAGGGGGTGGTCGAGAGAGGTACCAAACGACGGGGCAAAACTCTGGGCGTTATTTAATGATGGTTCAGACAAAAAGTTGAATAATTTGAGACAAATTTTGACAATTTATTAAAAAATTTGCATTTCTTTGACGAATTTTTAATGTTCCTTTTGTAGTATAAAAATCTTAGATTTTGGCAGTACTGAAAATTTCTATTGCGTTGATCAAGACAAGGTAGAATACAAGATATTACAAAAACCCGCTGAAAAATATGAATATTTTGGTACCGAAAGATTAGGTTAGGTTAGGTGTAAAAATAAAAAGTTTTGCACTTCCCACAATAGGGGGTGGTCGAGAGTGGTACCAAACGACTGGGCAAAACTCTGGGCGTTATTTAATGATGGTTCAGACAAAAACTTTGAATAATTTGAGACAAATTTTGACAATTTATTAAAAAATTTGCATTTCTTTGACGAATTTTTAATGTTCGTTTTGTAGTATAAAAAACTTAAATTTTGGCAGTACTGAAAATTTCTATTGCGTTGATCAAGACAAGGTGGAATACAAGATATGACAAAAATCCGCTGAAAAATATGAATATTTAGGTACCGAAAGATTAGGTTAGGTTAGGTGTAAAAATAAAAAGTTTTGCACTTCCCACAATAGGGGGTGGTCGAGAGTGGTACCAAATGAGGGGGAAAACTCTGGGCGTTATTTAATGATGGTTCAGAGAATAACTTTGAATAATTTGAGACAAATTTTGACAATTTATTAAAAAATTTGCATTTCTTTGACGAAGTTTTAATGTTCTTTTTGTAGTATAAAAAACTTAAATTTTGGGAGCACTGAAAATTTCTATTGCGTTGATCAAGACAAGGTAGAATACAAGATATTACAAAAACCCGCTGAAAAATATGAATATTTAGGTACCGAAAGATTAGGTTAGGTTAGGTGTAAAAATAAAAAGTTTTGCACTTCCCACAATAGGGGGTGGTCGAGAGTGGTACCAAACGACTAGGCAAAACTCTGGGCGTTATTTAATGATGGTTCAGACAAAAACTTTGAATAATTTGAGACAAATTTTGACAATTTATTAAAAAATTTGCATTTCTTTGACGAATTTTAAATGTTATTTTTGTAGTATAAAAAACTTAAATTTTGGGAGCACTGAAAATTTCTATAGCGTTGATCAAGACAAGGTGGAATACAAGATATGACAAAAATCCGCTGAAAAATATGAATATTTAGGTACCGAAAGATTAGGTTAGGTTAGGTGTGACAATCAAAAGTTTTGCACTTCCCACAATAGGGGGTGGTCGAGAGTGGTACCAAATGAGGGGGAAAACTCTGGGCGTTATTTAATGATGGTTCAGAGAATAACTTTGAATAATTTGAGACAAATTTTGACAATTTATTAAAAAATTTGCATTTCTTTGACGAAGTTTTAATGTTCTTTTTGTAGTATAAAAAACTTAAATTTTGGGAGCACTGAAAATTTCTATTGCGTTGATCAAGACAAGGTGGAATACAAGATATGACAAAAATCCGCTGAAAAATATGAATATTTAGGTACCGAAAGATTAGGTTAGGTTAGGTGTGACAATCAAAAGTTTTGCACTTCCCACAATAGGGGGTGGTCGAGAGTGGTACCAAACGACGGGGCAAAACTCTGGGCGTTATTTAATGATGGTTCAGACAAAAACTTTGAATAATTTGAGACAAATTTTGACAATTTATTAAAAAATTTGCATTTCTTTGACAAATTTTTAATGTTCGTTTTGTAGTATAAAAATCTTAAATTTTGGCAGTACTGAAAATTTCTATTGCGTTGATCAAGACAAGGTAGAATACAAGATATTACAAAAACCCGCTGAAAAATATGAATATTTAGGTACCGAAAGATTAGGTTAGGTTAGGTGTGACAATCAAAAGTTTTGCACTTCCCACAATAGGGGGTGGTCGAGAGTGGTACCAAACGACGGGGCAAAACTCTGGGCGTTATTTAATGATGGTTCAGACAAAAACTTTGAATAATTTGAGACAAATTTTGACAATTTATTAAAAAATTTGCATTTCTTTGACGAATTTTAAATGTTATTTTTGTAGTATAAGAAACTTAAATTTTGGGAGCACTGAATATTTCTATAGCGTTGATCAAGACAAGGTGGAATACAAGATATGACAAAAATCCGCTGAAAAATATGAATATTTAGGTACCGAAAGATTAGGTTAGGTTAGGTGTAAAAATTAAAAGTGTAACGCGGACCGCGCGACCTTGACGGCTGCGCGCGAGTCGGAGTGGTGGCTGTCGCCCCCCCCTTCCCCTCCTGCCCGGTGGTAGCGGTATATAAGCCCCGATCGCGTCCTGGACGGCTCCTTGCGGCCCGGCTCCACATCTTCAGCTAAGTGTCCTGATTCTACAAGGACCACGAAGCAAGTCTTTAACGAACCACGCCCTGACTATTGTTATATAGTAAAGATTATTATTTCCTATACTGTATTCTAAATATATTAAAAGTGTAATTGTCATACCATCTATTATTATTCTCTCTCATTAAATTCACCTTGGGACACCACGCCCCTACGGCGTAGCCTGTTCCTTCTAGATCAACAGATCTCCTGTAGAAACCACTCTAAAGGTTACAATGGCGCCCGGCTATTAAGTTTAAAGGCTTGCTACGTGGTATTTTTTATATTATTGCTATATACTGTGTACTGTGCGTGTGTATTCTGCTCAAAGGGTATGTAAGTTTTATTTTTTTAAGTGCCTAACCAACCACGTGCGTGATCGCGTAGTGAAATTACTTACAGTTTCATTACCCACGTCGTGTTATTATTATATTCAAGATAATTCTATTGCACATGCTACATTTATTACGCTTATTAGCTATCGCGTTTTTTCTCCTTGCATCCTTGGCCAGAATCATACGCTTGTATTTCACTGTGTTCTATTGATAGTGTTTTTATTTCGCTGCTTGTCGTGTTATATTGCGTAATTAGTAATATTTCTCGGTCGTTCGGTACCTCGTGCGCGTCGCGATCCTTCTAAACAAGATGGCGTACGAGATTAAGTTTCCGTTATTGAATAAATCAGAATTACTTTATGAAGTTACTTTGCGTGGTGGTGAAGCTAACACGGTCGATGAACTTCGAAAATCAATCGCCAAGCTCGCACCAGGTTCTCCTTCTGAGAGCATTTTGGAGTCTCATTTGTCTCCGGAAGACGATATCGCGGCTCTAAAGACCTCATTATTCAGAGCATCAAATAATGTCAGAGTATTGCGTAATAGATTAGACAGTAATTTATCAGCTAGAACTGAGTCACTATTACATCATATTTTTCATAGACTAAACCGCGTTTGTCTCGACGAACCGTCGATTCAAAATAATTTAAAATCTATTTGGGATGAGTTCCACGGCTTATATGCTTCGTTTAGATCGTTAGTTTCTCAGCCGGAGGAATCAACTTCTCAAAATTATAGCACTAGAGCTTGCGAGCAGATCGAGCCTGTAAATGTATTATTCTATGAGCGAAAACTTTTCTCAGAACTTTCTAAATTTAAATATAATGGCAAGTCTTGTGTGCGTGCTTTTATTCAGAAGGTTAATGAATTTATGTCAGCTAGGAACATACCTGAGGATAAGTTATTCTCTTTTGCATTTGAGATCTTTTCCGATGACGCGTTGACTTGGTTTCGTAGTATTCGGGATAGCGTTACTTCTTGGGGTCAATTATGTCAGTTGTTGAAAAGAGACTTTAGTCCTCATAATTTTGATTACAAACTGATGTCTGAAATAAGACAACGTTCTCAGGGCGAATCTGAGAACATAACCTTATATATAGCAAAAATGCAAGGTTTATTTTCTCGTCTTGATGTGCCAATTAGTGAATCTGATAAATTAGAAATTTTATTAAATAACATTAGGCCGTGCTACACTAATTGCCTTTTAACTACCAATGTAATAGATATTCCTTCTCTGATTAACGTGTGTAGAAACTTTGAAAAGTTTGATAGCCGTTCTAAGGACTTTAGGGAGCCACCTAAAGTGTCCCCTAGCACTCTGGCACCTGATTTTGCTTATAATTACCCTACTTCTAATTCTTCTAGTCCTTATAAGGGCAGTTTCAATAATATGAACTTTTATAATAAGTCTCCTAATTATAAAAGTAAATACTTTAATAATCAACCTAGTACATCGGCCGTTACCAAGTCTCACGTTGAAACAATCAGCGCAGCTGTCGTTAATAAAAACCGGTTCTGTCCGCGTTGTAGAAATAATACACATTCATTAAATACTTGTCGTCAGCAGAGATATTTGATATGTTTTAAGTGCGGATTAAAGGGTTTTCGCGTCGCTGATTGTCCTAATTGTAAACCTAAACCTATTAATACTACTCCAAAAAACTAATTAGTAAGGATTGGGGAGATAATAGTCACTGTAAATTCAATAAAAAAGAGTGGTCTAATTGGTTAACTTATATTTCTAAATTCTTTAGTTGTTACCACTTATCCTCAATCCGTGACTCTAATATTGAATTCACTCCTTATATTTCTCTTAATGTAAATGGCAAAAGCGCCGTTGGTCTTTTGGACTCTGGTTCCGGTGTGACAATTCTTGGAAACAATTCTCATAAACATTTTTTAAGCAATAGCCATATTGTAGACAATTCTAAAAAAATTAAATTGATTACCGCGAGCGGAGAGGAATTATATACATTAGGTTCGGTTTCTGTACCAATAGAATTCCAAAATAATTTAGTAAACTTGGTGGTACATATTGTACCAGATATAAAAAATTCTTTAATACTTGGTATGGATTTTTGGAGAAGTTTTGGTCTGTTTCCTAATCATTTAGAATCGATTTTATTTCTTAATAAGTCTGATGCGCACGTCGCTGAACTACAGACGAATGTCACTTCTCACCTCGTCTCTTATGGTCTTCTAACAGACAACCAGAGAGCTACCGCTGACAAAATTATCTCAAAATTCACCGATATTTCTTATCAGTCGCGGGGTCTCGGTTGCACAAACATTATTACACATTCCATAGATACAGGCGATTGTTCTCCTATTCGGCAGAGGTTTTATCGTATGTCTCCTAATAAACAACGTATTTTAATTAATCATCTCGATGAAATGCTCGCGGAAGACGTGGTAGAACGTTCTGAAAGCCCTTGGTCGAATCCCGTTATTCTGACCCCTAAAAAGAATGGTGAATTACGTTTTTGTTTAGACAGCCGTAAATTAAATTCTATTACAAAAAAAGATGCTTATAATTTACCCTATATTGCGGAAATTCTAGATAATTTAAGAGACGCTAAATACCTAACTAGTTTGGATTTATCTAAATCTTTTTGGCAGACCTTGATCAGAAAGGAAGATCGTTGTAAAACAGCTTTTTATATTCCTACACGAGGTACATATCAGTTTAAAAGAATGCCATTTGGTCTTACTAATGCACCTGCTACTCAACAGCGATTGGTAGATACTTTGTTTTCCGGTCCCGAGTTTGAAAACAAAGTATTTTGTTTTGTCGACGATATTATTTGTATATCGTCATCCTTCGAAAATCATATTTCTCTTCTTTTACGCATTCTCGAAAGATTAAAAAGTGCTAACTTGACTATTAATCTCGAAAAATGTAAATTCTTTAGAGATAAATTGAAAAATCTGGGCTATGTTGTTGATTCTAAGGGGTTACATCCGGATCCCGATAAAGTAAACTCAATGAAAAATTACCCTACTCCTTCTAATAGGAAAGATGTTCGTCGTTTCTTAGGCGCTGCTTCTTGGTACAGACGTTTTATTCCGAACTTTAGCTCAATCGCCGCACCCTTAAACAAATTAACTAGCCAAGGTAAAACTTCTCCTCCTTTTTTTTGGTCTCATGAGGCTGATTTGGCCTTTAGTAAGTTAAAGGATTGTCTGGTGTCTTCTTCTGTTCTTTCTTGCCCAGATTACACTGAGCCCTTTGAAATACATACTGATGCCAGTAACTTCGGTATCGGTGCTGTTCTTTGTCAAGTCCTGAACGGACAAGAGAGAGTTATAGCCTATTATAGTAAGTCGCTCACTAGCCAGGAAAAAAATTATAGTGCTACTGAGCGCGAAGCTTTAGCCGTGTTATCTGCTATAGAGCATTGGCGTTGTTATGTGGAGAACGGAAAAAAATTTACAGTTTACACCGACCATGCCGCTCTCAAGTGGTTTTTAAAGCTAAATAACCCTACAGGTCGTTTGGCGAGATGGAGTGTTCGCTTATCATGCTACAATTTCGAGGTCAAACATCGTCGGGGTTCTGAGAACGTTGTACCTGATTTACTTTCACGTTCTATACCTATATCCTCCATAACTAATGTTACTAATGAACTTACTAATGGTTCTTTAGGATGTCCAGATACTGATGACTCCTGGTATCTAAACATTTTTAATGGTTGTGTTGATTCACCGACTTTATTTGTCGATTATCAAGTAATAAACAATAAATTATATCGCTTTAAAAAAACTCTTAATCCCCTAACTAGGGATTTTCAATGGAAAGAAGTTGTTCCGTTGGAACAGAGGTCTACCATTATATCTAATAATCATGCTTCACCCACAGCTGGTCATTTTGGCGTCTTTAAGACTTATAAGCGCTTAGCACTTAATTACTATTGGCCTGGCATGTATTCTGACGTGGTCAAGTTCGTGAATCTGTGCGATTCCTGCATCGCTCATAAACATCAAAATCATGCCACCTTGGGTCACATGGGCCAACCTAAGTCTTGTCAGAAACCCTTTCAGGTGATTAGTATTGACTTAATAGGTCCATTACCACCTAGTAGGAGACAAAATTCTTTTATATTTGTGGTCAGTTGTTGTTTCTCTAAATATTGTTTGCTTTTTCCTATCAAGCGGGCTACCGCAGACATAATAACAAGAATACTTGAAGAAAATGTGTTTTTAGTGCATGGTATTCCATCCACTATTATCTTAGACAACGGTAAACAATTCATTAGTGCAACTTTCAAAAATCTCTTAACTAAATACAAAATTCCAAATCTACATTATACACCGTTATATTCTCCTCACGTGAACTCTGTTGAACGTTATAACAAAACTATTATGACAGCTATTTCTACCTTTATAACTTCCGATCATCGAATCTGGGACACTTTAACTACAAAAATTCAGTTTGCAATAAACTGCGCGGTTAACGAGACAACCGGTTTTACTCCTAATTTTCTTGTGTACGGTCGCGAGCTTGTCACTTGTGGTTCACTATTTGGGGTCAGTAACTCTGATCCCAATATAGTCCATATTCCTCATGACAATTACGCTGAGAACCTTGGTCATTTAACTTCTATTTTCGAGAAGGTACAAGCAGCATTACTGGTCGCTCACCAACGCAATTGTAAGTCTTACAATCTACGTCGTAAACCGGTCGAGTTTAATGTTGGTGATATTGTGTGGAGAAGAACGTTTTACCTTAGTGATAAAGATAAATACTTTAGTAAAAAGTTGGCACCTAAATTTATTAAATGTAAAATTGTTTCCAAGAAGTCTCCGTTAGTATATATACTGTCTGATATGTCTGGTAAACCTCTCGGTGAGTGGCATGTTAAAGACTTGAAACTAATTAACTATAAGGAATAGTTTGGTGATTCTAGCTAGTGGACTTTTGTTGTACCAAACCCAAGACTTCGTCGTAGGGCTAGCTAGATCACGACATTGTCTTGATTTTTTTTTCTTTTGTGATTTGTTTATATTTAACCTAATTACTTAACTACAAAAGTAATACTTCCTAGCGTAACACTAGAAAATATATACTTCTAAACTGCGTACTTCAATGCGTGTATCTGTCTATAATTTTTTTTATGTATTATAAAATTTTTTAGACAATAATTTGTGTCTTAATTACGCATTCTATCTTCATATCAATTATTGCTTTCGAAAATACTAATCGAAATCTAATCATTTCATTTTTTCACCAGTGGTTCAGTGGTTAAATTGCCACGGTCAAGTCGGTCTACAGGTTCAGTATTTTTGTTCCCAACATATTTTTTTGCATTCATAGTGGTTCTTCTTATCTGTTTGCTAGCGTACTAATCGCTATATTTTTGTATTGTACAATTTCACCGTAGTTGTCGTTTATTGATCTTCATAACAAACTCATTAGCTAATTACTTTGTTGACATTCAAAATGTGTTATTATCTAACGGCCAGCTGTTGAGTCCGCATTCCTAATGAATGAATCACCTTGCCTTTAACGTGTTTTTTTATTGTTATCTGCTGCTTTTATTATGATCTGTTCGCAGCTACGGTGTTATCTATTATAGATTCTCGTCTATTAAATACCATTGATCATTTAAAGGACTGACACCACTTCTACTACCTGTTTCAGGATGCCGATCGGAAGCTGCTGCCGGAGGAGAGGGGAGTCCTCGGGAGACCGAATTTTCCCGAGGAAAAATTCTCCCCTAACGAGGGGGGTGTGTAACGCGGACCGCGCGACCTTGACGGCTGCGCGCGAGTCGGAGTGGTGGCTGTCGCCCCCCCCTTCCCCTCCTGCCCGGTGGTAGCGGTATATAAGCCCCGATCGCGTCCTGGACGGCTCCTTGCGGCCCGGCTCCACATCTTCAGCTAAGTGTCCTGATTCTACAAGGACCACGAAGCAAGTCTTTAACGAACCACGCCCTGACTATTGTTATATAGTAAAGATTATTATTTCCTATACTGTATTCTAAATATATTAAAAGTGTAATTGTCATACCATCTATTATTATTCTCTCTCATTAAATTCACCTTGGGACACCACGCCCCTACGGCGTAGCCTGTTCCTTCTAGATCAACAGATCTCCTGTAGAAACCACTCTAAAGGTTACAAAAGTTTTGCACTTCCCACAATAGGGGGTGGTCGAGAGTGGTACCAAACGACGGGGCAAAACTCTGGGCGTTATTAAATGATGGTTCAGAGAATAACTTTGAATAATTTGAGACAAATTTTGATAATTTATTAAAAAATTTGCATTTCTTTGACGAATTTTTAATGTTCTTTTTGTAGTATAAAAAGCTCTTAAATTTTGGCAGCATTGAAAATTTCTATAGCGTTGATCAAAACAAGGTAGAATACAAGATATGACAAAAACCCGCTGAAAAATATGAATATTTAGGTACCGAAAGATTAGGTTAGGTTAGGTGTAAAAATTAAAAGTTTTGCACTTCCCACAATAGGGGGTGGTCGAGAGTGGTACCAAACGACGGGGCAAAACTCTGGGCGTTATTAAATGATGGTTCAGAGAATAACTTTGAATAATTTGAGACAAATTTTGATAATTTATTAAAAAATTTGCATTTCTTTGACGAATTTTTAATGTTCGTTTTGTAGTATAAAAAACTTAAATTTTGGGAGCATTGAAAATTTCTATTGCGTTGATCAAGACAAGGTAGAATACAAGATATGACAAAAACCCGCTGAAAAATATGAATATTTAGGTACCGAAAGATTAGGTTAGGTTAGGTGTAAAAATTAAAAGTTTTGCACTTCCCACAATAGGGGGTGGTCGAGAGTGGTACCAAACGACGGGGCAAAACTCTGGGCGTTATTAAATGATGGTTCAGAGAATAACTTTGAATAATTTGAGACAAATTTTGATAATTTATTAAAAAATTTGCATTTCTTTGACGAATTTTTAATGTTCTTTTTGTAGTATAAAACGCTCTTAAATTTTGGCAGCATTGAAAATTTCTATAGCGTTGATCAAAACAAGGTAGAATACAAGATATGACAAAAACCCGCTGAAAAATATGAATATTTAGGTACCGAAAGATTAGGTTAGGTTAGGTGTAAAAATTAAAAGTTTTGCACTTTCCACAATAGGGGGTGGTCGAGAGAGGTACCAAACGACGGGGCAAAACTCTGGGCGTTATTTAATGATGGTTCAGACAAAAAGTTGAATAATTTGAGACAAATTTTGACAATTTATTAAAAAATTTGCATTTCTTTGACGAATTTTTAATGTTCGTTTTGTAGTATAAAAAACTTAAATTTTGGGAGCATTGAAAATTTCTATTGCGTTGATCAAGACAAGGTAGAATACAAGATATGACAAAAACCCGCTGAAAAATATGAATATTTAGGTACCGAAAGATTAGGTTAGGTTAGGTGTAAAAATTAAAAGTTTTGCACTTCCCACAATAGGGGGTGGTCGAGAGTGGTACCAAACGACGGGGCAAAACTCTGGGCGTTATTAAATGATGGTTCAGAGAATAACTTTGAATAATTTGAGACAAATTTTGATAATTTATTAAAAAATTTGCATTTCTTTGACGAATTTTTAATGTTCTTTTTGTAGTATAAAAAGCTCTTAAATTTTGGCAGCATTGAAAATTTCTATAGCGTTGATCAAAACAAGGTAGAATACAAGATATGACAAAAACCCGCTGAAAAATATGAATATTTAGGTACCGAAAGATTAGGTTAGGTTAGGTGTAAAAATTAAAAGTTTTGCACTTTCCACAATAGGGGGTGGTCGAGAGAGGTACCAAACGACGGGGCAAAACTCTGGGCGTTATTTAATGATGGTTCAGACAAAAACTTTGAATAATTTGAGACAAATTTTGACAATTTATTAAAAAATTTGCATTTCTTTGACGAATTTTTGATGTTCGTTTTGTAGTATAAAAATCTTAAATTTTGGCAGTACTGAAAATTTCTATTGCGTTGATCAAGACAAGGTAGAATACAAGATATGACAAAAACCCGCCGGAAAATATGAATATTCAGGTACCGAAAGATTAGGTTAGGTTAGGTGTGACAATCAAAAGTTTTGCACTTCCCACAATAGGGGGTGGTCGAAAATGGTACCAAACAACGGGGCAAAACTCTGGGCGTTATTTAATGATGGTTCAGACAAAAACTTTGAATAATTTGAGACAAATTTTGATAATTTATTAAAAAATTTGCATTTCTTTGACGAATTTTTAATGTTCGTTTTGTAGTATAAAAATCTTAAATTCTGGCAGTACTGAAAATTTCTATTGCGTTGATCAAGACAAGGTAGAATACAAGATATGACAAAAACCCGCTGAAAAATATGAATATTTAGGTACCGAAAGATTAGGTTAGGTTAGGTGTGACAATCAAAAGTTTTGCACTTCCCACAATAGGGGGTGGTCGAGAGTGGTACCAAACGACAAGGCAAAACTCTGGGCGTTATTAAATGATGGTTCAGAGAATAACTTTGAATAATTTGAGACAAATTTTGATAATTTATTAAAAAATTTGCATTTCTTTGACGAATTTTTAATGTTCTTTTTGTAGTATAAAAAGCTCTTAAATTTTGGCAGCATTGAAAATTTCTATAGCGTTGATCAAAACAAGGTAGAATACAAGATATGACAAAAACCCGCTGAAAAATATGAATATTTAGGTACCGAAAGATTAGGTTAGGTTAGGTGTAAAAATTAAAAGTTTTGCACTTCCCACAATAGGGGGTGGTCGAGAGTGGTACCAAACGACGGGGCAAAACTCTGGGCGTTATTAAATGATGGTTCAGAGAATAACTTTGAATAATTTGAGACAAATTTTGATAATTTATTAAAAAATTTGCATTTCTTTGACGAATTTTTAATGTTCGTTTTGTAGTATAAAAAACTTAAATTTTGGGAGCATTGAAAATTTCTATTGCGTTGATCAAGACAAGGTAGAATACAAGATATGACAAAAACCCGCTGAAAAATATGAATATTTAGGTACCGAAAGATTAGGTTAGGTTAGGTGTAAAAATTAAAAGTTTTGCACTTCCCACAATAGGGGGTGGTCGAGAGTGGTACCAAACGACGGGGCAAAACTCTGGGCGTTATTAAATGATGGTTCAGAGAATAACTTTGAATAATTTGAGACAAATTTTGATAATTTATTAAAAAATTTGCATTTCTTTGACGAATTTTTAATGTTCTTTTTGTAGTATAAAAAGCTCTTAAATTTTGGCAGCATTGAAAATTTCTATAGCGTTGATCAAAACAAGGTAGAATACAAGATATGACAAAAACCCGCTGAAAAATATGAATATTTAGGTACCGAAAGATTAGGTTAGGTTAGGTGTAAAAATTAAAAGTTTTGCACTTTCCACAATAGGGGGTGGTCGAGAGAGGTACCAAACGACGGGGCAAAACTCTGGGCGTTATTTAATGATGGTTCAGACAAAAACTTTGAATAATTTGAGACAAATTTTGACAATTTATTAAAAAATTTGCATTTCTTTGACAAATTTTTAATGTTCGTTTTGTAGTATAAAAATCTTAAATTTTGGCAGTACTGAAAATTTCTATTGCGTTGATCAAGACAAGGTAGAATACAAGATATTACAAAAACCCGCTGAAAAATATGAATATTTAGGTACCGAAAGATTAGGTTAGGTTAGGTGTAAAAATAAAAAGTTTTGCACTTCCCACAATAGGGGGTGGTCGAGAGTGGTACCAAACGACTAGGCAAAACTCTGGGCGTTATTTAATGATGGTTCAGACAAAAAGTTGAATAATTTGAGACAAATTTTGACAATTTATTAAAAAATTTGCATTTCTTTGACGAATTTTTAATGTTCGTTTTGTAGTATAAAAAACTTAAATTTTGGGAGCATTGAAAATTTCTATTGCGTTGATCAAGACAAGGTAGAATACAAGATATGACAAAAACCCGCTGAAAAATATGAATATTTAGGTACCGAAAGATTAGGTTAGGTTAGGTGTAAAAATTAAAAGTTTTGCACTTCCCACAATAGGGGGTGGTCGAGAGTGGTACCAAACGACGGGGCAAAACTCTGGGCGTTATTAAATGATGGTTCAGAGAATAACTTTGAATAATTTGAGACAAATTTTGATAATTTATTAAAAAATTTGCATTTCTTTGACGAATTTTTAATGTTCTTTTTGTAGTATAAAAAGCTCTTAAATTTTGGCAGCATTGAAAATTTCTATAGCGTTGATCAAAACAAGGTAGAATACAAGATATGACAAAAACCCGCTGAAAAATATGAATATTTAGGTACCGAAAGATTAGGTTAGGTTAGGTGTAAAAATTAAAAGTTTTGCACTTTCCACAATAGGGGGTGGTCGAGAGAGGTACCAAACGACGGGGCAAAACTCTGGGCGTTATTTAATGATGGTTCAGACAAAAACTTTGAATAATTTGAGACAAATTTTGACAATTTATTAAAAAATTTGCATTTCTTTGACGAATTTTTGATGTTCGTTTTGTAGTATAAAAATCTTAAATTTTGGCAGTACTGAAAATTTCTATTGCGTTGATCAAGACAAGGTAGAATACAAGATATGACAAAAACCCGCCGGAAAATATGAATATTCAGGTACCGAAAGATTAGGTTAGGTTAGGTGTGACAATCAAAAGTTTTGCACTTCCCACAATAGGGGGTGGTCGAAAATGGTACCAAACAACGGGGCAAAACTCTGGGCGTTATTTAATGATGGTTCAGACAAAAACTTTGAATAATTTGAGACAAATTTTGATAATTTATTAAAAAATTTGCATTTCTTTGACGAATTTTTAATGTTCGTTTTGTAGTATAAAAATCTTAAATTCTGGCAGTACTGAAAATTTCTATTGCGTTGATCAAGACAAGGTAGAATACAAGATATGACAAAAACCCGCTGAAAAATATGAATATTTAGGTACCGAAAGATTAGGTAAGGTTAGGTGTAAATTTCAAAAGTTTTGCACTTCCTACAATAGGGGGTGGGCGAGAGTCGTACCAAACGACGGGGCAAAACTCCAGGCGTTATTTAATGATGGTTCAGAGAATAACTTTGAATAATTTGAGACAAATTTTGATAATTTATTAAAAAATTTGCATGTCTTTGACGAATTTTTAATGTACTTTTTGTAGTATAAAAAGCTCTTAAATTTTGGCAGCATTGAAAATTTCTATAGCGTTGATCATAACAAGGTAGAATACAAGATATGACAAAAACCCGCTGAAAAATATGATTATTTAGGTACCGAAAGATTAGGTTAGGTTAGGTGTGACAATCAAAAGTTTTGCACTTCCCACAATAGGGGGTGGTCGAGATAGGTACCAAACGACGGGGCAAAACTCCAGGCGTTATTTAATGATGGTTCAGACAAAAACTTTGAATAATTTGAGACAAATTTTGATAATTTATTAAAAAATTTGCATTTCTTTGACGAATTTTTAATGTTCTTTTTGTAGTATAAAAAGCTCTTAAATTTTGGCAGCATTGAAAATTTCTATAGCGTTGATCAAAACAAGGTAGAATACAAGATATGACAAAAACCCGCTGAAAAAATGAATATTTAGGTACCGAAAGATTAGGTTAGGTTAGGTGTGACAATCAAAAGTTTTGCACTTCCCACAATAGGGGGTGGTCGAGAATGGTACCAAACGACGGGGCAAAACTCTGGGCGTTATTTAATGATGGTTCAGACAAAAACTTTGAATAATTTGAGACAAATTTTGATAATTTATTAAAAAATTTGCATTTCTTTGACGAATTTTTAATGTTCGTTTTGTAGTATAAAAATCTTAAATTCTGGCAGTACTGAAAATTTCTATTGCGTTGATGAAGACAAGGTAGAATACAAGATATGACAAAAACCCGCTGAAAAATATGAATATTTAGGTACCGAAAGATTAGGTTAGGTTTGTAAAAAAGGTGTGACAATCAAAAGTTTTGCACTTCCCACAATAGGGGGTGGTCGAGAGTGGTACCAAACGACAAGGCAAAACTCTGGGCGTTATTTAATGATGGTTCAGACAAAAACTTTGAATAATTTGAGACAAATTTTGACAATTTATTAAAAAATTTGCATTTCTTTGACGAATTTTTAATGTTCGTTTTGTAGTATAAAAAACTTAAATTTTGGGAGCACTGAAAATTTCTATTGCGTTGATCAAGACAAGGTAGAATACAAGATATGACAAAAACCCGCTGAAAAATATGAATATTTAGGTACCGAAAGATTAGGTTAGGTCACTTCCCACAATAGGGGGTGGTCGAGAGAGGTACCAAACGACGGATCAAAACTCTGGGCGTTATTTTAATGATGGTTCAGACAAAAATTTTGAATAATTTGAGACAAATTTTGACAATTTATTAAAAAATTTGCATTTCTTTGACGAATTTTTAATGTTCTTTTTGTAGTATAAAAAACTTAAATTTTGGGAGCACTGAAAATTTCTATAGCGTTGATCAAGGCAAGGTGGAATACAAGATATGACAAAAACCCGCTGAAAAATATGATTATTTAGGTACCGAAAGATGAGGTTAGGTTAGGTGTGACAATCAAAAGTTTTGCACTTCCCACAATAGGGGGTGGTCGAGAGTGGTACCAAACGACGGGGCAAAACTCCAGGCGTTATTTAATGATGGTTCAGACAAAAACTTTGAATAATTTGAGACAAATTTTGACAATTTATTAAAAAATTTGCATTTCTTTGACGAATTTTTAATGTTCGTTTTGTAGTATAAAAATCTTAAATTTTGGCAGCACTGAAAATTTCTATTGCGTTGATCAAGACAAGGTGGAATACAAGATATGACAAAAATCCGCTGAAAAATATGAATATTTAGGTACCGAAAGATTAGGTTAGGTTAGGTGTAAAAATCAAAAGTTTTGCACTTCCCACAATAGGGGGTGGTCGAGAGTGGTACCAAACGACGGGGCAAAACTCTGGGCGTTATTAAATGATGGTTCAGAGAATAACTTTGAATAATTTGAGACAAATTTTGATAATTTATTAAAAAATTTGCATTTCTTTGACGAATTTTTAATGTTCTTTTTGTAGTATAAAAAGCTCTTAAATTTTGGCAGCATTGAAAATTTCTATAGCGTTGATCAAAACAAGGTAGAATACAAGATATGACAAAAACCCGCTGAAAAATATGAATATTTAGGTACCGAAAGATTAGGTTAGGTTAGGTGTAAAAATTAAAAGATTTGCACTTCCCACAATAGGGGGTGGTCGAGAGAGGTACCAAACGACGGGGCAAAACTCTGGGCGTTATTTAATGATGGTTCAGACAAAAAGTTGAATAATTTGAGACAAATTTTGACAATTTATTAAAAAATTTGCATTTCTTTGACGAATTTTTAATGTTCGTTTTGTAGTATAAAAAACTTAAATTTTGGGAGCATTGAAAATTTCTATTGCGTTGATCAAGACAAGGTAGAATACAAGATATGACAAAAACCCGCTGAAAAATATGAATATTTAGGTACCGAAAGATTAGGTTAGGTTAGGTGTAAAAATTAAAAGTTTTGCACTTCCCACAATAGGGGGTGGTCGAGAGTGGTACCAAACGACGGGGCAAAACTCTGGGCGTTATTAAATGATGGTTCAGAGAATAACTTTGAATAATTTGAGACAAATTTTGATAATTTATTAAAAAATTTGCATTTCTTTGACGAATTTTTAATGTCCTTTTTGTAGTATAAAAAGCTCTTAAATTTTGGCAGCATTGAAAATTTCTATAGCGTTGATCAAAACAAGGTAGAATACAAGATATGACAAAAACCCGCTGAAAAATATGAATATTTAGGTACCGAAAGATTAGGTTAGGTTAGGTGTAAAAATTAAAAGTTTTGCACTTTCCACAATAGGGGGTGGTCGAGAGAGGTACCAAACGACGGGGCAAAACTCTGGGCGTTATTTAATGATGGTTCAGACAAAAACTTTGAATAATTTGAGACAAATTTTGACAATTTATTAAAAAATTTGCATTTCTTTGACGAATTTTTGATGTTTGTTTTGTAGTATAAAAATCTTAAATTTTGGCAGTACTGAAAATTTCTATTGCGTTGATCAAGACAAGGTAGAATACAAGATATGACAAAAACCCGCCGGAAAATATGAATATTTAGGTACCGAAAGATTAGGTTAGGTTAGGTGTGACAATCAAAAGTTTTGCACTTCCCACAATAGGGGGTGGTCGAAAATGGTACCAAACAACGGGGCAAAACTTTGGGCGTTATTTAATGATGGTTCAGACAAAAACTTTGAATAATTTGAGACAAATTTTGATAATTTATTAAAAAATTTGCATTTCTTTGACGAATTTTTAATGTTCTTTTTGTAGTATAAAAAGCTCTTAAATTTTGGCAGCATTGAAAATTTCTATAGCGTTGATCAAAACAAGGTAGAATACAAGATATGACAAAAACCCGCTGAAAAATATGAATATTTAGGTACCGAAAGATTAGGTTAGGTTAGGTGTAAAAATTAAAAGTTTTGCACTTTCCACAATAGGGGGTGGTCGAGAGAGGTACCAAACGACGGGGCAAAACTCTGGGCGTTATTTAATGATGGTTCAGACAAAAACTTTGAATAATTTGAGACAAATTTTGACAATTTATTAAAAAATTTGCATTTCTTTGACGAATTTTTAATGTTCGTTTTGTAGTATAAAAATCTTAAATTCTGGCAGTACTGAAAATTTCTATTGCGTTGATCAAGACAAGGTAGAATACAAGATATGACAAAAACCCGCTGAAAAATATGAATATTTAGGTACCGAAAGATTAGGTTAGGTTAGGTGTGACAATCAAAAGTTTTGCACTTCCCACAATAGGGGGTGGTCGAGAGTGGTACCAAACGACAAGGCAAAACTCTGGGCGTTATTTAATGATGGTTCAGACAAAAACTTTGAATAATTTGAGACAAATTTTGACAATTTATTAAAAAATTTGCATTTCTTTGACGAATTTTTAATGTTCGTTTTGTAGTATAAAAAACTTAAATTTTGGGAGCACTGAAAATTTCTATTGCGTTGATCAAGACAAGGTAGAATACAAGATATGACAAAAACCCGCTGAAAAATATGAATATTTAGGTACCGAAAGATTAGGTTAGGTTAGGTGTAAATTTCAAAAGTTTTGCACTTCCTACAATAGGGGGTGGGCGAGAGTCGTACCAAACGACGGGGCAAAACTCCAGGCGTTATTTAATGATGGTTCAGAGAATAACTTTGAATAATTTGAGACAAATTTTGATAATTTATTAAAAAATTTGCATGTCTTTGACGAATTTTTAATGTACTTTTTGTAGTATAAAAAGCTCTTAAATTTTGGCAGCATTGAAAATTTCTATAGCGTTGATCATAACAAGGTAGAATACAAGATATGACAAAAACCCGCTGAAAAATATGATTATTTAGGTACCGAAAGATTAGGTTAGGTTAGGTGTGACAATCAAAAGTTTTGCACTTCCCACAATAGGGCGTGGTCGAGAGTGGTACCAAACGACGGGGCAAAACTCCAGGCGTTATTTAATGATGGTTCAGACAAAAACTTTGAATAATTTGAGACAAATTTTGATAATTTATTAAAAAATTTGCATTTCTTTGACGAATTTTTAATGTTCTTTTTGTAGTATAAAAAGCTCTTAAATTTTGGCAGCATTGAAAATTTCTATAGCGTTGATCAAAACAAGGTAGAATACAAGATATGACAAAAACCCGCTGAAAAAAATGAATATTTAGGTACCGAAAGATTAGGTTAGGTCACTTCCCACAATAGGGGGTGGTCGAGAGAGGTACCAAACGACGGATCAAAACTCTGGGCGTTATTTTAATGATGGTTCAGACAAAAATTTTGAATAATTTGAGACAAATTTTGACAATTTATTAAAAAATTTGCATTTCTTTGACGAATTTTTAATGTTCTTTTTGTAGTATAAAAAACTTAAATTTTGGGAGCACTGAAAATTTCTATAGCGTTGATCAAGGCAAGGTGGAATACAAGATATGACAAAAATCCGCTGAAAAATATGAATATTTAGGTACCGAAAGATTAGGTTAGGTTAGGTGTAAAAATCAAAAGTTTTGCACTTCCCACAATAGGGGGTGGTCGAGAGAGGTACCAAACGACGGATCAAAACTCTGGGCGTTATTTTAATGATGGTTCAGACAAAAATTTTGAATAATTTGAGACAAATTTTGACAATTTATTAAAAAATTTGCATTTCTTTGACGAATTTTTAATGTTCTTTTTGTAGTATAAAAAACTTAAATTTTGGGAGCACTGAAAATTTCTATAGCGTTGATCAAGGCAAGGTGGAATACAAGATATGACAAAAATCCGCTGAAAAATATGAATATTTAGGTACCGAAAGATTAGGTTAGGTTAGGTGTAAAAATCAAAAGTTTTGCACTTCCCACAATAGGGGGTGGTCGAAAGTGGTACCAAACGACGGGGGAAACTCTGGGCGTTATTTAATGATGGTTCAGACAAAACCTTTGAGTAATTTGAGACAAATTTTGACAATTTATTAAAAAATTTGCATTTCTTTGACGAATTTTTAATGTTCGTTTTGTAGTATAAAAATCTTAAATTTTGGCAGCACTGAAAATTTCTATTGCGTTGATCAAGACAAGGTGGAATACAAGATATGACAAAAAGCCGCTGAAAAATATGAATATTTAGGTACCGAAAGATTAGTTTAGGTTAGGTGTAGAAATCAAAAGTTTTGCACTTCCCACAAAAGGGGGTGGTCGAGAGTGGTACCAAACGACGGGGCAAAACTCCAGGCGTTATTTAATAATGGTTCAG